>JARIHR010000018.1:1200000-1804949 GCA_029281495.1 Mycena filopes | reverse complement strand
CTAACCCTAACCCTAACCCTAACCCTAACCCTAACCCTAACCCTAACCCTAACCCTAACCCTAACCCTAACCCTAACCCTAACCCTAACCCTAACCCTAACCCTAACCTAACCCTAACCTAACCCTAGGCAGGTATACGGTCGCATATGGATCGACGCCACGCATACCTATCTGCATACGAGGTCGGGGTGGGGAGGAACAGCAAGGAGACGGCCACAATGCGCGCGCACCCCCATGGACCATCGTTAGCCCAGCGGAAAGATGCGCTATCCCCTCGCCAGACGCAGCGCGGGCACACGACGCATGTCAGCGGCCGGCGCAGCTTCACAGGCCGGACGGGCGCGGCGCGCGCCTCCTTCTCTCATGCATCCAGATTCCACCGGCGGAGGACATGTGAAGGTCCGAGTAGAAGAGAGAAAACACATAAAAGACACGACAGCGCTCAGGTCCATCTACAGCAGCGACATGAAGCGGGCAAGGACGCCCGTAACGCTCCAGATCATGTACCGAGCATGCGCCTCCGCCGCCGAACCTCACAACGCGCCCGCGCCGACGATGAGCACTAGGCCGTGCACGCCCGCGCCGGATATCTCGTTGCTGGTGGCGGTCACCCCGGCGCGGCTGTTGTGCGCCGCGCGTTGAGCGTCCACATCATCCCCCTCAAATACGCAGTCCCTCCGGGCGTCACCCTATCCACGCAGGCACCGAGGCCCTCGACGCAGCGGAAGATCCCCACGAAGTACGGGACGACCCACGTGGGCACACGACAGCGACTGCCCCTTGCAAGGCGTGCGCACACGACAGCATCGAGATATTGAAGCAGAAGGAGGGAGTGAGAGGTATATGGGACGGCGCGACACCCATCTGCGCGCGCAGACGACTGGGTACCTCGTCAAGCAACGTGCCCGAGGACACAAGAGAGATTCAGACGAGCGAGGCGCAAGGGCGCGCCCCGCCGTAGCCTCCAGCAGCGAAACATATGAAACCCCCCGAGACACGCAGGGTCGAGCGCACGACGGCACTGTCACCCTTCCCACCATTGAACGAGGAGGCGACGCGTCCAGACCGCGTCAACGAGCGTCCGCATCCGCATGCGCGGGGGAGCAGAGGGAGCAGCAGGTGAGTAGTCCATGCACGCGTCGTCGAGCGAAGGAAACCGCGTGGGTTGCTGACCAGCACGACGTCCTATCGACGACGAGAGACGGCCCCGACACAGCACAAAACAGAGGGGAAATCACAGGCACAGGCCAGGAAAGAAATAACGAATGGAGCGTGAAGGGAAGAGAAGAGCAGAAATAGAAAGACACGCACCCCCTGCACCGGCGGTTCCGAACTCGGACGAGGCGACTCGCGATTGCTGAAACAACTGCGACGGGCGGGGCCGCGAGTGCACGCGCTCGTAAAGCCCACATTTGTTGCATAACTACCACGTTTGCGCGTTAGCAAACTATCCAGCACACAAAAGGACTCGCGCACGCACCACCTTCCCGACACTCAAAGTCGAGCGACGCCAAACATTCGTCTGCGTCTCGCAGCAGTTGAAGCAGCGGCGGCGGACGGCGTTGGAGAGCCTCGCGCCCCCGTCGTCGGTATGCACCACAGGGACGCCCTGCGGGGGCGCGGGGCTAAACGTGTAGGTTGCAGCGGGGAGGGGGTACGGGGCGGCGCGGTGCGCGTGGTGCGCCTTTTGGTGCCAGCGGTGCTGCAGGGGCGGCGCGGACTGGGGCGGGAGCGGCGGGGGAGCGTACGTCGTCGTTCGAGTCGGCGGGGACGTGTACGGCGTGCGCTGGCGCTGCGGTAGTGGTCCTGGCCCATGCTGGCGCGGCGGCGTCGCGGGCGAGGTGGAGACGACACTGTGGGCTGCGGTGGGCGATGGACGGCACAGGGTGGCGATGAGCGGCGCGTTTGTTGTCCGATTCGACGCGATTAGATGCTGGAGGGCTTGAGCGGGTCGTGTCGATGTCGTCGAGGGCTAGGAGGGCGGGGTCGATGGTTTTGTTGACCTCGTCGCCTTGGGCGCTGGGGGAAACGGTGAGCTCGACGGCTTGGACATTGTGGGAGAGAGCAACAGACCTCGGCAATATTCTCATCGCTGTCATTCACCAACAATTTTTCCTGTTTGGCGTTATTTCGTTCCAACGACGAAACCCCCTCGGTCACATCGGCGTTCAAAAGCACTAGTCGCTGGGCTCATTTTATTCCAGCGCAAACCTGAGTGACTTGCAGTGTGCTATTGTAGAAGCCAAGGGCTCAAAACGGCGTTCAAAAGCACACCCAAGCGAAAACAGGTTTGAAACTCCGCTGAGCGGCATGGTTGACCCGAAACCGGGGAATCTGATGTGCGACGGTTGCAATTCAACCTTGTCCTGAACCTCCATGTCTATTGCCTCAATCTCTCGCGCACCTTCCGATACCGAAGTTCTGGCCTTGTTAAGACAAGTGTTCCCCCTGGCCCGACTCGGATCCATTCAGCCTGCTCCACCGATGGCTGCAGATCTGATTTGAAGTCTTCTGCGTCGACGCTCCATTGCTCAAGTAACAAGTTTTCCTTCATGTTTTTTTTCGACCGTAGGTGTCCTAGACTGGGACTGCAGCCATTCCATCTACGTTTTTCCTAAGTATCCCTTGGCTTTGCGAACTCGATCAAACTGGAACCTCGCAATTTCAAAGCGTCGTCAACTGTTTATCACAGCGCATATTGGGTAGTGTTCGATCAAACTCGGCCTACGTATCAATCTTCTAAAAAAACATGCGGACATTCTCATCTTAGACACCTACCCCGACTCGAACGGGGAAGACACGGTGCGGCTGAACGACAGGCATATCTGCTGAGTTCAATACTCATCAACCGTTCCAACTCCGAGCTCTCTTTGTTGGCGACAGGCCTTCCAAGCGGCGCCCAACCCATTGTACTCGAGCCGCGCATACCACTGCAAATGCAACTTCAACGCTGGACCGAAAAATTAAACCAAGGTCGGACTGCGACTGGCGGCCAAAAAGACTGCTGCAACTGACCAATGCCACCAACCCGATTCGAACGGGAGCCGACGCATGTGCACCAAGGAGGCGCGCGCGCGGCATCTGCTAGTGGGTGCTATCCTGAACTCCAATACCGGCGCCTCCTTCAACTTACCGTTCAGTGTCTCTTTGCTGAAGCCTGAGTCCGTCTGATCTCAAGACTTGCAGCCAATCCAACCCTCCCTCGATAGTCTCACCGCTGCCGACGTAAAGTATGGTTCACCTCCCGGCCCAACGACCAAAACGCACTTGCAGTAAACTCAGGCCGACGACAAAAATGCAATGGCGCTTTTTCACAGCTATCCACCCGATTCGAACGGGGTAGTACTAGCATGTGACGCAGATCCGCGAAACAGGTGCACTACTGGGTGCTATCACTAGTTACCTTCCCTCACAGTAATCCTTTCCAACTCGCCCCGATTCCTATTGGCCAAGGTCTGCGCAATGGAGCCCTTCAAAATTGGGCCCCCTTGAGGATGTTTTCAACCCACCCGCTCAATCTTGGTCTATGCGTCACCCCGCTGAGCGCGAACCGCGCACGCACAACGACGGCAGGAAAAAAGAATTCAAAGGCGGTCCGAGGACGCCACACGACGACAAAAGGCTGAAAACCCATGCCCAATACTCAAACACCCACCCCGATTCGAACGGTAGCCAACGGCGCTCATGCGAGGAGCGAAGCGCGCGGGGAGTCTACGACTGGGTGCGATACCTTGAGTTCCACTGATACCTTCCATGTACTAATCGTTCCCGCTCGCCCCTCCACCTCCCGCTCGTCGCACTACAGCCGGGGCCTCAATGCAATCTCTTACTTCCCTACGGCTCGCCGCCGTCGATGTTTCTATTTGCGATTCCCGTTGACCCAGGTCGCTTCCGAAGCCAAATGGTGTGTGCCATGCCCCTCGTGCCTCCAAATTGACGTATATTATCAACCTCCGCTGGCAAGTTGAACTTGGTGCCTCACCCCGCGGAGCACGTAATAAAAGTCGGGTGTTTCGTTTCTGTACTAAACAACCACCCCGATTCGAACAGGGAGTCGACGTACATATCTGCGATGGACGAAGGCGCAGCCGCCGTACTAGTAGGTGCAATAATTTGAGGGCGAATGCCTTCCTGGCTTACTGACCACTTCCTTAGGTTGCAGGAGATTTTCTTTTCTGAGCCTCCCCGGGCCGTGGATGAGCAACAGAAAAAGATATTGTCTCCCAACTGCGTCGACACCAGGCACCCACCCCGATTCGAACGGGAGTCTACGCACCCGCATGCCACGGACGAGGGGCGTCCGGTATCCTGTACCAAGTGCTCTCAAATTCAATGGAGTTCAAGATGGAGTTCAAGTGGCTGCTCACTCACCAATGCGTCGTGCGCCCGAAGTCTAGTCAGTGGTGAGTCGCGTGGTCAAGTTTACGAAAGAAACATCCATGGAGCGCCGCCTCATCTTGTGGGCACGCACCCCGAATTGAACGAGGCCTCGCAGAGGTAGTCGAGGTGATACTTTGCAGTGCACGTCAGATACAGTGCACACTAGGTGCGACGTTGGTTGAAAGTTGATATATCCATTGACCTTTGCTAGCGTTTTGAACCGTCCGCTGCACTCGGTTCACAATCGAAGAAAAATAGGTTGGGATTCGTAGGCATGCTCTGGCAGCTCTGCCGGCCCTCGACCTCCATTTGATTCTCCAATAATCCGGTAAGTGCTCAAATTATGCGGGGAAACCCGAACACTCGCGGACTGAAAAATCGAACATACCATCAGTGACAGGTACCCACCCCGATTCAGGACGGAATATTCCATAGACCAGCTGCAGTTGTCGGCCAGGTTCACTAGTAGGTGCCACATTGGTTTCGGAGTTGATACCGCCGCCATACACAGCGGTCGAGTAGTTACTCAAGGTCAGCCTTTGAGATCAGCTCAAGTTCGAAAAAAGATTCCTTGAGCTACTCTGCATGCACCCAGCCCGAGTCGAACGGGCTTCGGTCCTTCTACGGTGGACGAGTTGCCAGACGGGAACGTCTACCACTGAGTGTGATTGGCACTTGAATGATGCTGCCTGAAAATCCAACCTACGGCTCGAGGAAAAAAACATGCGGTTGAACGCAGCTGTGGTAGATGGCCCAGAAAAAAAGTACTTTCCGAGGATGCTATGTACCCACCCCGAGTTAAACGGGCGTTCACGGCTGTTTGTGCATGGCATGGAGCTGGAGCGTCCGCGGATCCGGCTAATGGGTGTTGAGTAGTGCAACCGTCGGGCCAGTAGATGGCGTCTTTCCAACTCGACAACATAATGTATTGAGACAACCATGGATGACTGTAGCGTTCACGGTAGAGATTCGGCCGTGTTCGAAGCTTCCGTCTCCTGTCAAGCATGAATCTTGAAGCAGAAGCAAGTTAATAGAGGTTTGGCCTGCGATCTCAATGGTCGGCGCGTTGGCAGCAAAAAATCGTAGGAGTTCAGTAGATTTGAATGCCTCGCTCTCGGTGAACAGGGAATCAACAGTATGGAATGCAGACAGGAACACATACCACGGATGCGCGATGGTGGTGAACCGCACGCCGGGGTCGTTGATGATTCACGCACGGCTTGCTCGTTCAAATCGAGCTCTTCGCATGGGTTGAAGTCGACATCTTTGTTTTGTCCTCCGCCAGTTCAATACAAATGGTTGGGGTGAGGCGCCTACCAGAAATGGTCCTTTGATTGTTATATGCGTTGGCTGTGATGCTCGTGGCGTCGCTGCTTTGAGCAGGAGAAACAACCGCGACTGGCCCGTTCGATTCGGACTCGCCGCATGCGCTGAGGATGCATTTTTTTCTTTTGCTGCTACTGCGTTGCGTCGCAATTCGTCGATGGCCGGCTTGTCCCGGCTGGGACACACATAGGGCGACGTGGGACAATCGCGTGTGGTCCAGGAACTGCAGTTTCGAGTGTCTTGCTCGTTCGACTCGATCGAGGTTGTCGCATGGGTGATGGAAACTCGAGAGAGATGTTTTACAGTTTTCACACCAGAACGGCAGTTAGGTGAGCACAGCGCGTTTACTTAAATCTGCATCCTAGCAACTGGTTGGTTCGTCTGCCTGGTGTTTGTCTTGGACAGAGGACACCACAGCATTCTTTTTTGAATTTTGATTAGAGGATGTCCTGCTGAGTATGCAATGAGCAAGTCTGGGATAGGTCTATGCAGCGGAGAACGCCAGGGACAAATCGATCCAAGATATTGAGCAGGACGAACGCAGGTACGTTTAGAGGGCAGCAGAACTGGTCCGGATCCACTCCCTGGGTTGATTCGTCTCAGCTTGTACATTCACGTGTGATCGGCCAGAGACGCAGAGTGTGAGTAAACCGAAACCAAAAGCAACTGGAGGTTCAATTTCGAGTTCTGAGAGGACTTGACAGCCTCGACGATTCCAGATTGCACAGTTGGATTGCAGCAACCGTCGGTTGGTTGAAAAGGTTATGGACATAACCAGTCCTTCCTTCTTGTGGATTCAAGGTAGAACGAGACGATGTAGTAGCCTTCTCTTACGCGGCCCCCGGCGTCTGGCGTTGCTGTGTTTAACGCACCGAGGAGTTTGGAGAATTGTCGGCCAAGTCGTCGTGGGTGAAGGAGTGCTGGTGTTGGCTTTGAGGGCATAGTAATATATCAGACCTGTATCACAGGATGTCGTCCGCATGTGTGGCTCAGGAAAAGTACTAGCTCGCGCCTTGCTCGTTCGATTCGGGCGTGTTCGCATGAAAGAGAAGGCTTGATATTGCCAGTGGGCGTTTTTTGTTCTGTTCTCGGCTCGACTCCGTCCGGGGCGCACAAACGGTTGCGGAGGCAGGGTGCCGAGGAGTAGCTCAAAGACGGTGCCTGCATTATCGGGACCGGTCGGCGTGGTCCTGCGTAGTAATCACGCCCTACTGGTTCGATTCCAGCCGGGCGTTTGGAAAACTGCCGCACAAATATCCGTTTTGGACTTGGCTTTCAGGAGCGTTTTGCGCTGTGGATGGGAGGCGGCAGCGTCGATTGAGTGAGCTGCTAAATTGACGGTGTTAAGTGCCGACGCGATACTTCAACGCGCGTAGACCGACGTACGGCGTTGATCATGACCAGTTGGTATTCACCCCAAAGTTAGATCGACTGGATGGAATTTTGGCAAGCGTTCGCAGCCAAGGCGTTGGGTGGGAGCCAGCGGAGGACCAGAGTGTTCGTGCGGAGGGTCCTCAAAATTAGTTTGAACGGCGCGGCGGAGGGAAGGCCATCGGTAAGTCCGGGGTGGTTGGTCCTCTCGCGGTTGCAGTGGCGGCAAAAGTATACGTAATTCGCGCCTTGCTCGTTCGATTCGAGGTTTGCGCATACGGCACAAGAAGGGATGCTTTTTTGCGGGTGGTAGGCTCGGTCGTCCAAGTTCTCGGCAGCGGAAGGGAAGGGTGTGAGCCGGGAACCCTTTGTAGATCTGCTGCGGTCGAGGCCCGAGGGGCCTGGGAAGAAGACCGCTGCAGTTCGAGTGGCATATCATCGCATCTTGTTAGTTCGACTCCACCGGGTCCACCCTGGTGCTTTAGAAAGAGTAGCTTGGCTTTTTGGATTTGAAATTTGGGGACGCGAGGCGTTGATCACGATTAATTGACTGAACCGAGTCTGGGACCCTGGGTGGAGCGCGGCACGTCAGGCAACGAGATATTCAAAAGCAGTCAGTGCGTGCCCTGCTCGTTCGATTCGAGGTTGGCACATTAGGCAGTTGGAAGGCTATTTTTTTCCGTGGTAGATTTCCCAGAAGCCGAAGGTTGAGTGAGGACCGGGCTCGATGAAACTCCATATGCATTTGAGGCCGAGAAGGAAGGAAGGACGTTGCAGATGGGCGCGGCTCGTCTGAGTGGCACTGCATCGCATCTTGTTGGTTCGAGTCCAGTCTGGTGCTTTGAATTTCAGGGTCAAGTGTTTTTTCGACTTGAATGTGGAGTCTTGACTGCATTGAATCGACCGAGTCTCGACGGACAGCGCGGCGCGTTTGACGAGGACCAGAAGCAAAGGAGAGTTAAAGCCCGGGGTAGGTAAAGAGCGAGCGCGCCGGGAGGAGTAGAGATGGCGAGGATTCGTTTGAAATTTCCGTCAGCATTCGCCGACTCAGACTCGCACAGACAATCAGGAGTGTCGTTCAACCAGTTCTTGAGGATGTATGGCAGCCAGAGGAAGCAGCGATAGTAATGGCGCCCAGGGGATAGCGTTTGAAAGTCCGAGCTTGAATTTGGAGAGCCGTCAGCGCTTGAACAACGAAGATTGGAGTCATTGGACTTTTGCAGTGTTGCGATTTTATTTTGCGGACTCGCGACCAGCTGCCGCCAGGAGCGGGGTTATGGCGAGTGGAAAGATCCGGCAGGGTTTAGTCGTTAAATTTGAACCGCACAGACCCATCGAGGAACTTGAAGAATTGTGGTTGTCGTGTTGTTGTCGTGGCACGAAGGAGGAGGTGTTTGGTATTGTTACCTGTTGAAGCCAACGCCTTTACTCTCTTTCTCTCGCAACGACCATCATCGACTCTGCTCGCCGTCCAACCAGTCGTCGCCCCGCTCGCTCTAACCTCGATGCATATGCCTCCTGTTTGCTTCCCAACCCCTCCGCCAGACGCCGAAGGTTACAGCCACCTCTGGAGATTGAAGAAATCCCACCCGCCGGAATATTTTGAATCCTCGTTCTCTTCTCCTAATTATGGCGTTTGGAATGGGCCTCCGGGGGACCGATCGCCGCCCGCTATGCTACCCATACCCCGCCCTCCGTTTCTGGATCCCATCGACCCCTCACGACTTTGGGATTTGATGATCGTGTACGCTCGTTCGTGAGTACTTCACCCTGACAAGGATGCGTGCCCTTGACACTGACGAGGATGTGCGCCCCCTGAACAGGCTCTGCATATTCCGCTGGTCTACGTCCGCGTTGAAATCAAGACCCCCTGTTGACTCTACGTCTCCATGTGCATGAGCCCCTCGCGGAGCAGATCCCCCCTGCGCTCTCGAGCAAGCCCTGCATCCGCCGCTCATCTCCCCGCCCTTCCGCCCGCCTACCCAGCCCGCGTACTCCTCACCCGTCCGCCATTCCACCTCACCATCGCCACCCGCGTTCGTCCTTCCCGCGCAACGCCCCCGCTGCCCGTCGAAAGCGCCAGACGTGAACGAGGACCGCCGCTAAGGACGCCGGGGATGCGACGGCGAGGGGGTTAAGGGTCGCGTTGCCCGTTGCGCGGGAGGCGGGCGGTGCGGGCTGGAAGGCGAGGAGGAGAGGAGGAGGAGGAGGGGCACCGGCGCCTCCTCCCCCGCAGGACCGGGATGACGCATGTCTCTCTCGCGGGGATTAATGCGTTCTGAAGGGTCTTCGCTTTAACTCTGGTGTGTTTCGTTTCCTCGTCGTGCATCGCCTGCTGATCTTATGGACTCCGACGTCCACAAGCCGCGCGACTGCAGGCCGCCACTATCACGCTCCTTCCCCCGAGTAACTCCCGCGCGGTGTGCGCCACCATGCCTATGCCTGCCCGGCGCGGAGACGGGATCCGAGACCGTGCGCGGCGGAGCTCTCGACGCGCGCGGTTCTCCCTACATCGCTGAGGCCCTCTGGGGCATCGGTCGCGACATGCGGGTGCAGTGAGCTGCGCCGCCTCGCATATGCAGTGGGGCGCTCGAGTCGACGGAGGGAGACGACGGCGCGGGGATGTACGGCGTGCGACGGATAATGGAGGGTTTGGGAGGTGTGGGAGGTGTGGGAGCTGCGGGAGGTGCGAGTGCGGGTCCGGATCCGGGTCCGGGTGCGGGGCGGCTGGGCGTATGGTACCGGTGGAGTGGGCCGCGCCGCATATGCAGTGGGGTGTGCGATTCGACGGAGGGAGACGGGGATGTGCGGAGCTGCGGGATGTGGAAGTTCGAGTTGACGGAGGGAGACGACGGCGCGGGGATGTGTGGTCTCGACAGGGGATGGTACTGCGCGGGGGCTGCGGCTGGGCGGGGCGGCTGGGCGTGGCTACAACCTCGGCGTCGCTCGTATCCGCGAGGGGCGGTGGCGAGAGTGAGACGGAGACGGAGACGATCACGGTGACGCTCTCCATCGCCGCGTCGTCGTTCTTCTGGTCGCAGTCGGCGGCGCGGACTCGCGATGGCTAGCGGGCGGGTCGTTCGGGCTGAGCACAGGTCGAGGCCCGGAGTGTTCCCGCGCAGCGGAGCTTCAGTGCGGCGGTCGCAGCTCCGTTCAACTTCAAGTTGCGCTTAGTACCGAATCGACCAAGGTCCAACTGAAGAATCGACGCAACATTTTTCCTCTGGCCAGTCAATCTAGGTTCACTCTAGCAACCCCAGCTCCCGGGCCTATGATCGCAATAATTCCATATCCGTTTCTCCGAATCAATGTGGTTCAACTCTTCGGCGAAATGGTGGCTTTTGTGTTCCCTACTCCGGCTCCTTGGCACGCAATCAGACCTGCGAAAATCCGTCGTCCGAGGACTGTTTATTTGAGGCGCACAAGTATCGCCGAAATTAAACTCGACTGTTACTCGAAAAAGAATGGAGGGGATACAGACACCCACCCCGAATCGAACGAGGAAGATGCATGGGCGGTCGACGGACAAGGTGTCTCCCGAGTCCCATTGAAACGTATGCTAGATGCTATATTTCCTGGGTTGGTTCTCTCCTCCTGGTTCTCTCCTCCTGGTTCAGTCACTCCTCGTTCTCGGTAATCGTTTTTTCTTCATTCAAGTCCGGCATGTCCGCTTGCTCCCGTCGACGCAGCCCTCGAGACATTCCGAATCAAGATGCGCCATGGCTCTTAGCTCTCTTGTAACAAGTTTAACGCTCAATGGACGAAATACCGGTTCTTGCAGCCACTCTGACCTCCGTCTCATGGGCAACATATCCTCTATCCAAATCCCGTCTATTTATTATCAATGTTTCACCCCATTGTACTCGAACTAGTACTGCGGCGCATAATCACAGCTCCAATCCGAGGAAAACCCTGGAACCACTGGCAAAAATCAAATCAAGATCGGACTGCGACCGGCGGCCAAAAAGACCGTCGAAGCTGGCAATCAATGCCACCAACCCGATTCGAACGGGACCGACGCACCAAAGTGCTATCCTGAACCGGCACCGTGACCTATCCCACTTCTTACCATGGTCAATCCCGATCTCAAAGATTCTCAAGACTTACAGGCAATTCAACGCTCCCTCGATAGCCTCACCTGTGGACGAAAACGCAAACACAGCAAACTCAGACCGGCGACAAAAGACTCACGAACACAAAAACCGACGTTACTCCTTCCCAAACACCCAGCCCGTTTCGAACGGGGTAGTACTACAGTGCATCTGACGCAGGTTGGCCGAGTCAGGCATCTTCGTTGGATTACTGTGGGGCCGGTGGTTAGGTGCCAAGCACGAATCTTGAAGCAGAAGCAAAAATGGGAGCCGGAGCCCAAAGTCGGCGCGTTGCCAGCAGAAATCCTAGGAGTGCAGTTGATTTGAATGCCTGGTTGAGCTGGTTGACGCTTCCTCTTGCTCGTATGGAATGCAAGAAAGAACATAACTCGCAGATGCGCGATGGTGGTAAACGGCACGCAGTCGTGGATGATTCACACCTAGCGTGCTTGCTCGTTGAAATCGAGCTCTTCGCCTGGTGGTTCAGTCATAGCTTTGTTTTGAACTCCGCCAGTTCAATGCCAATGGTTGAGGGTGACGCGCCGGCGTAGACTGTTTCCAGAAATGGTCCTTTGGCTGCGATGCTCCTGGCGTCGCGGCTTTGGGCAAGAAACAAACGCGACTGGGCCGTTCGATTCGGGCTCGCCGCACTAATCGAACACTCTGAACTTTTTGCTACTGCGTTGCGTCGTATTTCGTCGATGAAGGCCGTGGTGCCGACTTCTCTTGACTGGGATGCCCATTGTAGTCCAGGAAAAGAACTAGTTCGCGCCTTGCCCGTTCGATTCGGGCTTGTCTGCATAAAACACCCATCATAGTTTTTTGTTCCGTTTCCGGTTCGGTTCGGTTCGGTCCAAGTCCGGGGCGTACAAATGATCAGCGGGGTCATTTCGAGAGTACCTCAAGGAGGGTACCTGAATTATCGGGACTGGTAGGCGTGGTCCTGCGCGTCAATCGCGCCTCGGTGGTTCATTCCGGCCCAGCGTTTAGCGAACGTGCAGGACGAATGTCCATTTTGAACTTGGCTTTCAGGAAGGTTTTAGGCTGTGGATGCGGCGACGCGGCAGCGTCCATCGTTTGAGCTCCTGAAGCCGCGGGGCCGATGTCTGTTTTGGACTTGGCCTTCAGGAAGGTTTTGCGCTGTGGATGCGAGGCGGCAGCGTCAGTCAGGTGTGTTGAAGCTGTGACGTTGAGTGGCGACGCGATACTTCGGCGCGACGATGATCAAGTTGGTATTCGTCCAAAGGTTGAATGGGCTTGAATTTTAGCAAGCGTTCGCAGCCAAGGCGGAGAGTGCGAGCGAGGGCAAGCCCAGATTATTCGGAGGTTTCTCGAAGTCAATTTGAACGGCACGGCGGAGAGAAGACCAACACGAGGGCTAGTCTTCAGCTGCGAGAGCGTTTGGAATAACCAGTCACTCCGTCGGTTGCAGAGCCTTGCCATGCATGTGGCTCAGTGAACCTAGTTCCCGCGGAATCCCGCCTTGCTCGTTCGATCCGAGATTGGCGCATTATCTACAAGAAAAACCTTTTGCCCTTGAGAGTGAACTGGCCTGGCCAGATTGCTCGAAGACAGATGGGCCCCAGGAAAATC
Source organism: Mycena filopes (assembly GCA_029281495.1). Taxonomy (NCBI): domain Eukaryota; kingdom Fungi; phylum Basidiomycota; class Agaricomycetes; order Agaricales; family Mycenaceae; genus Mycena; species Mycena filopes. The sequence goes on along the minus strand of JARIHR010000018.1, from coordinate 1,792,188 downwards.
GCCAGGTTTAGAATTGGGGTTTGCTGAGTTCACTGAGATTTAAACACCCGCGGACGTCGCAGACACGGCGACGAGTTGCATTCTGGGTTAGCGTGTGGGTCGGGGTTTGAGTGCCGTCTTGTTGCCCATAGACGCAAAGGCGCACGCATGTGGCTCAAGAAGCATAGCTCCCGCCTTGCTCGTTCGATTCGGGGTTGGCGCATATTGAAGGATGTCGGTGATTTTTTTTTCTCTCCCACAGTTTGACGATAAACTCAGTGGTCCTGGTTCTCGGCAGCCGGAATGTCTGGACCGTGTTTGATGAATATACAGAGACCGTAGATGAGCGCGCCAGTTCGGGTGGGGTACATCATCGAGGCTTGCTGGTGCGACTCCAGGCTGGTGCTGCCCGGTTGATTGCTTTTTGGATTTGGATTTTGTGCAAGAGGATGCGAGGTGTCGACCGACTCAACCGAGTCTGAGTGGATAGCGCTCACGGCACGTCAAGCAAGGAGCAGAAACAAGGGATTCCGAACTGGTGCGTGCCTTGTTCGTTCAGTTCGAGGTTGGCACATTATGGACTAGAGAGGATGCTTTTGTGCTGGTGGACCGTGGCAGACTCAGTCGCCCCGGAGGTGTTTGAAGCTGCCTGGGAAGGAGGTCGCAGATGCGCCGCCAGTTCGAGTAGTCCATCATCGCAGTGTGCTGGTTCGATTCCAGCCTGCCGCTTGGAGGATATTGTCCCAGGTTTTTTTTTTCGGCCGTCTTGACTGAGAACGCGCGAGGCTTGAAGCCTTGATCGGGTTGGAGTGGAGAGCACGCCACTGCGCCAAGAACCAAGAACCAGAAGCAACATCGAACTAAATCCCGAGTTGACCGGCGCGCGCGCAGGGATGAGCACATATGGCGAGGACAGTTCGTCCTACATTTTGAATTCCTTCAAATAATCGGAGAGACCCCAGAAATTATTTGAATTTTATGTTCTTGAAGGAATTTGGACAGGAAGGAGTGCGTGATGAAAGCAGAGGTTATATAGTAGCGCCAGAGCGGTTGAGTTTGAATTCGGAGAGCCGCCAGCGCCCTGAACGATGAACTTTGGATTTTTGGGGGATTTTTCCTTTGATTTTTTGGCGACTCGGGATCGGACGTTGCTATGGCCAGGAGCATGCCTGTCGCGGAGAGCCAATACCGGCGTGTTTCCATGCGGGAATTCCAACACGACAAACACCATCGAGGAAGTTGGAGAATTGTTGTTGTCGTGGTAGGATAGAAGAGGTGTTTGGCGTTGTTGATTATTGAAGACAACGCCGTTACTCTTCTTACACCACGACCACCAGCACATCCCGCTCGCAGTTCACCGCAGTTCCCCAGTCTTTCCTCCCATTCCGACTCGTTTGTCTCCCATGCGCTCCTTAGCCATATTCCGCCTGCCAGACGCCAAAGACCGGTACAATTACCTCGGAAAATTGAAGAAATTCGCCGCTGCCAAAATATCTTGAATCCTTCTCTCCCTCAAGTTATGGCGCTTAGCCTACCCATCGCCATCCACTATGTTGCCAGTAGCATCCGTTCTGGAGCCCACCGACGGCTCACGACGACAAATCGGCGACTTCTTGCCATCGATTTCCGCTGCCAGTGATTGTCTCTGCCCAGACCCTGTGGCGTAGTTTTGATATTGTGAGTCGTTTACGCTCATCGATGAATTGCTGACACTGACGAGCATGCACGCCCTCTCTTTACAAGCAGCTTGCGTGACGCTACAAGTCTCCGCGTCGAAATTCGCGACCCCGTCAACATGCTATTCTACGTCTTCCCCACCTCCCTGTGGATGAGCCCCTCGCGGAGCAGACTGTACTTGCGCTCTCGGGCAAGCCCCGCAGCCCGCCGCCCGTCTCCCCGTCCTTTCGTCCTCATACCCGCCCCCACATGCGCCGTGCCTCTGCGCGCACTCCTGCGCACCCTGTCCACCACCGCATCCACCGACGGACGGACGGCACTGTGTCACTCGTGCCATAAACGGGGCGGTGTGGACGGGTTGCAGATGCGGGTACGGGAGGGGGATCGGGCGCAGCGCGAGGCGGATGCAGCTCTTGAGATGAACGCTATGCGCGGGGGGAGTCCGATGAGGGAGGGTAGGTGGTGGAGCTGACACGCCCGCAGCAAGACGATGCGCACGCAGCTCCCAATACTCCTCACCCGTCCGCCTTTCCACCTCATCACCCTCACCCCCGTTCGTCGGCTCCGCGCCATGCGCCTCCTGTTGCACATCGTTCCAGAAAGACACGGACGACCACCGCCGGTGGGCATGTGGCCGGGGCTGCGACGGCGAGGAGGTCGAAGGGCGCGCTACCCCGATCGAGACGGCGCGTGCACGGAAGATGGGCTGGAGGGCGAAGGGGAGGTGAAGGGATACTCGCCTCTCGCCGCGATCGCGAGCGCTCACGAGGCGCTACTGGACGATACGCGTGCCTTGGGACGTTCTGGCGCCTGGAGGTGCTCCATTCTGCTCTGGTGTGTGTTTCGTCTTCCTCATCATGCGCCGCCTGCTCATCGCCGCTACTTTACAGTCTATATACCGCGTTGTTCTTCAGTCGCGCGGCTGCAGACGCTTTGGCGCTCGTTTCCCGATCAACTCAAGAGCATCCCGCGCGTTGCGGTGTATGCCACCATACCTGCCTGCCGCGGAGGCGGGATCCGAAAGGGCCGCGGCGGGCGGGGCGAGACCTGGCAGCTCTCGACGTGCGCGTGGGCCGCCGCGGATGCAGTCGGCGCGCGATGCTAAGGAGGGAGACAGGCATGTGCGGCGTGACGGATGGTGAAGGTGCGACGGATGGTCAAGGTGCGACGGATGGTGAAGGTGCGGGAGGTACGGGTACGGGTAGGGTGCGGGTGCGGGTGCGGGTGCGGGTGCGGGTGCGGGTGCGGAAACGGCGGGCGCGGATGCGCTTAATGGACGGGGCAGGTGGGCGTGGGTACGGCCAGGGAGGACGCTGCCTCGGCGGTGCTCGTATCGGCGCGGGGCGGTGGACGGAGACGGAGGATGACGCCCCCGCAGACGATCGCGGTGACGCCCTCCATCGCCGCGTCATCATCGTCCTTCTGCTCGCCGTCGGCGCGGACTCGCGATGGCGAGCGGGCAGCTCGAGGCGGCGGCAGGTTGTCGTGCTCGACGCGCTGCACAGAATCGACGAAGCGCGCATCGTGGTGAGGGCAGGGCTCCGCAAGATGAAGGAGAAGTAGGGGCGCTCCTCGAGGGTCGAGATGAAGGTCATGGGGGTGTGCTTCGTGCGACTTCCTTTGAGGATCCCGACTTTTCACTACGCCTCCCATGTAAACTAGGCTTGGAACATATCGATATCATTGGTCTACCTCTTTCAGCCTCCGCATGCTATCGTCAACTGTGCGGTAGACTACTTAGCTTCTGGGCGTATATCTGCGGCAGCAAACAACCTAGTACTAGTAGACAAAGGCCGTCAAGTTGCGGACGCACTCGGCTCTCTGTCTTATCAGTTCTTTCAACTCCTTTTCACCGCCCAGGTAAGTAACCGTGCCCAAATGGCAACATTGCGTCTTCCCTCGATCGCGCGGCCACATTCCGTGCCATAGGGTCTGGTTGATATGTGATGAAGCGTATATTGCAGCTTCTCGGACTCGACGATCCTCATGGCTGTAACAGTTAACTGGCGTCGTCCCTTGGAGGAAGATGATGCTCACTTGAAAAGTGTGGGGAGGAGCCCACAAACATCCGCTCCAGTATTGACGGAGATAATCAATCTCAGGGATTTGTGCTCCGCAAGACGTCCAAGCATCATGCACGTGTAGTACAGTACATCAGCGTCCTTAGCACCAAGAAGGCCGGGAACACAGCTCAGAACATGAGCGTCCAGAACGTTTTTACCTCCCTCGAAAGATGCTCCGCTTATATCGGCGAGGGCGCAGATTGCGGCCCGCTGAGCGGAAACGGTGCAACGAAGGAAGACGGCGCAGTCCACAGCGAGGCAGGCGGCTTCAACCCGATGCAATGCCAACCCTGCCAGATCGTCTTCGCTGGGAGCTTCGGGCAAGCGGCCGCACAAGTCGGGAAGAGGGAAGCGGAGACACAGGACGATCGAGGGAAGCATCTGCTCGACAGGAACTCGAGAGCGGAGGGAGTCGTGGCGAGCGATTCTACCGACCATCCAGGAGCTAACTCCACGGACGGAGGCCCAGCCCGACAACAACGTAGTTTGTAGCAAGGGCAGGACATCCGCGTCCAGCACTGCGCGAGCACCGTCCTCCGATATGCCACTGATCTCAGCTAGGCAGCACAAGGCTACAAGTCCCCGCCTTTCCATCCGGACGTGCTCGTCGCTGGCGTTCGTCAGCAATTTAGACAGATGAAACTGCGAAATGCGGACCTCGATTTTGGCATTGATTGCAACACCAAAGCCACCAAGTTTCGACACGGATGAATATCCAGTACGGCGGTCATCACAGAAGGGTACTGAGTCACATTCCGGAAAATGACAACCGCCGCCGAGGAAAGGTTCAAGTTTGGCGAGTTGAAGAAATTTAGAATCCTCGGCAAGACTTGCCCATCGACCATAATCCGCGCCTCGTGTTCCGAAGCCCATGATCGCTCTCCGAGGTATTCGAGAACATACAACTTTGTAGAGTCTGAGACGTGCTTGAAGCTGGTGGATCGAAGTCAGATCAGGTACAATGCCATCGACGAAGAACGGACTCCAGGTAGGCAACGAGCACGTCCAGTTTCTGCGCGGAAATCGTAGGATCCGAGTCGTCCTCAATCATGCCAAGGGCCTGGTTGTGATACATGAACCTCATGAGAGGTTTGGCAAAGGTGTGCAGTGAAATGGTGGCGCCAAGTGGGTTTCGATCAGACCACCAGCTGAAAATGCTCGATGGCGAAGGCGGGCGAGCAGCTGCGGCCATGGTGGTGGAAAGAAAGAGGCAGTGGTGGCGCTTGAGTCATGGGCACGTTTTGATGCGCGCAAGTTGTGCGGTGTTTTAATAATGTCAGCCGCACTGCCGATTAGTCTCTCGTAGACAGACGCTACAAAAAACTATCTCGTACCTCGTTATTTTGTAGTCTGTTGATAGCCGGCCACTCTCGATCGCTGCTCGGCTTATTACCAATCACAGGTTTCTCGGGTCTTGTCCAGGCCTGCACAACGCGTTTTTCGTGTCGTTTCTTACCTCAGCACACTCAGTAGACCTGACTGAGTATTTCTTGTCACTACATTGAGGTGTAAAACCTCCGGAATAAGGATGCCGAAATTTGATGGCCCGGCACCGGAAAAGGCCGAGGTCTTGCTTGGGTCTTGGTTGAATTTTAAACGCGACCAAAAAAATATTATGAACCTTCGAATGCGTCGGAATGGTACTCATAATGACCGATTTTGCAGAATTGCATCTCCTTGGAATGTTGTTGTAGCTGTAGAGACTGAGAAGCAAAAAATTGGCTGACTAAAATTGGTCAGCATTGGTAATAGGCTGAGCACCCTGCTTTGGCCCGCGCTCAACTCCAGACTAACTGCCGATTGGCTCGTGGTGCAAGTGACCCTGTTGGAGCGTTTGTAGAGAAGAGCCTACTCGTAGGTAGTCCCAGTATAACAGCCATTGCGGTATCGATGATCGGCGCCTTGCACAGTACAAACTAAAGATGACGTTGAAAGAACGATTAGGAATTGAGATTTACATGTCAAAGATAAATGGTCGTCTTGAGAAAACGAGGAAAGATATCCGCACCCGCCCCGAATCCAAACATAAACCCGCGGGGAGAATATCTGCGAACGCGATCACACTGACAGAAGAATCAGCACTAGCCTTAAAGATGTATTGAAGAAAGATACTGACTCGAATCCAGACGCAGCCCTCGTAATAATCCGGCGAGTCTTCCCCTCGGCGTGAACCCGACCTAGATACGATACCGAACGCCCAGGCCCGCGTATAGATCCCAACCGGGCTTCGCCCGTAACTTAGCGGAGGAAATACCCAGGCGCCGCGATGGGCACAATCGGGGCGATCCAAGCCAATCAACGCGGGGGCACGGCGGGAAGCGATGTATTCGATCCACCGCGACGCGAACGAGAGGTTAATTGCGAGATCGAGGAGATCCAGCACGACATCTGGACGGGCAAGAATCAAGGGGACACGAGCGGTCGATACCCGACCAAGAGCAACCTGAGGCGGATATCGACAAAGGGTAGAGGAGGGGGAGTAGATAAGGAGTGATATACTGGAGGTAGGAGGGCGGAGCGTGGAGTGGGGAGGAAGGGGAATAAGATGTAGGTCGGGTGGGGGTTACGTAAATGGACGACTCGCGGAAAATATCGAGATGGAAAGGGATTGAAAGGGAGGGCACGGGAGATCGGGGATAGATGGAGGTGTATGAGAGGAGGGCTGAGGGGAAACTATGAGGTAAGAGGTCGAAACTGTCGTCCATGGAACGCCGGCAGATATTTTCCTGGGCGCGATGGGGCGCGATGGTGCTTGCCCGCGGACGAGGGGTACGGAGTCGGAGACGGCGGCTGGTAGGTAGGACGAGGGTGCCGTTGCCGTTGCAGTGAAGAACGTCGGGTGAACGAGGAGAAAGGGAAGGCGCGCTGACTTTGGGGGGAGACGATGAGGAGATCCGAGGCAATCCGAGTAGGGCTCCAAGCCGGCCGTGAAACGGTACGGCCGTCGATAAAACGGCCGTCTTTTTCGACGGCACGGCTCGACCCGGCCGTCAGTGCAGTCAGCGCGAGGAGGAAACGGACGGGACCCGTCCGTACCGGCCGTTACGGGTGTTTTCGACGGCCCGTCCAACCGTGACCGCCATTAACGGCCGTTTTTGGCCGTTTCAACGGGTTCTCTGGTGTTGAACAATTGCTCAGTTGCGACTAATACTCCAGGAAGCAAAGCAGCAAGGCTCGAATGGCACTGCAACAATGTCCCGCTAGCTAGAGATGATCAATGTCGAGTATCTTAGTCCAATGGGTGTTTAAAAAGTTGAAACTTACCTGGTACAGGGTGCTTCGAGGTTGCACCCGTCGAAGCCGTTAAACGGACGGCAACGGGTACCGTCTCGACGGCTCAACCCGTACCGTACCCGGCCGTCGACTTGAGATTTCTGAGGTCGAAACGGACGGGTTGTGGCCGTACCGTACCGGCCGTCGAACCGTTAACAACGGCAACGGCTTGGAGCCCTAGGCCGCAATCGACAGGACTTGGGGCGGAGGATACAGTGTATTCGAGGTATCGGTGGCCGTGCGAGCGGGTAATCGGAGGATCCTGGAGGTCCAGCACGATATCTTGAGGCGTGAGTGGTACGCGGACGCGGGCAGCTGATACACGTCAAAGAGGGGGTCTGGGCGGATGGCGACAAGTGGTAGAGGAGGGGAGGTAGGGAAGGGACGGCATACTAAAGGTAGAGGAGCGTAGCGTGGTCGTGTGGGTTACGTAAATGGCAGAGGATATGGAAAAACGGGCGGTGGGCGGTGCGGACAGGTGTAGCTGGGTGTGGATGGGTGTGGATAGGAGGGAAGCGGGGCTTGGCGGTGAAACCGAGGCGATACGGAGCAGAAGACGATCTGCTGGATGCTGTCGTCCGAGAGTCGAGACAGAGAAGCTTGAGTGCGGTGGCGTTCGTCGGAGGCATCGCGGCAGGCGCAGCGCTGGGGAGTAAGAAGCGGTGGGCTTGCAACAAGCGGCAGGAGGAAGAATCCAAATGCGTCCGCCGGGAATTTGAGGCCTCTGGATCTTGCAAATGCGCGTAGACGGTAGTACTGGTAACTGGAAGAAAAAGGGTCAGTTGTGGCACCGACGGGCGCAGAAGGGCCACGCACGAGAGTTTGGGGTCCCAGTCCTTTCACCACCGCCCCGTTCGAGTCGCAGTTTGCCCCAACCTTTTCAAAATTGGTGACAGATTTTTTCGAGATCTTTCGAGCCTAGTGATGGTCTGCCAGGTCTGGCTTTGGCCTGAGGCCAAAAAGTCCGGGGCTTTTTGGCTTTGGTACCAAAGCCAAGCCAAGGCCAAAATCTTGGCCTGAGTTGGCTTTTGGCCCGGCTTTGGATGTTGGCAGGCCAAGGCCAAGCCAAAAAGCCACGGCTTTTGTTCAATATTTTCTGCTCAATTTTAGCCGTTTTTTCTGCCATTATTCTGACCCAATTTTGCCTGGTTCAACTTGTATTTATGTTCGCGCACTGCTGGCCGTGTCATATTCGGTTGTTGCTGCCGTCGGTCCATTGATGTCAATGGACTTGCCGCTTACCTCCACCCGCACTTGCGCGCAGCACTCGATCTACACTTTATTGTCCATTATCCAGGTGTGGGAGGCCTCTGAGAGCATTTCATCCCCCTCAGGGCCTCTGGTTCACTGACCAAGCTCACTTTGGTCCAACAGATACATGCGAGTTTGATTGCGCAATGATTGCGGGTTAACTGCATGAAATAATTTGGACTCGCCCTGTGAGGTTCTTACTTCAAGTGTGTTGATGGTGGCCTGGTGGGGCGGAATTGGCACTTCTCGACTTCTCACCATAATCTTACTCATCTCTACAAGCATCCTTGCGTCGTTTACCCCGCCAGTAACGGTTGAATAATTTATTTTGAATTGATTACAAAATCTTCTACTAAAGCCATGGCCTGGGCCAAAGCCAAGCCCAGGCCAGGCCAAAGCCAGAGAGTGTGGCTTGGCCTGGGATATTTTGAAGCCAAAGCCAGGCAAAGCCGGGCCAAAGCCATGGCTTTCAGGCCAAGCCAAAGCCAGACCATCACTATTCAGAATCAGAATCGAGCCACTGGATTGAGACGACGGTGAGAGCAACCGATGAAGGAAGCCGGACGTAGCCACATTGCGGTTTTGGGCGCGTCGAAAAGGTTATTCGAGTCGTGGTCTTGACTCGTGAGGGTGGTCGAGGTCGGAGGATTCAGGAAGAGAAGAAGTGCTGCGTGCTTGGCTACGGCCTTGATCGATTGATCTGCAGACGCCGGCACCGACTCGGCAAACCGTTCCTTCTCCCAAACCACCATCTCGCGCGAATCTGGCCCGCTGAATTATCTGCCTTGCTGCTCCCGATGACACACCCTCGCCGCCTCGTACTTCTATCTTCCTTTGGTACCGAATCCCTGGACCCTGGGCAACCTCGCCGATGGCCAATCTCAAAAATACCGCCCTCTCTGGACTCGAATGACTACAAAATATTCAAAATCTTGCGTGCGCCGGACCTCAACGAGTCTTCCCCACGAGTCGCCTTCGCGCACAAAAAGAAGCCGTTGCCGGTTACCTCATATGACCCCACGCCGAATCTTGTTACGCTGTCCTGCGCGCCGGACTATATATGTGCCCCTTCCTCGATTCTTGTTCGTCTGCAACACAGCAACGAGGCCCGAAGATCCTCCAAGTCGGCCCGCGGCCCTGGGGCGCAAGAACAGAATCCCCGAACCCGACCAGCAAACACGCATTCGAAAAGCAGCTCAACCTCTCGGGAATACCGCAAGCCATCTCAAGCAAAAGGGTTTCTAAACCATAACCATATAAACCTGCCTCGAATGGAACGAGGGACATCGCAACTCGCGTCGCTCTGGGAATCATTCTTACCGTCGTGGGCTCCTCAGGTCCATTTTATGTGTTGCAGAGTCGACGAGAGTCGTATTGACGCCTACCCTACTTTGCCTCTGGATGGACCTTTTTCTGGACTCCCATTCCTCCCATTCTGGCCTTTCGCGATGCTTCTACGGAGAGAAAAAATGTGCCGACTCGGATGCAACCCTCAACAATTCAGCCGACCCCCTCGTGTACCGCAATGCCGACTCTGCAATCCCGCTCCTCTTCTTCGGACCCCTCCCGCAGCGCTCACACCAGCAGAACAAGCACCCAAATCTTCTCCTCCTGGTCCTGTGCCTTCCGTGCCATTTCCGTCCACGACGCAACTTAAATTGGAAGGCCTGGACACGAATTCGCAATCTAGCATTTCGAACTGAGGTCGAATACCCGGAATCCGCACACAAAAAAAAATTGCTCCATATCGCCTCATGAACCCAGCCCAAATCGAACGGCGCAGCGCGGCGTGCTAGGTCGACTCCAAGATCAACCTTTCGTCCTGGGTGCTGTTTACACTTTGTTGCGTTCCCCATTATCTGCACTCGTTTCTCAACGGCGCCTGGGATCTTGCAGGCTAACCAAAGTAAAAGTTTTCCAGAGACTCAACACTCATGAACCTGCCTCGAAACGAACGAGGGACATCCCAACTTGCGCCGGTGTGGGAATTATTCGCGCCGGCGTGCGCTACTCAGGTACATTTGATTTATTTCTGTAGCCGTCGATGAGAGTCGTATTGACGCGATGTTTTAGCCACTATTGTACGATGATTGGACCGCGTGCATACTTCGCTGGAGCTTTGGATGAATCTTTGTCTGGATCCCCGTCGACGCCGGCCTGTGTCCCCAAACAACTCTGCAGTTCCCCTCGTCGCTTTCGCGTTTGTGATGCCTTCGGACCGCCCGCACCCACCCGTTGGTACGTCCGACGGAATCCGCACACTGAACCCAGGCCAAATCTAACGGCGCAACGCGGCGTGCTAGGTCGACTTGAACTTCAAGATCAAGCCCATTCACTGTCCACTAGGTGGTGTTGAATTATGCCTTGAGGCTTGCTGCGTCCCGCATTTTCCACACGCGTTTCTGGGATACTTATGCCAAGGTCCTGAGATCATCCAGCTACAAAGCAAAAGGTTAACTTAACATTCGCTTGAACCTGCCCCGAACCGATCGTGGGTTTTCTTCTTCAACTCATGTGGAGAGTGCGCTATTCAGGTACGTTTTCTGTGTTGTATTCGTCGATGAGAGTCGCGTGCATCCTTGGCTGAAACTCTGGGTGGATCCTTCCCTTGACTCTTGGGCCGATCAAACTGACGCAAAAAAAGGATTTCCGGCTTCTGGAGGCATGAACCTGCCCCGAATCGAACGAGGGACATCACACCTTGCGCCCTGGTAAATTTTGTTGGCGCCGTCGTGCGCTACCCAGGTACGTGTATTTTATCTCTTGTGTTTGGGAGTTGACGGGAGTCGTATTGAAGCACCATGTTTTGCTACCATAGCTTAAGTTCAACCTTTGAACCTAGGCTATGAACTTCAACGGGTACGATGGTTGCATTTGGACCGCGTGCATACTTCGCTGAACCCCTCTAGGCGGATGTTTTTCTGGACTCCGGGGCTGAATGGGTGTTCTCGTTACTCGGAATGTCTCCCTCGTCTTCTTCGCAATACCTGGCAAGGTGTTTTCCGAGCTCACCGGCAGCGTGTACTTTAAGTACGTACTTCCAGCGGCCCGTATCTTTCCGACGCTTTGCTATCTGATCTCAGGTTTGTTTTGGACTGCCCGTGCTCGCCGCGCCTTGGGATCCGGTTCAACGCGAAATCGACCTGAACCTGAACGTTGCAATCCGATCGCCGGTTCATTACTACGTCAAGATATCTGCGCCAACGCGACGCCTAAAGCCCATGTCGCTAATCTCCAGCGCTTCATCTCGCAGCTGGCTCAATTTATTTCTGCTCCACCGCAATGTTGATAACTGCTTGGCAGGTTCATCAGCCATCGGTTCAACAAACATTTCCTTTTGCTTTGGCTAGTTTGTGAGATAGGCGCCGATCGCCGTGGTCCACGTATCCGAGGAACGGGTGTCGATAATCTGGAGCGCAGCGAGGCGTGAATTCAAACAGTACCCAGTCCAGAGGGAGCCGGAGGAGATATTCCAGAAGTTTAGCGGAGTATGCACGCGGTCCGAGGTCGCAGCATCGTTGCTCGATACATACTGCCTAAACATCGTGCATCGTCAATACAACGCTCTTCGACGGAACCAACACATAAAAAAAATGTACCTGAGTAGCGCACGACGGCGCTCCAAACTCTTCACACCGGCGGGTGACGAGGTGGAAAATTGATCCCTCGTTCGGTTCGAGGCAGGTTCATGGGGAATGAAGCGTTCACGAAAAACCCCTTTTTGCTTTCGTTTGGCTGGGAAAACGCACCCATCAGCCATCGCCGCGCTCCACTTTGGTTAGCCTGCAATATCTCAAGCGCCGTTGAGAAATAGTGGTGGAACCGGGAGGGACGCAGCAAAGGCAATGCGTAAGTTAAAACAGCACCCAGGGCGAAAGGAAACTTGATCTTCGAGTCGAACCGAGTAGCACGCTGCGCCGTTCGATTCGGGCTGGGTTCGTCAGACGATGGAACGTTGTTTTTTTAGCGGCACGAACGGGTGGGCCGCGGGCGGTGGTGGGATACTGGCTGGCAGTCGGCAAGCACATCATATCACGAACGCGAGAAGGGGAACTGCAGAGTTGATCTCCGGGGTCGACGGGGATGCAGGAAAGAATTCATCCGTTCAACGAAGTATGCGCGCGGTACCACCGTTGCCCGATAGTGCCTAAAACATCGTGCGTCAATACGACCCCCATCAACGATACAACACACCTAAAATGTACCTGAGTAGCGCAAGGCAGTACAAAAAACTGTGCCCCGGCGCGAGTTGGATTACGAACCACCCTCGTTCGATCCGGCGCAGTTCTTTTGCTTTTACTTTGCGTTGATTAGCTTGCAGAATCCTAGGCTGGAACGATGCGAGAACTCGCCATTATTATTTGTATCCGAGAGATTGGTGGAATCTGGATGATGGGACCGCAGCAAGCAAGGTGTCAAATAATTGAAACAGCACCCAGTAGACAGTGGGCTTGATCTTCCAGCCGACATAGCACGCCGCTGCGCCGTTCGATTCGGGCTGGGTTCATGAGGAGACGCGAGATTCTTTTTCGGTGCGCGGATTCCCAGTTCAGTTTGAATTCGCGTCTCAAGTCGCGCCGTAGCAGCATTCAGAACCGGCCCCGAAAGAAGTGTCGAGATCGCAGACAGAGCAGAGTGGGAAAAGCACAAGAGATGCATATGGGACGTACGAACGGGGTATACTGGCAGTCAGAAAGCGAGAACGAAACGACGGGACCTGCAGGGGATCGCCCAAGTCGGTCTTCAGGGAAACGAGGACACAGATTCGGCCCAGGAGTCCAACCATCGTACCCCGTTGGAGTTATAGCTACGGCAACAAATCATGGTGGGTCGAGCTGCTTTTTAAATGCGTCGTGTTTGCTGGTCGGGTCTGAGCTTCTGTTCCTGCGCTCCGGGGCCGCGCGACTTCATTGTTAAGTTGTAGATGAGCAAGAATCGGGAAATGGGGTGCATAGATAATCCGGAGCGCAGGACAGCGTAAATAGCACCCAGGGAACATGGGCGAGAGCAACTTGATTTCCAAGTCGACCTACGTGGCACAGAGTCCTGCAGGCTGCCGTTCGATTCGGCACGGGCCCATGTGAACTTGAACGATGCCTTTTTATACGCCGGTAGTGGCGGAAAGCTCAGTGAGGTCCGGCGCGCGCAAGATTTTGAATATTTCGTGGGTGAAAGCGGACTCAAGAGTCATCCGAGTCCCGAGGCGGTCTTTTTGAGATCGGCCATCGGCGAGGTTGCGCAGGGATTTGGTATCAGAGGAGGATGGAAAGACGATGGCGACGACCGGGTGTCATCGGGAGCAGCAATGCGAAGACCGCAACCAGCGAGATTCGAGCGAGATGGTGGTTTGGGAGAAGGAACGGTTTGCCGACGTCGGTGCCGGCTACAGATCAATGCCGTAGCCAAACACGCCAACGCTACCCTTCTTCCCTCCGACCAGGACCCCTCGACCAGGCCCTCTCAAGACCGGGGCTCGCAAAAGCCTTCGGAGGCAAGAAACCCCAATGTAGACGACATCCCGCCTCCTTCATCTGTTGCTCTCGCTGTCGTCTCAATCCAGTGGCTCGAAAAATCTCGAAAAAATCTGTCACCAATTTTTTCTTAAAAGGTTGGGGCAAACTGCCACTCGAATGGGGCGGCGGTATGCGTGCTTGAAAGGATTGGGACCCTAAACCCTCGTGCGTGGCCTTTCTGCGCCCGTCGGTGCCACAACCGACCCTCTTCCCGTTACCAGTACGTGCGTGGACTTGCAAGATCATGAGGCCTCAAACTCCCGGCGGACGCATTTGCATTCTTCCTGCTGTCGCATGTTGCAAGCCCACTTCTCACTCCCCAGCGCTACGCCTGCCGCGGTGCCTCCGACGAACCCACCGCACTCAAGCTTCTCTGTCTCGGACGAACGACAGCATCCAGCGCCTCGTCTTCTGTTCCGTATCGCCTCGGTTGCACCGCCAAGCCCCGCATCCCCTCCCATCTACACCCATCCGCCCCCAGCTACACCTGTCCACACCGCCCACCGCCCCGCCTTTCCATATCCTCTGCCATTTACGTAACCCCACACGACCTACATCTCACTCCCCATCCTTCCCTATCCACGCTACACCCTTCTACTTCCAGTATAGCCTTCCTAACCTTCCTCCCCTGCTCTACCTTCTGTCGCTACCCGCCCAGACCTTCTCTTCGTCGTGTATCGGCCGCTCGTGTCCCTCTAGGTCTTGCGCCTCAAGATATTGTTCTGGATCTCCCCAATGCCTCAATTACCATCTCGTACCGCTACCCATGGATCGAATACACCACACCCTGCACTACCTGCCCGCCGATTGACCCGGATCCCCTTATCGGCCCACCCAAGTCAGCGCGCCTTCCTTCGGCGATTTCTGCGCCAGCCTCATTCACCCGGGGCTCCTCAGTGTCGAGAGCTTGCTCCGCAGCCCTCCCCCTTTGACGCTTCCTCCGGTAAACACCATCACGCCGTTCAGCATTGCCCACGCCGCCTCCGACGGAGAACAGTCTCTTCTCCTCGCTGGATTATTTTCCCCGCCATACCTCAGCGTTCCTGTCGTCCACGCCCATCCATCCCCGACCCCCCGTCCCCTACATTGTCCCTTTCCATCCCCACATTTTCAGCGAGTCGCACATTTACGTAACCCTCACTCGACCTACATCCCATTCCCCATCCTTCCCCATCCACGCTACGCTCCTCTACCTCCAGTATGTCCTTCCTTACCTGCCTCCCCTGCTCTGCCGTTTGTCACCATCCACCTAAGGTCGCTCTTTGTTGTGTATCGGCCGCTCGCGTCCCGTGCGTTCTTGCCCGTCAAGACATTATCCTGGATCTCCCCAACGCCTCAATCACTCTCTCGTACGAGTTGCCATGGATTGAACACATCGCCCCCCGCCGTGCGCGCGCGCCGATTGGCTTGGATTGGTCACGATCGTCCCCGTCGTCGCCCGACCCAGGAACGCCTTCTGCGTTACTCCAGAGGCCGATCGTTCAAAGCGACGGTCACAGCATCATCCTCGCCCTTCGTTGGCGAGAACCACGACCACACAACCGCGCTGCCCGCATTCTCTGTGCGCTCTTGACAATGGTGCGTTTGCGTTCCGTTCCTTAGGACCCATCTTGACGCACACAACTCAGGCGCGGCCGATGTGAAACATATATACCACGATGTCGAGGCCACCGTGGTCCTAGGGTTAGCTTCCTCGGGCGCTACTCTACTTCCAACACACCAACTCGCTCACGGGCCGCTTCGTTGCCTGGTTCGCAAGCCGTCCCTTCACGCTCATCGACGAGAACCACACAATCTTCAACATCGAGTGTCGGGTACGTGCGTTGCGCTTTCCCGCCCCGTTCGGCTGATTCCCTTTGCCTGCGGTTCCAATTCAGTATCCGCCACACACGACGGAATGGGCATCCCGTTCAAGAACGCGCCGGCGTGTCTGCGTGAGATACGGGACTCCATGGACGCGGAAGGCGCAAGCCCCACGGGGATCCGGCCGTACTTTCCCTTTGAGCTGCGGTTTTCTGGGCCGGACAATATTTGGTTGAGTCCGAGTTGTGGGCAGGAGAGGTTTTGGATTGGCATTGCGCAGTGCAGGTGCGTCTCACCTCCCTTTTAACTCCTCCTGGCTTCCTTTCCTTTCCTCTTTCGCTACTGGTTCATTCAGCCGTTGCTGGCCCAACAGTCTCAACGTCCTACCGCCGCTTCTTCGCCTCCTTCGAGACCATCGTCGCGCGCCACGCCACACCACTTTGGCCCAGACGTGGGCGGGCAGAGTTATCGTAAGGATCGTAGTGGTCAATACATTCACGATGGAGGCCAATGATACACCAATGGTTCGTTAACGTTACAAGAAACTAAACAAGGAAGGGATGAAAACGTCCTTGAGCGCAAGTGTTCGTTCAGACTGCCTCGGGGTGGCTGCCCAGAACATGGAACGGAGCCTCCCCCGAGTCGGCCGAGTCGCACCGCGCAAGACACTGCGAGCACACCGTAACCCGCAGCCGCGCGGAGCTCTCGCGCTTGGAGGATTGGGATTTCTCCGAGTCGGTGAGCGAGAGGCTGATCTGAAATGAAATGAAGCACGCAAGTCAAACTTGGATTTCGCAATCGACGACACAGTGGACACAGGGACGAACCATGTTGACCTTGGACGTGCCGTCCGTGATGAAGTGGATGAGGTCCGAGTTGGATTCGGAAGGCTCGGAGTCGGCGTCGCGGAAGCGCTGGCGGCCGTTCAAACTGTGGTTCAAGGTCGATAGGAAGTTCAGGCGAACGGAGGCGATGCGCTTACGACGCCAGCATCGAGTTGGAAAATACTGATGTTGAATGAGTGAACGACAAATACAATGCTCAAGGAGGGACTCGCGTTTGGTCTGTATGATGAAGAAGATTGTCCAGACGAGATCTGTGCGAGTGAGGAACTGTAACCTGTCGTGAATACCCAGCAATGAAACTCGTTGAATATCCGCACCAGAATTATTTGCATGGTGCTCGTTGCACTGCACGCATTGTCAGTTCAGTACAAAATCCTGGTAAAGGACGCGTATCCAACCAACCTCGTCAATGTGGTTGATTCTACGAACCACTCAGAATGCGGCTGATCATTAGAAAAAAAGAACTTGGGTGCTCACCTATACTTCACAAAATGAGCGTGTCAACCATCGTCCGTGTCCTGGATTTTCGACACCATAAACCACCCAGAAATCCTGCATTTAAGGAATGGCAGACCTCCTCGACTCACTCGACCTAAGCTTCCGCAAATAATAACACATCGACACCGTAATCATGATGTCCACCGCCAGTCCCAGCCCGAGCGCGGTCGTGACGAGCCAGCGCCACTCGAGCAAGATGGAGACGCGGGAGTAGTGCACCAGGAGGGCAAAGACGCCCATGCTGCCGCAGAAGCGCAGGACGTTGATGCAGGTGACGAGGATGGGGATGTGCCAGCGGCCGGAGAGGATGCGGAGGCGGTTTGCGAAGAAGGTCTGGGGCACGTTCCATTAGCATTCGCACCTTGAGGAGAAAGAGAGGGAGGGAGGGAGGGCTCACCTGAACGATAGTGTATATGAAGGCGGCGAAGAGAACGGTCGCGTCTTCAGAGCGGGGAGGACTGTCGATGTAGTGTGGTTGCGCGTAGAAAGTCACAGTCTGGGAGTACAGCTTGCCGGAGAATTAAGTTTGATTCGACACTAGAGGCGGTGGACTCACTGCGTGCCACGCAGACGCGGTGTGCGCCAGTTCCAATAACCTGGTTCCATGAATGAGTTGATGTTGTGATGCGGAGGGCGGCGAGAACGAACCAAAGGACCGCAACCGTAGTCTTGAGGAGGAGGGAATCGCGGGGGAAGCGCCGATAATAATTGAAGGTCTGCAGCGTCTCGATGCCAAAAAGGAAAGCACCGAGAACCGAGCCAATTTCCGTGGCGCCGAGACTGCCGTTCAACATTGCAAGCGAGGGATTACCAGTACCATTTGAGAGCTGAGCGGGAGAGGACATGTTGGTGCTGTCAACAGCACTTCATGTTTGACCTCGACACTGTCCAGGTTTATATGCTGCGTTCACAAAAATGGCGCTGTCGTATTAGGTGGATACTCGACAGAAAGGTGTCCACGCCCCGACTACCATCTATCATGGCGTGCGAACGAATGATAGTGGCTCACCACCTATCCGGATAGGCGGATGACAGCTTCAGGGTGAAGGAACTGGACGGGCAAGGTGCTCACTCGCGTGCCCTCAAGGAAGTATGTCCATTGGGTTATAGCGATGAACCAATTGCATGGAGGGTGGAGCAACGAGAATGTACGAACCTCGAATCAGAGGAACGGCGGACTGATCAAGTTTAGACAGTGGGTAAAAGCGATGATCCGATTAGAGTCCGCGACGTGAACTGGTTCAAATATAAGGCAGAATAGACGAATATTGTGCCGGCGGCAGCCCAGCGGCAGTATTCGGCGAACACTCAACAACTCCGCAGAATTGGTTCAATCTCCACCCAATCACTTTCAGTCGGCGCAATAACCTGATGCCTTCAACAACAGTCAGTCAGACTCGACCAACAATGAACAGAAAACCGCCCACCTGTCGGTCAAATGCGGTACGAGGGAGCGCATCGGGAGTAGCTTCACGTTTTGGGGAGAAGCCGCGGCACAATGGGTACAGCGGTACCGCGCGGGAAACCTGCCTGCAAGAAGCGGGACACGACGCCGGTACGGGCGCTGCGGGCCCAGGAAAGAGATGAGATGCAGGCCTTCTGTGATGTACCGGACTTCGTGCCTGATACATGTTAGAATGATGATAGAAAATATCAGAGATGCGAGGCGTACACTACCCGGACGTGCTCTGTTATCTCGGCCTGTTTGGACGGGCGGCGATTGAATTTGGTGCAAAGGTTGCAGCTCCAGACGGGAAGCTGAGAGTAGTCGTCGGGTACCTCGCGGCGCCGGATGTTTGTGGCTGCAAGGGGGCTGAGGAGAGCCCACGATGCGAGGGCGTGGGTGTTGGGTCTATCGACGTCGTGCACAACCTGCCCGGTGAAACTGAACGTCGGTATCCAGGAAAAGACTCGAAAATACTGGAGACGTACGCAGTCACGCCACGAACACGCTTCCTGGCGGCCATGGTTGGGAATCGGACAATTTCGACACACAAAGCGCGCGTTGGCGCTGTCCATGTCGTCTCTGGTGGCAGTAAGCGGGTCAAGGCCAAGCAGCCGAACCAACGCCGTCGCCGTCGCCGATCCCTTCGGGCTGAATTGGACGAGTTACTGCTCGGGGGGCTGCGGCGTGGGTGCGCCGTGGGACCAGTGCAGGTGAGCGCGCGCCTGGCGCCAGCCCAGGACGGTGTCCTCTCGCCCATCGCATCGTCGCACGCGGAACACACTCGTCGCAAGTTCCAGGCGCGGCAGCTGCTCGGCTGTGGTTGCCTCGGGTTCGAAACCTGGAAGGAAAGAAACTAGCATCGCTCGGGTCTCTGCGCACCACGCCTGAACGTAATCCCGGGCCTGCGCGAGGGCTGCGTCAAGCCGCGGATCGTCCTCCGAGAATGGCTCATCTAGGGTGGAATCGTCGTCGATGAATGCGGCGAGGGGTGGAAACGTTAATGTGGTGACGGTGTGTGGCGGAGGGTAGTAGCTGTGACGCGGGCCGCCTGGAACGGGGGAGCGGAGGGCAAGCGTGGCGACGGCGAGAACACTGGTAGGGCTGTTCGCCGTCCCGTCGACGGGCACGGCCGTCGTTTTACGGCCCGTCAATTCATGCCCTTGGGTCTATACGGTACGGTACGGGCAACGGGACGGCCGTGACGGCCGTCGCGACGGGTATACCAGGCTTTACTCGATTTTGGGTTTTGTCTGCAGTGAAATTAGTTCCAAGCTAACACTGAAGCCATAAATGAGATACTCAACGCTCCTCTGGACGCTCCTGGACACGATGAGTAGACAGATCAACATTTCTCCCACTGATTTACTGTTGTTTGCTGAAGCGGATGATGGCTCGGCAACCTCGGCTCGGCTCTGCCTAGTCGCGGGTTGGTCGCAGGAGGTCCCAGCAGGGTTAAAAAGGTTCAAGGAGAGTTATCCACCACACAGAAGTGTATTCATCAACCCCATTGAACAGAATTCGCTGCGAAAATAGAGTGTTTGCGCAACAGCCATTCAAGCCATTGAATGGCTGGTTGGCGTTGCGCAAACTGATGGCTAATGGCTTCGGAATTTTTTGTCCTAGCCACCGTGAGCACTCGAGTGAGAGTCTGTGCTTCCCACTCTATCCCTCCTAGGCCACAGAGTGTCATAATCCCAATAATTGGAGCCCAAACTGGGCGGTTGACTTCTGAGGTAAACTATGCATTTCGAATGAAGAACGTGCAAGGCCCGAGAAAGAATCTAACACCTTTTAGCCTACTCACCCTGCAGACCTCTCCATTTTATGCCCTCAACATGGCTCAGGATGAAAAATTCCAAAGCCATTAACCATCAGTTTGCGCAACGCCAATCAGCCATTCAATGGCTTGAATGGCTGTTGCGCAAACTCGCTAATATCTTGATATGACCGTCGACCGTCACCTCGCCGTCACGGCCGTCTTTCGACGGGCCGTTTATCGATGCTCAAAATCACCCACGGCACGGCACGGGACCCGTTCGACGGCACCCGTAGAACCGACGCGACGGACACGGCGAACAGCCCTAGAGAACAGCGGCTTTACGGCGTTTGCGTTTCTGGGCGAGGATGGCATTGCGCCATAATGCGTCGGAAATGGAGGAGTGGAGAAGTTGGTGGAAGATCTTGTTCGTGCGCGCGACTCTGCTCAGTTCTTGTGGATATAGGTAGCTCAGCACCTAAATAGCAGTTTCAGGGATCGTCGAAGAAGCCGGGAGAAGAGAAATAGACCTCAATCACGACATCGAGTGGCATCGTCGGGAACAGGCTCAGGTCCTGCGCCAGATGCCGGAGTCTGAACTGGCCCCGAGGCACACGCAGTTTCTCCCATATTTGGACGGGGCTTACGAAGCCATCCAGGACGGCTTCGTAATTGACTTTCGAAAGCTGCTGTTGAGATACTGAGCTGCTTTGTCGGCGCAAAGTGCCCTCCCTGGTCCCAAGGTTCCGCGCAGGAATAGCGCGTTGAGGGAGTTCGACTGCAGGGTCATCATCAGGGAAGGGAAGGGCATCGACTCCTGCTAAAGCATGAGCATCGACCGCGGGGGTTGTAGCCATGAGGGAAGCCAGTGAGGTGAAGCGACCTCCTGTTTGCGAGGGAGAGACTACTATATATGTTGACGTCGGGGCGGTTTGAGTCACAAGCCGTCCAGTGTCAAGCACGGGGCCGGGCGTACCTCGATTGGACAACGTCAATCCGACTCGAGACGACGTTGACTCGGACTGTCGCGCCCGAGCCTGTCAGTGTCACAATATCCGACAATAGTTCCGTCCTGCGACTCTGGAGGTGATTGACCAGTCCCTGGTCACTATGCTCCACACTAGATCCGCCAAATAAATCCGCCATGGGATCACCAAGTCGCAAGAGAGCTGGAGGTTCAGTGAGGATGTATTACGTGGACACTCGGGCGGGTACTCAATGCTCGCGACAGGTTGAATTCTGGTCCCGAGATTCAGCAGAGTAGGTGTCTGTAGAATTTACAAGGTGGGGACGAAGTGGGAAACCAAGAATATGATGATTTATTGCAAGATTTAGGCCTCCTTTTATACTACAAGGACAATGGTACAAACGGTGTGTAAACAGAGTGCGTAGCACAATGTAGCGGTACAATGAGGACCAAGGAACAATAAGTAAGTTCGAACTCAGACCAGCTGAAGCTCGTTTCATCCTTGAATCACTAGCAACGTCAGTGGTTGAAACCACCACGTTGTGGTTGAAACGCCACGTTGCGTTTCAACCCGACGTTCCACCTAGCTGTGCGTGTCCACGCCTCGGCTTGTTCCGGGATATTCCAACACTCCCCCTCAAGCCGAAATTAATCCAAGCGCCTGAACCAGCGGCTTGAACTTGAACGAGGCAAGAGCCTTGGTGAGCACATCTGCCGTCATCTCCGCGGTCGGGCAATATACGACCTCCAGAGATCCCTCCGCAATCTTCTCGCGAATGAAATGATAGCGGATGTCGATGTGTTTGGTACGAGCGTGGGATTGGCCAAGTTCAGCATGCGCAAGAGCGATAGCTGACTGGTTGTCGTTGTAGACGAGGAAGGGGAACTTGACTGGTCCAAAGAGTTCGGCCATTAGATAGCGGAACCAGATCGCCTCCTTTGCGGTATATGTGATAGCAATATATTCGGCTTCTGTTGTGGACAGCGAGACGATTTCCTGCTGCTTGGACGACCAAGAAACCGCGGCACCGTTGAGGATGAACGCGTAGCCTGATACGGCCTTTCGGTTCTCGAGCGACATCCCGTCGGCGTCGGCAAAAATATCGAGACCCAGTGTAGAGTCCGATGCACCATACACAAGGGCGAGATCCCGCGTGCCCTTCAGATACTGCAGGACACGCTTTCCGGCGTTCCAATGCGGTATCCCCGGATTATCTATGAATCGGGACAAAACACAGACTGTGAACGCCAAGTCTGGTCGTGTTGCAGTAGCGAGCCAAACAAGTCCGCCTATCAGGGCACGGTACGGAATATTCGCCATCTCCGCCGTCGCCTCCGGTGTCGTTGGGCACTGCTCACGGCTAAGTTGAACCGTGGGATCCAACGGCACAGCCACTGATTTACAATCAGCCATGTTGAACTTTCGCAGGAGCGAGTCAACGTAAGTCGTCTGGGACAGCGCCAGCGTGCCCTTGTCGCGATTACGATTGACTTCCATCCCGAGTAGCCAGTTAATCGGTCCCAGCATGGTTATCTTGAACATGCGCCCAATTTCCTCCTGAATTGTGTTAATCAACGCCGGTGACGTCCCGGTGATCGTACTATCGTCGATGTGGATGGCGAGGAGCACAAGGTCCTTGCCACGGACCAGGCGGTCCACAGCGTGGTCGGAGTGGAGTGGATAAATGTCGAGTGTAGCGAGAGCTGTGGTAAGCTTCTCGTACCACTTGCGACTTGATTGCTTCAACCCGTAGATTGTGCGTTGAAGCCGAATGACCTCCTGAGAATTCCCGTTCGAATAGTGCGGAGCCTGCTCCATGTAGATCTCCTCGTCGGGTGTGAATTCTCCGTTGAGAAATGCCGCGGAGTAATCAAAGACTTTGATGTCCCAGTTGAATCGGGTCGCGATGGATAGAATGGTGCGGAGAGAGGATAACTTGGCGGTGGGAGAAAAGGTCTCAAAGTAGTCGACACCCTGGACTTGCGTGAATCCTCGCGCCACCAGTCGAGCCTTGTATTTGTCCACCTCGCCATTGGCTTTGCGCTTGATCCGAAGCGCCCACTTCGATCCGACAACATTTCGGCCGATCGGTCTCGGAACGAGGCTGTCACCGAACGTGCCCGTCCTCTTCATCGCCTCCATCTCGACATCCATCGCCGCCTTGAATAGCGGCCAGTCCTCCCGGTCCATCGCTTCCTCGACCGTGGGTGAGTCTGACAAGCCTCCCAATCCAAAGTAGGCATACTCCATCCCAACCGGATCGTCGTCTTCGGCATCTGCCAAATGGGCAGCACGTCGTGTCCGGGTGCCTTCCACGATGTTCCTCGGGTCAATTGCGCTTGAAATATCACGCGGCGCAACCGCCGTCGGTGTCGTCGGCCGTGGGGGCGTGGAAGGAGGTGTCGTTAACGGTGATGGTGGAGTTTGAGTCCGCGGGGGGATCGATGCGGGCTGCGCATTCGTAGCGGGTGCGTGCTGGATGCTCTCTGAATTTTCTGCAACCCTAATTTCCGCTTTCTCCCCCTCATTCAGCACTCTATAAATCTCACCACTCCGCTTTAACTCTGGAAATTTGACGCTTCGCTCGACACGTATCGACCGGTTGTCGGGGTAATAAATTCGGTGCCCGTCGATGCTTTCAGGATCAAATCCAATCCATCTACCCTCACGAGCGCGCCCCTCGAGCTTCGATGCGTCTTCAACGTGAACCGAAACCTCGCAGCCCCATTCGTGGATGTTGCGCAAGTCCGGTTTCGACTTGTGGAATGCCTCGTAGGGCGTGCGACCACCTAGCGCCTTGGTAGACGTCCTGTTCTTCAACCATACCGCGTGTTTTAATGCTTCGCCCCACAGATTGACCGGTAATCCTGCGGCGTGCAATATCGCGCGTACTTTCTCCAACAATGTTCGATTGAGTCTCTCGGCGACTCCGTTGTGCTCCGGGGTGTGGTGAACGGTGAGGCGGCGTCGGATGCCCCTCTCTGCAAGGTATTTATCGAACGCGTGACTTTTGTACTCGCCACCGTTGTCTGAATGCAGAACTTTAATTCTGATTCCATGTTCATTCTCCCATCGTGCATCAACGTCCTGGAACGATTCCAACGTCTGGTCCTTCGAGCGGAGCAACATCAAGACTGTGTAGCGTGAAGATTCGTCCGTGTACGAGACGTAATACTTCTTGTGGTGCGTGGTTTCAACGGTGGCCGGGCCCCACACATCCGTGTGGACCTCATCGCCAACGTTGCCCGTCGCAGCACGCTCCGTTGCCTTCGAAATTGGCTTGCGGGTCATCCTGCCATGCAGGCATGACTTACACTCGTCCTCCGATGAAGTCCCCGTCTCATCGAGCTCAATTCCATCCACCAACCCATTTTTGACCAGCTTCTTGGCTGCGTCAACCGGAATGTGACCCATCAAGCGGTGCAGCTCATCGGGTGTCGCAATAACAGGTGCGTCCGATGCTATGTTTGCATGTAATGGTGACGGTGGCGGAGGCCGAACCCGAACAGTATAGAGACCACGAACCAACGGAATGGCGCCAATCTGACGTCTCCCATTGAATATTCGGCACTCCTTCTGTCGGAACTGGACCGCGCAACCAGCTTGCGCGATGCGCCCGATGGATATGAGGGTGGGACCGAGCTTGGGAACGTACAAAACATCCTTCGCTAGGATTCTCGTTGTCCTACTCGTCCCATTTGGCACTTCAACCTGCATATCCCCCATTCCAACTGCGTCGAGCGTCTGATTGTTGGCTGCTGTAATTGCTCGTCGGGAAATCTCCCGATAATTCGTCAACCTATGCCGTGAGGGAGTCATATGAACTGAGGCGCCCGAATCGTATATTTCGAGCCCATCATCCGGGGTAGCGGCGGTGAATACGGCTTCGGTGGTGAGTGATGTCTTCACTGAGTGCTCATCGGTTGTCTCATCCTTCTTGGCGTCGTCGTCAGCTTCATCGCCGCTGTCCGCCACGCCCAAGATTGCCGTATGTTCATCGTCCAACTCCTCCTCGTCCAGTTCATCAAGCTCAATAAAATCCTCCGGCTTATATGATGCTGCTAACCATGCAGTATCCAACTCCTTGCCCGCCTTCGCAGCGTTGGCTTGGCCATTTCCCTTCCGCGGGTTTTGACCCTCCTTCCCTCCTCCTTTCGCCCAACAATCCCTTGCCATATGCCCCTTTCGGCGGCAATTATAGCATTCCATCGTCTTCTTCGACTTCAACTTGCCACCGTTCCCATAGAACGTGGCCTCTTTCCCGCCCTTCTCCGTGAGCCTGGCCGCCTTGCGGTCGGCTTCGTCGCTGATGCCTTGCAGCACTGTGTCGGGATCGAGTGTCTTGCTAAGAAGCGCGGCGGCGCCGGTGAGCGCCGATAGGTAAGTTTCATAGGTCGAGGGGAGAGAACCGAGTACAATTGCAACGAAATTTTCATCACCTGGATCAGCGCTCATCGCTATCAAGTCCGCCCTTATCGTCCGCAACTTGTCCAGATGACCCTTCACGTCGCCGCCGTCTGCGCATCGCTCATCCTGAAGCTTCCGCCGCAGATCGACCGTGACCATCTTTGACTTCTTCTCGTATTCATCCTTCACCTTCCCCCACATCTCCTTTGCCGTCGCCGCCCCCTTGACCTTCAAAAATAACGAATCCGGGAGAACCGAAGCCAGACCCTGCTTGATAATGGCCTGCTCCGACTTCCAGATCCGCCGTCGTCCCAAGTAGCTGTCGCTGGCCTTGACCTCGGCTGGCGTCGGTGCGTTGACGTCCACAAAGGCGGGAGCGACGGGTGCGGCGGCGGTGGTCTCAAAGTGATCGCTGAGACCTGCTGCCTCCAGCGCGAACAGGAAGCGATCGCGAAAGAAGACCCAGTTTGTGCCGTCCGATTTGCAGGAGGGAAGCTTGGAGAAATATTCACCAAGTTTGGCGGTCGAAGAGAATGTGTTCGTAGACATAGTAGAGTTTGTGTAGAGTTTGTGTGCGGTTTTAGCGCGGGGGCCAATAACCTGTAGAATTTACAAGGTGGGGACGAAGTGGGAAACCAAGAATATGATGATTTATTGCAAGATTTAGGCCTCCTTTTATACTACAAGGACAATGGTACAAACGGTGTGTAAACAGAGTGCGTAGCACAATGTAGCGGTACAATGAGGACCAAGGAACAATAAGTAAGTTCGAACTCAGACCAGCTGAAGCTCGTTTCATCCTTGAATCACTAGCAACGTCAGTGGTTGAAACCACCACGTTGTGGCTGAAACGCCACGTTGCGTTTCAACCCGACGTTCCACCTAGCTGTGCGTGTCCACGCCTCGGCTTGTTCCGGGATATTCCAACAGTGTCCGCGCGGTTTGGGCAGTTTCATGTGGTACGGTGGTTGTTTATGGAGCCAGCAGCTCTCGTTCGCAGATACAACACAGGGAATGCACCTGGATAGCGCACGGCAGCGCCGCAGATGATTCTCCCCAGTCGAGTGGGGAGACTCCTCGTTCGATTCGAGGCAGGTGCATAGGAGTATGGCACGAATGAACCTTTTGCTTTGGATAGCCCGTAGGATTGGGGAGAGGGTGAGTTGGTTTTCGCCTGCGTCGTATCTCCTAGGCTTCAGGAGTTCGGTTCTTGCGCTCCAGCGCCGCAGTACGTGTTGAAGTATATTTGAGCCTCTACCAGCTGTTGGTGCAGGCAGCAAGGATCGAGAAAGGTGGGTGGATAATGCGAGCGAAAGACAGGACCCAGTGGAATGCGCTGACCGAAAGCAGGTTGATCTCAGCAAGTAGGCCTAGCACGTTGCGCCGTTCGATTCGGGCTGGGTCCATGTGAGGATCGTTCAATCTTTATGCGCAGATTCGGCCGAATCTCGAGAGGTTTCGTGCTGCACGGATTATTTTCGCTGGCAAGACGGGAGAAACGTCGAGAAGAGCTTGATGAGTTAACGCAAGGTTTTCAAAAGGATTTTGAGGGAGCAATTTGGAGCTATCCAGGGCCGAGGGCGCGAGTTGTTTTGCCGAAAGCGCAGGAGTAAGGGCAGCCAGAGAGTGTGGCAAGAAGCGGGAGCCCTGGAGCTCAATGAGAGTGCTTAAGCTTTTGGCGCCCCGGGCCTACGCCAGCGGCCACAGAAATTATCGAAGACAACGGGAGACAGACTCTGCATTGCTGCAACCCACCAGGGAGTTCACAAGGAACAGAGGAATCCAAGCCGCCAGAGTTGAGGGGAGCGAGATGGTGGTTTGGGAGAAGGAGCGGTTTGCCGACGGCGTGCCGGCGTCTTCGGGTAAGTAGATCAAGGCTGTAGCCAAACACGACGCTTTGCTTCTTCCCTCATCCACCTCCACGATCCTCACGGCCACGGCTCGCAAATCGCTTCAGCGCACGGGAAACCGCAACTCCTCGTTTATATGAGCTCCTAGGCCGGCTATTTAGCTGTTGACCATTTTCGTTCCACCAGCTCGCAAAATTGTGGACAAATCCAAGAAAAATCCGACTCGTGCCCGGTCTCAAAGTTATTTGAAGGCAGCCTCGCTCCTGCTCGTTCACTCCCTCTTTCCTCAAATTTCCGGCCCTTCTCAAGCGCCAATTGCTCTCCAAGTCGTACCTTGCTCCTGGGAGACGAACGCACGACTGTGAGCGAGCGCCGTTGGGGTCTCTATTGGTCTTGACGTCTTTGGGAGTTGAAGGCTCGGCGATGCCACCACAGGCTCTTCTTGCTGGCGCCCCAGCGATCCGTGAAAGGATTTCCTCGGGATGACCACCGATATAGCGGCAGCCGGGCTATATCCTGCGAGTGAGGTAGTAAAACCCCTTGCCACCCGCCGTCTCACGATATTATACTACCAATAGGACCATGACCAGCACCTGCTTTCGTCCCCTAGCGGTCAATCCGGCGTCAGGGACAAAACATCAGGCGCAGGGGAATTTTGACGGAGGCGGAATAAGGTGTGCTTCACTCCCACTCGACGACAGTCGGTTTGAATCTGTTGTAGCGCCAACAATTTCCGTGTCGTTTCCGGTATGCGATTTAAGTTGTTCTTGCGGTCTGAAACAATTATTGTACGTGGGCAGTGTCGCTCGGAGATGAATGCTAACCACGCGCGCGCCGAATAGCTTTACGCCCCAGATATGTTGAAGCTCCGCCGTTTGCCAATGCATATATTTGCGCTATCATGAAATAACAGAAAAAGACGAAGAGATGCTTGCGCCTGACGTGAGTCTTCGAAATTCTATCAGCCCCCAAGGAAAGTTCCGGCACGGTTCCGATAATGTCCTGATATGACTCCACAGTCCCAACCCGTCGGCGCGTTAAGCGCCAATTTCACTTGAATTTCACCCAACGTAGAGAATGCGGCACAGGAACTACCTCGCGCCGTCTCAAACGGCGCCAGCACACCTTTCTCAGTGCCTGGGCTGTGTTATAACCGTGTTGAACTCAATTTGATCACCGACAAATGCTGTTAACGCCTCGCGGCGACGCTTAAATTAAGCGCCCGTGCCCTTACTTAAACCTGCGCCACTCCATCCATCCCTCGAGTCATGCCCGAATCCGCCCCCATCATCTTCTTCCTCTCCGCGCTCCTCACAGTCCTCGCGCTGTATGGGCGCGCGATATCGCCAGGCGCCGCCGTCGCGTCCTTCGTGCAGAAGATGTGGACGAATCCACAGGCCGCGGAACTCTTCCGCTTCATATTCTTAGGTGCGATCCTCAGCGATAAGTACGAGTACCTCTTTTAACGACCGGTTTGTTGGTAGGCACAATCGTGGAAACTGGCCGCCGAATCGGGGAATCTCTCCTCGCCGTTGGATCTAACTGTAAGACTCGACCACTCCGCAGACGGCGATTCTAAATCCTCCATCCAGTATTCGTGGTGAAAGCCGAATTCGTCACGCGCGACTTCGCGTACGATTGTAACTCGTGATTTTCATTGTGGGTACGAAAGTCTGATATCTGATTTCTATCGATGAACGTAGGGGTTCTCAACTACCTGGAACACCACCGCGTCCTAAACGAAAGCCGGTCATTCAAAGTCGTAGCTCGCAACGCCTCGTCGCGCCCCAACGCCTCCAGTGCCCTCGGTCGGCTCGATGGCGCGCCTGACCCAATTTATGAGCCCGCCCCCGAGCGCCCTGCATTCTTCCGCTGGAAGGGCTACTGGATTTCCGTCGTGCGCATTCCTTTTCTATTCACGGTGACGCCTTGTTCAATCACGAACTTCGTTGTGGTAGAACAAAAGCGTCGCCGGCTACGCGCACTACGACACCGGCGAGGAAGTAGGTGGAACGCTCACAATCAGGTACTTGATCCACTCAATCGCCGTTGAAGCCCTGCTAGGACGCTTATCTTGTCGCTTCCAGCATATGGTCCCGCAAGCGGCAGATACTGGACGACTTTGTGCGCGAAGCTCGACAGTTCTACATCGAATCAAAGGTTCTTCCTCGAAAGGTGGAGCGGGAAAAAGAGCCTGTCAGTTCCCTCTAATCGCTTGGTAGCATCGGTTCACTGCGTGCTCAATTGTTCTACTCGCCAGTCCGGATCCCTCTTGACGGCGGTATTCCAGCAAGCCGACGCGTCGCACGACTGGATGTTGGCGTACCTGGTAACTCAACTTGTCATTACTCGCACATAATCATAACAATCACCCCAGCGCTCGACCAACGCCCTCGAAGACACCATGGACTTCACCATCAGCACGAAACAAACCGACCTTGGGTGGGGCAACGGGCCCAAGGACGGGGTGCGCTATCTACCCGCCCACGACACAAAACAGCGCTTCCTTTTCACCTCGCCGAATACGGGCCGGAGCACCTGGTTGCAGGGTTAGTCGGTTCTTGTCCTCTGCACTCATTTGTTTATTCGGGCTTACGAAACAACAGTCGTCGTTACCCCGGGACAAGTAAACTGGAACTCGCATACCGCCACGGGCGGGTCGATTACCATCACGTCCGTGTCTCTCTCCTTCCTCCTTCTTGCCCCTCGATTCCTCATCGACAATGCGACAACGACTTTTTCAGGCTCCACTCGTCAGACAAGACGGTCCTCGCGGACTTGATAGACTGCGCGCACAAAAGGTACCTTGAGGCCGGAGTGTCCAAGGTCACGGTGCATCTTACTGATAACGTGCGTCGTTCGCCTTGTTTTCTTTACCTTCACCTTCACCTCCACCTCCACCGATCTCCTCTTCCAAACCACCATTCTCTTGAACGCGCGGATTAATATTGATATTGACATGTATAACTTCTCCAGCGCGGCGAATGGGCCAAAACGATCACCAAATCGCGTCGCGCGCTCTCCACCTTGATCCTCCCCCTAGATATCAAAGAGATGCTACTCGCCGACGCGCGCAAGTTCTTAGAGAGCGAAACTTGGTATAATCAGGCGGGGATCCCGCATCGCAGGGGATATTTGCTGTGTGCGTCGACCAGTCTCATTCTTTCGTCGGCGTAAGACTGATCTCTGACGGATTTCTCAAGATGGGGAGCCCGGGACGGGGAAGAGTTCAACTATACACGCATTGGTGAGTCGGTCGCACCCTATACTAGGCACTGAATTCTTTATTCAGGCTGGGGAACTCGGACTCGAGGTAAACCAGATTCAACCCGCCTGCCGTTTGTCACAGCTCACAGTGTATACACAGATTTACTTCATCTCCCTCGCAAGCCCCGGCATCGACGACTACAGCCTCGCCAAGTTGATCAGCGACACGCCCTCCCGCTGTATCCTTCTCATCGAGGTGCGTCTCTCCGTCTCACTCACCGCTGCGCGGATTCATGAATTTCAACTGACGACTTGCTTGATCTGCAGGACATCGACTGCGCCTTCCCCTCGCGAGACGAGCTCGACGACGAGGACGAGGATGCTGAGCCGATTCTCGACAAGGACGGCAAAGTCCTGGCGCGCACAACGCGACGCCGCCGCGCTCGAGCGTGACGCTCTCGGGCCTGTTGAATGTCCTCGACTCGGTCTCGAGCGAGGAGGGGCGGTTGACGTTTGCTACCGTGTGTACTATATATATTCTAACTGAACTTTATGAACAGTGCTGATGAGTGAATGCTCGATTCTACACAGACGAACCACATCGAGAATCTAGATTCGGCGCTCATACGTGCTGGGCGCATGGACATCAAGGTTCGTCTGCAGTGCGTTTCATACCTCCAACACCTAATCCCGTCCGCCAGATCCAATACAAATTCGCCGACTCCCTCCAAATCAACCAAGTCTTCAAGCGATTCTTCCCCCTCCCGGGCCAAGCCTCGGCCACCGACTCCGAAACCCACACGCCCCGCGGTCTAATGGACCTTCCTTCTCCCTACACCGAACCCGAGTTGGATGCCCACGCCGTCGCCTTCGCAGCCGCCATCCCGCCCTTCACCTACTCCATCGCCCAGATCCAAGGCTACCTGCTGACGAAGAAGCGCAATCCCGCGGGGGCGGTGGAGGGCGTGGCGCGGTGGCTCGAGGCGCAGAAGGAGGAGAAGCGCGCGTTGGCGGAGATGAAGCAGAAGAGGAAGGCGGAAAGGGCGAGGAGGGTGAAAGCTGCAAGGGACAGGCGGGAGGCCGCCGCTGCGGCTGCGAAGGAGAAGGAGAAGGACGCGGCGGGGCGGAGGGTCAATGGTGGACTGGTGGACGATTCGCCCGTCATGATTCCGTTGGTTGTGAATGGGACGGAGGCGAGTGACTGAAGAAAGGCGGGAGGATGAAGAAAGGCGGGAGGATGAAGTTTATTCTTGAAAAGCTGCGAACGGCGCTAGATTTGTATGTATTGTAAACCTTTCAAAAGGCAAACACCACCTTGTACTCGAACTTGTCTTGTTCACTAGGTTCGAGGGGAAAGGGAGTAAGAGTACATCTCCGCACCCGAGTCTGAGTGCAAGTATTGAGTACTCCCAACGCTCTAACCGTTCAAATCGCTCGCTCAATTGAAGACGGCCAGTAGAGTTGTTTGCAAAATCCCAAATTCAATTTCAATAGTAATACATCTACAGCACTTTGACTTCTTTCCTTTGTTCTCTCCCTGGTCAATAATCCTAATTCGCCCCGACTGCGATAGGATTCAGCTGCGCTACCCTCCGCGCAGTAAGGAACTTGCGCCTCGTCGGCAGCGTCGGGCGTGCGTTCGAGGCCACCGTCGTATACTCGTTCAGTTTTGTAGTATCGAGTAGGGGTTTGACGCGTCCGCCGAGGTACGCGCGGGGTGGGAGAGCAGGAATTCCCAACCCCAGGCCGAGCCCTAGGGCGGCCGGGGGAGGGAGGCGGGATGCAGCAGAGGCGGAGAGGGGGGGTAGCGGGCAGGCTCGAGTCCGGCGCGCTGGTCGGCACGGAGGAGCCCGTCGAAGGAAGGGATGAGCCCGTCGAGGGAAGGGAGATAGAGGAGGGCGGGTTGGGGCCCGGGGGTGGGGGCGGCCCACGGGGGAGGGGAGTCGGAGTTGGAGTCGGACGTGCCCAGCGCGAAGGGGTTGAACTGGAATTGGGGAGTGAATGCGGGGCGCGGAGTCTGCTCACACTCCGCGGGAACCGCAGACGGTGGGGCGACGGCCCAAGCGAGTGTGAGCGAGGCGTCGACAGGGAGCGACGGCAGGCGGGGCACCGGCACGCGGGAAGGACGCTTCGGCAGCGCGCTCACGACGAACGAGTCCATCTCGTTTATGGCCTCGCGGAACTGCGCGAGACTCGGACGACGCAGGGGGTTCGCGTCAAAGCAGCGCTTGAGCAGCGCGTTCGTGGGGCGCGTGAGCCTGAGCGCCTTGAGGAGGAAATCGTCGTTATCGCGGAACGCAGCGAAGCCCGCGTCGGAGGGCTCGGCGGTGCTCCAAGGGTAGCGCCCGGTGACCATGTTTGTGAAGAGGACGCTGATGGCCCAGAGGTCACTGTGGCGCGTAGAGTAGCAACCGTGAGCGTATGCGCGGTCGAGCGACTCTGCAGGGAAAGGTGAGTTTTGATGGAACATAGAGCTGCAGGGAGACGTACCAGGCGACATATACGACCTGCTGCCGCAGCCGAACTGGGTTGAGAGGGCGTCCTGCGTGGCGAGACCGAAATCGGCCAGGCGAATGTCCGTGCCAGCGGCGTTGCAAAGAATATTCTCGGGTTTAATGTCCTGGCGAGCGATAGGATAAGTAAGTGGTTATTCACAGTAGATGGGGAAGGCGACTCACCCGGTGATAGACGCTATTCCGATGCAGAAACTCGACCGCGTCGAGGATCTCATTCATCGACTGCTTGACCCGCGCCACGTTGCCCTCGAAGCACCCCCGATCCACCATGGCCGTGTAGAAGTCGCCGCCGGTGGAGAACTCGAGCACGACAAAGATGTACTCGTCCGTGGCGAACTCGCGGTGGTACGAGATGATCGTGGGGTGGTGACCAATCATCTTGTGCACGAGGAGCTCATTTTCCTGGATCTGCGCCTCCCGAGTTCCAGCCGCGAAGCGGCGGAGGCACTTGACTGCGTAGTATTCGGGGGCGTCGGGCGGGGAGGAGGTGTCGACTGCCTTGTCGACCTTGCCGTAGGAGCCGGAGCCCAAGAGGCAGAGGAGGAGGAGACAGCCGTCGTCGATGAACTGGCCAGTCAAGTCAGGGAGGGTCTGGGAGGGGGACATGGCGATGAGAGTGGGGTAGAGGGAGTAGATTGTCAAAGTTGTTGTTGCGAAAGCGAAGTTGTCAAAGGGCTAGAGGTCAACTGCAGCAGTGCGAAGATGGGTGTAGAAAGCAAGAACGAGGAAGGAGAGGGGCCGCAGGTTCCAGGTTTTATACGGAGGCAAAAAGGAGGCAAATGTCTGAGACAGTGAATTTTGCTTCCGAAGTGAGACCTGAGAAATGTTGAGGGGCTTGAGCCACATTTGCGGGCGAGGATCCAGCGAGGGAGCACAAAAGCTGCGAGGTAAACTGGCCGTTGACGAACGACATGAGAGTTGCGAGCAAGAGGTGGCAGATTGATGGCCGGCATAGGCGTCGGCTGAGGGCCAAATTTCCAAGTCCGACTTTAAGTCCGACCAGGTCCGACAACTCCGACGATGCTCACAAATGCAATACCTGGCTGCAACGTTGACCACAAGATTTCCACAGTGCACTGCGCTCAGATTGGTGCCAACTCTACGGTCGATACTCACCGCAACTGACTTCAAAGCTCCGAAATCCACTCAACACACCAAGCAGAACATAAAAAATGGCATTCATTGATCGTGAACATGTAACTAATCCGTAAGCCGCTTGCAATAATCCGGATTACCCTTCGGGTTCCTGTTTTACACACACATCGTCAGTAACAAAATCAAATCGAGGGAAGGATGAAAGGAGGTACGCACAGCGCCCAGGTGGGGAACGGCACAACCTTGCCACTCCCACCGCCGACGGCAAAGGTGAACACGAAAATCATGACGGACGTCCCGCCGTCGAGGGCGGCGGACAGCAGGAAGCTGTCGTTTACGCAGTTAGTTCAATACTTGATTCAATTTCGAGAGGAGGGGAGTAAGGAAGGGGGGATGGGACGCACTTGTACTTGCGGAACCACGTCGGGCGGTACTTACGCAGGTAGTACTGCGAGAAAACCGCGAGCAGGAACGACGTGAAGACGCTGGAGTTGATGCCGACGGAGAGCAAGCCCAGCTCGGCTGCAAATGAAAACCAACACCATTCTCAGCAAAACTGCCCCCACAAGGAAGCACGGGGAAGGAGGGGCAACGCACCAGTCAAAACGGGCGTGAACACCTTGTTGAAGCCGACCCCAGGGTATCGTCTGTGCAGCAGCCAGAATGGGATAGGGAACAGCAGGCCCACGGGGAGCATGTACGGTACGAACTACCCCTTCTCCTTGAGCACTCTTGCAAATAATAACAATGAAAAGCGGAGGAAACCCACCCCATACCGCGTCCCCGTCGCAAAGAGCGGCTTGCCCAACGCACCCCAGGCGATCGCAGCGCTGTTGAACGTCTGCACCTGCTGCCCGGACCAGATATTCGAGCCCTGGACGTCGCGTAGGATCTCCGTATGGCTCGCGATGATGGTCTTCATGAGTACGAAGTTGAGCATGTTGGATATTCAAGCCGGCCTTCCGCGGACATGCGGTACGCCACCGTGCTGTGTGTGGAGCTGCACAGCAAGGTGAGGCGACAACCATTGTCTCAGCTGGACTGAGGTCATTTGTTTTGTCGGTCACCATTGTACTACGCACCTTGTTTACCCCATTGTTCTTAGAGGTATAAAAGGGTAGCTAGTTTTCTTGAATGCAAAAACAACTTTCTTGGACCTTTGCCCCCCCCTTCTACATTCTACAGGTTATTGGCCCCCGACGCTGAACCTCTGCTTTATTCGAACTCGACCACGCCTATCCGAAAGCGTGTGCCGACCTTGATCCGATCGCGCCTATCCAAAAGCGCGTGTCCCGAACCCGAACCGATCGCGCCTATCCGAAAGCGCGTGTACCGAACCCGAACCGATCGTGCCTAGCCGAAAGCACGTGTACCGAACCCGAAAGTCTGCGTCGAGCAGCCCGAACCCGAACCCGAACGAACCGATTGACACCCGACTTGCACGATGACGGAGGCAAAAGGGATGACGAAATTGACGAACGAGAACTACGAGATATGGAGGATTTTGATGGAAGCTGTTTTTGTGCGGAAGAATATTCACAATGTTGCGGTTGGAATCACGGCGCGACCGAACACTGGACCGAATTCGAAGGCTGTCCGTGACTGGGATAGGCAGAGTGCCGAGGCCCGTGCGGAGATGGTCCTCGCTGTTGAAGTTGGCCAGTTGGCGCATATGACTGCTGCAACGGCATGTGAAGTGTGGGAGGAGTTGGAGAAGGTTCATCGCTCCCGAGGCTTTGCGACGAAGATGGCGCTGCGACGCGAATTTATGACAATGAAGATGGACTCTGACCAGAAGATGGCTGCTTGGATTGGTGATGTGCGGAACGTTGCATTCCGGCTCGGAAAGGCTGGGATTACCGTTGACGATGAAGACGTGATTTTGGTGCTTACCATGGGACTCCCGGAGACGTACGACACCCTGGTGGTTTCGCTTGACTCTACGGAGCCCGCCAATTTCACTCTCGACTATGTGATCGGCCGCCTCTTGAACGAGGAATCTCGTAAAACACCGACCAGCACCCGCGAAGCGGCTTTTGGTGTTTCTTATCATCGCACCCGATCGACCCGACCCGTTTCCGAGGTCACTTGCTTCAATTGTGGCAAGAAAGGCCACTACAAGGTGAATTGCACGGAGAAGAAGGAGATTGCAGGTGTTGCAAGCATAGAGCTTGATGCTGCTTGGTGAAGAGCTCGGCTTGAGGGGGAGTGTTGGATATTCAAGCCGGCCTTCCGCGGACATGCGGTACGCCACCGTGCTGTGTGTGGAGCTGCACAGCAAGGTGAGGCGACAACCATTGTCTCAGCTGGACTGAGGTCATTTGTTTTGTCGGTCACCATTGTACTACGCACCTTGTTTACCCCATTGTTCTTAGAGGTATAAAAGGGTAGCTAGTTTTCTTGAATGCAAAAACAACTTTCTTGGACCTTTGCCCCCCCCTTCTACATTCTACAGAGCAGGCCGCCGACGACGGCGCCGACACATTGGACGGCAGCGGTCGCGCGCGGGGGGAGTTTCGTGTATTGGCCCTGCATGACCGCATTCGTTGGTAAGTGATTGTGGAAGAGGGAGCGAAGAGAGACGCACGATCTTGAGATCCCCGGTCAAGCTGTACGCCTGCACGACAGACTGGTACCCGTACATCGTAAAGTACCTGCCCACGAACCCAAGTCAGCCTCGTGTCGTTTACAGTAATCGCTACGGGGGGAGATTTGCACGCACATGTTAGCGACGGGCTTGCCGGGAACGAGCGCGCCGCCGAGCATCTGGATAAGGTTCTCGATCGACGGCGCATACCCGACGGTGGCGTAGAGTGTACCGATGACAGGGACGAATATCCACCCAAACAGGAGGGCAATAATCGTCGCCCACGCGGGCAGCTGTGATTTGGCACCGTAGGTCGTCCCGATGGCCATTCCGAAGCAGAGTACGCTGGTAAAAAAAAAAACATCGTCCCCAATTAACACCATATAAAGGAGAAAGGGGGAAGTGGGGGTAGAGGAGGAGAAGAACGTACAACATCCCAAGGTACCACCAATTCGACACTTCAGGATACGCACGCATCTTGTGAAAGTGCGGGTCCTCGATGCCCTCGCGTCCCGCGCGGATGGTGCGGTACACCGTCTTGCCGTGCCACACGAGGAAGTGCGAGAGCGCGGCTGTGTTGCGTTCGTTATTCACATCAATATACTGCAGAACGGGGAGGAAGGAGAGTTGGGAGGACGCACCCCCAATATAAATCGTGCGCGAGATCTTGTACAGCAGCTGCGAGGCGGCGTACCACGGCAGGCCCTGCACCGCGAGCTTCTCCGGATTGAGCGTAAAGTCGTCTTGAATGGCAATCAGCTCTCCTCAACTCCGCAATACATATTATTGCGCACCGTTGAGGATGGAGAGCTGGTCGTACTCGGTGCCGTTCTCGTAGAAGAGCAGTTGGGTGAGCTGTAAGCATTGCATTCATGCTTTTCAGTTTCAACACAATAACAGTGGGCGGGGGCGACTTACGAACGGGAAGTTCTGCGTATTCCACGTGTTGAGCGAGTAGCACGCGCAGAAGGCGATCATGCACACGGCGCAGCCGCCGTATAGCGACAGCTGCGTCGAGAGCGGCGTAAAGAGGGAGCCGATCGAGCCACCCCCGGAGCCGACCTGAAGCGTTCACGGGTCAGTCTACTATTGAACTCAACACCAACCCCATCCTCCCGCGCATTCCCCCTCTCCCCTCGTCGGCACGGAAAGGCACGAAGCCGGAGCAGATATAACGAAACAGACACGCACATACGCCCAATCAAAACAAAGCGAAAACGTGCCCAACCCCTCATTGCCCGCGGCACCACCGAACACGCGCGTGAACCACGCGCTGTTCTGGTTTGCAAGGCAGAAGATGGAGATACCGGTGAGCGTGGGGGCGATGTATTCGGGGAACCATTCCTACAAGCGTGCGTCAGTTTTCGTCTTTCTAGATCATCGCGGCGTGGTTAACACATGACGCACCCAAACGAAAATCCCCACAAAAATATACCAAAAGAACTTCTTCCGCTTGCTCTGAGCCATCATGCCCTCCCCGCGGTGCAGCGCCTCGAAGAGCTGCACCGTAGGCATAACCTGCGGGTAGACGGCCCATGTGGGGTAAACGAGGAAGATGCGCATGATGCCCGCCATGCCGTACCCGATTAGTTGCGAGGCGATGAGGCTGCGTTCCACCACCGTTAGCATTCACCCCACCGTTCAAACCATTATCAGAAGTTTAAACACGCACGTAAAAATCCCCACAGCGACGTTCGTCTCGACATGGTAGTACAGCTCCTGCGAGGCGAAGATACTGATCGCGAGCGCGGAGGAGGAGGCGGTGGAGGCCATTATGGTGGTTGCGACGTGTTCTTTGAGGTCTAAACGCCGCGCCGCCACGATATCCGATCAGTATTCAATGGTGCTCAGTAATTGATTCAACATGGCGGGACGCACTAAACCGGCCGTGGTTCATGAAACGCCAGAAGGCCGTGTCGGCGGTCTGGATTAGCGCGGCCTCAGACGGGCCCGGGACGAGCCATTCCATGAGCTATTGAATAGGGCTTTTATTAGTTCACATTCGAGGGTATGCGAGGGAAGGGAAGGGAAGGGAACGCACCCGCCCGAGAATGAAGCCGAGGATTTGAATAAACAGTTGGCTGACGTAGATCTGTGTGCGCCCTGTGTCAACGGACCCCGCAGAAAAGGGAGCGGCGATTGGCTGCTGACCGTTTGTGGGCGGAAGTACTGCGCAGTGGGGCCGGGTGTCAGCGATAGCGATAAGGCAAGAGGGAGGGACGCACGAAAATCTGGCCCAGGACGGCCCTGCCAGTGGAGGAGATTCAGCATTGACGTACTAGGAAAAACCGGGAACTGGGGACGCACGAGAAACAGCTAAGCCCGAGGCCGAGGAACCACATGCGGAAGGTGAACACGCGCAGGGTGGGGTCGTCGTCGAGCGAGATCAGCCGCGTCGCATAGTCTGCGTCCGTTACTGTCGTGTATCAGCACCCAGCAGGCGACTCCACAAAGACAGAGGGGACATACTGATAGGCCGCTCATGACCGTCCTCACCGAGGTCGATGAGCCGCGGGCCGTCGGTGAACACCTCGCCGACCTCGTCCGCGTTGCTTAAGTCCACCGCGCCTTTCTCACTAAGCCCCCCGCCCTTCTCGTCCGCAAGGGAGCTGCTTGTGCGCTTGAGCGACTTTGCATTCTCGTCCTGGAAGCCCAGGGTAGGCGCTTCGACAGCTGTGGCCATAGCGTCGTCGCAGGAAGATACGAGGAGTGTACTTCGAGGGAAGCGGCGATTGGGGAGAGCCGTGTTTTATACATTACTGGATGGGCTAGACGGCGCTCAGGGCAGCCATGTGGTCGCCCAGCAACTGATAAGGAGATCCCGTCTGAGGAATAGAGATTTTGAAAGCCCTAGCGCCGGGGGCGCTCGTTGAACGGCGGAAGGTGGGGAATTGTCGGGGAATGGCGCTCCATGGCGACATCTGTGGACTAGGCCAGGACCTAGCACCTTCCTCTGGGAGAGAAAACTGAGGAACTGGAGCGCGGTAGATAGCGCTCCCAGCTGCGGATAGCACTCGCTGCTACTTGCCGCCAGTGCACGGCACAACGCATGTTGCGACATCAGATTTTGATCCCCGTCGATCGCAGCCAGCGCGTTCCTGAACAGGACTAGGTCCATCTCCCAGTCCATTCCAGCGCCTAGTGTCTCCCAAGTCAGCGTCCAAAACGCGGGCGGATTTGAATTGCCTTCGCACCGCACACAGAACAGTCGACATGACACGCCAACACCGTCGCCCAGCGCCACCATCCCGAAGTGGGTGACAATGCGGAGTTCTGCTCGAATGGGCGAAGGAAATATCGGGAACCGAGACGAAAAGTGGATAGCTCGGTGATGATGAGGATAGACATACAATAGACAAGTCATACACCTTACGCCAATACACCGCGGATTCGGTGTGTTGCTCGTTGCCATTAGACCTTGAGGTAGCGGTGGGGTTGAGTCAGAGCAAAAGTCAGACCCAGAGCACCAGAGATTCCCAGAAGTTTCGGTCTGCGGGAAGTCATCGACCCTTCGCGTTTGAATCTTTGAACTTTGACATTTGCGAGTCATTAAAATTGCGACTCGCGAGACCGGCAGGAATGGAGAGGAGGTCCATTTCCAGACCTAGGGTGGAGACGCAGGGACGCGTGGATGAGCTCTGGAAGTAGATGGAGCAGTCCAAGCGTTAGATCCACCGGACGCCGCCGTTTGGTCGTGGAAGTCGCGGAAGAGATTGGACGTGGCCGTTTGATGGCATCATGCCGTCAACCGTTCGGTAACTGCCGCTTCAACGTTCAAAATGCTCTGTTCAACTCATTCAGCGGCGTAGACCTGTCGACAGATGACCAGAATATACGGCTGAACCGCCCTCACACACTAGATGCCAGTGAATGACTATCAATAGCTGGCTGAGGGGACAGGGCCTGAATTTAGCCTGAATGGTTTTAGAACTGCCAGTGAGTGAGGAACGTGGTGAGGAACTCAGGATAGTATGAGGTGGGAAGACTGGATGCCCACTCACCGTACATATATTCGGTCATTGCCTCGACTCTAAGTCGCCGACACCATCTCAAGAGAAATCAAGCCACGCTCGGGAGTACGCATGTGTTTTCGAGCACGGCTGTGTCAGAGCGCATTCTCCTGATAATCTGTCTGGGCAGATGTACACTCTCCGCCTTGGACCCACCCGTCGGCAAGGTGTCATCACCCTGGTGTGCCCGCGTTTATCATTTCGCACGGCGTCTTACCCATTTATTGATTCATTCCCCACAGGATATATTCGCGGAATTCCGAACAAACACGACTCACTGCTAAATTAATAGTGGGTGCGCATCAATGATACTGGTGGGTGTCCGTCCCTCAACCGCCGCTCCTCATTGGCGCGTTCGGCCGCCGACCAAAGTGGTACGTTATTGCGTGCGACGGTGGTGTTGCTTATTTTATTTTCCCCAAATTTATGCCATACACCCCGCAGGTTCGAGATTCATCATGAAATTGAACAGCCTCTCCTGGCGGCGTCCGTGTACTCCTCCGCTTGAACACCTTGTTACCGCCTCCGATGCTGGCGCTCGACCCCGATTATAATGTATTGACGACAATTTTATTGTCAATTGATTCCGGAAATCCCCCACTTCAACGCCCGCCGTCCACGGTAAGACGAACTCTATGGGCTGTCCAACTCGTGTTCCGCTAACGCTAGGTACAGTTTGATCTGCACGTGCTCAATCTAATCCAGAATGGATCCGTCGATGTTCGTGCTCGCTGTTTCAGCTACTCAATTCTTCAGTTCAAGTAATAGCAAGGCTGATCCCGTGCTGCATTCAGTCATTCTCCGGGCTAACATGAATGCGAACCAATTCAATGACGCGGACCGACTGACTCGGCTCTGGGTCGGAACTCTGCGAGATGCAAGTATTCAATCAATTCAACCCGTGCACGGCGCACTACACGTGCTAGAAGGGTACGGAGATGATATCCGTCGATTCATTTACTGATCCGAGGTGACGATGACGAACAAGCTGCTTATTGGCTCCTGAATTGGACCCACCAAGCAATTCAACCAATCACCGGCTAGTTCGATTATCTCTGGTGGAGGTGGCGGACGCTGTGCCTGGATTGCAAGAACGTTCATGGACCCTGCCTCCGACCTTAGAGCCATCGGCACACATATATAGCGAAGCATATTCAGCCTGTCCTCAGGTCGTTCCTCCGCGATTCGCGCCAGGCACTTCGCATCGAAGCCAGTGTCTGTTTTAAAGAATTCAACACTTACTCCGCCCGATCGGGCAACGGAAGGACCGAATGGTTCCTGCAAAGCGCCGATGTCCAACCGCAACTTGTTAACTCCGACCGCGAGAAGCCGTTGTAGGGATTAAGTTCTTGTTGGCGCTGAAGAAAATCGAACAGAACAGATGGGGCGAGGCGATATTATATTGAAACCGGGTGAGGTATCAGTTGACTCCAACGCGCTCAAACGCCTGGCGACCAGCCATGTCTTCGCGAATCTAATCCCCCAAGTCGGAATTCTTTCGCCGAGCTCTGAAATCGACGAGATCAAGAACGAACAAAACAATGTCGGCGCTCAACATTGCTCAGAGAGAATCAGACACCACGCTCGGGATTGTATTCAGGACTCCCCTTCATTGGCTTCCCTGCTGGCTGCCAGACAATGCCGAAGGGTGGCATCGGCCCATCGGCATTGTTCGGCATGATTGTATCAAGCGGTCACGCGAACGCCACGTGGTTTCTGACTGTCTCTCTGCAAACCTCGACGACCAACGGCGAGAATCGCGTTTATAGCGGTAAATCTACAGTCATCTGAGCTGCATCACCTGCACCCACCATCCTTTCGTCTTCTGGCTTTCTCTGTATCCTCTCTGCGCTCTTCCCGGCGTTCCAAGTCTGGAGCTTCAAAACTTCCAGCCCGAACACTCGGAGTCATCCAACCAGACACCGAAAACGGTGCCGATTCGCCATGCTCTGTCCGGGTTCTGCCGCCCGCTGGCGCCACCGCAAGGTCAACCGCAACGAGCAAAACACCGAATCCGCGGCGTCTGTGCGCGTTCTGCCGGCAACACTCACGGCCTATCCATCTCTACGCCTCGGTTACCCCCGTACACGTTTCCACCTCGGTTCTCGCTCTGCCGCCGGGCACCAAATTAATTAATTTTCTCCCTGCCCATTCGACCAGAACTCCGGATTCAATCATCAGAAGTACCGCGGCGGCGTCTATGCCCGATGTCTGTATCGTGAGCGAGTCTCGCTCGGCAATCCCCACCGCTAACGTCTTTGGAGCGCTGCGCCCCCCCAAAATCGGCTTTACTGCTCTAACGCCCAAAGTTCTGCCCCAAAACTGGACTCTCGATCCGCGGTGGCCGTTCTATGTGCACACTGGAGTCCCAGGACCTCTCCAGCTCGGGCGCTGTACGTCCGGACTCTATCCCACCATCCGCATGGAAATCAAGCCACCTCGGGAGTACGTACGTGTATATTGCCTGTGCGGTATGTAAGATTATACTCTCCTGATAATCTGCGCAGATGTGATGCACCGCCATGGACCCATCCGTCGCCACGCGCCACGACGGAAATACAGTGTCCACGTTTTCTCTTACCCTCTTTCTGATTCGTTGGCGACTCTAACGCCGAGGTTGGCCTCCCGGCTCCCGTATCTTTGGCCCTTCTGTATGCGCACTCGAGCCTAAACAGTCCGAGGACCCTATGCATCCGAATCTGGCCGCGGTGGGGAGAACTTGTGTATTCTAAGCCGTCTGTGAGCGAGATTATACTCTGCTGATCATCTGCGCAGATATCACTGCGCTCCCGCCTCGCGATGTCCCCACCCGTCGGCACATCGGTGCCATTATCAAGTGGGTGTGTTCCCGCGTTCATCATCTGCGCGGCGTCTTACTCATTAATTCAGTTCCCCGGGGCCCGAACTACCAATCTTTTCGCGGAACCCGAACAACCAGGGTCCGGAGGAAATACACCAGCGATCGCGTCCAATGTTCAGGTTCACCGCCGCGTGGCATGAGTCTGACTGACTCAGTGTGCCCGCATTCATGATCATCACTTTGCACGGCGTTTATCCATTCAATCCTCATTCAACCCTCGCGTGCTCAAAGCTATATTCAGTTCTCGGACCCACTACATATTCGCGGAACAAATACGGGGGCGATTGGGGATGCGAATGCGCATCAGAGATACAAGATATCCGGCGTCTCTTCACTAGCCCGTGTCGTGGGATGTGGAGCTTCAATCCAAGTCGGCGGATCGAGTTGGACGTTGGGAATTGCAAGGAGGCAACGAGTTGGCGTCTACGCCTAATCCAATGATGGGAACGCCATGTGTAAGGTACGCGATCCCGGCTGTTGGTTGTTTTTATTTATAACATATAGCCCGCAGGTGCCGTCGGGTTCCAGGATCGTGAGCGCGTGAGTTACCAATTGGATGATCTCACTTAGCCTCCCGCTGTTTTGGTGGAACACCTTAATTTTCACGGTCCACACCCGGAATTCTACTGCCCCTGCGAGCCGAAGCGACGCGTCGGCCGCGTGTCGAACATACCCAGGAGCGACTCCGGGAGTTGGATCATTGTGACGCAAAACTACAGCAGGTAGGCGCGATGTATTTATTGCCTATACCCTCATTGGCATCGCCGATAGGCGGTATGATGGATTCGCAGACCAAACACGCTTCGGAAATGGTGAATGATATGCAATGATACCGGGTATGTCTTTGCTGAACCCGGACATTCACCGTCGATCTGACGAGGCGTAAGTTCATTTATACCTACCGCCTCGTTTGAAGGGACTGATCGAATTACAGGCTCGTCAATAGACCATCCTCCATCCAGTCGTCCACGCTACTCCGGCGTGGGGGCGTTTCCCAGCCGGAGATGCGTGTTGGACGCAAGGGGTCTCGGGTCCGTGAGCTCGCGCTGGGACGTGCCGACGTTGAATTGGCGATAATCCTTAACAATCCCCTGGTGAGTTGTTTGATCCCCGCGTCCGCGAAGTGTTGATTCAGTTGTGAATATTTTCAATGCGTCGGGAGCATCTAATCACATATTTCTCACGGAACAAACACGAGTTGAACACGCACAGGCTGTTATCTCCCGCAGCTCGCAGGGTCCACTAATCGTGCCACCACCGCCTGGGCGCCCCATTCTCAGGAGCGACGCGCCGGAGCCGTGTCCGCACTCCCGGGGCTACATACACGAAGCAACGCCCGATATC
Organism: Mycena filopes; assembly: GCA_029281495.1. Lineage (NCBI taxonomy): Eukaryota > Fungi > Basidiomycota > Agaricomycetes > Agaricales > Mycenaceae > Mycena > Mycena filopes. The sequence goes on along the minus strand of JARIHR010000018.1, from coordinate 1,747,239 downwards.
TTGATACTGCCTCCTTCATTGAATTCTCATCTAGCCCCGGAGCGGCAATCTGCTAACTTATCATTGATGATTCAATCACGGTTGGATTGTGAGCTCATTCAATTTCCTGCACTGAATTTACCTCAGTTGCCGAGTCCGTTTGGGACCAGTTGACTTTAGGTGTTCATCTCATCCTTCCGGCCTTAGCCTCGCACGACTCGGCGGTAACGACTACTCGATTTCCTCCCCAACGCTTGAGAGCTACTCACAGTGTCAATCTAGTCATGGTGGTGCGTTTGCTAGATTCGGTCAACCGATCTTCCAAAATCCACGCTACACCGGGTTGGTTGGATTCAACACGCCGGCGATCTAATTAAGGAGTTGGCTGTTCGAAGCAGGTGAGTTGGTCCGGTGCTGCCCCGAGCTCTTTCGTATTGATGCTGCTAGTTAGTTCCGCAACCCAATCAAGAAGCTATCGGGTGTTGCACCCATTTATTCATTGAGTTGGCTGAAGGTTGAATTATTGATTCGTTCAACCAGTGCCGAATTCTAACCAAGATACGGCGTTTGCCGCTCGCGGTCTGTGGATCCACGTAATGGAACTGAGCCCCGAGGGATGCCGATTGGGCGCTAGAAGAGCACCTATTCACTCATCCACTTGAGCTGACGGTTCAAATCCATAGACCGGCGTTTGACGGGCTTCTCTGTGTGGATGCAAGTAATGGAATTCAGCCCCGAGGCATGCCACCGGGGGCGCAGGCGCTAGAAGAGCATCCATTCCCGTAACGCCGCGCCACCACTCATACCGCAACGGCTTTGGCGCGGCCCGGACGGGGCGCGCCTGGATTGCGAGCCGCCGCCACCAGATTTTGGATGAACATCGAAAGCGCGTCGTGGGGTGTGTAATCAAGATGTGGCGGAGAAGCCGTGGAGAAGTGAGTGTTCACCCGGGCTCCCTTCGGGATTGGCGCTTGCCACATCGCATTCTATAACGTTCCGTTTTGAAGTAACGAGTTAACACTCGGACGAATGGTGGGATCAGCCATGCAACGCGAGAAGCCTCATGGTGATGTTCAAATCTTTGTTAGTTGACTCTGAAATAGATTCAACAGAACGGAACGGAACGGAAGCGCCACGAACGCACCGAAGAATATTCACCCTGTCTGCGTCCTGTCTCCCATAACTACAAGCACGCTAGCACGTTCGCGCCAGCCACATCGCATCGAAGGACTGTCGTTCTTCCTCTTTTAGACAACAATCAATTCAACACTCATCCAGCCCAGGAATCGTGCGAGGCGCCGCCGATGTTCCAAATATTCCGCATTGCATCGAGGCAATGTTCTGTTCAAAATCAGTAATGATTCAACCCCAGCAGACCAATAAACGGGAGCTGTTCGACGGAATCCTTCATGTCAAGCGCCCGCCGCCGACGCCCCGCCCGCGATCGGGAGAAGCCCTGGTGGTGGTGTTCAACTTCTTGTTGATTCTGAGACAGATTTACTGAACGTAACGGAACAGAAACGCCACCAGCGAAGAGCTATCTATGTACCGAGGAATATTCATCCTGTCTTTGTGCCTAGGCAGGGCGCGCCTGGTCTTAAATCGAGCCGCCACCTTTTCGAAGGTCCTGGGGTAGTAATAGTAAGGATGTGGCGCTAGCCACATCGCCTCGAAGCAAATGCAACGTTCCTGTTCCTGTTTTGCCCCAACAATTCAATTCAACCCTGGATAATCAAGGGGGGCTGAACGGAATCCTTCAAGCAACGCGGGAAGCTCTAGCGGTGGGTGGTGTCCGACAACTTCTTGTGGGTTTGATTTTGACCCAACCTCAACAGATTCGGATGTCGCTCGAGGAATAGTCATCCTCTCCTCCTCCTGTCCAGATCTCTCATAATTAAAGGCACGCTACCAATGATTTCGAAAGTCCTGGGTGGGGCGGAGAAGTGAGTGAGTGAGTGTTCACCCTGTCTTTGCACCGTCTGCCATAATTAAAAGCACGCAAGCATGATGGCCTCCGCGATTCGCGCCAGCCACAGGCAACTGTAATGTTCAATCTGTTGCTATTCTTGTTTTAGATGATTCAAGTTTCAAACTCGGGCGATCAATCAACAGAGGGACGGAATCCTTCATGCAATGTGCCGATGGTGCCGCCGATGTTCCAACTATGCAGGCACCCCTTGACACACTGAACTGTCCTGCTCCCAAGCATCGAATACTTGATCGAGGCCCAGAATCGCGCGCGACTGTTCCGACCATTCAGTACCCTCAGAGGCCTGGCAAACCGCATCGCCTCGAGGCAATGTTCTGTTCCTGTTTTCAATGATTCGCCCCCGAGCGGTCAATCAGCGGGGACCGTTCGACGGAATCCTTCATGCCAGGTGCCCGCCAACATCCACTGTTGTTCCTGTTGCTTGGTTTTGAACTTCAGATTCAACGCCACGAGGGTCATCTATGTACCGAGGAATAGGGTCTATCACAGTGGTGGATTTCGACCGGATTTCGAGGTGGATTTCAAGTGGATTTCAAACTAGATTTCGTTGAGAGTCACAGCGTTACCCTCAAGCCGCGATCATTTGTGTCCGGCATCCGACCGCAGATCTCTTTTGACATCCGTCTTCTTGCCTCCGTTCCGTCTGCACCAGCGAGCCATGTCGAAGAGCGACGCCATTAAAGCCCGGCTCGTCGTTGCCAAGGCCAAAGACAAGAAGAAGACCACCAAAAAGGACCGGGAGAACAAGGAAAACCGGGCCAGCAACGCGCGCAAGGTCAGCGTGAAGAAGGAGAAGAAGCCTGCCTCGACGCGTAGTCTGCCCGCCGTCAAGTGAGTACATAAATTGGACTCTTGGCATTGCTCTTATGGTACCCAGATGGTCCAAGGACGAATACTTCTACTTGACCGATGAGCTCCTCACCATCATCGAGGGCAAGCCTCGATATCGACAGGCCTTCGGATTCGAGAAGGGTACCACGGAAAACGTCGACACAGGGGGGAAAAAGCTTGGTGCCATCTGCGTAGACGTCGCCGAGGACCTCTTCATCACGGGCAAGCCCGACACAACATACACACCCGAAGACCTGGCGACGCTGGGCGGCGTCATTCGGAATCGCGTTGGAACGTAAGCACCTCCCGCACGATGGTTATTAGCCTTCTCATGTCCCAGAACAGGTTGAAAAAAAAGTATGCCGAGCACCACACGAACCTTGGCGCGACCGGACACGGGTTGGCGGCAGCTGGGAAAGCAGGGGAGATGACGGAGAATTCTGACATTGCCAACGCATGGGGTGCGTCACCTAATCTTCGCACAGGGTCCCTTTCCACTAACTCGATCCCAGACGTGATTTTAGCCCAGTTCCCGTGGTACCTTCGCATGGACGCGTTGCTTGGGTCAAGCCCGGTTATAAATCGTTCCGCCGTCGCTCATAGTGGGACTCGCGTCGATCTCGGGGTTCTAGATCGGGACGGAGAGGTGCGTGCCTACGCTATGCACACCGCTAGCCTTTAATCCATTTTCCAGGCTCACAACGGCCCGATTATTGACGTCGATTCAGACGACGGCGCTTCAAGTGTTATTTCGTGGCCATCGTCTCCTGCTCCTCGCCGTCGTGCCGCCGGGCGAACGGACGACGACGACGAAGAGGACGACGACGCCGCCGTCGTCGTGCCTGCAACCCCTGCTGTCAAGGTTAAAGCGGAGGGCATCGCGGCACCATTGTCGAGTGCGCGCGGCACCAAGCGCAAGTCGATGCAGGACCACATCCACGACGTGACCACTCAAAACAACGCCCAGAGGCTCAAGCTTACGCAGGTGAAGGAACGCGAGAAGACGGCACGGACACAGGCCAAGTACGACGCCAAGAGTAGCGTAGAACTGGCAAAACTTCAACATCAACAACGCGAAGCGGACCTTCAGCGGCAGCACGAGGTGCAGATGATGGAGCGGCAGATGCAGCTGGAGGCGCTGCGCCACAATCCCCCGGCCCCGGCCATGGGCATGTACGGTGCGGGCGCTCCTGCATACGGTGCTCCTCCGACGTTTGGTATCGATCCCAGCCTCCGTTAATTACAGTTCCATTCCCAAGTAGTTAAATAGTTCCTCCCGCAGCTCCTCCCGCTTCAATTTCCCTTCCAACAATCCTATCTCATCCTCCGCATTCCTTCTAGCCTCCGCTTCGTTCGCCACCCTCTCCCGCTCCTCTCGCCATTCCCGTTCCACCCGCTGTTGCTGCTTTCGATAGGACTTCCCCTCTTTATAAAACCGATCCCTTGAAATAAAATTGCCGTCTTCGTGTTTCATCGCAAACGCATGGAGGTTAATGCATGCAACGATCCAGAGTGATGCGTACTGCAACCCCTTCTCCCCATTGATAGCCACACGGAGACCACGCAGTGACGACCACCGTCCCTTGAGAAACCCCACACAGTGCTCGGAACGGATACGGACGGCGGAGACGTGGTAATTGTAGGTGTCGTTGCCCTCCTCGTCCTTCTCAGGCCTATTTAGGAGTCAGTTTCGATTGAGCAACCACGGAAGGAGTGTCGTACGCTTTATAGGGTGCCTGACACCACTTTTGAAGCGGGTAGGCAGAGTCCGCCCAGACCCACTCCCCAGGCTCGAGAAGAACATTGTGCTGCTGCGGCACTCGAGTCTCTTGCCACGCGGTCGCATCGTGTTGACTGCCAGGAAGGCCAACACCGTAGTCGATGATCTGAAGGTCCGGTGTCGAGATGAGCTGAAAACGCAGGTCAGCGAAGGCAAGATATTTGTGTAGGATACCACTGTACCTGGACATTCAACGAGTAATTTGACTTCCGGTCGTACCAAGTGTTCCCAAAAAATCCGGGTCGTTGGAAGAGGGGAATAAGGGTTCCATCGACCATGAGCCAACCACCGCGCCACGCAGGGCAGGAAGCAGCCTCCACCCACTCTTTGGCGAACTCCTTGCCAGCTGCACCAGGCCACTGAACAGCGGCGTCCCGAAAGCGATTGGAACAACACGCTTTGATGACCCGACTAGTGCACAACCGAACCGTTCCGTAGCCCACCCCGAACTGCAGAGCAACCTTCATCGTGCTCGCTGCATTTCCGAAGTGCCCAAACCGATAGAGTGCAATGACCACCTGCTCGGCGACGGGCATCTGCTCGTTTTGCGAATTGTTTTGAAAGACCGGGTCGTCCGAGATGGTGGCGACCAAGGCGTCGAAGCAGGAGGGATCAACACGAAGATAGGACCGAAAGAGTTCAGGTCTAGAGTTCTTGTAGACGGAAAGAAGGAGGTGGAGGAACTCCTGGGACTTGGGGATCTCTTCACGATCGACGAGATATCGTTGGGAATAGAGCTCCGCAAGACCATTAATATACTGCTCCTGTGCAGTCAGTCCTTCATCCGACGATGAGGAGGATGAGCTAGACGACGACGATGAATCATCCGAATCTGAGCTAGAGCTGTCCGTGTCCTCGTCCTCTTCGTCGGCCCATTCCTCCGCCTCCATGTTCGCAATGAGGTTGACAAGAAACGCTTGAGTGAGAGCATCGGAGATGTGCAGGCGCGCACTTTGGGTCGGCATGGATGGAGGAGGACAAGAGGAAGGGGGCTATCGATGTACCATCGCGATAACACGTCGGGAACGCGTCAAGAACGCGTCGCAATATCGCTGTACTTGGCTTAATTGCCCAATACGCGGTGGTCATCTGATTGCCGCATCAGTTGTGCCGCTGATGCCGAGCGTCACGCCAAACGAAATCCACTTTCGAAATCCACTCGAAATCCACCTCGAAATCCGGTCGAAATCCACCACTGTGATAGACCCTAATATTCAGCCTGCCTGTCTCTGTACGCTAACAATGATAGCATGGTAGGCGATCACGCCGCCGGCGAGTAGTACGTTGAAGTCTCCGCGATTCGCGCTAGCCACTGATTTGCGCGTAGCAGCGAGGCAACTGTAATGCTCTGTTCCTGTTCTGTTCCTGCTTGCTTAGAATAAATGTTCAATCAACAGAGGGACGGAATCGCTCATGAAAAGCGCTGATACTGATGTTAATGTTCAAACCAGTGTCCTTGGCGGCGCCTAAATAATCAACCCTCCGTCGATGCGCGGACGGAATTTTTGCTTCGTGCACGCCTATATCAACACCCTCGGCAGGAAGCCGCTTGCAACCCCCGATCGGGAGAAGCCGTTCGCCGTGTTCAATGAATTCCAGTGGTGCGCAGTAGAAGACCCCCCACGGCTCGACTCACTAAGCGAGATCCAAGAAGTTCGATTCTCAAACCGACGCGCGCGTAGTCGCGTAGTCGCTGTCAGCAGCCTGCACAGTAAGTCGGCTAGCCTACCTTCCTTAGGTACCTTACCTCCGTGCCTTACCTTACAGCCTCCGCGATTCGCGCCAACCACAGGCAACTGCAATGTTCAATCTGTTCCTGTTTAGAATGGTGAACGGATGATTCAACCTCGGGGGGATCAATCAACGGACGGACGGAATCCTTCATTCAAAGCGTCGATGCTGATGTTGGTTGATATATCAAAACTAGCAGCGCCCTCGGAGGATTGCGTCGAGGCAACTGCAATCTGTTCCTGCCTGTTGAAAATAACTGTTCAATCAACAAAGGGACGGAATCGTTCATTCAAAGCGCCGATGCTGATGTTGATGTTGAGACCAGCCGCGCCTTCGGAGAATCACATCGAGGCAACTGCAATCTGTTCTTGCCTTTTTGAAGTGTTCAGTCACTGACGGACGGACGGGATCCTTCATTCAAAGCGCCGACTCATGCTGATGTCAATGTTCAAACCAACACCCTCGCTCCTTACTTACTCGCAACCCCCGATCGGGAGAAGCCGTTCTCCGTCGATGGTGTTCAATCTGCGGAATGAATTCCAGCGCCTAGCCGACTTACCGTGCAGGCTGCTGACACCGACTACGCGCGCGTCGGTTCGAGAATCGAATCTCGCTTAGGTACCTGAAGGCTTACCTTACAGCACACATTTCCTAGCGATTCCCACACTGATAGCCATCTAGTCGACTCTCCAGTTTGTGAGTCAGAGTGGTCGGGTTCAAATCAGATCAGGACTGAGAACTGGGCGCGGAGTCGCGGCCACGTGCCCGCGCGCGCTTAATTGATAAGCTGCGCGTCTTGAGGCTAATTTGCTGTGGAAAGAGAACCGCCGCGTACGTGAGGGCCTGGACGCAGACGCAGTGGCGCGTCTGTGGACATTCAATTTTGGAAGGAGGAAGAACGAGGACTTGGGAGGAATCACCGGGGCTTGTGGCGCGCGTGCGCGTGGAACGAGCGAAGCAAGCCTAAAGGAACGCAGCGCCGCCGCTCCGCGTCGTACGAGACGCTGTGACGAGAGTGTACCACATAGAATTCATCATCCATCCAGCGCCGCCGTCCTTCTGCCTGTTTGCATGATTGCTGCATTGCTGCTCGATGGTTAGTTTTCAGAGGCGGCTATATGGGGATTCGATGCGCCGCAAGCCCACAGGCGCCCATGGCCAGCGGCGGGAGAAGTCGTCTTGTTCGTTCACGAATTTGCCAATGACGCGCCGCGGGAACACAACAAAACGTGGCCGACGACGCCGGCGGAGTCGGAGTGCGGAGTGCGGAGCGGAGATTCGTCGGGCGGAGATGAAACGGGGTGGAGGAAGCAGATGAGATGGAGATGGATGAGATGAGATTGGGGCGGTGCGAAAATCACAGTGATGGACAGGAGAGGTTGAGCGACAGACAGATTGAGTGACAGTATCAATCCTTCATTATGCCTGATAGGCCCGTTGAAGGGAAAGGTCGGAAGTAAACTGCTGTTCATCTCAGGAATCGCCGAGGAAGCGGACGAAGGAAGGCCGGCGCAGACACGAGTTGAGTGTGGTTGAATTGCCGGCAGCAGTGCTGTGATGGTCTAGAACTGATTGGTTGCCACGTGTTTGGATCGATCCGGGATTGCCACGTGTGAATCCCCGGCCTTCCTTTTCGGGCTCTTGTCTGCTTGATGTAAGCGGTCGAGAAAAGATACACATACCCATCCCCACGCACCCTCCCCCCTCCCCGCATACCCATACCCACCTCATACGCGATGTCGGACACATACGTGCTGCTGCAGTACGGCGCGGACGCGTTCAATGCACGCTTCCAGGACCTCGAGGGGCGGGATGCATTCGTCGTGTACGCACCCTCCCGTCCCCCCGTTTTTTCCATTTCATTCATGTACTGACTTACCTATCTCACTCAACAATAATCCGTACACAGCGCCCCCGTACGTTTTTCCCCCATGTAGCGTCGACGGTGCCCCTGAAGACTGACCCGCCCCCCCCTCGCAGGCCTCCCACAACCCCAACCTAATCGTCAAACTCTCCCGCGACCCCGCCTGGTCCCAACACCACCCAGGCACCATGGGCCCCGACGCCGCCTACTTCTACTTCGGCCCATCCCGCCCCTCGTACTCTTCCTCCTACGCCTCCCCCTCCTCTTCCCAATCCTACTCCAATTACGGAGGAGGCGGGGGCGCAGTGCCGACGCCGACGCCGGGGTTCGTGGTGTACGGGAACAATCGCCATTCGATACCTATGGGCGCGCTGAGGAGGCGGAGTCGGGAGGGGAGTCAGTGAGTCGCGTCGCTCGTATACTTTACTTAGTGTGTGCTGAGGAGGTACCTTTTGGCAGGTCAAGATACTTTACGGCGCAGAGCGGGAGGGAGTACAAGTGGAGGATATCACCGCAGAGGATGGAGGTGGGTTTTCTGTTTGTCTTTTTTGACTTGGAAATTCGTCGCCTCTCCGTTTATCTCCCCTCGCGAGCGGGTGGGTGTGGGGTGCCCCCACGCGAGCGTACGTGCCTGCGCGGGCTTCTTGCTTCCTCGTCGAAGCTGCCGCCACGCGAGCGCGGCGGCGGGTGCCTATTATTCTTCCCCTTCATATCGGCTAGCAGCCACCCGAGCGCAGCGGAGCGGGCGCTTCTCGTGCCTCGGGCGGGCGGGTACGAGGGCGGTTCCTGCTTTGTGCTTCCACACATCGAAGCCAAACCCACGCGAGCGCAGCGTAGTGTGCGCTTCTCGTGCCTCGGGCGGGCGCCTGCGGTCATTTCGGGCTTCCTGCTTCCACCATACTCTATCCACCCCCTTTATAGCTGCGTTTCCATCGAAACTACCCCCCACGCGAGCGCAGCCAGCACGGAGTGCTTCTGGGCCTCGGCGGGTGCGGGAGCGAGGCTTCTCGTGTTGGTCGCAGTTATGACCACGCGAGCGGCGCGCAGTGGGCACTTCTCGTGCTTTGAGGGCGGGGGCGGATTATTCTTCCCCTTCATTCCGGCTACCTATCGAAAGCAGCCCCACGCGAGCGGGCCCTTCCCCTTCATTTCGGCTAGGCACCGAAGCTACTGCCCGCGCGAGCTAGTGCATCGCAGTGCAGCGCTTCTCGTGCCTCGGGTGGGCGGGTGGGGGCGCTTCCTCCTGGTTTCTGGTTCCACCTTTATCCACACCCCATTTCTTTACGTCTCCATCTCCCGTCGAAGCTACTACCTCCACCGGTGACTGCGAGCCTCCACGTCGAAGCCTACGCGAGCGCGGGGGCGAGTGTCCACTACTTTTCTCCTTCATTCCGGCTACGTATCGAAGCTACCTCCACCCGAGCGCAGCGGAGTGCTTCTCGTGCCTCGGGCGGGTACGGGGGCGGTTCCTGCTTCCTGCTTCCTAGCCCACGCGAGCGCGGAGGGCTTCCCGTCCCTGGGGCACGGGTTGCGCGCTTCATTTCGGCTACGCATCGAAGCTGCGGCCACGCGAGCCATTCCCGTGCTTGAGGTGGCAGAGGCGCGGGTACGCTTCCTGCGTCTACGTCGAAACTGCCGCCGCGCGGGCGCAGCGGAACGGGAGATTCTGGTGCCTCGTCGGTGGCGGGAGTGACTGCGCTGCTTGACTGCGCGAGCGCAACCCGCACCTTTCACGCGAGCGGCGCGGAGGTGCCTTTTCGCGCCTCGGCGGCGCCCGAGGCTGCACGTCGAGTGCAGTCCCATGCGAGGGGCGCTTCTCGTGCCTCCGACTTACGTCTCGCATCGAAGCAACGCACGCGAGCGGCGCGTGCCTCGAGCGGTTGCGGGTGCGGGTGCGCACACCCCTACCCGCACCCACCCCTTGTGCCCCGCCTCCTAAACCCCTCCCTGCTCCCTTCTTGCTCTCGTGCCTCTTCATCCCTTCCCCCCTTTCCACCCCTCCGCGCGGCCGCGCCGCCACGGCGCGAGGGCCTTACGGTTCTTACGGCGTCGCGCCAAAAATACGTGCTTCTCAGGCTCAGGCGTTATACGGCGCCGGGGGGTCCTTCTCCCTCCCCAACTTCCTTGCTCCCTTCCTTGCCATGCTCCCGATCTTACGGTGTTGCTTACGCTGGCGCGATCCCACCCCGATGCCGTCTTCCCCTCCCTCCCTCTCCCTCTTCTCTTCTTCCTTTGCTCCCTAAATAAATAATGGAGGATAATTGATGCTAATTTTTCACGCAGCTCGCCGACGGCCGCACAACCCTCGCGATCTGGGAGCTCAGCGCGCCGGGGGACGCGTTCGACGCGCGGGTGGAGATCAAGCACGCGGGGCTGGCGATTGTGACGGAGATTATGGCGACGTTGAGTGTTAATCGGATGGGGGGGGCGTTGGGGTGGTGATTTTCTCCCCCACTTTATTCCCCCATATTCCCCCACACCGCTACCGTGTCGTTTGAGGACGAGAAGGAGGAAGGAAGGAAGGGGAGAGGAAAGGAAGGAAGAGGACGACTATTCAATTCGCATTCTGTATCACCACCACCACTCCGCTGCTTTGTGTCTGTCTGACTGGGCTTCGTATTATGTATTACTGTTACGCGCGCTGTTACTTGTACTCCTTCTTCGCTTTCGAAATCAAAATATGTAGGGCTGGTTGACTGTTTGTACTACTATACCATTGTTTTGCGCAGGAACGGAGACTTGGGCGGAGAGTGCGAGTCTGATTATCGATGGTCGAAATGGAAACGGAAACGGCGTTGCGTACCGCGCCGCGCGCGCGACCGGAGTCCGAGCTCCGTCGGAACAGCAGGGAGCGCCAGCTATAAGTAGTAAAATGCTGCTCATCGATGGCCGTCCTCTCGTTGCAGTCGTCCCGACTCCCGCGCCACTCCCGCGCCACCGAAAAAAAAAACACTCAATAAAAAAATCAACCCGCATAAACGGCTTCCTTCCAACTTCCAACTTCCCCAACTTCACTCCTCAAACCAACTGACAAAAACTGACACTCGCTGACACTCCGCCCATCGCGGCGTTGCCTGACAATGCCAAAATGAAAATCGCGTGGCGCACGCGTGGCTCGCGTGGCGTCTAGGCGTGGCAGCGCTTCCACCCACGTGGCACCCGTCCCGAGATCCGCGTCCCTTCTTCCACACTATTCCCACGCGAGCGCTACACGCATGCGAGCGGTTTTGGTCGGATTTGGGATTTGGCTAATTCGGGGTTAGGGCTGGGAATTCGAATTCAGAAGGCTACTAGGGCGCTGATTTTCTTCTATTTAATGAGTGCGAGAGGGTGAGAGGGAGACCAAGACCAAGACGGCGGACAACAAGTCCCGAGTTGATATGATATGATATGATATGATAACGGGGTTCCGTTCAACTCAACCGACCTCGCTATATGTAGTCGGAAGCATTTAGAAGTTAGAGGCAGTTAGAGGCGGACTCGGAACAAGTCAGGGTGTGATCCCACCGCTGAATCGTGTTTCAGAGTTTGATTGGAGAGTCGGATTAGGGATTTGTCTGTTTACGGCTTATAGTGTCCGACCTTTTCCCGGCCCTTCCGGGGCCGCCTCGGAGAAGGAAGGTTGAAGGGAGTAGGGGAAGAAGGGGAAGGTTAATGTATTTCTGAGTTCGTGGGTTTGGTTGGGCCACACTAAGTCTGAATGGCGTCGCGGTCCAGGCGACTCAGAGTCTGGCTCAATCTACAAGGCTCATTGATTTCCTGAGTGAAAGCTCAATAGACGGGCGGAGTGCTGGTTGAATATTAAAGGAGCGCGAATGTTGGCAGTGGCGAACCGTTTCGCATCCGATCCGTAATGGGTATCTGTGCTGGCTCAACAACTGAGCCAATTACATGTGTGACAATCCTGCGCGAGGGAAACGCACCGCACAGCTCGTCGATGCCTCATCGCAGACAACCGAGATTAGCCTTCACGGTGATGCTTGAACTGGGGATGGGAATTACGCGCAGTGCAATCAGGACAAGTAGCATAAATGCTCACGTCGTGGGCGCCCCGGTGTGAGTATATTGGTGTTGCCATACGTCTTCAGCCTAGATCACGATTGTATTGTCGGGGCACCAACACACCGCGCGATGTTTCGAGGAGGAATGAGGGCGATACAGCCGCACGGGGGACCCGAAGGCGAAAAAGCCGCGCATCTGGGAGCGTGTGAAGGAAAAACATGTTGGAGAAGGTAGAATGGATCGAGCCCGAGTCGAACGGGCGAGGACTGCGCACATTTGCCATGAACCCTTCAATGTCAGCAGTAGCGAACCCTTTCGCGTCCAATCCTTTGTTAGTACATACTCGAGGGCCTGTTCATTGGCATGCTGGATCATGGAGGGGTGGGAACGCACCGTCGTCGAGGGCTGTCGACGTCTAAAGAGAGACAGTCTGTGCGAAATTTGCCTGCAGAGGATAACTGCGGTTGTGCGGCGATTTGGTTGGGTATGGATTCACGGGGAGGACGTCGGCGACACACCGGGAAACGAACGTATCTGTTGTGTGGCGTTGCAGTTAGTCCGTCATAGACCGAGTCAAAACGGGAGAGTGCGCACGAGGTGGAAGGATCAGCTGTTTAAATATCGGCCCAGGAGCGCGCGGTTGAGAGACGCATCGAATGTGTGGGTTGCCACACTATCCCCCCCGGATACGCAAACGAAGGGAACGAATAGAAGATATCGGAGGGGACACAGTCATCCGGCCAATCGTAATGCAGTCGAAGAGGACGCAGCACCTGAGACGCACTCATTCAGCCTTCGGAACGATGACGCAGGGGCTCGCGCAAAGATGCCGGTTACGCCAAGGTTACGCTCCCATATTTGCCAGACATATGTGATTTCGATTGGGATTAGTACTCGGAGGAATGTAGACAGGATCGAATATACAGTGCACTGCATGTCGTGCCACGGTGCCACCGACGTGCCACCGTCCTAGCTACTGGTTCGACGGGGTTTAACAAGTCATCCGAAGGGCGTGCGACAGGAGCTCCAGCTTGAAGGCGATTCAGACGCGCGCGGCGCCAGCGTTCGGGTCGTCGTGAGGGCTCGTGAGGGGCGGGAAGAAGCAGGAGAGTGGCGGTGCATTGATATCTGATCGGCCGTCAATATGCCGTATGCTTCGTGTCTCCTCCGCTCATGCTCCTGCCCGAGATCTCAGCGTGAACTGCACCTAATGGCTTGAATCCTACTGTCTGCGCTCAGATTGCTCGGTAGAATTCAGCTCTTCTGTACTGGCCTTTGAACTCCTCTACAATCGGCGTCGATTCAGTTCTCAAGTATTCTTCTTGGATTCTTCTTGATTTCTTCGTCCTGCGGCCTGCCCTTGAGGCTTCGATCTCCCCTCTACCTCTGACTCTTTCACTCCACTGCCTCCTGCGGCCTTCTGACGCCTGCCTCTCCTCGGATTGAGTCCAATTGCTGGCCTTTCTCCAGGCTTTGCCACCCTGGCCTGAGCCGCTGTTTGGCTCGCTCCTCCTGGCATCTACCCCCGCTAGGGAGTCAAGGCTGGGTCGCCGGCTCGCTTTACGGTACTGCGTACTAATCCGCACGCTTCTTCCAGACACTGGACGGAGTGAATGCGAAATGGTTTGCATTGCGTTTGTGCGTCCCATGCCCGCTTTCGCCCGTTCGACTCGGGCGCGATCCATTCAAACTGGGATGGCGCAATTTTTTCTTGGTTTCTTTCGACATCTGGAAATCCTGATATTTTCACAGACCGAGTCGTCAATATCCGATGTAGGACCGAAAGCGAACTGGTTCGCAGCTGCACGTTGTTCGGTATGGGTTCCACAATACATATGCAGTCCTCGCCCGTTCGACTCGGGCTCGGCCCATGACATGGACATTGAAAACCTTTTTACAGCGGCAGCTACGATATGGACTGTTCTACTCAACCGAGCTCACACTTTCTTTCGTGGGTGGTGACTTTGAAGTTTGGTATCTTGCACCGTTAACAACACAACACATTCACAGGGTCATTGATTCAATCCGTCCTCCATCGGATCTCGGTATACTCACGGGGCAGGACCGGATTGAGGAGGAGTTGAGCCATCGCGTCAAACGGGTGGATGCTCTGCACACCAGAGTCCATAGTTGCATATGAAGCCGTCATTTTTTACTTCGTCGCATGGGCTGATCCTCGGTGCGCTTACTGCTTTTTGTCAGGATCCGAGTGTTGGGATATTGCCTACGACGGAATGGTTTGCATGCCATGCTGGCATGCTGCATGCATTGGTGCATCCCACATCTATATGCCGATTTCGCCCGTTCGACTCGGGCCCGCTCCATTAGAAATTGAGTTGGACGTGTTTTTTTTTGGCTCCTTCAACATCCGCAAATCCTGATATTCCCGCATATTGAGACCAGGTTTCGGTATTCAATGCAGGATTGGACACGAATTGGTTTGCAGCTGCACATCTTGGTCCACAGCTTCTTGAGCATGCAGCCCTCGCCTGTTCCACTCTGGCTCGGTCCATAATGCCTTTGGCGAAATCGTTGCTTTTTGCTTCGTCGTGGGGGCGGGCGTCCAACTCTCTCTATTTCCGGGGTGCGCGTAGGCACTGTCCGGAACCCGAGAGTTGGAGTTTGGGTTGTTGTTGTCGGCGGAGACTCGAAGGACCGCAGGGCGAACCCATCATGATGTATCTGATTTCTGCTGGTGCAGGTTCAAGTTGAAGTTACTTAGTTGCATACAAACTCAAAGGCCCACTTTCACAAGTCTCAAACAAGGCCGGAATGCGAATCGGCTCGTTGTGCCTTGATCTGGCACAGACCGCGCAATCTTCCCCCGTTCGAGTCGGGCTCGGTCCTTGAAAAGAGAGACGTAGTCTTTTTGTGGCGAGGAAGGAACAGCAGGTTATTCAACCATTCCAAAGGAATGGCGGGTTGAATAAAATGAACGCGGTCGTGCCAGGAGATTGATTGAAACGCGACGAGGGACGGTGCGGTAGGAATGGGTCGATACAAGAGAGGGACGATGGGAGACGGTACGTAGGAACGCACCGCGAGGTCTTCACATTGTCGCCTGAATGGGTATCCGAGGTAGAGCGGCCTATTTGGAAGCATCAGTCCTCTAGGGTATCGCGAGAATAAAGGACGTCGAGAAGTTGAAAGCGCGTGCGACGACGTAGTTTGTTGTTCGCTGGTTTCGGTGTTGGTGCATACCCAGCGTTCAATACAGCTTGGAAAGCGGCTCCGTGGCAGGAGCAGGAGCAAGTAGCCCGACGTAGGACATGGGAGGGACGGAGAGCTGTCGATTCCGGAGACGGGTTTGAAGTTTGAACGGAGTCGGGTAGTGTGCGGGAGGGAGCTGGACATGAGCTACGCCAAACCAACGACGTTAAGTTGCAAATGGTAGCACGGACGTTTTTGGTGAAGGTATTGACCGTCCTGGCCCAGAGTAGATCATACAGGATATCTTGCGGGAGGGCACGCTAGATCTGGAGACCACTTGTTGCGAATGGTAGTGCACTGAACGTTCTACAGGTTGAAGACATTGGTCATCGCCAAGTATTCTAGCGGGAATGATAAGCGGCCCCGAGTTTTAAGGAAAACTCGGAGTGCGGAGTGAGGAATACGCACCTGCTCCCGTTAATTGGCAAGTTCCAACTTGGATCCCATCCGCAGCAGGCGCAGTCGTCGTCTTCTTCCATCGAGTACCACAGAGATGTTGACACTCCTGACGAGCATCATGAGTGACAGTGGCTCAGAGTAAACGATGGAGGCGGACCTAAGAGGATTCGTCGCGGGGAGGGCACACGGCGGCTGGTGGCACATTAGTACAAACGTTCTTGTTGAAGGCATTGACACCGTCGCTGAGTGGGATGATAAGCGGCCCATAATCTAGAGAGACTCGGAGCTGTGAGCAAAGGACACGCACCGGCTTGGAGGATCCGCTGCGGTTCTCCACTGTTGAGAAGTCGCAACTACGGTGTCAGTCCAAGCAAATATCACATCCGCAGCAGGCGCAGTCGTCTTCTCCCATCGAGTACCACGGGGATGTGATACCGCGACTTTGAAATAAACACCATTCAGTCAGTCGGTCAGCTAGTGGCGGGAGGGGAACGCAACTTCAATATGTCGTCGTTGACGGCGGGACTAAAAACGAGATCCCACTTGAAATGGTTCAAGTTCATTGTAAGTATCAGCTGTCAGGACGACAAATGAATGAGCTGTAGGATGACGCACCCAGATATATTGGTTCGCAGTTTAGCACGAGATACGGCCTTTGATCAAGCCGGCTGTGGGTGGAGAGCGCTGCGCTCGGGTGGTTACGACTCACGACGAATATGGCAGAGACGACGTACATGGGTTGCTGAGTTAGAAGTGGCAGCCCGTCGCCACCGCTTCGAATACGTGGGACGTGATCGTGCTCGACAGGCCCGGGTCCGCATGTCCTGCGAAAGTGGATTCAATAGTGGGGCATCGGAAGTAGCTAACTATCCGCCTTCGCTCGCGGCCAGTGCTGATCAGGTACGACAAATGTTGGATTGAAGGGATGGCGTACGTCGCCGAGGCAGCAGGAGTATGTAGCCCGGCGTGGAAGACGGCGTGTCACCGCTTCGAGTACTGGGGACGGGTTAGAATCATGGAGGCCGGGTGAACGCGGGAGGGTACTACACGGACGGCGACTGATCCTCTTGAAATGGAATCGGATGCCAAAACTGACACTGCTAGGTTACTTGAATGTTGCTGCCAAAGCGGGCGATCTTTGAATACTTACCCTGGTCCCCGAAGTCGAACAGAGCACGATATATGGTTGTAATTCAAATTCTTCGCGGGTCCGTGAGGTTGCCAGCCAGCACTTCAGCGGGTGACCTTCCGGCAATTTGGGCGACGGGATTCCAGGGGAGGAGACCAGACTTTCTTGAAAATTGCGCGGTGGCACGGTACGGACGAGTGGGGGGAATGACATTGACAGACGACGGAGTCGAGCACGTCCACCCAGAGTAAGACCCCGACACGGAGATATCGATTCGTCGTCGGAGAATGAAGGTGGCGGTTGGGTGGCGGTTTGGAACAGAAAGGTGACGGCATCGCGATTCGGGGATTAGCAACATGGGTCACGTGTATTCACCTTCCGACTCCCGGCAAGGTCGGCATGTTCGAAATCGTCTCGACCTCACTCAATTCGAAGTCAGCGTACAACACTCGATCCGTTAGAGGCCAGCGAGGCCCATTGAGGAATTCGCTGGAGCCTCGGGGAACTGGAAGGAAAATAAACCCCGAGGACCAAACTGTCAAGGGCGTTCTGTACTCCGAGTTCAATAATTAGAACTCAACGCGAGCTAGTTCACGAACGGGGGTTTTTTTGGCACGCAGACTGAAATACTTACATGTTGACATTCCGCCCGAGAAGCCCGTTTGAGGCTTTAATTTGAGATGCTCTTTGATCACTCGTGGTGGCGGCTCCCGCTCGCGGTTGAATCATCATCAACTTCTCGTCATTTGTACAGTGGAAGTGAATACTACTTTCGTTAATTCAAGACTCGTTAAGGATACTATAGTCTATTGTAGTGCCACCCTGCCGTGCCGTGCGGAGGTCTGACCCCGAGTCCGACTCTTACCGTCGGGGATTTAATTACCGCATCCTATGGGGGAAAGCTGGAATCTTATTCAGTCGAGGCCCGGAAATCAGCGGAGGTGAATAGGACCGACGATCATTACTCGAGGCCCTCTGCCAGTGCCTCGGAATAGTACTCGATTCACCGCCCAGTCCGGGGCGGGGCGTTCAAGTTGACCGTTGCATTTCCATTCAGTACTCGAGGCCCTCCGACTCGCAAAATCAACATACGTTGCATCTGGGGTACAGAACTCCCGAGGCGTGACTGAACGAACCAGTGAATTGAATTGATTGGGACTCATTCGCCAAAGTTGATTGACGCGGCCCGCGTTTTCAATTCAAGGTTGGTTGGGCTTCCATTGACCGGTGACTGATTGATGGTTGATACAATTCAATTTTGTACCCCGACTCAAAGTCCGACTGGTACATTTATTCGGTATTTTGAATGCGGCCCGCTCGCAGGTCGGGATTAGGGGTCTGCACCATGCAGCTTGATGCAGGAACAAAAAAAACAGTGCTACCCGCCTCCCCCGAGCACTTACTCAGCTTGAACCTATTGTTCAACTTGGAGCATGATTGAGGGAATGAAATACTCCTGAATAGCCCGCTTAGGCTCGGAGCGAGCCTGGGTTGCCAATGGGTTGCTTAAAAGTTAAACCGACGTTCCTTCACTCTGACGGCCCGGTGACCCAAGCGCGGTCAAGGAACGGTTAAACCGTGCATCCTGATGCTTCAGTGTTCAATCAAGATGCTTGAACCTCGATGGAGCTGCAATTTGTAAAGACGGCGAGGCGGGCCCTCCCAGGCCCTCCCGGTGTTTGTACGAGCACCCGCGCTCCAACCGGGAGCGCATCTCGATTCTTGAACTCTCGACACCAGAGATGACACCAGAGCGGGGTTGTGCAGCGCGACTGCGATTCTGCGCACCTGGGCGGTCCTAATTGAAGGTTGGTTAAACGTTAGACCGACGAAGCTCTTTCGCGAATCGGAACGGGAAACTCACGCGCATGGGAACGGTTGAAATTTCAATGCAGATCTTCAGTGAATCTTGATTGTACTTGGGTAAGCGGGTGCGTTAGTTTGTAATTGAATAAAGACCTACAGTGCATCTCCTTGCATCTCTCGGTGTTCGAAGTTGAGTCCAGTACTGATGGGAGAGACCCCGCGCCTCAACCGGGAGTCCGTCTCAACCTTCGCACCAGAAATGAACGGCTGCGGATTCAGCTTGGCTTACCTTGGCGGGGTCTAAATCCTTCTGCATCCCGTCGACGTCGGTTGCGATGCCAACGGGCCGCCTACTTACAGCGGGCGCGGATAGCCGTCGACGCGGCGTCGACAATGTTGGCGCGTGTCATTCCTCCTGCCATTATGCGCTCGTGTGCAGTGCGAAGGCGCGATAATGGTGTCATCCTTTCCATTCTCGTCGTCGCCCTGCCAAAATTAGACTCGAGATGGCCTCGAGCACGCAAAGACCTCGAGACTCGAGTGTAAGCCCAAGATAAGCGTGGAGTGAACTAGTCCAGGAACGCTCAACAGTAGCTCGGCCGAAACGGGCGCCGCAGATCAACGATGAATCACAATTTGATGCGAACAATCAATCAACTAACCTTGCTCCTGCTGCCCATGGGCCGCACAGGCCCCCGACTGCGCTATCCGCCCTATCTCGTGGTTATGGAGCGACGAGCTGCATTTCAATACGATAAGTACTGCGCCTGTTCTGCTCCCGATACAGAGAGAGATAAGTGAGTAGGTGCGTCCTTATCGCTGACGACGACGACGCTCGACTCAATCCAAGCAGGCGTTGGCAGACGAGGAGTAGGGAGCAGGAGGAGTGGGAGGAGTGGGCGGAGCAAGTCAAGGACGCCGACAATCCCCCGCCCACGGGCCCACCCGGACATGGCCCCATGCCCAGCTTCTTTTATTTCTTATCGCACCCAAAAATGATGCCTTCTAGCCATCGAATCTCGATCCCCCCACCGAGAGCCAGGCCGGGACGGGATGCCATCATCCGTGGCCGTTCCTGGGCGTGCGTCCACATGGCTGCCTCCCTGCCTTATTCCCGAGTTCAATAACAGGGTACGTACGAGTATAAATCGCCGGCCCCTTGAAGTACCTCGTACGTACGTACCTTCCTGCGCCTCCTTCCTGCGCTCCCCGACAATGGCGACACCCGCCGCCGCCGTCGAGCCCACCCTGGGCTTCCAGGACGAGAAGCAGGCACCGTCGCTGAAGCGCACCAGCAGCTCCTACGCGGACGAGAAGTCGGCCGCCTATGCGAACGAGAAAGGTCACGGTGGGGTGGAGGTGGATTTGACGAATGCGGACGAGGTGGGGGAGGTGTTCACGGACGGGCCGCGGCTCATTGATTTGGGCGAGGACGGGCATGAGAGGCCTATTGGTGTGTCTCCCGCTCCTTATTTTCTCCTTCCTACTTAGGGCTAACAACGCGGGGCAGAGACGGACGCAGACTACGCGACGCGCCTCATCTCGCTCGACGACGACCCCACATTGCGCGTGTTCACGTTCCGCATGTGGTTCCTCGGGCTTGGGCTTAGCTGTTTTTCGTGCGTGCTTGTCTCTCTTCCCCGTCGCTCGCTACCTAACTATTTTCCCCAACCTCCAGCGCCGTTCTCGGGCAGATCTTCGTGCGTCCCCCTCCGTCTTAGGCTTATCGCTGTCGCTAACACATGACCCCTCCTTCCTTCCACGCACGCCACCGACAGTACTTCCGCCCCCAAACCGTACGTCTTTCTCCCCCTTCCTTCCTTCCTTCCTTCGAATCCTTGGTGCCAATGGTGGTGTGCTGACTATGGCACGGGGTGCGTTCTAGATCTACGTCAGCCAGCTCTTTATCCAGATCCTCGGGTTCATACTCGGGAGGGTGCGTCCCATTCTTTTTTCCTCTTCCTCCATCCTCCCGAATTCTATCTGTTCCGCTCTCTGGCCCGCAAAATTGTTCCCTCGTTCCGCGTCCCCCCGCATCTCCTTTCCCCCCGCATCTGCTTTTTTCGCACCCCTTGCGTCATCCAACGCCAATCGAACGCCATACCATGCGCTGAGCGCAAATCCTTCCCTGCCCCCCCACTCCCTCTCTTCCCACCCTCCCCTCTTTTCGCTTCTTTCTTGCGCCATTCTTTCTCGTGTCATCCCCCTTCTCAACTCGCAATATGTTGTGCTAACCATGGGCGGAATAGATAATGGAATGGCTCGTCCCCGGCCCCTCTGACGCCGCGCTCATCCAGACCAAGGATACCGCGTTCTGGCGGTTCATGAACCATGGGCGGTTTAGTGCGTCATGTTCCTTGTTTCTTGATTCGTTTTGGTTCGTTTTGCCTGTGCCGGCTTCGCCGCGTGGCCTTCCTTTGCGCGCCGCGAGGGGGCGAACGGTTGAATTGGTTCGGCGGGGCGGTCTCGCTCACGGACCCCACGCCTCCCCCGCCTTGCCTCCTTCCTTCTTCCTCCTCCCCCTCACTTCCCTCGCCCCCTCCACTTCTACCCTCGTCTGGAATATGGTACTTACTGGGATGGACGCACAGACCTCAAAGAACACGTCGCCACAACCATAATGGCCTCCACCGCCTCCTCCTCCGCGCTCGCGATCAGCATCTTCGCGTCCCAGGAGCTGTATTACCATGTGGAGACGAACGTCGCTGTGGGGATTTTTACGTGCGTGTTTTCGTACTTCGCCTTCCTCCATTCTTCATGTTCTTCACGGCGCGTTGCGTTGTTGCTTGCGTTGTGATGCACCACCGCTCGTGGTTGCGTTGCGTTGCGGTGCGGTGAGCGGCGATATCTTCCGATGACGCCTTCCCCCATTCTCCCCGTTACTTTTTGCGCGCGCGGCGAACGCCGCTTCTACTCCCCCCCTCTATTTTTCACCGCGAATATACCTTCAATACTAACCCCACCACAGCCTAATCGCCTCCCAACTAATCGGCTACGGCATGGCCGGCATCATGCGCATCTTCCTCGTCTACCCGACGTGGGCGGTGTACCCGCAGGTCATGCCCACCGTGCAGCTCTTCGAGGCGCTGCACCGCGGGGAGGGCATGATGGCGCAGAGCAAGCGGAAAAAGTTCTTTTGGTATATATTTGTGGGGATTTTCGTTTGGGTGCGTGTCAAGTCTACTTTCTTTCACTTCCTCTATTTTCCGCTCGAGCCGAACAAGTGGAGGGCACGACGCTCGTTCACGCGGACGTCGCTCCGTTCATCGCTGTCTGCGGCGAACGGGCGAGTCGCAGGTGCAGCCACCCACCTTGGGTTGCGCTCGCTGCGAGCGTTCGAGGTGGAGGGTTGCGTTGCATCTGAGCCGGTGCCCGTTCACGCCGACGGGCTGGACGTGTGACTGGCGGTGCGTTCGGCGACCGCGCGGGTTGCGGATGCGCCCACCCAGCTTGCGGGGCGTTCGAGCGAATGGACGCGCGATCTGCGGCCTCGGAGCCACAGGGAGGACTGACCCGACGCGACACCCGTCCGATCCCAGCTCGACGCTACCAGCGCCGACGTCTCCACCTTGCTTCCCCGCTAAATATGCTCTACATAAACCCCCCCAAACTAACACTCCTCCCCCTTCTTGTAGGAATGGTTCCCAGAATACATCGCCCCCACGCTCACCGGCATCTCCATCTTCTGCCTCGCGAACCAGAACAGCGCGTGGTTCACGCGTGTCTTTGGCGGTGCGGCGGGCAATGAGGGCCTTGGAGCGTTTAGTCTTTGTTTCGATTGGGCCTATGTGAGTTGGTTGGTTTGCTGTCTATCTATTCTACTGCGACGCGCCTCCTGCTTGGCTGCGATACTCGGAGTACGC
Source organism: Mycena filopes (assembly GCA_029281495.1). Taxonomy (NCBI): domain Eukaryota; kingdom Fungi; phylum Basidiomycota; class Agaricomycetes; order Agaricales; family Mycenaceae; genus Mycena; species Mycena filopes. The sequence goes on along the minus strand of JARIHR010000018.1, from coordinate 1,724,655 downwards.
GTGCATCGAGTCGATGCTGCCCTCTCGTGCGCTCGGGATTCGCCGTCGTTTCGTTGCGCGGCGTTCGTTTCGCTTCCGCGCCGACGGCGACAAGCGGGCAGGATGGAGCGCAAACCGAGGAGTTGAGTTGAGCTGGACAGTACACTGACGCGTTTTCAGGTCGGCGCCGGCGGCGGCTCCATCGGCTCCCTCTTCACCCCCCTCTCGACCCAGCTCTCGCTCTACGGCGGCTGCGCAGTTTGCATGATCGCCTTCTGCGCGTGCTATTCCCTGAATACGTGGAATACGCAGAATTTCCCCTTCGTGAGTCGCCCTCTTCCCTTCTTTCCCCTCTACTCTACTTTCAAATGTATACTTACGCTAACACGGATTATGGCAGCTAACCCAACTACTCTTCTACGAGAACGGCACAGAGTACGACCAGCTCTCCATCCTCAACGGTGCGCCCTAATATATTACGGAGTTGAGGATAAGCTGATTGCCATGTAAGACGACTTTACGCTCAACCCGGACAAGCTCGCGGTGCAGGGGCTGCCTTGGTACGCTGCTTCGCAGCTGCTGTATAAGATCTCGAGGACGATTTATATTGGTGGTGCGTTGTTTCCCTTCCTTTCGTCGTGGATTATGGTTTAAGAGGGTTACAGCGGCGTTGTCGCACTTCCTCGTATGGCACGGCAAGACGGTGTACCGCACGATCCGCGCGGGGCGCGACGGAATCGAGGACCCGCATTTCCACAAGATGCGTGCCTACCCCGAGGTGTCGAATTGGTGGTATCTTGGGATGTTGTAAGTCCTTTCCTTCCCTTTCTCTCTGCCTTTCTCTTTTTCATTAGGTTAACGATGTTTTTTCCTGTCAGCGTCCTCTGCTTCGGCATGGCCATCGGTACGACCTACGGCGCCAAATCACAGCTGCCCGCGTGGGCGACGATCATCGCGCTCCTGTTCGGGTGGATATTCGTGCCCGTCATCGGCACGCTGTACGCTACCGTCGGGTACGCGCCTTCGATCGAGAACCTGATTCAGATGCTTGGCGGCGCGCTCGTTCCGGGGAAGCCTGTGGCTAATATGTGCGTGCAAATAAATTAATCCCGCTTGAGCGTGAGTACCGACTTGGAGGGCGCACGCAGGTACTTCACGATGTACGGATACCAGTCCGTCGTCCAGGCATACAGCTTGACCGGGGATCTCAAGATCGTGCGTCCCCCTCCCTCCCCCTCCTTCCCTCTTCCTCTCCTCTTTACTCACGAATGCGGTCATACAGGGCCAATACACCAAACTCCCCCCACGCGCCACCGCCGCCGTCCAATGCGTCGGCGCCGTCGTCGGCGGCCTGCTCAACTTCGTCCTCATGAAAACCATCATCGCAAGCCACGCCGAAATCCTGCGCGACGTGCAGGGCTCGAATATCTGGTCTGGGCAGCAGGTGCAGGCGTTTAACAGCGCTGCGATCGCGTGGGGTGCGCTTGGGAAGCCGTTGTTCGCGACGGGGACGCGGTATGGGGTGCGTGGACCTTTCTTTCCCCTTTTCACACAACAAAAAGAATAGTTTGCTGAGGAGGCGTTGTAGTTCGTCCCGTACATGCTCCTCGTCGGGCTGCTGTTCCCCATCCCGTTCTGGCTCCTGCACAAGCGCTACCCCGGGTTCGGCTTCAACAAGGTGTTCACGCCCGTTTTGACTGGTGCGTCCCCTGCCTCCTCCTTCCTCGTGGTGCGGTTTGCTGATAACGGGTTGAATGTGCAGCCGAGCTGGGCTTCCTCGCCGTCGGCATCAACTCGAGCGTCTTTACCTCGTTCCTGCTCGCCGTCTTCTCGCAGTACTACTTGCGCAAGTACCGCCCGACATGGTTCCGGAAGTACAAGTGCGTCGCGTCTCCCCCCTTCCTTCCTTCCCTCCTCTCGAAATCGAATTGAAATGACGAACAACTGCGTTACAGCTTCCTCATGTCAGCCGCCCTCGACGGCGGGACGTCCGTCATGATCTTCGTATTCACCTTTGCCGTCGGCGGCGGGAGTGGCAAGGTCGTGCCGTTCCCTACTTGGGCGTTGTGCGTACTTTTTACTTTCCTCCTTCTTGCGATTCGATTTTGTACTGACGATGTGTGTGTGTGTAAAATAGGAACCCAAAGGGAAACCCTGATTATTGCAAGCGGCTTACGGATTAGTTACATGTTCACGATTAATGAATGCGCTTTTATGCTCTGCTTGGTCTGTTGGATAGATTTCGGAACTTTGAGGTCAGTTGCCGACCCTTGCGTTGAGTATCAGTCGTGAAGTTGGCTCGTATTTGAGCATACCGGACTGTGGAATCTTTGAGGTAAACGCTGCAGCCATGTGTAAGACTTGTGAAGCATCATCGGACTCGTCGGACTTGAAATCGGACTTGAAATCGGACTTATGAATTCGAACTCAGCCAGAACCTCCGCGATCAATCTGCCACCTCTTCTTCCGAACTCTCATGTCGTTCGTCAGTAACCCGTTTGCCTTGCAGATCTCGCGCTCTACCAGTGGATCCTCGCCCCCAAATGTCGTTCAAGCCCCTCAAGATGTCTCATGTCTCACTTCGGAGGCAAAAATTCCCTGTCTCAGACATTTGCCTCCTTTTTGCCTCCGTATAAAACCTGCACCCAGCGGCCACTCTTCTTCCTCGTTCTTGCTTTTTACACCCATCTTCGCACTGCTGCAGTTGAACTCTAGCCCTTTGACAACTTCGCTTTCGCAACAACACCTTTGACAACCTACTCCCTCTACCCCACTCTCATCGCCATGTCTCCCTCCCAGACCCTCCCCGACCTGACTGGCGAGTTTATCGACGACGGCAGCCTTTTGCTCCTCCACCTCCTGGGCTCTGGCTCCTACGGCAAGGTCTACAAGGCGGTCGATACCTCCTCCCCGCCCGACGCCCCCGAATACTACGCAGTCAAGTGCCTCCGCCGCTTCGCGCCTGGAACTCGGGACGCCCAGATCCAGGACAACGAGCTCCTCGTGCACAAGATGATTGGCGACCACCCCACCATCATCTCGTACCACCGCGAGTTCGCCACGGACGAGTACGTCTTCGTCGTGCTCGACCTCTCCACCGGCGGCGACTTCTACACCGCCATGGTCGACAGGGGGTGCTTCGACGGCAACGCGGCGAGGGTCAAGCAGTCGATGAACGAGATCATCGACGCGGTCGAGTTCTTGCATCGCAATAGCGTTTCTCACAGGGTGAGTCGCCTTCCCTATCCACTTCTCATCCAGTTACTTACCCTGTCGCTCGCCAGGACATTAAACCCGAAAATATTCTTTGCAACACCGCTGGAACGGACATTCGCCTGGCGGACTTCGGTCTCGCCACGCAGGACGCCCTTTCGACCCAGTTCGGCTGTGGCAGCAGGTCGTATATGTCGCCTGGTGAGTACCGCCCATTTTTTATCCCCTCAAGTCAGAAACTCACCTTCCCTCCAGAGTCCCTCGACCGTGCCTACGCACACGGCTGCTACTCCACGCGCCACAGCGACCTCTGGGCCATCAGCGTCCTCTTCACTAACATGATCACCGGGCGCTACCCTTGGAGCACCGCCGAGCCCTCCGACGTGGGCTTCGCTGCGTTCCGCGACAACGACGACTTCCTGCTCAAGGCGCTCAGGCTCACGCGCCCCACGAACGCGCTCCTCAAGCGCTGCTTCGACGCGAACCCCCTGCGTCGCCCGAGTCTCGCGCAGTTCCGCGAGGCCATAAACGAGATGGACTTGTTCGTCGTGAGCGTGCTGCCCAAGCGTCCTACCCGCGTGCCGGTGCCTCGCCTGCCGTCGCTCCCCGTCGACGCCTCGCTCACACTCGCGTGGGCCGTCGCCCCAACATCTGCGGTTCCCGCGGACTGCGAGCCGACTCCGCGCCCCGCATTCACCCCCCAATTCCAGTTCAACCCCTTCGCGCTGGGCGCGTCCGACTCCGGCTCCGGCTCCCCTCCCCCTTGGGCCGCGCCCGCCTCCGACCCGCCCTCCTCCCTCTCTCTTCCCTCGACGGACTCCTCCCTTCTGTCGACGGGCTCGTCCGTCCCGAGCAGCGCGCCGGACTCGAGCCTCCCCGCCACCCCCCTCTCCGCCTCTGCCGCATCCCGCCTCCCTGCGCCGGCCGCCGTAGGGCTCGGCCTGGGCCTCGGGTTAGTAATCCCTTCCCTCCCGCTCCGTGCGTACCTGGGCGGGCGCGCGAAACCCCTACCCGATACCACGAAACTGAAAGAGTACACGACGGTGGCGTCTAACGCGCGCCCCACCCTCCCGACAAGTAGGGCTGGACGCCGTACCGTTACGGTAACGGCCGTATACTATACGGCGAGTTACGGTTACGGGAGGGCCCGTCCCGTACCGTATAGTCCTTCTAAATTGTGCTGCCGGTACGGGTACCGTACCGTTACGGCCGTATACGGGTATACGGGGTACTTCGACGTGTCGCGACCATAACCTACAATATATAGACACTATTCAGGTGCAATGAGGTTACAATCATGTTTAAACACTCTTCACGATATTCAGCAGGCTTCCAGTCACTTGCTTCGGATGCTAGTTGAACTCTTGTGGTTTTTTCAACATGGTTCAACTTGAACCATGATCCTGATTCCTGCCAATTGCGGAGTCAGTGGGGCTTCTCTGTTGGTTATATGCCTTCAGAAACGTGCGTTTTCGCTGGGAGTCTGTTGGAAGAAGTTTGAAAGTGACATGGCCATTGGCTAGTTGGCTAGTTGGCTGCCGCCGTGCTTCCTAATTATAACTGCCTCCGAGCCTCGAGGTAGGGCTAGGCAGCGTCGCATGACTGAATCTGTACACAGAATCAATACGAATGGTAGGTCCAACATATTTTGAGATTGAAACCCGTGGATTTGCTGCGACCACTCGCGCCGAGGGTTTGATGGCAGTAACGGCCGTATACGGCCGTGACGGTACGGTTTTGTACGGCTACGGCCAGGCCGTTCCCGTACCGTAAAATCTAGGTTGCAAGGGCTGCCGGTACGGTACGGCTGCCGTATATACGGCACCATACGGCCGTATTTACGGTAACGGCGTCCAGCCCTACCGACAAGAAGGAAGTTCTTGACTGCGCGGAGGGTTGCGCAGGTCCAGCCCGTCGGAGTCGCGGCGAATTAGCATCGCTGGATGAGGAGATAACGAACGAACGAACGAACGAACGAAGTGAATGTATTGTAAATGTATTTGCTAGTGGAAATAAATTCGGGGTTTTACACGCAACTCCAGTCCTCTTGAGTCGGTGTTCGATTCAGAAGTATGAATACCTAGGTGAGGCGGACCTTCCTTCTAACCTCTAAAGAGTTCACCGAATGCTTTCCTCGAAACGCTGTCAAATGCCCTGGCGCATTAATTACTTCACCTGACTCTTCATCCCGGCGTCTTGGACACTCTTGACCCCAGCACTCAACTGACCTATTGTCGTGGAAGTTTGAACAACAAATCCTCAGTGATTCTACTCTTGAACTACGCCGGTACTCGGACTCCGAGTCTGGGAGTTCTCGATGTCGCTGTTCATTTTATTCAGACTTCTACGCTGACAACCGCGAATCCATTCCATTCCCCTCAAGCGAGCAAGCAAGGTTTTCTGTGTGAATCGATTAGTGGGCGCTGCGAGCGCAGGGATCGCCGTTTGCAAAGAATTCAAGAGGGTATCCACATATCCAACCGCCGCATCGTGAACCACGTTGGTCTCGGAGTTCACGGTGATGTTGCCGCCGCAACGAGAATTTGCGGACTCTATTCATTTCCCGGCACGTAAGCACATATATAGATCGTAAAGGCCACTCAGAAACACCTGAACCGCACGCGATTAGCACTGCATCAGAAGTAAATCCATGTTCACGTACAGCAATCGTCTCAATCCCTCAATCGACAGACGTCGTACCCGAAACCGCGGCCGCTGCTCGTTCTCAGCAAATGGTTGACGATGGCGAGTAAAAGCAACAACACACCTCGATTCGCTTCCGCCACGACGGAACCCTCGATTCTCGCAGTTCTTCCTTCGTTCCCGGCACCGAATGGTCCTGCGGTACAAACACCGACTTGCGCAAGCTGAGTGGGTCGCCGTAGCTCGCGTACGGGGTCATCATCGACCTCTGCGCCCCGCTCCCGTTCCCATGTCTAGGTCGAGGCAACGACGTCGAGCGCGGCGGCGGGTTCACATACCGCATGACCTCCTCAACCTCCGACACCGCCGTATGTTGTTGGTATGGGTGCGCGATGGGCCCGCGGAGCGGGATGAGCAGCGGCTGAGTGAGCGAGTTCCCCCGCGCGCGGCTTGAGCTTGAATCGTGCGTTGGGCGCTGGATGCGAGCCGTGTAGGTGCCCTCTGTCGACCAGGCGGAGTCGTGCGAACGGCGGGAGTTGCTTGGGCCTGGGGAAGGGATGGAGCTTGATGGACTCTATAGGGCAGAGATTGAACACTGCTCGTTAGCTGCACGTCTGAGTGACCTACGGGCAGGTTGTCATAGTACGGATTCGTGAAGTGGGAGCCGTCGTCGTCGTCGGTGGACGGCGATGGATGCTGATGATGGGAGTACGAGAGTCGTGAGACGGCGACTGATGTTGATTGAGCCCGTAAAGCACGCACCTCGCTCGCGTAGATGTAGCTTGCTGTCCCGTTGTATGGGTGGTTCATGGCGAGTAATCGTGGTCGCTGGCAAGAAGCAGCAGCGGCGTGTAGCCTGTCGCGGCATCGCGGGGACTACCATCGCTGATGCAGATGCTTCGAAGTCACCGCCGACCAACGACATCAAGACAAGAAAAATGCAGGGCGCTTGCAGCTTTCAATGTGTCCGTTCCCTCGAACGGCAGAGTGAGTCATAACCCGGAAGAGAGTGTGGGCGACGCAAGAACTCGAGCGAGTAGCTCCAGGAGCAAGCAAGACCCAGCGAGAATCTGAGGCCGCCTCCAAATAGCTTTCGGTCCGCGGTGCCCAACGATGATTAACTCTTGGGATCTGATACAAGAATGCCGCCCAGTGCACCCCAGATCTATTGAGCCGTTTGTAAACTGTTCCCATGCTTGAAGCTCAGAACGCCGACGGACCAGAAGGATGTGAATGGGCGCGATATAGAAAGCACTGCGGCGAGATGGTGGCAGTAGTCAGGAGTCACTTCGCACGGTCACCGTCATGTGACGCACAAGCTGAACCAAACAACGCGATGCGACGAGCGGTCGGTTTCCAAACTAACGTACTAGGTAGTGGAGCCCATGAGTTCAACACGAGAAAAAAGGAATGCCCCACTCCCAGAATCAAGGCGACCGCGCGTCAGAAGAGCCAGGTGATGGGCGATAGCCCACCGCCGGTGGCTAGTGAGATAACCTGATTATCAGGCTAACACACCGTGTGACTGCGTATATATATGCAGTCCACTGGACGATGATTTGAGTCAGGAGCCAGTGTGAATGCTTTTCCTGAGAGGTGTCTCAGGACTGCCGGGGTTCCCCGGAGGCACCCGTTCTGAGCTATACATGCCGCTGATCCTGGGAGCGGGGCAGTTAGTGTGGATCACGGCGGGAAGACATGAGATGAGTTGTGCTCCTGGTGCGAGACAACGGGACAGGATCTCACTTTTTTACCTCCCTCCTCTGTTGGCCTCGTTCAATAGTAATCTCTCCTGGAACGACAACGACGAATATGATCAAACTCCCACGTTGGATAATTAGGCAAACACCCTGCAGCCTGCTGTCCTCTGCCTCAGAGGCGCAATCGATATCGGTCGGGGGCCAGCGACGGCGTAGAACGTAGATCACAACCACGGGAATTCCAACCCAGTCCGAACTTACTGGGTGTATCTGGGAGCCGAAGTCGACTCGACGATGTGGTTCACTAATTGGAGTGATTAATTGTTTCCTTTCATCTGGACTCGCGGCGCCTCCAGCATCTGCAAGTGCAGCATCTAGCCTGTCGACGCCATAAGTATCAAAAAAAATCCGAAGGAGCCTTGCCTCACTCACACCGATTGCGATTCTCATACTGCGCTGAAAAACCAATGCGCTCGCTCTCCCCCAGAGTTGGCAGCGTGGCCCAAATGGTTAGCTATACATGCTGCCGATGACGAGCGCGGGAGCGAGGACACCGCATGGGGTTCACGGTGGGAGGAGATGAACGGAGTTCTGTCCTTTGCTCGAGGATGGTTTTATTCTGTGATATTTTGCGAACTCGGATGTTGACCTTCGCTCGAATTGAATTTGTCGTACCGGCAGGCATTTCCTTGAAATTACCCGGTTGGATCGGGTATTGGGTCGTTTAAGATTAACGGACTGAGGGCGAGAGTTGAATCTGGATACCGGAATAATTTAAGCGCGAGACTGCTCTGGTTTCGTTGATTATCCACCGCAGGGCAGGGACAATTTGAAGAGTCTCACCTGTCGCAAGTTGAACAAGGAAAAACGCACGTTCACCCAGTGCGCAATTCGAAACGATGAGCCCTCTCAATTGCCATTAGACGTCCTATAAATTCCCACTGAGTACGAACAGCCAGAGGAGAAGACATCAAATTGCTTCGAACTGGTGGCGTCGGTGACCATCTGCGTGAAGGAAGAATCCGCGGTGTTCACCATTGAACCAGTGGACTGAGATGTACTTGAGGATGACCGGGTAGAAACACTGCGGAATGAATAATGTTGGGTCAACGAAACACTGGGAACGGAACCTAAACAAGGAGTCAATATACATCACAACGCCCCGAGCATCGACATCGCCGCCCAACTGCGATAACCCGAGTAACCCGAGTAATTTAGTCAAAACTCGAGAGCCTGCATATCCTCAGTGGCCACGCGCGTCCACGCCAATGCCGGACTGTCGTTGTCGTAAAGAATAACCTCCAGAGAATCGCTGCGCAGCGCCCCAAACCGCTGCTTCACGTCGCTTGGAATGATACCATGGCGCTCCTGAAGACACACGAATGTGAGGGTGCGCTGTCGCGCAACGATTAAATTGTATAGCGCATCGTAAGGGAAGGGCGGGTGGCCGAAGGTGACGTGGAGAGACACCAGGTTGGGGCAGGTGTCTAGGAGGACACGGAAGAGCTGGTGCGTGGCGTGCGGGGCCTCGACCGCCCAGGGGAAGTCGGCCTGGAAGTGGAGAAGCGTCGGAATGTGCGGCACGAGCTGGATAAGATCGGGGGAGGAACAGTAAGAGGCTCCGATCCCCTTCAAGCGGCACCGAGAGCGCAGGAGGAAGGGGATAGCAGAGGCCAGAGTGTCTATGAAAAGATACTCGAGATTGGGGGCATCGAGGAACGGTAGGAGGCTGCTTCCGAATACAGCCAGTCGGCGTAATTGGGGAAGAAGGGCCCCAGGTGTACCCGGAGGCGTCGCATCGCTCGCGTCAGGGGTGGTGAACGCACAATCTACGAGCTGCGGCGCTAGGGTGCAGATGTCGAGGCACACTTGGGCAGTGGATTTCCCGCGAAAGTGTGTGATCTGCGGCCACGGCACGGAGAGCGGCTTAGTTTCGTAGCGGAAGCTGGAAACGCTGCGCAGCTGCGGTGCGACTTCGAAGAGCGCGGAGGGTAGCAAGGTCCCATCGATCTTTAGACGATGAAGTTGCGGGAGCCGTCCCTTGATCTGCGCGAGTATGAGGAGAGCAGCAGAGTGGTCGATTTCCCAGTCGAGATCCAGTTTTCTCCAGCGGTGGCTTTCACGAACCACGGTTTCCAGCAAAGCTAGAAAGTGAGAGGATGGTACCTCCCCGTTGGCGTGAGAACCACATCCGAATGTGATTTCAAGGGGGATATCTCCAGAACGCAGGATTTGAGTCTGAAGCGCCGCCAGAGGGTAATATGCTGCGAGTTGGGCCGCCGACCGCCAACGGCATTGGATTTCTATGCTGGACCACAGACTCGGATCGCCCAGAGCACTTTCCCGCCAGCACTGGCAGACGAACCCGAGCTTCCAAGGCACTGTGACGATGGTATCCCCGAAATCCGCATCGCGGGAGTGCGGGAATGTCCCATGAAAGATCTTACACAAAAGCTCTGTCGGTATGCGCTCGGCGATCATATTCTGCGCGACTAGTGAGGCTCTGAAGACGGACGCACGGGGTCGGAATGAGTTTTTCACCTTCGAATTCGACTGTGGCATGGTCAAGATCGATTGGGTCAAGCAGTAACGAGGAATTGAGTGAAAAAGCGGGGGAACTGGAAGGAAGCAAGCAGCCGCTGCCTCTGTCAAAGGTCTTCAAGGAGGCTGTCGGTGTCGATTCTGTCGACTGTCGGCGCAGCTTTGGACACCGCCCTTGCAATGGTGTTCGCGGGAGGAAGGCAGGTGATGCCGAGATTGTGTGCGCCTATTTGGACATAGTCCTTTTATGGGCATCCCCTTGCCTTTCTTGGACGAAATGGGCGGCGAATCGTGGGCATTAATTGAAGCTACAGACGACAGGTACTCAGGATTTGACGAGGTATATTCAGAAAGTCGACAGGGATGGCGAGACGAAAGGCCGAAACACTTATAGAAAGTCCGTGACATGCCCCGCACCACCTCCTCCCCGTCCGCCCCCAGTGGGTTGTGGTACCACACATCATCGGCCCCAACCACGCGCATAGGTACGCGCCCTCGCTCTGCGCTGATAAAGGAACATCTGGAAGCTCTCGGAGCCGCCTCGGGCACCTGTCGTACTCCCGACAAACTGCACATCCACATTGAAACGCTCCCGCTCGCCCATCTGCGGCTCGACCTCACATGCAGAGCCTTGTCATCCCATATTGAAGCTCCGCTTTCGTGACGAATGGTCGACACTGGTAGTAGCAGTGAGAAAGAGCGCCGCATCGGTCGCAGCGCCGAGAATCTACAGCCGCTCCTCTGCGCCTCGAGCCAATACAAATCGTCGTCGGGCAGTACCAGTACGAGGAGGAGAGTAGGAGCAGGGACGAGGGAGAGAAGCGACGGTGAGGAGGCAGAAGGTAGGCACGAAGGAAGAGTGATGAGAGAATGAGGAATAAGAACAAGAAAGATAGACGATAAACGACGACGCGCCGCGCTGCGTGTCATTATCCCTCGAAACATGCACCTTTTGGAGCTGCTCCTCGTCAAGGGGCGGCGCGCCTGGAGGAGGCGGGTCGACGACCTCTTCACCGCGAGCAGAAACACCACAGCGACGTTCTCCTTCTGAGCAGCACCGCTGGCGGCGGCGCCCGAAACGGCCCATCCACTCCCCACAACCGCGGGTATCGACTCGCAGCCCTGGGAGCTTGCCATCTCGGGCCCACGCGCGCAGGCAGGGCGACGAGGATGACGAGGACGAGGCAATGGAGTAGGGCGGACGGGACCGAGATACAAGAAGCAGTAAATCCGAAAAAGTCCTGCGCCGATGTCGTCGTCAGCTCACGCAGCGCTGGCTCGAAGCGTGCCTTCCTCGCGCGCGTCACACTCCTCACACACCACACCCGAAGTCATGGGCAGCGCCGCCCTCACAATGATGCGCGCCCCGTTGCGGACATCGAGCACCACCGCTGGGTCTGCAAAGAAACGCTCCGTCCGCGCCCACCCCCGCGAGCCTCGACCAGTGCTGCGCCCACGCCACGCGCTCGCCATCGCGAGGCCAAACTTGTCGGGGCGCGGTGGCGCAGTCCCGTCGAGGAGAAGAACGAGGGCGAGACGATGGAGGAGCGGGCAGGGAGCATGACACGACGAGAACAGAAAGGAAGGAGCCGGAAACCCCACAAAGTCCGCCCGGGTGGATGCGAGCGCTGACTCGAGGGGTGCATTCCGCCGTCTCGCACCTCCCCCACGCCCCGACACGACACAGACGCGCCGCCTTCATCTTGAGCAGCGCCGGCACGACGTCCTCCTTCCCTCGTGCGTGTCGAGCGCCACCACCCGCCGCCGTGACCTCCGCAAAGAAGCGCGTTCCCGTGCTGGCCCCGGCCCCGGGCGAAGGGATAGAGGAGGATGAGGACGACGATAACGAAAAGGAAAGAAACAGCAAAGCAGAAACGGGGCGGACAAAGTCCTGCACCACCGTGCCAATACATCGTCCTCCTGGGACGACGACTACCCCACGACCAGCCACACGCAAGCATCACACGCCCGCCCACGTCGGTGTCTCGAGGCGCCGCGCTCGTCTTCTTCTCGTGGGCGTCGGGCATCACGACCACCGCGACTGCCGCAACGCAGCGCTCCCGCATCGCACACCACCACCTGCCGCTGCGACCGCTGCGGCAACGCCCCGACGCTCCCCTCCCGCACCGAAACGCTACACCCACCATACGCAAAGGGAGGATCTGGAAACGCGGCCGCACCCCGGGCGTCCTTCTCAAGTAACAACCTGGGGACGACGACTACCCCGTCGCACGCAAAGCTCGTCGCAGACGTGGTGGCGCGCCGAGACCGCAACGCCCAGACGTTCCTCTCCCGAACGAAGCGCTCGACCCAAGCTCCGCACGGGAGACACCGGGAACGAGGAACAAGGTCAGGTCGTCGACGAGCGACCATGGCGCTTCGTACAGCGCCCACCACCGACCCCCACACCACCCGCCACAAGCTGCCCCTCTTCCGACGACGATCCTACCGGGCTCGCCGTCCCTGTAGAGAAACACAGCATCAGCATCGGCGTATTTGGAGCGAGGGAACGAGGAGCAGATGAGATGGGAGTAGGACGACGACGACGGCGCATCGACGTGCATTCCGAGACCGACCCGCCGCCGTCCAAAGAACACAAAAGGAGAAGAGAAGGGAGGGAGGAAGGCATGGGCGCTAGCCCCTCCGCATACGGCGAGCCAGCATAGCATCCCCACGCGCTGCGCGAGTCAGACCATATGTCGGAAAAACGCCGGTCAGCATGCAACGGCATGTTCCGGCATGGGACCATGGCACGGCTTGAGAGTGCTTCGAAGGCTTGGCGGAGAGGGTTGCCAGAACCGCTCGCACGCCGTCTGGACCTTTGAGGTGAGTTCCAAGTGCTTGCATGCCCTCCGAACTGGCCCCACAGTTTTTTATTTATGGCCGTGAGTAGCGAAAGCATTGAAGTCAACTTGAAGTCGACTCTGAGTCGACCCTGGCATGACACGTTCTAGTAACATAGCCTGAGCCTGCTGGACTCGTTTCCAACGGCTAAGTGGAGAGTGGAGCCGGTGGAGCAAAGATGCTGTGGGGCCAATGTGGGGCGCAGCTAGTATATGAACCACCGCGTTGTGACTTGGTGACTTGACCTTTCTTGCTTCCTTCCCCCACCACCCACCACACCCACCCACCAAATATCTCTCGGCGCCGACCTCAAACTGGACGCGAAGGGTCGTATTCAACCACATTCACCCGGTATGGTTATCTCCGTCCCACCAAAGCCTCGCTCATCCGGCCCTCGAACCCTAGACCCCTTCAATTCTGGTCCTCCGGGTGCGTGCTCTTTCGTATCCCAATTCCATTGATGAGCGATGCAGGTTGAGTAATTAGGGTGATTTGCCGTATGTTCATTGTTTTGTCCCGTCCAAACCCTATGCTCATGTACTTTTTTTAGCGAGAATTCATGCTCTATTATACCCGTAGTATATTGCTGTACCTCGCTTTCACCGCAATACATATTTTATACCATCATTTCTGGCGGGCAAAGGGATTTTGCCGCAGCAGTACCGCTGCCGCATGCAGCGGCAATTTCTGCGGCACTCAGCGGCAGTTCAACCTGCGGCACATGTTGAACTCGTGTTCAACGTGCCCGCCCGCCCTCGAATCTTAGGTAGGGACGTACCTATGTTGTATGTAGAGGGTCTAGAAGTCAATTCGAGGTCAGTTGAACGTCGTGGACGTCGTTGAGGGACGACTTGAGTCAACTTGCAGCGGCACTCTGCGGCACTCTGCGGCAACCAAACAGCGGCAAATAAGCTGCAGCGGCAATCTGCGGCACTTGCTAGCGGCACTTTTGGCACTTTACAGCGGCAATCGTGCTGCATGCAGCGGCAGTCGTGCTTTCTGCATGCGGCACTTTTGCAATTGCCTGCGGCAAATTGGTATGTGACATGCGGCACCGTGACCAAACTGCCGTACCGCTGCGGCACTTCAACAGCACCTCTAGCGGCAGTCGAGAATTGTCTGCGGCACTTCCTACGGCGTATTTTATACTCCTCATCCTCGTTGTCGACGCCGGGCCCGATTCCCCTACCGTTCAATCCTTCGACGGTTCAACCAACGACCAACATTGAAATTTCAACTTCAACCTCTATCAACGGTTCCAGTTTCACGGTTTACCTCGCCAACCTCGGTAGAATTGAACCGGGGGTCCTCAACGGGTAGCATACGTTCAGGACAAGTACCTATCCTGTCCTTGACTCCTCGCGCCTCAAAATCCCGCTTTGCGGCGCCACTGCGCCAGTCAGCAGCCAACAGCGGCAGCACTGCCACTCTGCGGCAAAGTGCCCACTGCCGCTGCGGCACTTTTTTTCTGGTGAGTTTTGAGATTGTTGCTCAGAATGACTCTATATGTCGTCCTTGACTTCCCCCAGGAGGGGAATACTCCGATTTCAACTTTAGCTCTAGTTACGGTTGATCTAATCTTTCAACACAAAACACCGGGGACATCGCACACGAGGAGTTTCCCTGTGCAAGTGCCCAAATTCCCTTTCCAAAGACCCAGTGGACCAGTAGAACTAACACCCAGCTCGTTGGACAATATCAGCAAGACCTTCTGCTGTTTTTAGATGTCCATTGGACCATGCGGCACCACCAAACTGTTGCATCGCTGCGGCACTTCAACAGCACCTCTAGCAGCAGTCGCGCACCCGTTTGAACTTCCTCGCACCACTTCCCTGCTGCATATCTTGTGCTTCCTAACTTCGTCCTCGTCGGCGGCTCGATCCCGTTATTCAATCATCCGAAGGTTCAACATTAAGATTTGAACTCCAAGTACAGTTCAAATAGAGTTCTCACCGCGCCTGCCCCAACGTCGGTAGAAGTGGACAGTATTCACTCAAAGCGAGTACCTACCTGATCTGATCTTGAGCCTCTTGCTCTCCAGTAGAAGCTTCCCGGGGTGCGGCGTCAGTCAGCGGCAACATAACAGCGGCAGCACCGCCACTCTGCGGCAAAGCACCCACTGCCGCAGCGCGCTGCTGGGGCACTTTTTCGGTGAGGTTTTTGAGATTATTGGATGTAACGACTTGGTATGTTGCCACTGACCTCCACTAGACGAGAAATATTCTCATTTTGAGTTTTGCCCAAGTTATGGATGATCCAGTTTTTCAACACGAGACACAGAGGACGTCGCACCGGAGGAGTTTTCCTTTGCAAGTGCGCAAATTTCCTACCACAGGGCCCAGTTCCCAAGCAGAATCAATGCCCGGCTTCCCAGAAAGTGCTTGCGAGCTGCTCCGTTGTTGTCCTGTGTTCATAGCTCACCGATTATTTTAGAAATTACACTCACTACAAGGATGATCCTGGTATGGGCCTGTCCAGCTTTAACCTAGCATATTCCTAGGGATCCCATTCACAAGAAATACTGTGCATTCATTCAGTGCGCATCACCATCTGCCTACTTGTCCTGCACACTTTCTGCTTTCCACGTCCGGCGGACCGTCGTTGAATCAGGTGGAATCAGGTGTGTGTATCTGAATGTTTAACTAAGTCCCACTCACGATAATACTTCCATGCAACGCAGTCGTTAGTTGGTCGCTTCAATATCTCATGTACAACCCGCGTCCAATTCCGTAGTTCAACTCAGCTTGATCTGTTTTGTCCTGTTTGGTCCCCTCTTGTCCGCTACCACCATGATCGACATTCCTTACCTCGTTCTCGCCGTCTGCCTGCTCGTTACAAACCTCACGCGTCTGGTGCGACTCGTCAAGTCACTCCTGGAGTTCCTCTCAAGGCCCCGTAACCCCCGCTTGGTGCCGTATTTCGACGAGCACGGTTAGTGTGTCAATTTTGGGCGAAGCTTGACTAACACGATTACTTCTGCACTGTAAGAAGGATTCGTCATGAATTTCAACACAATCCTCTTGGATTTCACATTTCATGATGTTTCATCGTGGTTGGGTTGTTGAATTTCATGATGCCATTCATGATGGGTGAACTCACCATTTGGTGGTTTTTCTGGACCGCTTGAATTCATGACGATTCAACATGAATTCATGACACTTGAGTTTTTCCCAGGTTGTGGAGCTGGGTGGGGCCTGCGCCCGGTGGCTCGAGCAAGGTACAAAACTCAGGTCATGACCTGCCAAGACTTTACTACATGTGTATGCGCGACTTCATAGTTGTTCAAGTTAGCATTGTACTAACCTTTCTTAATAACATTAGGTACACTAGACCCATTACATTACATTGAGACATAACACACAGTCCCTTCAACCACCCATGATAGATCTGGTTCAAACCATGCCTCCAAGTCATTGATTTTTCATTCTGGGTAAGCCCATTATTCAACACAAATCGTTAGGAAGTTCATGATGATACATCGTGAAAATATGTCGTGAAATGTTCCTAAACACCTTTTGAAATTCAAGGATTCTGTTCATGATGAATTGTCATGAATTCCTAACAAAACCTCGGGGAATTCATGATGAACCATGAGGAATTTCAAAGCATAAGGTCGTGAACAACATGCTGAAATTCATGATGGTTCCTCTTCACAGTGGCTGCTCTGTTGGCGCCATTTTCGAAGGCAAATTAATTGGCCTGGTTCGGGTCCCGCAGAATGACGTGCGAAACCGTCACACAACCTCCCCGAGCGATGAACTATGTACGACTAACACCATTATCCGCGCCGCGCGCCATTTACTGACTCGTTCTCAAGCTCCCTCTACCTCCCATCTGGACACGACTCAAAGATCCCTTCGACCCCTTGCTCATGGTAGTCATTGCCGACGCATCTGGCTCAAGTTTAACCTCCCAAGTAGGCGCCGTTCCAGTAAATATTCCTACCCCCGACACCTGGGACGGCTGGCCGGACGGGCAATTTCAATGTCTATTCTCCCCTCAAGACCTCGAAAGGACAAATCAACTGGCCACGAATTGGATCTGCGAAGCGCTTCCGGGTCATCGGGGAACAGCGACCGCTCTGACATGGCGCAAAGGGAAGCAAATACGTCGCCGCTGCGTTGGGGTGCTGGAGTGCAGCGCTCGGTCGTGCTCATTTGGTCTGCGGTGTGCGCCTGATGTTCGGGCAGTCAGTCTCTCTCGGCAACTTCGACAACCATGCATGTGCGGTGAACCGTTGCGTCTGCGTGAGTGCGGGGTGGAATTCTCAATTCACATATTTCGCGGTGGCGCCCTCGTCGTCAACTCGGGATTGCACACTCACCCACGGTATACCCACTCCCTGATCTATCGACCCCAGCAACCCTTCCAATTCACCGAATATATCGCCAAACGTCCAATCTTACTAAATGACCCCTGGGCCGTAAGTATTCGGCCATCCTCTCTCGTGCCCTTGCTGACCGCGAATAGGGATCCGAAGACGACTCAAGCATTGATCGGTTCAACGGTGGACCGCCCTCCGAACCCGGTATGCTGTTTACCGCGCCGCGTCTCCATTGTTCGAAACCTCACTAATAACACCACAGACTCAGATGCATGGGAGGGAATCAGGAACGAAAATGGTATGTTTATTGCCCCACCTCATTCCTGTCTCCTCGTGTGCCCTCCGCTTATTGCGACGTTGACAGAGCCCGCCGAAGGATGGAACGGTGCGACGGTTCAATGGGTTCAGGTGTGCAAGGATTCTGAGCCTTTACTTTTGCAGAAAATAGGAATGCAGAGATTCCTGAGGACCTACACAGTTCAAACTGGGATGCGCTCGACGACGCCGAATTGCAGGAGGTGGAGGTAGGGACCAGTGTGGATCATCCGGATAGTATCCGGATCGATCCACGCGGATGACGGATCATCCACGGATGGTGTTTGCACCTATTAATTCTGAGGGTATCTCACTCAAATTCGCCACATTCCTCGCTCTTGCGGAGTCGACACGTTTCTTGGCGTCTGAAACTCCATGATACACCTTTAGGAGGCTCTGGGAATTTTCTTGAGCGGAGGCGGGATCATTTATGGCGGATTTTGAGCCATTCGCTCATCAAACCACACCTATATTGTGGTTCGCTTGAGAACAAAGCATTTCGGGCCCCAGAAATATAGACAAAGTGTTTATTATCCTGTCCAGACCCTCTGGTAACCTTGCCGCCTCCATACGCCCCTCTGCGGAGGACAACGGCAGTGGTGGATGGCTGGTGAATAAATTCTCACGGATAACTGATGGATTGATCTATCCACGGCAAACGATCGGTGGATATCCATCCGTGGATATCCGGGTGAGGCCGATCCACACTGGTCCCTAGGTGGAGGACGACCCATATGCGGATCAACCCGACGATTAGATTAGATACTCAATGTCGCAACCGATCACTTTTGCAAATTTCAAATCCCTTGCCTCCCGACGCCACGTCGCCCTCCTTCGAGCCCGTGTATGGTGCGTATCGGACCTAGGGATTCAATTTGAGTTGGTGTGAGTGCTAACCCTCAGTGAAGGAGTTCTTTAGAGCCGTTCGCAATTTCCTCGGCGGCACATCTGGGCGTAACGACGGCGTGCCAATATGTGAATATTCCACATCTACACTTGCATTTACGATGACTGACCTATCCCAGATGATGTCGAGGACCTTGAGCCCCATCCAGTCGCCCTTTACGATGGGAATGGGAACGTCTATGCCTATCACGCTGCCGCAAAGGGAGAACTCGGTCCCCAATCCCGAAATGGTGCGTCATTAGACCTTTGCTTGATGAGACAGCTCTCATGTGTACCCTCAGGACAACCTTCGCGTTCCTCACTGGTTCAACGGACGCCTCGCACCGATCGACCCCATCCGTACCGGCCTAAAAATCCTGCGCCCGCACCTGACGCACAACCGCCGCCGATTCAGCGAGTTCGAAACCAACCAGGCCCCTCTGGCCATGTCGCTGCAGTGCGCCACAATGTCCCTTCGCCTCGGGACAACAATTCCCGCGTAGATCCCGAGTGGGACGGATGGCCGGACGGCGACTTCGCCTGCCACTTCTCCCCGGACTTCGTCGAAACGCACGATAACCTCCGGGTTCACTGGGCGTGTGAAACTCTTGGTGGCTCTGGCGCCGGATCGGTTCAGGCGGATACCTGGCAAGAGGGCAAGGTCACTCGTAGGAAGTGCCGGGGTATCATCGAGTGCACAGATCGGACTTGCACCATCATCGTGCGCCCTCAGACTCGGACCCGTGGAATTCAGAAACAGCTTTCTGAACCCTGCTCCTGCGGTAGCCCTCTCATCCACCAACCCTGCGACGTCATCTCCACCCTGAACACATTCAATAACGGCGTATATTACCAAAACGGCGGCTCCCATCGTCACGCTCGGCCGACCGTTCGCCTCCACATGAGCCGCAAAGAGCAGGATCAATTTACGCAAATCGTTCAAGGGAATCCCGGCGCAGGACCACTCAAACTCCTTGTCGGCGCGCCCAGCCTTGACGGTCCTGGCGACTCGGTCGCCGATATCACTCCTGTCCTACTCAACTCGGACCGCATCAAGTACGAGCGCCGCAAAATCCTCAAAGGTGCGCGCCCAGCTGGAGGTTCGACCTTCGTCCAAGCATTTGCCGCGTTCGAGGAGAAGTACCCCAACTTCATCCGCGAGGCGCAATTCGGAGACGTGACCGTCATCGTGTTGCAGACACCTTTCCTGGCTGCGAAGCTTGTGAAGGCCACTGTAGACGGGGAGGCAGTGAACGGCATCGTCTCAGAAAAAAACAGTGTGCTCATCGTCAGCTCGACGTTTGAACCGAAACGCCTGCGGTGTTGGGTCCCGGGCATCATGAGCTACTCCAACGGCGGCACAGCAGAACATTATCGAATCCATTTCTTCCACTTGTTTCGTGGAATGGCCAGCGAATGCGAGGTTCAGAAAATCGAGGTAACGGATGAGCTCTTCGCGAATGTGAGTCTTTTCTTTTCTTCCGTATATTCTATGGGGTTCTCACCGTTCTACAAAGGTGGTGGACTTCAGCGCGGCCCAGCGCAACGGCTATGTATTCTCTACAGCCAGCGCGCTAAAGACTATGGAAGATGGAGTCAAAATATTCTACGGTCGTGATAGGCAACTTTGGAAACGGAAAGCCGTCAACTTTGGCTACACAAAACCCTCCCGCCATCGCGCTCGCACGGGCCAATTCAAGAACGATGGCCGCCCCCCGGACACAGGCAAACACTGTGAAAAAGATTCGTCATGAACTTCATGATGCCCCGTCATGAAGTTCAAGTTTCATGGTGGTTTGTCATGAACGCAATGCTGAATTTCATGACGGGATTCATGATGGTGAACTGGGCGAATTTTGGCTGTTTTCTGAACATCATGAATTCCTGATGTTTCGACATGAATTCATCGTCCTCCCAGATTTCCCAGGCTGTGGAGCTCGGTGGAGCCTGAACCCGGTGTCTCGAACAAGGTGCAAAACTCAGGTGATGACCTCCCAATATTTTCTCCTGTGTATATATATGTGCGACTTCAACTTTGAGTTCCCACTAAGTTTGCCTCTACCAATCTATTGTAATCCACTTAAATACTTACTTGTCTGACTATGTACCCCTTCCCCGTTCAAGTTCCTCCGTGGGTGTGAGTGGTACCAGTGGCATGTAGGATGCTGCTGGTACCTTTCCTATTGTCTTTTTTTCGGTTTTAGACCAGCCATTGTTCATGATGAATCGTGTTGAATTCACGACAAAACATCATGAAATACCCATCATGAATGTTCCCATATTCGCCATGAAGTTCGACACCCTCGTTCATGATGTTTTGTTGTGAAATCATGTTGAAAGGTAAGGAATTTCCTGGTAAAACATCATGAATTTCATTATGAACAATCATGAACGACATCATGAAGTTCATGACACTTCCTCTTCACAGTGAAAGCGCTGCTCGGGAAGCGGGCCAAAACCGGGGGGAAGGTCAAAACGACGAAGGCGCCAGAGTACGAGAAGTCCTACCGCTGGAAGGACAACTCGTGCTGGCTCGATTCCAGCCTGACCCTAATTTCCGCCGCCGTCGCTCGCGACTATCCCTTGAGCATGGAGCCCATGTTCAGTGACTTACCCGCAAACCACGCTCTGCGGGACCTGCGTCAAATGATGTACACGCGGGTGAGTCTGATCGACCTCGCCGGATACGAGCCTGGGGGATCCAACTTGTTGGGTCAGCAGCGCGATGGTTTCCGTCAGTTACTGGTCAATATGCCGCGATTGGCGATGGGATCCATGCAAGACTTCAGTTCAATGTTTGTGAGTCTGTTTCTGTCGCTCGTCGCGCCGTTTTCAACGATCACACATCAGGGCTGGCTCTACCATATCATCGACCCCCGTGGTCCGCAGTTAACTCCAGGCGTGGAGCGTGCGGTATCCTATTTTCGGATGTCCAGCGTAATTCTCAAAACCTGCAAAGGCTCCTCCGAGAACCACTGGCAACTCTCGAAAATCAAGCCACGGAGCGAGTCCCAGCTTCACTCCGAGCTCTGCAAGCTGTATGGCGGAGACCTTCGCAAATGGTTCCAGGATTTCGTCCGTGTTAGCAAATCCTCGCCCCTTGCCGCTTGCTGGCACACGCAGGACGGCAACGTCTTGTGTACAGGGAGCGCAATTCAACACGAAGTCATTCTCAACTTGCCGGTTGCCCTCATCATCGAAATTGGCGACATGCGCGCGAGCAACTGGAACATCCCCGGTACTCTATCTCCGTACGCCAGCAATCCCGCGGCGTCGGCCGTGGGTCTCAAATACAGCATCGTCGGGCATATATACTGTCACATGGGGGCCAAGCACTTCATTGCGCGCTACCTGACGGTGTTCGGTTCAAAGGAGAAAGTTTTTGACTACGACGGCATGAAGAATGAAGGTCACGCTGTTCGGAATCGGACCACCAAGATGCAGGGCTCTCTCACTGGCCCATCCCACTCGCTCGTTGGGCTTCCTGACGGCTACTTGGTCTACGCCGTACTGTATCACCTGGATGGCGGCGAGAAGGCGCAGAAATTCTTCCGTGGCGAGCAACTGACTCAAGCAACGAAACTGGGATTGCACTTCGACATATCGCCATCTAGTCAAACCGGCATCCCCTCCAAATGTGAACTTCGTCTCCCCGACATCGCCCGCATTCCCGATAACCACAGGTTCTGGTTGCGGGGTCAAAACAAACCCGTGGACTATATCCAACCTCGTCGCCAGTCTTCGCCCCGAAAGGCTTCGGGATGGCACGCGCCGATGAAGATCTCTGTCCCGAGTGAACCCGAGGACGATAACGATTCCCTCGACGAGATGTTGATGGATGCAATCGAGTCTCGCCCTCCGAAGAAAGTCAAGGCTCGGGGGAAGCAAAATTCCAAGGCTGCGCAGGCACCCAACTCGACCAGCAAACCGCCGTCGCAGCCGTCGCCGCAGTCCGAGTCCCTGCCCGAAGATGCTTCTGGAGTCAGGTCGACCACACCCTCGCCGGTTTGGTGCAATGGCTGTGGGATGCAACAGCCAGAGGGTGACGACGACCCGAATGAGGTGCAGTGCGAGGTTTGCAAATTCTGGTCGCATGAGGCTTGCCTACCGTCCGAGCTGGATTGGAACGATCCCGATGTCCATTTCATCTGCAGCCGATGCCGCAACCGTCAGCGTCTTGAATCGTAAGGAGCCTTTGTGTGTCGTTCTCGGGCTGCGCTGATACTTTCCTAGCATGTTCCACCCCGGTGACATCGTAATGGTACCCGATCCGAACGTACCCGACTGGAGGGCCCCGGGCGTCCTTTGGTATCCCGCAAAATTCATCAAGTGGCATGAGGACCAGCCTCGCAAGCCCAAGGAGTACGAGTTCCGTTGGTTGGCCTGCACTGACGGGGTCGTGTTCCACTCCGCCACCTCGGATGCACCTTTGCTAGTCCAGAGGATGTTCCACCGCGGACGGGAGTTCTGCGAGGAAATCACGAATGCAAAGCTCAATAA
Source organism: Mycena filopes (assembly GCA_029281495.1). NCBI lineage: Eukaryota > Fungi > Basidiomycota > Agaricomycetes > Agaricales > Mycenaceae > Mycena > Mycena filopes. The sequence goes on along the minus strand of JARIHR010000018.1, from coordinate 1,701,711 downwards.
AACCCAGGTGAGTCCACCACTACGGAGCGGAATGCCCATTTTAACCTCGAAATTCAGATCGGCACGATTCGGATGCCATTCTTCATGAACCCCGACCACGAAAAACACCAAAATCTGGAACTGGCAGAAATTTTCGAAGCGGCGATTCCCCCAATTGCGAAGATCCTCGCCGCCTTCTCCAATGATCACCCGGTGGTGGCGAGCTACAACAAGCATCTTGTTTGGAAGCCAGATGCCGACCGCCGCGGAGTGACTGTTACTTGGATGCGCACGCTCGGCCTAGTTGAGAACCCCGAGCTCGAGGCTCTCTTGGAAGCTGCCTTGCCCCGCTTTCTTCCGCACTCCACCCTGAACGCGATTCCGTTCGAAGAGCGGCGCCAACGAGTCTCGACTGTCAGCTCAGCATTGCTACAACTCCTCGCGGTTCAACATGCACTCGGAGAACCACTGAACCTCAACGGAGACATTTTGGACGACTTGTGCCTGGGCGACGACGTGGTTCCGTTCGAATGCGATGGACCGCAGGCCCTCTCCCACATGTTTTCACATGTGGCCCCGGCGGTGAACAACCTGGCTGCACACATGCTCAAATTCAACCGAGCCCACGTGTTCTACAATCCAGATTTTCGCCCACCGACCTTTCGCCGAGAGGATAACTCACATACTGAACCCACACCTGCGATCCCGGTACCGCTGAAGCGAAAGCAGAGTGTTGATCCCGAGGACCAACCACAGGGGAAGCGGGCAAAGGCGAAGGGGGTACGGATGCAAAGGGCTCCCACCACAACGAGAACATTGCGCTCGCTGGTGCGGCCTTAGCTAAGTACACCATCCCGATGCATGAATGTTCAACCACATTTTGTGTCGGTGTTGATTCTGTTGAACTTGAAATAAATGTTGACTCAATTGGTCACCATGATAGTGGAAGCACTCTCTCTAGTTAAGCGTGTTCTTGGGGTCTCAGGCCGCTGACTAGGTGAACAAGGAGGGGAAATTCAGAATTTTGAACCAGTAGCGAACAGTGAGAACTTGAAGTTAAGTATGGTGTTTGGAGCTCTTGAGGACCATTCAAGACAAACTGGTAGCAGGGTGTCGAGTTCTAGCTCATATATACACTTGCAGCAGTGATCAGCATCGTTTGACCAACTGCCGCAGAGATTGCGGCAACGGTTGGTGTGACACAGCGGCAGTGTGACCACCTGCGGCAGTTGGCAGCGGCACGTCAATTTTCAACAGCGGCAATTTGCAGCAGTTGAAACGGCGCAGCGGCACTTTACCCGTGCCCATTTCTGGCGCAATGTCTGAAAAATGAATATTACACATTTTATACACCTGGGTGTGTCGGAGAGCCACGGAATCCCTTGCATGGTCTAAAAGGCATGAGACACCTTGCAACTGACGCCATGGATTGGAACCGCATGGAGGATTCTGAACTGTGTGTTGGAACCCAGTCCGAGGCATTGGGCCATCGAACGGCTTGGAACCGGTTCAACGCCGACTAAAGCCGAATGGGATTTTTCCGACATACGTTCCTCGTCGTGGAATGGCACCGCGCTCTCCTCGCGGGGCAAGCAGGGCACGACGCACGCACATCCTCTCCTGTCCATCGGCGCCCGGCGTCCAGTGCCCACACGCGGCGCTCGATTCGTGTCGTCCCAAACAGAGCCAAGGGCGTGAAGGAGAACGAGGAAGGGAGGGGAGTGGAGAGAAGTAGACGCACCCGTTTATACGCTCTCCTCGCCCCGCAGCATCTCCTGCGTATGGTCCACGCAAGCTGTATCGCGAAAGGTCATTACCGTCGTACTGGTGGTGCTGGGCGAGGTCCTGTACGTCCGTCAGTTATAGGCGGGAGATGCAGACGGGGGCGCCGGCGGGGTCTGAGGGAAGTAGATGTACGTATCATCGTTCGAGTTGCGTCTCCTCCGGGGCCTCCTCGACCCAGAGGGGCAGCGGCAGCGGTAACGCAGATGGACAGGATGACGAGTGTCCTGCGTCCAGATTAGGGCTCCAAGCCGTTGCCGTCGTTGACGGTTCGACGGCCGGTACGGCACGGCCACAACCCGTCCGTTTTGACCTGCAGAATCTCGAGTCGACGGCCGGGTACGGTACGGGTTGAGCCGTCGAAACGGTACCCGTTGCCGTCCGTTTAACGGCTTCGACGGGTGCACCCCTGAAGCACCCTTGTACCAGGTAAGTTCAACTTTTTAAACACACATTGGACTAAAACACTCAACCTCGATCATCCCTAGCCAGCGGGACATTGTTGCAGAGTTATTTGGGGCTTGCTGCTCCGCTTACTGGAGTATCAGTCGCAATTGAACACCTACTAACCACCCGGGAACCCGTTGAAGCGGCCAAAAACGGCCGTTAACGGCGGGCACGGTTGCAACCGTCGAAAACACCCGTAACGGCCGGTACGGACGGGTCCCGTCCGTTTCGTCCTCCCGCTGACTGCGCTGACGGCCGGGTTGAGCCGTGCCGTCTAAAAAGACGGCCGTTTTTTCGACGGCCGTACCGTTTAACGGCCGGCTTGGAGCCCTAGTCCAGATCAGCGTCGAGACGACGTGAGATGATGTAGCCCTCACCAGGGTGAAGTAGATGCATCTAATCTTCCCTCACGGAGTCGTCGTGCCCTGCGGGCGCGTCCTCAGATACTCGGATACTCCCCGCTCCTCTCGCAGCTGGTGTTTGCACTCGAGATTATTCACTGTGAAAAGGATTCGTCATGAACTTCATGATGCCCCGTCATGAAGTTCAAGTTTCATGGTGGTTTGTCATGAACGCAATGCTGAATTTCATGACGGGATTCATGATGGTGAACTGGGCGAATTTTGGCTGTTTTCTGAACATCATGAATTCCTGATGTTTCGACATGAATTCATCGTCCTCCCAGATTTCCCAGGCTGTGGAGCTGGGTGGAGCCTGAACCCGGTGTCTCGAACAAGGTGCAAAACTCAGGTGATGACCTCCCAATATTTTCTCCTGTGTATATGCGCAACTTCAACTTTGAGTTCCCACTAAGTTTGCCTCTACCAATCTATTGTAATCCACTTAAATACTTACTTGTCTGACTATGTACCCCTTCCCCGTTCAAGTTCCTCCGTGGGTGTGAGTGGTACCAGTGGCATGTAGGATGCGGCTGGTACCATTTCTATTGTCTTTTTTTCGGTTTTAGACCAGCCATTATTCATGATGAATCGTGTTGAATTCACGACAAAACATCATGAAGTACCCATCATGAATGTTCCCATATTCGTCATGAAGTTCAACACCCTCGTTCATGATGTTTTGTTGTGACAGCTAAACGCAAAACGATAGACCTGAACCATTTTCGCGTTCAAGTTCGGCTACCATCGCTCCACACCTAAATTTAGTGCAGCTTGAACTTCTGGCTTCCCTTTTCTTTCCCAACAGCTTCAATGCTGCCAGGAGAAGATGGGTAGTGGTCCGAGACTCAAGCACGACTGCGATTACTTGATTCCGCGGGCCAGGGAGGTGGATTTGAGCTTTCGGGCGCTTGGTTGAGGTTATGCCGCGCGAAGCAGCGCTCGGCCCGAACTCCAATGCGAAAACGAGTTGGGTCTATCGTTTTGCGTTTAGCTGGAAATCATGTTGAAAGGTAAGGAATTTCCTGGTAAAACATCATGAATTTCATTGTGAACAATCATGAACGACGTCATGAAGTTCATGACACTTCCTCTTCACAGTGATTCAATCATCATCGAGCCGACGATGGTGGGTATCTGCGTCACGATGAGGAAACTGGGCGTGACCAGGAGAAAAATGAGAGGAGCTGACCAGTGCTTGATACGACCGATCCTAGTAGCGAGGACGAGCACTCGAGATCGGGCTGCATTCACACGGTTCATTTGCCGCTAACCACATCCCCTCCTCTCGAATGCGCGGGGCAGGGGATCATGGAGAAACAAAGGGAAAAATAAAGTTTGACTTGAGCAAGGTAGACCATCCAGCTGGTGTTTTCTCCCAGCCTCATCCCCACAATTCAAAAACTACAATCCTGTCGGCATGTAAATAACTACAACGAGCAGCCGCTGTCTGAGTGCGGTCGACGTGATTCCAGGACTATCCTCGTCTCCAGTCTTGAAAAAAACAACGGTACCCGAACACCTATCCACCCGGCCCGAATCGAACGGGTCAGATCCGCTTCAAGTCGACAACTGAAGGCGATCGCGCGCGGCGTGCTACCAGGTGAGGTGTTGGTACAAGCCCAGTGGTTGGTGTGTAGCAGATTTAAACCTTGTATTTCACTGAAACCGTCTGGAAACTCCCAGTCAGTTGCCAGTCAGCCCCAAACTCGTGCAATTTAATTGATTCAAGGCACGGATTCTGCCAGCGTCCGTCCCGAGCTCAAGAGGCAAAAAAAGTCTTGCTTGGCGAAACATCATGCACCCAGTCTGAATCGAACAGACCATTCCAAAACGGCGAGGCTGAGCAACCTGCACACCGCGTGCCATTGGTGCGTTGCCAATTCCTTCGATCGTTGAGATATAGTAGTGCCGCTTTCAGCTTCTTCTTCCTGCGACCATGATCTCGCACCTCCTCCAAATTGCGGGTAAGTATGTCGGTTGCTTTTCCTCCTCAGCTCAACCTGGGGAGAGCGACTCCGACTCGAAGGGTATGCCAGTTCGCCGATATGTACCTACATGCGTTCTCCCTGGGACTCCGGACCAGTTTCTCGTCCGGTGCTGCTCAATTCAAGGACGGGAGTGGTCTGTTCAGACTCAAAGAGAAGAAAAGAAGAAAGTTCGTTTGCCTAGCAGCCTGCATGCACCCAGTCCGAATCGAACGGACGCTGCTCGCAACCATCGGGTTGAAGACGGCTACTTACACACTGCAACTAGGGGTGCGTTGCCTTTACATACTTCAATGGTTGATATGGAGCCTATACCCTTCAAACCATCCCATGCACTGATGCTGTTCAGAATCAGCGGCGCAGGCCCGGGCGCTTAGAAAATTTACTCAGCAAGCTCAATATGAAAAGAAAGGTTTCTCACCGTTTATGCACCCAGTCCGAATTGAACGAACCACTGCGGAAAACCCTCAGGCCGCAGGAGCTGTACGCCGCGTGCCACCAGGTGCGATATTGCTGAGACCTCGGTCGTTGATGTACTCGCGTTTAATTTCAGCGGCGCGGGCATTCAATTGGCTCTCCAAGCTTAAGGCAAAACAGACCCTGAGAGAGCAAAATCATGCACCCAGTCCGAATCGAACGAACCACTCCGGAGAACGGTCTTGGTGGACTCCGGGGAGTTATATCTGGGAGGGGAGGACCCGGACCAGATCCCGCAGGGTTTTACCCGGAGATCCTGCCGTTTATTCAAACCAGGCCAGCCAAGCCATCCACAGTAAGTAATGTGATCTAACCCCTGCAATCGGTTTGTGCTCGGTCGGTATCTTGAGGATTTCTGTGAGGATAAACACCCCTACAGTACCACATGTATATCTTCCGTAAACTCATCGTTCATATTGTGGACCTGATGAGTATAATACAACCCCCCCCCCCCCCCCCCCCCCCCCCCCCCCCTTCAGCACAGAAATGGCCGTAGCCCGGAATCAAACCAGGTAAGCTGCTGCCGCCTGCCGCCTGCCTATGAGGATCCAAGAAATCGCGGCGCTAATAGGTCCTGCCAGTGGCATGGCAAATGAGGCTTGAGTTCAATCGCTTGAGTTTCCGCTGGAAGACGGCGAGCGTCGACGAAATGCCAATGCTCGGGGCGATACCAAGACTGCCCGCTGCGCACAGCCCGCCTACACGACACAACACCGCTCCCCCGGCATGGTGCACAACACCCGCAGAGACGAGACATGCCCGAGAATGAGGAAGGAACAAAGCTTTGCATCCTTGGCGCTCGATGAATGAAGGACGGGACGCACCCAACCAATACCATGTTTCTTCCTCTTCTCTACCACGCGCCGCCTCGATGCTGCCTTGACCGAATTTGATCGAAAGGGATCTGGAAAGCGTCATGAACGGTGGGGAAGAAGTAGATGAGTATCGGATGATCTGGGAATCGAAGGGTCGGGAGGAGGGGAAAGAGAAGAGGAGGAGGATGCTCACCCTCCTGCTGCAGAACGCAGCCCCGACATCGGCGTGTAGTCATAATATGTAATTTGGTGGCGCAGTTTTGGCACTGAATGAAAATTCAATCGGACGATGGGCAGGGGCGCCTCGGCACAGATACATTCGCTGCGGCGCACAGTCGCCAGACAAGACAGAGCTTGCGCACCGTAAAGAAAGAGTTGAGTCCCCGTACGCACCATCCTTCGATTACGTGCTCAAGCCCTCGCGAGAAGTACCGTGTGCGGGTGGTGCTGCATTCGTCGAGGACCGTACAAGAGCCTGCGGGCACGTCAGGGAAGAACTAACGGGAGAGACGCAGGGTGGCAATAAAGAACGCAGGGTGGCAATAAAGAACGCGACTCACGCATTGTAATATCGTTCGTCCCTCTCCATTTTCATCTGCGTGCCCGCTCTCTGTCCTCTAACCCATCCTCGTCGAAGGGTCGTCGTCGAGGCATCCTCCAATAGATACCGTTGCGGGCAGTCTCTCTACATACGGGACTCGGTGAAGGCCATTCTATAACCTCCATGAAGACACGAAGGGAAGGATACTCACTTCAAGTTACCGGACCCAGCAGAGATGTTTTTTGCACACCGCTGGTCCAGCCTGTGGGGCCACCGTTCTCGGGGGAAGCTGAAGTTGAGGACCACGGGGACCGGGCATATTGAGTTCGCGAGCCGTCGCCGTCCAGACCGTCGCCGTCCTCGAACGCGTCGGAGTCGGTGGTGGTGGTTGGGGGAAGAGATGCAATTGCTCCCGGTTTGATCTGATGCGCCAACATGTTACATAGGGGCTAACTCTAAAAGAAATTGGGGCGCGTAGGGAGAAGTAGATTTCGAAGGGTGAGCAGGACGAATAGGACGAATTCGAGCACAACGTACGAGGTGCGAGCAACTGGTACCGGTGTCGTTCGTCGAACGCGGGAAGTCCAGTCGCGGTGTCAAAATCTTGGGAAGGAAATCGAGCCAAAACTCGAGCACTTGCCAAACATGACCGTGGACCAGAATCGAACCGGGCGAATAGGCGGGTTGAGGCCTGCACACGATAATCCACGACAACGCGGCGCTACTATATTCTGGCAACGGCGGTCAGTCCTATGAAATGCAGGAGCAGCGGCTTGTCTACATGTAAGTTTTAGTTTTAGTTTAAGTTTGAGAGACGGGAAGGAAACTAACAAAAATCGTGGAGGTTGCGCAGAAATGACCTTACTCGGAATCGAACCGATTAAACCGTTGCCGCCCGCGCAGAATATTGCAAGAAGGAGTAATAAGCTCGACGAGCCGGTTCCCCCGTTTGCGCGATACCCATTCGGATCTGTGAGACAGGAGTAAACATCTGTCTCAAAAACAGCTGAGTCTACCTGAATTGACTCGCCCGGAATCGAACCGGGGTGAAGCGGATGGCAAGCAGGCCACATACTATACTAGAGTACGGCTTGAAGCGGGGCTTGGATCCGAGCCAGGTGTGTTCGCCTCAACTGGGAATTGAGATGAAATGCATGATTTCGGACGTGTGAAGAGCTGCAGAGTTACATAAGGCAGGGGTAGATACAGCTCTCCAAGTCGATGCGTTAGTTGAATTGTGGAGCATGTCATCAAAAAGCAACCAGCCACTGTTTTGTGATACCCTAGCACGGAGTCGAACCGCCGCCCCGTGCGTCTTCATGGCATCGCCGAATGAAGCCTGAGGCTACTAGGTCTGAAACTAACCTCGCAACCAACCTAAGAATCCGAAATCCGCGCCGCCCAGTTGTCCTTCCCATCGCGCACGACCGAAACGCGGAACAGAACAAGCAGATTATCACACACCCAAGCTCTAAACAGGCCGCGGCGATATCCGAATCCCAGGCGGCGGCGGGCTCTCCACATCCACCAAATGATGCAGCGGCACCCCCATCCCCGCCTCCGCATCGTCCAGGTCCTCCCGCAGCGCCAAATCGACGCTCCCAAACCGCCGCGTGTGCCCGCGCCCCCCATGGCCACCGAGCGGCCGCGCGCCAGGAAGCGTCTGGTACCCATCCAACGACAGCCTTCCCTGCAGCGCGACGCCCCCACCCCCCTCGCCCGCGGCGACGATGCGCTCCTCGAGCATCGACAGGTTGAGGATGTGCACGCCGAGGAAGGTGACAATGAACCCGCAGAGGAGGGAGACGGTGTCTTTTGCGGAGGTGGTGTTGAAGCCTTTGAAGAGGATGAGGGAGGCGGTTATCGTTGCGGTGCAGAAGCCTGGGTGTTGTTTAGTTATGGAAGCAAACAAAAGACGCGGTAAGGTGCGCACCGACGTAGTACATTGGGTTGACGCTGCGGCGAAACACAGTGAGCTATGTATGGTTCGACGGAGATACGAGGACGAGGACGTACAGGTTGACGGAGAAGACATCGAGCGCGCGGTTGGAGTAGTTGAGCTGGACGAGGATGCACGCAACAGAGACGAATCCAAAAAAGTACGTGCTCGGGTAGATGAACTGGTTGTGCCCCGCGAAGGTGAGCTTGACCGCGACGCCGAAGCCCTTGATGAACATGACAGAGACGGAGCCGACGAGGGACGCGATGGAGACGTAGACGAGGGGGTTGGTGCGCCCGTACTTGGGCGCGACGGCGTACGCCATAATGACGGAGTAGATGGTGACGGTGAGGCAGTAGAGGAGGAAGCCTGGGAGGGCGTGAGCTGGTAGGATGGCCAGAAGGGGGGCATACGAGTACCTGGTTGGACGGCGTATTCTAAGAATTGAGTCACGGTTTCTAATGGGGCGTCTTCGGGGGCGTGGAGGACGATTATGGAGGAGCCTAGCAGACAGAGCCCGCATCCGACGCGCCCCATGTGCCCCAGATGTTCGTCGAGAAGGAAAGAGGCGAGGATAGCACTGGAATCAAAGCCTGGGTTCTCGTGAACAAGGAACTGAGCTTAGATGCGCACCCGATAATAACGCTGAAAGCACCCAATGGTGTAACCATTACTGGAGGCGCAAAGGTATATGCAGCAAAGTTAGCAACTAGAATATCGTCAGCGCATGAATGAGACGACATTTTACGCATACATTCGCCTATGATCACTGTATAATCCAAATTCAGCCCAAATTGATAGAACAACAGCGTATTCCAGACTCACAAGCCGACATTCCCGCCCACCAGATTGGATTCTTGAAATATGACATGTTATCCGTCGCCGATGTACCGTCCGCCGCCGCCGTCAGTCCCTAGAGAACCGCCAAACTTCGACACGAGTCCACCGTCGTCGTAGGCGCGACATACCATCTTCGTGACGACGGTGCTGGCGCCGATGCCTATGGTGCCCAAGAGGGCCAGAGTGAGGCCGATGTATTTGTCGTCGACCATCGGGTGAGATTGGCGCTATCCGCCGAGTGGATGAGGGGAAGGGGCAAAGGAGTGACCGGAGGTGAAGCTGGTGAGAGACGAAGCAGGGAATGATGCGATGATGGAGTGCCACGTTCCCATTGGTCGGCCGGCAAAAGCCGAAGCGCGCAAAATATATATTCGACGGATATTGCTCAGGTTGAGCTTGGGATGAGCGAGGCAACCCACTCTCAGCAGAGGGATAAATTTCCGCGCGGTTAAGCCGATTCGTCGACTAGCGACCTTCCCCAGGAAGCCTGGTTGTGAAATTGGTCCGACCCGCTAACTTGACCGAGAGGACCGACGACCGACGACCGAAGCGGAGTGGGATAGACAGGACTCAAAGGATGAGGCTAACGGTGCAAGGAGTCTAAGGAAGAGATGAGACGTTGAAGACCCCAGACTGTTACGCTGAAAGGTGTTTTTCATTTTTCAGAAAACGGAGAAGGAGGCGAAGAAATGGAACCTGTAGAGAGGATGGATGACTGGAGGGAGAAGAGAGCGGTCGTCTCCGCCTGTCGTGAGCGGTTTGATCGTTTGGCGAGGGGGGCATAAGCCCATTTGTCACTCTTCCGCTTGAAGTCGCGTCGGCGACATGTTGGCCAGGAACCGATATTTGGCGTTATAGTTGAAGGTCGACAGAGACTCAAGGGGCTAAAGATGCCAATTACGTTCGCAAATGGGACTGGCCTAGGGTCAGTGCCTTCAATATTTCCGCCGCTGAGACCCGCGTACCCGCCGCCACCCGCAAATCGATTCCACTCTCCCCCAATTCTCCCCGCGGAGAACAGAAAAAAAGCGGAGGTCCGAGTTGAGCCTGTGGACGAGCGTCAGCGAAAGATCACCCATGCATGCGCAGAAGAGAATAGGGAGGACATGGTGACGCAATGGAGCGAGAGGAGCACTGCGCGCGCATGCACCATGCCTCCACACGCTCCGGAACGGCCGCCGCGGGCCAGTGGATGAGGCAACTTGTGGGACACGCGTTATGCGCGAGCGTAAAGCAGAGGGGTGAGTGGAGCGGGAGGACTTTGCTGGTGGAGACGAGGACGAAGATACGAATGAGAATGGCGCTGAGAAACGATAGCGACCCCGCGCCGGGAGGATCGTTCCCGCCGTGCGACGTGCGTCAGCTCTGGCACGCGACCACACTATCCTTCATCGGCAGTGGTTACCGCCCACAGTCATCCACTCCGCAATCTACAGCAGCACCAGTACAACGATGCTGTATCGTCCACCTGCCCCTGCCCCCGCTCTCACACCAATAAAAACGAGAAGCAAGATCGTGGCGCACCTAGCAGAGCGACTCTACGACTCGCGATGTCGTGGACTTGAATCAATGGCGTGCGGTGTCACAGGGCGAATCTGCGGAAGCACGGTGTCAGCGACGGCGGAAAGACGCGAAGCATGACGGAGAGGGGGTGAAAATGGGGCGGGAGGCAGGGAAGATCAAGAGCAGCGTCTGCAGAGCTGGGAATTGTGCAAGGCTACGGCGCCGCGAGGGGTGCATCTTCATAGGCACATTCTTCCCTCTGCCTGGAACGACGATCACTCCGCGGCGGGCTCGAGCGAACCGAGGCTGCAGGCACGGAGTACTGGCTAATAGATGAATCGAAGGAAGAGGGAACGCACCGAGTGATCTGGCCTCTAGCACGTCTGCGGGACACATCGCATTCCAGTTTGCAGTAAGAGTGTACACCAAAAGTCGTGGATATTGCCTGCGTCAGTCAGGAGGGATACAATTTCACGAGAAGCTTGAAACTCGCTTTTATAATAGCCGTAGATTGGGACATCCACACGCTCTGGTTCCACGTGGGCGCATCCCCCCCGCTCTCGCTCATGCCCTGCGATGGCACTGCGTTCGCTGACAAAAGGTTAACAGGTTCAATCTGCCAGTTCAATTTCGGGTTGGGTCATACATCATATGTTTCCTTGGGCTTCCGTTTTTGCTCTTACCGGCAGTTTGAATCCTGCGCCGCCGACAGATCAACGCCCCTATTGCGGGAGAAGGTCAGTCTCTTAGAGCCTTTACTCGAATTCATTTGACCGACCCGTATTCGCCGGTTCATCTGATTAGTTGGGACCTTGGTAGCCTCCGGCCCTCATCGGCGGGGTTCAACGGCAGGATTTGAATTCAATTCAATCTAGTCCGGTTCGATTCCGCGCTAGGTGGTTCAATGATTCCAGGTTTTTTCCATTCTTCCGCGAGTTAATATCTATACGAGTCCGTTGATCTTCACAGAACCACAAGTCCTTCCTCTGGACTGCAGTGCAGCTCACTCGACGCAACTGAAGGCAGCCAGTGATGGGCGGCACCAAACGTTATCGTACGTCGCGCCTGGGGGGGGGGGGGGGGGGGATATATTATACTCACGTGGTCCAAGTGCCTGAACTAAGCCGCTCATCTGGTTCAAATTTGTGGTACTGATTTTAGACCTATTAGGGCGACGCGGCGGTAGGACGACTTCAGTACGCGGCCGGTTCGATTCCGGGCGATGGTCATGCACAAAGCGCCCCGTTTACTTTTGTTAATGTTTCCAAGATTTAGTTCTCGTCGCGGACAGGCGCATGAACGAGCCACTCGCGATCGAGGGAGCATACGGGACACTCGCTCCTGCGTTGGATTTCGTTCGTGCCGGCATCCTCTGAAGTTTGAATCTGTCTACTCCCGTTCGATACTCATCTCTTTCCGTGTCTCGATTTCATGCAAACTTCCCGGCTCGGGGGAATTTTTCCTCCGAGGCCTCATTTTCCTCCGGAACTCTCGCTCCGATTGAATCCAAGGGAGGCGCACATCAATCAAGTCGTTCGTGCAGAAAATAACCTGACAAGCGCTCCCGCAGGTATATAAGTAGCCACTCAAGGAAAATAGTGCGGCGGAAGATACCTGAGCCCAACGTTAAGCCAACTCAGTATCCTGCCGTCGGGGAATTGAGTGCTTTTCTTGTTTATCTGGACCCTGGTCGAAGATAGATCACAGTGACACAGTTGCCGCCGGTACTGTTGGAATACCTCAGCATTTTTCGTGGGAGCGCCTCGGGGCATCGTCAGACGGAAAGGCGTGACTCGATTCGCACTCCCTGCTTTTTTGGCTCACCTGCGTAGTCTCAGCCAAGGAGGAGCTGGACGCTGTGCTACCGCGGGATCCACAGACGCTGGGATAGATGATGTGCGGGGATCTCTGGATCGACGGGATCAACATTCAGGGACTCCGCACCGTATTATCGCCCCATCTTCCCGGCACCGCCATTCTTCACCAAACCACTAAATCTGTCGTCTTGTATCTATGGCATAGGTTTTCGTTCCTCATTAGTGAGTTCTCGCATCTGCGGTCCCGTCGCCCGAATTGTGCTGCCGCCACTCCTTCACCTCGTCAATCGCGGGTACCGTGGCGGTATGCGGAACGGCAACCCGAGTAGAGAAATCACAACCATGGGCTTGGGAAAACGAGGTTCAGGCCCGTTCATCCGATCCCCAGAATATCAGCCTCTCTCATCCTGATACCTCCCGTCCTCAGTGCATCATGTCAATGGCTACACCGGTGTTCAAGTGTCAACCCCAGAGATGAAAGTCCGCCACACAACACCATCGTGATGAACACCCGCGCGGACGCCACACAAAAACAGGAGTCCCCTCAGAGTCGTATAGTTCGCCGGATTGTCAGATGTGGAAGTTCGTTGTTTGATGGAGGGTAGAGCCAGAGGCGCCGGTCTATTTATGTTCAATTCTCGTTCCTCAGGACCGGTTCAACCTGGGGAGTGAGTTGAATATGAGATTATATGTCCAACCAGCTGTTTCACCGTTTTTTAGGCTGCAGGTTAAGTATCCGGGCGCCTGCAGGTGGCTGGTTCTGTTCCCACCGTCGTCCCAAATTAGTTAAAGACGCCCAGTGTTATGCTTAGAGAATCTAAGGGTGTTGATGTAGGGGATACAAGGACCAGCTGTTTCACTGTTTTTTAGGACGAGAAGGGGAGGTCAGGGGAGGAAAGAGCTGCATCCGAGCGCCTGCATGTGACTGGTTCTGTTCCCACCGTCGTCCCAACTTAGTTAAAGACGCCCAGTGGTATGCTTAAAGAATCTAGGGGTGTTGATGTAGGGGATACAAGGGGTGGATGATAGAAGCCTTGGGTCAAATACTAGTAGGCCGTGATTGGCGGGGCGAAGAAGTTCTTAAGGGAGAGCACTGGCCCCGAGTCGATGTACAATCTCTCCCTCATTCCCTCATTTTGCCCTTTTTTTCTTCAGCTTTCTTCCCAACTCCGAGTTCACACTCTCGGCGCCCTGGGAATAATCCACAACCCACCCCACCCCAAAAAACGCCCTGTATATGGCAAGGTCGCGCCGCCAGAGTGCGATTCCTGGTGTTATTCATTTCTACCGATTTCTGACCACCCATCTGGTATTAATTAACAGGAAAGGCTGCAGATGCCTTGGTGGCGGCGGCCCAGAAGCGGGCACAGGCCTCGGCATCCGCTCAGTCTGGCGGCCAGTATCTGAAGGACTACCGGGATGCCGCAGCATCCTACCAGCAGGCGGGTTACCAGGAAGTGGCAGATGCCTATTGGCGGGCGGCATCGCATCAGCAGAACGCGTTGACCTACCAGGAGCAAGCGATTGCCATCGCGGTCCAGGCATTAAACTCCCAGCAGGCGGCAAACCGCGAAGCGAGGGTGGCGAGGCATGCGGCGGCGGTAGCGGCGCAGGAAGACGATGCCGGGTGCTGCTGCGTTGTAATGTAACTCCATTTGCAATTAGTCCCAAGTTATAAGTTATAAACAGACACTACAACTAGAGAAGCTCGTACCTTGCATACTGTAGTATTTCGACCCAATGTTCACGCCTTGTCACACCATACAAAAGGGTTTGCAGACATACATATTTCATCTTGTTGAACTTCAAATAATTCAACGTCCAAGGGTGTCATTCAATTCATTTATTTCCCTGATTGCTACGACGTGAAAATCGACTGCAACCCCGACGTATTCGTCATTCCGCTCCGATTCGGGACCGACTCCCACGAAGCATGTTGAACTCGAAGTCGAGAACGTGAAAGTGAGAACGTTCGGTACTCACACTCCCGTTGTCTCCTTCCGGATAAACTTGTACTGGAAGCCCGCGTTGGGTGTTACCTCCATGGTCAGGGAGTGTCGAGACGAAGTAGCAAGGAGCTCCGCGCTGTGTGCTCCGGTCCCCAGACCAAGTGAACTGGCGGCTGCTACTCGTCGCTGGATGGGATTGAGGCGCCGAAGGCGAGGGCGAGGATCAGAAGAGAAGACCTTAATGTGTCGCCGCGCCGTAAATCGAACATGCCGACCTCGGATCAACGGCATCACGCTCATCTGATGCACCCTTTTGAATTTTCCAACCCTTTACAAACAACTCGCGCCAACATACCCACGCGATCTCCATCCTCTTTTCGTACACCGTTCCAGCCCCAAACGCGACCGAATCCGCATGACCATCCCACCAACCATGATAAGTACCCAATTTCTCATGTCTTGTTCTCAGTGGCCTGCTTTTTCTTTCGCGACCTCATCATCGACGAAACCTCCCTCCTCTGATTCATATACCACCTTGTACTCGCTTGTCTTGGTCTCCCTGGTCGCTCGCTTCCTTATCTCACGTCCCTGGTCATCTCGCCCCGTCTCCGCTCATCCCCCCTCCTCAAACATCCACTGTCCTCGCGTCGGATAGTTCGTTATATTCGCACCGGCCACCCGAGGATCGTTGATTTCCTCCCGCATCTTAACTCCTTCCAACCCACGTCTTCCTTCTCACAACCTCGTTTTAGGTTAGCCCCGCGCTTCGCGGGTTGGCAGGCGTGTCAGGAACCCGCGATATTGAGATGCGCGCCGGGGCATCGATGAGACAGCGGCGGTGCCTATTGCTTCCCGACTTTGGCGCTCCGCTGTAGGAGGATCCGGTGACCCAGTTACGAATGCGATCGCTGTGAATTAAATGTCCGCCCACGACGGGCGCCCGCAGTCCGGATCTCGCGACACCGTCGCCGCATCTCACCTTCGACGAATCAACTTCTTCCAACAAGACGCCGCGCTGCCTGCAAGTTCTCTGCGCTCTAACTTTCCATAGCAAGACCTATGGCCATACCGCGGCGCGCTTCCCTCACTGCCTACACTGAGGGGCTTCAACTTGCACCGGTTCGATTCCGGGCTAGGATCATAGATCGTTCCAAGACTCATTCAGCATTTCTTTTATTTCCTCGCAGCTCATAATTATAAGGTAGCCCCACGCAGCAGCAAATGATGCGATGACGGCCTTGACCTAGACTAAGGTCTTGGTACGCCGTCACTGTTTCCTGCGGGTTGATGTTGTGATAGATACTGCACTCGAGTTGAATGAACTCGAATCTACTTGGTTCAAATTCTGCTCTGTGTGTCAGACTTAGACCTACTACTTTTTTTTTTTTTTTGCGCGAGGCGGGCGAGGCGTCCAGCCCATGATACGCAGATCCTCCCAGCGCCCGGTTCAAGTCTGGGCTAGGTCCTATTGGTGTTGTGTCTATTTTTCCGCCCCGTTTTCCCCTTTCCCCTCCTGCGCCGCTCACTAGAAATGCCAGTGAACTTGCTCGATTCAAACCCCTGCTATTTACTCCAGGCCCAATACCAGCGCCGCGACGGTGCACTCGCTACCGCTATCGAGCACATTCGATCGGCGCCCGGTTCGATTCCGAGGTAGATTCTTACTTTTTCGCCCTTGTTTCTCTCCTCGAACGTGACAACTCACCTTGTTGCTATAGCCCAAGGTTGGCAAAACGGAGGTACTCCAGCGCTACAGCCTGCGAACCCCATCGTGAGGACGCACGGGCAGCAGCAGGACAGGCTTTGTCTCTAGCCGTGGTTCGATTCCGCGGGGAGTCATCAACGGGACGAATCTCTTTTGTCGTGCTGCCAGCCGCTGCCCCCGAGCTCGGCTCACGACGCAGAGCGTTGACGCAAATGTGCTGCGGCTGGTTCAGTTCCGGAGCGTATTTGCGGCTCTTCATCCTGCGCTCCGAGTTAACTTCTGCGCCCGAGGTCGAAATATCCACCGGTCACAGGTCTAGATTGGGTTCGCGCCGCATAACTGAGAAATTGGACGACGGGAATGCTTGGTGTGTCTTGTTGCATTGGAACTGCCAGCTTGGCAGGCGAAACCCCACTCAAGGACCTAATTCCCTGCCAACTCGGTCAACAGCGGGATTCCACTGGCATCCCAATCCGCCCGGTTCGATTCCGGCTAGGTCATATTGCTGCTTTACCTCTCTTTTTGGGGATTGTGTGGTCGTCTCCTTCCTGACTCTACCCTCGAGACCAACACAAAGTTATCATATACTCAAAGATCACCCTAGCGGAAACGATGCGTTGGTTGAAAACTTTATCCACCCCTCGCCTCGAACCATGTCCACAACTCAACTGGGATCCCCCCTCTATACTCCTGTCTCCGTGTCTCCACTCCCTCGATCACAGTGGGCATGTAGCTCCGTATGGATCCCAGGTAGTGCTGCCGCCGAGTGAGTTGAGTCGAGCCGAGTGCAAACTCGATGACCAACTCGATCGTCCGAGTTTGACCGAGTTTGCACTCGAGTTGGGTCGAGTTGACGTTCCCACGGCCCCCAAAGCGACCATCCTCATAAATGCTGAGGGGTTGCCCCCCAGATCACGCTCGGATAGGCCGGAAAACGCACCGAGAACATGCTTTACTCGAACCAACAACTTCCCCGATTTTATCTAGCTCGAAACACCCAACCAGGTGCCGATTTCAGGCTTGAAACCGGAGGCTGAGTGAGATGAAGCGCACTAAGAGGCGGAAAAGTTGTGGATAGAGGCTACATCCAATACACAATGGACAGGGCACCTTCTGAATTTTTTTCACAATTATACGGGGACAAGGTGGAGAGAATTGAGTGGCTCAACAGCGCTGAACCCAAATTGGAACCGATCACAACTTTCGGATTGTTCCAGTGATGATAATTTGGCGGAGGGATCACAACTCGACTGAACTCGTTCTCGATCGGGTGCCAACTCGACTCGCTCGGTGACATCGAGTTCCGCAACTCGATCTTCAAGTTGAGCCGAAACTCGAGTCTGACTCACTCGGCGGCAGCACTAATCCCAGGAAGAGTGCGGTCGCTTGGTTGTGGGAGGGGGGCATATTTTTTCCTCTTCCTTGGGACCTACCTGATTCGTTGCCTGAACGTCGCCGTTAGGTCTCCCGCACCTCCAAAATATTTTCGGAGTTAGCCCCTATGTTGGCACATCAGATCAAACCGGGAGCAATTGCATCTCTTCCACCAACCACCACCACCGACTGCGACGCGCGCGTTTGAGGACGCCGAATGTCTGGACGGCGCCAGCTTGAGGACCCCAGATGGCGCCAATACTCTGGCTACACTCCATCCATTCGCTACACCGTCGCACTGAGTCCTCAGGCCGAGTCCGGACTCCGGATTGGGTTACCGTGCACCGCGAGCTGGTTATGTGGCCCCAAGTGACTCGCGGAGCGGGGTTCGACTCCCCGCGTTTAAATATCGCAGTTGGTTTTTCCTTTTTTCTTCCATCCTGACTGCGTTTTTTAGAGTAAATCCAACGCTGCAAATTTCGTTCGCCCATTCGCCTGGATGTAGCGAATCGCCGAAGATGCTACACGGAGTACGCGCCAGAAAATCCCCGGTGTTACTCCACTTCGATTGCCACCGTGACCTTGCTTCAGCCGACTGAGAAAGTATCTCCACTGCACACCGCCCTCGCTCACGCCTCTTCCGAATCCCAAACGCCACTGTGACCGTGCCACGCCGTCGGGGATTCAAGTTACCGGTTCGATTCCGGGGTGGAGCGTTGCTCTTCGCCAGCGTTCTATTTTCTTTGGACACCAGGAAGCTTGACGCTTACATTGAATCCGTCATCGTGCGTCGTCCCTTTCCTGCTTTATTTCCCGCAGGTCTTGGCACATTGTTCCAGTCACGGTCGCTCTTGGAGCCTAAACCAGTTACCAGGTGCGTATTCGTCCCATCGCGTCTCATGGCCCATAATTGAAGCACAAATATCATGGCGCCCAGAATTGTCTTTACGTTGGGAGTCAATTGAATCTCCCAACAGGTATAAAGCTCACCTGCTCACGTTTTCCCCTCGTTGTACGCAAGACCTAGTAACTCGGCGCTGTGTCAAGGCACTTGACCTCAGTGATAACGGAGAGTGAAAAATTCCTCCGGTTCGATTCCGGGCCAGGCAATCTTGAACCTGTTGGCCTTTTTAGACCAACGCTGCGCTGCGTCTCTCCACGAACATCACTCGGCCGCAGATCACTCAGGTGGGTAATATCACTGGGCTTTTTGCATACTTATCTCCTGCTGTTCGGAAATGCTACTGACGCGCCGTTTCAGCTGGTCTCACATCTGCCCAACATTCCCGGCGATTTGCAAGACCTACTGAACCTGCGATGCAATGCGGTTTCCTCACTTGCGCACACACGGCGACGCTTGTCCGGTTCGAATCCGGGTAGGGATCATGAAAAGCTAGGGAAGCTACGTCATTTTGCTTTCTATCCTTCGGATGGCTCTCTAAGACGATTCATGGATCGTTCGCAGATATCGGAGGGGTACAGGCCAACGAGCCCTCGCTGTCTTGCAGTACGCCTCCGACCATAGACAGAGCGAACTTTCTGCACAGGCGGCAGCTCCTTCGATTCCTGGTTCCAGACTACGGTCGTAGTTCATCGATCCGTGTGTTTCTTTTCTTGTTTTCAGGCTGATTCCCTTGCCGTCTAGCTCAGACTTGACGCACGGGCCTCCACCTCAGACTCTCGGAGCGATCAGCTCGGATCGAGAGACGCCAAGAAAGGTATACTCTGCATTGAACATTCTCGAGGTAAGGAGCGCACCGCGATTGCACGCCCTTTCATGGACTATTCTGCGCAGGCGGCAGTGAGCTTACTACCTGGTTCGATTCCAGGGTACGGTCATTCCCACTCCGGAACGGTGTTTTTGGTTGATTTTCCTTGCAGTTTGCCTCAAGCTCAAGCTCATACTCGGGTGCAGACCCCCCGCACGGGGCCTCGACCTACCCTTGGCCCTCCCGGCGCGGCCGAGATGGTGAAGGTACGAGTCACTGTCTCGATAGTTGTTGGAGATACAAGCCGCCATCAGCCGCCATCACTGATGGGATTTGTGATCCGCCCGGTTGACTTTACTCAGCCCGAGGTTCAGTTACTCAGCCCGAAGCACAGACTCACAGTATGTAGAAAGTTCTAGTAGATAGTTTGTAGAGTATAAAAGCCTCTTGTAATTTGCAGTAATATTCAGTTCCATCTTTTCTTCTGCCTCTTGGATTGCAGTCGGATCAGATATTCTCACAATAGTAGGTGGAGGGAATTACCAGCACCTAGTAGGGAGCGACTTTACCCGGTTCGATTCCAGGCTACGGCTATGGCTCTCTGGTCTGCTTTTTGTTTGGTTTCTTGGCCGCATTTCTCCAGATTGACCTGCAGTCAATCTCCTCGCAGACAAAGGTATACCTCGCTGCGTTGTCGTCCGTCGTTTGCGTCGTCATCCTCCGAATCGCTTGAAGGCCAGCCTGGTCCGAATTTGCCTGGTTTGTACCAGACCTCGTAGCCCGGCGCTGCGTTCGCTGACAATGTTGGCAGGTTAAATCTACTACCGGTTCGATTCCGGGTTGTGTCATAATCCATAGACCTTGGCCTTTTTCTCTTACACCCCGGATTTGAAATTTCGAATCCTGCGCCGCTCGTAAACCGACTCGACATCGCGCCGGAAAATTACTTCCTCGTCTGCTGCCAAACTCACTCAAGTCCTTGACCAACATCAGTTGTTTTTCAACGCATTACTTGAGACCTGGTGAGCGTTTTAATTTACTCCGCAGCTCGGTTCAATCTGTGAAAGGTCATGGCTCGCTCCAATGAGGTCTCTTTACAGGCGCTAGAGCTGCCTAAGCTCCCGACCGATCGCGACCGATCATCTTGGAATTGAGATTCTGATATTCTGTGCGGCCTCTATCTTTTGGTTCAAATTGGCTTAATTCGGTCAAGGCCTGGGAGCGGCACCTTTCTTCACCTATTGTTGGTGAATCTTCCTTCAAATCAACCACAGTTTGAGGAGGCCTAATGACGGTGCGCGCCGCACGCGTCCATTTGCAGGGAGTGGGACTCCGCTGCACCGGTTCGTTTCCGGAGGAGGTCGTAAGCTCTACTAACACATGGTTTTTTTCTGCTTCTGATTCAGAAGTACTTCCACCGGAGTTTGAGGCGAAAAATCATCTGCCAATATTCCACCGATACAGGGCATTTCGGCAGAATATTGGCGGGATTCCGTGGAAATAATGTCGTGCCAATATTGCCAGTTGATAGGCTGTATTGGCAGAATATCGGCAGGATATCGGCATGGATATTGGCAGAATATTCGGTTGAGGTTTTTTTCGCTCCCATTTTTTGGCAGTAATATGGTAATTCATTCATTCAATCGACGCTACATACGACATGGACTACAACTATCGCGCCACGACCCTCCCCTCCCACCGAACCATACATACCTTCAGGCGCATTCCTCCGCCCGCCTGCAGATGCTGCGTGCAAGGTCGGCGCGCGCGCCGCACCCACGCCGCCATGGTCCTCCTCCCGCTCGTCCTTGAGCTCGAACTTCTCCTCGAACGCGCGCGCGTGTGCATGGGCCCTCGAATATGGAGGGATGTCAATATTGGCACAGGACTTGAGCACATACCTTCGCGCCATAACTCCCACCAATATGCAGCTACGCACGATTAGAAGAGGAATGTCCGACACTGAGACGCACCATGACATGCCGCAAAAGCACCACAGCCGTGATAGTTACAGTCTCCCTGTCTCGCCGGGAGGTGACGCGCGAGGGCGGAGCGGAGGCATCTCCGGGGAGGTCGTGGGCCAATGGTGTTGTCGCCGCGATGCTTGGCGTCGCCGGCGTGCAAGCGTCGCAGAGGAAGACCGCTTCGTGGGGCAGAAGCTTGATGGGCGGTGGCTGCGTGAAGGTGAGCAAGGAGTTGACGAGCCGAGTCAGCGGGTAGAAGAGATCTGGATCCGATTACAGTGCCCACCATCACCTCTCTTGACGTGTTTTTGAGGGCAATGTGAATTTTTCTAGAGTTTATCTGATTTTCTGAGCCATGAAACCAATGAAAAGAATGCGAATGGCGTCGAGAACTCATTTTTTCCCACGGTACAACTTTTTTCGAGAATTTTGAAAATGAAATCACCTCCATTGCTCTTCCTGAGACATGGGTAGCCTTCCTGGACCTCAATGTAGGCAGTAGCAGCCAACATCCTTCATATCTGCATGGTTTTAGCCCTCACTGAGGCGACTTTACTTTCGAACCCAGCTCGGCCGTGGTGATCCGCCGACACAACACGTGATGGTAGGGTTACCTATAAGGTAATTTGATGGGATCATTAGGGTTAGCAACAATTTCCTGGCGTGAAAAACTCAAAACTCACCTGGTGGACTAGCAAAGCACAAGATATCTTCCTTGCTATCATTGTGAGTGTTCCCAGGTGCTTCTGGATCTACACATACATTGTTCGAAATGTAGTAAAGGTTCGAAAGTTTTGACGGGTTGACTGCCAAAAGCGGAACCGCGATGTCATGGCGGGCACTGTACGCACCTTGTGATTGGTATGCCTTGACTGCAGTCCGAGAAACACCTCGAAAAAAAAACACTGAGGGAAGTGGTCCTTGGTTAGCGACGCGCCGGAAAGACAGGGAGGTATAACTTACCGCTAGGTCCGATAGGAACACAAGGAAGCTGGAAAATTGCCTGGAATTGAGGTTACTTGTGCAGCAAGCGGACGACCAAAAAACAGACGTACCACAGACCGCATCACCGTCCACCCGCCAGAGTTGGACGCCTGGAATCAAGAGATAGAAGCTATCAGCGACGGGTAAGCTAGTTGAAAGCGCAGAAGGCGGCCTAGTAAAGTATTCGGCGGCGTTGGTGTGATCAGACTGACCGGGTACAAAATTTCGACACTGCGGCGCAAATGAGACCAGAATGAACCTCTAAATAGCATACATCACTCACTCACGATGGCCCGGACATGGCTTTCGACGCTCTCCAAGACCCTCAGGATGGGCTGCGCGCCCTTCTTGGTGGGAGCGCAAATGCGGTCTATTGAGACTATGGCGAGGTTTGGCGGGCCAAATTGGGGCGTTGGAGGTCCTTGAACGGTATATAATCGTTCGAGAGGCCGACGGAGCAATAGGTGGAATGGTTTGAAGGGTTTGCGGGCGCCAGATGGTGGTGGGAAGAAAGCCAGAGTCACTTGTCACGATGTGACCTGGCGCGTTCTACGGCTCACGCAGGCGGAGCAGGATATTTGAAGTCCGAGCCGAATATTCTGCCGCCGATATTCTGACTATACACGGTGTTTCATGGAAATAATTTGGGGGTGATATACAACCTTGATATCTCGACAATATTCCGTCAATACTGTACCATTTCGTTCAGATCGACACGGGGGGTGACGCGTGACGGTTTTAACCGGTTCGACATTTCGACAACGCCGCCAGAGGTGTGTGACAGCAGAAAAATTTCGACATAGGCCCAAAGTCATACAGGCAGCATCGTGGACATCCAGCCAACACTTGGGCTGTTTGGTTGGATCCAAAGCATATTTTTTGGCGGGTGCTGGTGAATATGCTGTTTCAACCAAAAAATTCAACCAGGCGGCGGAAGTTTCAGTCCAGAGAGGCAACTCTGGCTTGAGAACAAACAGAATAAGCAAATTGATGATACCCAGCATCAAGGGAGGCCAGAAAATTTTCATTTCCAGTCGACCGGAATTTTTTGGGGGGTGACGAACCGTCAGACGTATTCGACATGGGCCGGCGTGACGCGTTACCTCGACCAAAATTCGTGAACGACAAGGGGGTGCGTGACGCGTGACTGTCGATTTGAACGAAATGGTACAGTACCCCCAATATTGGCCGAATTTCCTCAGGTGAAAATTTGCCTCAAACTCCGGTGTTCGGAATCATGCTCACGGACTTTTTCGGGTTCAACGGTGGCTGGCATATCCAACTCTCCGATGTTTGCTCCGGCAAGACGGATACATATTGGAGCCCGCACGAGGCAAGCACGAGGCTCCTTCTACTTCCACAAGTGGAGGCAAGATGGCTCAACTTCGACGCGGCGGTGAAGGTCTTCCGATGCGGGATCCTGGCTCCGGTATTCCATGTAGGTTGATTCGGTAACTGGGTAACTGTGTGAAGCCCACCCCCGGCCGTGCTACGCTCAAGGGCCTCTGGGAACCGAGCATGGATCGGTCAGTCCTCCTTGGCTTAGGGTTCTAGTAACGTGAACCACAATGGATGCTTGCAGAACCCGGATGGAGTCAGGGATGTTTGCGAGTAGGCAGGATGGAGAGTGTGGCGGGACGCCGCGGGAGATGGAGAACTAGCGGCTTGTGGTTGAATTTATGATAAAGAATCTGTGTCGTGCATGTAAGAAAATCTCTCGTGCCTTCTACCAGGGCCGGAGCGCATTAAAGTTTAGATCGAGCCGCTCCACCAGTGGTCCAGTGCGTAGTCGTGAAGATCTGGAGCAGGATCATCGAAAACATTATCTCCTCTGAATCGTGAATATCTCCCCTGAAGACGTGGACCAGAGCTCACATACGAGTCACGAAAGAACTCTCTCCAGGCCACGCTAGGGATTCACAGGGTCAGATATATTTTCCAGTCAACCGTGAGATAGCGGCATCCCGGCGACACATTGATGCCATCAAAGGTGGCGTGATCTTCCAGCTTTTTCCTTCACGCCACCACCATCGTCCAGCATGCCATCCCCGTCCTCCAGCCCTTACTCTGTCCATCCGGCCACTTCAGCAGTGGTAAACCGCCTGCTGTCCACAAACGACGCACCTCTCCCCGGCGAGATGCTCATACTCCGCGATCTTATCGCCGCCCATCGAGCTCAAATCTCGCGACTGCCTCTGGAAAGCGCGACGGCGGAATTCCCTGGAGATCTGGACGGAATGGAGGACGAGCTCCGACGATATGTCGCCATTTTGTCGCCGCTGCGGCGGATCCCGGCGGAGATTCTCTGCGAAATATTCACTTGGAGAATGCTGCACGACGCAAACCTTCGCTACCCAGGGTCGGACGCGGCGCCTCCGTGGTATCTCGGCCATATTTGCCGGCGTTGGAGGGATATCGCGCGCACTTACGGTCCACTCTGGAGCTCAATCACGCTTTATATGCGTGGGCCGTATGACGGCACGCGTGAAGGTTCCTCTGAGGCCATTAAAGCCCAGATCGGTCTCACACACACTTCACCGCTCCACGTGACCATCCATAAGAGCTTCAACACTGCGCCAATTGGGCTCCTCCTCCGCCGCTGCGCTCGCTGGCGCGGTCTGCGCGTGCAGTACGCTGCTCCGGTCACGATTTTACACCTGCGCTCGGCACGCGGCAACCTCGCCACGCTTCGCAGCTTGCAGCTCATGTCCATGCGACACGAGTTGTATGAGCATGGGCCACAAAAGCAGAACGACAACTTTGAAGACACCTTTGCAGTTGCTCCTCAATTGCGCCAGGTTCTACTCACCGATGCGGGCTATAATGATGATTCGGCGCCGGTGACCACTCTCAATATACCGTGGGCTCAAATAACGCATTTCCGCGCGGGATACCCCGTACTGCACGAAGCGTTGGGGGTTTTCGCGGTCGCGGTGAATCTAGTGCAGTGCGGCATCCGTGTTCACCCAGCACCTATCCACGAGGACCCTGCAAGGCGTTTTGTGCTTTCCGCGCTTCGGCGGCTCTACATCGACGCGCCTCGCGAACTCCTGGCGGCCATCACGACACCCGCGCTGCAGGAGCTCTGGCTGTATCGCGACGCCGGCGCGACCCTTCTCGACTGCATCCAGCGCTCCGAATGCCGCCTGACTACCTTGGTCATCTTTAGATGCTCCGACCCCGACTCCGTCATTCGCGTCCTGACGGCCGCCCCGACACTGGCGACGTTATTTGTGGCTTTCGATGGCACCGCGGATCCGGCGGCGCAGTCGCGCCTCATCGAGGCGCTTACCAACCCCATCCTGTGCCCGCAGCTCGCGCGTCTCGCCGTGGGGCATCCCCACCCCCTGGCCATCGACGCGATCCTCGACGTGGCTGACTCGCGCCGCGCACCGCGCCTTGCTTTCCTGCGTATTTTTACACGGGAGCGTTGGATGGTGGTGTGTTTCCGCGCGTGCACAGGATGACGGAGGAGGAGGGGATGGACGTGGAGATCGATGCGGGGGTCATTGTCTCGTGTGATGATTTCATGGGGGCGGGGCGGCCGTGAGCGTCGGTGACGTCCACAATTTATTCAAAACAAAACAGCTTCGGCTCATCTCCATGTCCTCAGCTTATCTATCAATACCCTCCTCTTGTCGCTCATTGATTTGCCGTTGCAGCGCTTCACACCGAGTTCTTTCATCGGCTACCACGTTCCTGATTCACCGTCTCAGCTGCGTGGGTTCACATACTTCGACCCACCTGAGTTATCGGACGCCGTTAGGCCACACAATGTGCTTCACTCCCGCTATCTTTGCGGCGCGGTTCGGGCACCCGGGTTCGACGCCTCGCGTCCGAATTAATGGTATTACAGGCGGCTTTTTTTTTATTGTGTCCTCAGCCTCGCGGACTGAGTCTCGCACACGCAGGTCGTGAATGAAATGCTACCAAGTTCCAGTGGTCCCGCCGACGCTGGAGTGGATCGAACAACGAAAACGAACGGATCCGGAGGTGAGAGTACTCACGTACATATTTTGTTCTGACGGCTAAAACTTGGCACTGGCGTCAGATTTATCCGGTGCAGTTGCAAGACCCTGCCACGATGCGGTGCAGTAGGGTCCAGTTCCAATTCCGCCATAGGTCATATTGAGGTTGACTCACGCCTTTTTGACCTTGAGGCCCAATGCGACTCAATCAAACAGCATCTCCTTAAGGCTTGTACAAAGGCTCGGCAAACCAGGTCCGTCCTCTCGTTCCTAAGGACCTGCTAGCTCGTGTTGAACACGATCCTCGTGATGATCGATGATCAATGGTTGGTGTCCTCAGCCCTGTTTCAATTTTGCACGCGCAGGTCGGGAACAAGATAGCACGCGCTGAATTTCGAGCGGTCCCCGCGCCAGAGGAGAAAGAAAACGAGTAGAGGTGAGAGTAGCATTTCTGCTCCGCCAGTTGAAACTCGGTAACGGCTTCAGCTTCGTCCCCTTCATTCGCAAGACCTAGTGACCCTGCAGCGACGCGGCAGGATTGAGTTCCAATTCACACACGGTTCGATTCCGACGTAGGTCATGTCCTCGCTTGACGTAGGAATCCTTTTGAGCTTCGAGTCCGATTGGATGTGCCACTATCCTTCCACAGAGGCTCAGCAAACCAGGTTCGTCTCCTCGTTATCCGGATCTCGTGCCAGCCACCGGTGTTGCAGAATATCCTGGTGATTCCCACTCATCATTGATATTGCTCTAGGTTCAAACTTCAAAGCTTCAAAGGTGAATGCAGGCGAGGGTCGCCGGCAGTATTCTTGCCTTTATTCCACCTAGAACTGTTCACCGCTTCAAGTGAAAAGGTGCGGTCAGTGCAGAACCTCCATTTCTCTTACCTCCGCTAAAACCGAGACAGATTCGTCCCACCTTGAAATCAAACTCAAGACCTAAGATCCAAGAGCCTGTTCAGTCGCCTCGGAAGTGCTCGCAGACGGCAAGTTATACAGCTGTGGCGGAACGCTGGTCCAATTCGCCGTGGGGATAGGCCACAGTTGGCAAATGGATCCACTTTTGTATTTATTTGGTGCGAGTTGCCGCACTACCGTTCCTACCGTTCCTTGACATGATCAAGAATTAACAGTATTGCGATCCTAGGCGAAGCTTGGGCCCTCAACCGGCTTCTTGCGTGCACAACGCAGAGAAACATTCGGTGAGGAGGATGTGCGTGTAGTTTTCTTCCCCCTTTTTCTGTGGACTTGAGAGGCGGGGAGGCGTGAAGGAGGCGCGCCGGCGATTTGAACGGGCGCCATGTTTAGGGTGTGTGTCCGGGAGACAGCCTCGGTCTCTCCGTACAACTGCGGACCACTTCCAGTTGTCTGAGTCGAAGGAAAAGGCTGCTGGGATTGCGGAACGATGTCCTCAATCTGAACTGGGCGTGGGATCCTATGTACTCGCTCTCCACCGTCACAAGAGACATGTTTTTTCAGCCACGGTTTTCCTCAAAGTCTCCGTGTCTGGTGCCGGTTGTATCGAGGTCGACATTTGTACTTTATTTTTGCCAGGTCAAGACTCAAGAACGCCGGCGATGTGACCTTGAAATTGCGAATATATTCTTGGAAAACCATATCACCAGTAATTTCCTCTAGGGGGAGACTTTCGACTAAGCAGGCCTATAGTCCCGAGGAATTCACAATACTTCCGTTCTGTTTGTTCATGCGTGCCTAACCCCAGACCCCATTCATTGCACGTGCTGGCGTTCCTTGTCTCCTGCCACCATCACCGCAATTTCGCTCGCTCTTCCGCAGTGTGCGACTCGAGCACCTCCTTCCTAACGTTTCCGGCAATGCCAATCAACCACGAGGTGCAGTCCACTGCGTATCCCTGGGTTTCCTCGCTCTGACATATGCCTGTATCCTAGTCGCTTTGCGAGTTATCTTGTTCCCTTCGCTTTGCCCTCGACGCGGACAACCACCAGATTCCGGAGTCACACCCCGACCTTCTTTCCACCCACCTTGGCCCTCCGTCGGACTCGCAGGCTACCGCGCTCTTGAAGGACATTGCGAAAGCAGAAGAGGCTATCGCGATTGCAAGTACCCATATCTCGCACCTTCGAAACGCGTTGGAGCGACTCACTCGTCAGCGCGGAAAGTTGCAAAGCTTCGTCAAAACACGCAAAGCCGTGTTCTCGGTACTGCGTCTGCTCCCCGACGAGATTCTGCCAGTAAAACGCTACAGCGACGCGGCAGGATTCAATTCCAATTTACTGGGATTCCGACGTAGGTCATCAATGGTGTACGTTCCTGCTTTTTGAGCTTCAGGTCCAATACGATTCGGCCAAGCAGCATCTCGTCCGCAAGACTCGTCGTTTCATGTTCGTCCCCTCCTTGCTCCAGATCTCGAGCCACTAGCGATGATTAAGGGCACGATTAATCTGCCCGCCCATCACTCCAGACGTAGAGGCCAGGATTCATGCCGCGATTCGTTTCCGTGACATTTGGATCCGCTCTTTTTCCGTCTGGTGCTTGCCCCACTCTACGGTCTATAAACCTACCGTTCCTTGTTCCAGGTTTGAATTGGCCGGACGACCCCCAGGTAAACTCCAATGCTGATTACCTTTGAACCACCGTGTTTTTCCTAGCGTTATGGAACTGGCACGATTTACCTCCAGGACGCAAGCCAAGCAACACTTCGGTTGAAAACTGGAACACGCACCTCGTGGCACAAACAAGGTCCAGAACACAGCTGGTATCCTACCTGCGTGCTCCTCGCTTCATGTCCTGACGTCCGCGGCATCGCTCGCCGAGCGGACCAGCCCGGAGCGCGGTCGTGGCGGTGGGACATTTTTGTTCAACCCAAAAATCGGAAAGAATACCTGCACGAAAGCTTCCACATGCGTTAGACCTACATCCTTTTCGAAAACTATAATCCTGCGTAGAGCGCGAAGGCGAAGTTCAAAATGATCGTGAAAGTCAGCCTGTGTTGGCGCCAAGTTGGCGCATCACATCAAACCGGGAGTAATTCTATCTTTGCCACCAACCACCACCACTCTGAGGCGTTCGAGGACTCGACAGTCCGGACGGGAACGGCTTGAAGAACTCGAAACCCAGTGTCGTCTCCGCCCTCCTCGACTACTCTACGGTGCTATTGCCGCTCCATCGGGCTCCTGCGCCATACACCTGTGATTTGGCCGCGTCTCAAACAGAACTCACAGCGCTCGCTCTAGTGGCTTTACCGGAGTGGGTGAGTTCCCTCCTTTCCTCACTCTCATTATCGACGCCTAAGGATGGACCATGATGACCTCCACAATCAGATAGATAGCCAGCAACGTCGGACGGCCGCTCTATTCGATCGACGCAAGATCGACGTCGACAAAGGACACCCCATTTCACCGACTCCTCTATCTACGGCACCATCTTCGTAGAGTCCGGGTTAGGTCATGGCAAGGTGAGATTCGAAGGGTTTTGGACGACGGGCGCAGTTATTGGGGATACTTATTACAGCCCTTTGCAGAACTTCGGGAAACTGCGTATCACAGAAGATTGGCTACCCCGGTGTCCAGTTGCATACACCCATCCGCTTTTCATTGTCCCCAGGAGTGCCATATCCAAAATTTAGACGGCCCGGGCAACTGGGGGAAATGCTACAGGTGATATATTGCAGACAGGTTCGAGAATTCCCGATGTCCTGTAGACACGGCAAGCCAGATGCGTGTAGACTATCCCAGGTAGCCATCCGCTGCGTATTTACGAGGCGAATAGATTCCGAGTGTTTCCGGCGCGACTGGAGAAGAATTGGGCGAGGGAGAGGCGATATACGCAGAACCATCAAAATCCGCTCAAAATAGAAAGAAATTGATCCGCGCCCTAAGTTATGCAAAGGGCTGTAATTCCGCCGCCGGAGAACCCGGAATTTGAAAGCCCACTTGCATCTCATTACATCCAGACCTAGGAGCGTCGGATGCGACACCACGCTCTCACTATCGGCACAGGAGCCTCGGTTCGATTTCGGGCTAGGCCATACAACGCTACCCGGATCTTTTTGCTCTTTCCTCCAAACATATATACCTGTGATTTGGAATTTTACGCCCGCCCACAACTCTAAACAGGAAGCTTGGGTCCGCTTATCCTAGTTCTTGTCCGGTGGGAATCAGCCCGTTGCCCAACGGCCCGTGGCCCCCATCCAGCTCATCACTCTGGAAAACCATGAGAATTGCCCTGGGTAGGGTGATTCAATTCAAATCCGCTGCCCGGTTCGATTTCGACTCGCGAGGTCAGAGCTCCAGTTTTGGGGCGCTCCACCCCAGAATGGAAGTATTCGTCCCGGCCGGACTTGGACGCACCTGGCCATGGTTTGCGCTATTCCCACCGATTCACACAGACCTTGATGGTGCGATTCAGACGCGACGCTGGAATTTCAACCGGGTGCTTGCGCAAGGTCATAAAGGGTTTCCTTAGACATTTTTTAACCCAGGAGCCGTAGTTTGCGTCGAGACCGATGACCTTTATTACACCTAGTGCAATTTCCATCCGATTGATTCCAGACCTACTAGCGGCGCACGGTTCTTGTGTATGGTGCGCGCCAATTTCAACCACTTACTTACATACCGCCGGTTCGACTCCGGGGAGGTCATAAGAAAAAGCCCTGATACCTTTTGTTCCTGCGGTGGCACCCCCACAGAATATTCGTGGCGGCCGACGACGAACACACCTGGTTCAAATCCGTCCTAGTGATTTCAGACCTAGTAACGGCGCATGGTTCCCCGTGAATGGTGCGCGCGGATTCAACTACCTACCGCCGGTTCGACTCCGGGTTGAGTTCATATGAAAGAGGACAAATCCTCCTGCTTTTAAATTTTGCGGTGGCTCGTCGCAGGCCTGAGGGGACCATACCTGGTTCAAAATCCCATCTGCTGATTCCAGACCCAGTAGCGGCGTCCCGTTCTCGTGAATCGTGCGAGTGGCAGCTTCGAGCAACCCGGTTCAATTCCGGACTGGGTGATGTCCGCGATTTTCGCCAATTCTTTTTTTCCCTCCTGTGCATTCCGAGCCCTGCGTCCCCGAAGATCTAGATTGGGCCGGAAGGTTGGATACCGAGAAGACTGGCTCGTCACCTTGCTTGTTCTTTTGATCTATAAGGAGGAGTGACCCAGCTCATACTTGACTCAAGACCTAGTGCCTGGCGAGGGCCACGATGCTAATTTGCGGCTTGGTTCGATTCCAAGCGAGGTCATAATGGACGTTATGGATGCCTTTTTTGATCTGAGGAGCGGTGGCCCGAGTCGCTCAGGATAAGTCGTCTGAGGCGGTCGACGGGGAACACAAGTACTACACCTCATACTACTAATTTTCAGACCTAGTCGCAGCACGCGGTTCTCTTGGACGGTAGGTACGTACTGGAGTATGCTCGGTTCGATTCCGAGGTGGGTCGTAAAGGGTGTAGAGCAAAAACCTTTTTCTTCTTCATCCTACCATTATCCAAACCTCATGCGTTCAATTGCGGTCCAACCCACCTTATGCAAGTGGCAAGAGAGCTCGGAGCTGGGGCGGGGGCGAGGTTATTCCAGGTTAACTCACTGGGCATTCATTCAAGCTCAAGACCTAGTAACCTGCCCATCCGTTTCTGTGATGGTCGCCAAACGGAGCGGGAAGTCAACCCGCCGCGCCGGTTCGATTCGGGATAGGTCGTACGCCAGCGGATGTACTTTTCGTGCTCTTTGCTAGTGGTCATGCTGCACCACGCACCGTTCCTTGTTCGCGGCTCAGATGGATGCCATTCATTGAACCTTGGGGCTGAATTCAAGTCAAACCCTCGTTGTTTTCACTCGATGCATTGAGTCGCCGTATAAGTAGTTTGAGCCATCGCAAATCTCACGAGGGGTCGGTACCGGTCACTAATTGGTTAACGTTTCCTCTTCTAAAACCGAATTCAGGGTTGCTTTATGAGTTGCGTTCTCAACTTTGATTGCACACCTATGGCTGTAATAGTGTTTCATAATTATTTTGTAACACACCTAGAGACATTTTCACACCTTTCAGCAAGAAACTCCACACCCTAACAGATCCTTCCGTCCAAAGTGCACACCCCAAAAGCACGCGAAACTAAATTCACCCCCCCTCGACAAGCAAAAAAAAAGTTCACACCCCACTTAGTCGATGAAAGTTTCACAGGTTGAAACAGTTTGATTTATTACACACCCCGTTCCTGACCTTTGTTTTTTTTCACACCCCTGGTCGTTTGCAGAAAAAGTGAGCACATCTCCGCGCAAGGGGATGTGTCCGGATCATCAGTTTCGGCGCTCGGCCGCACGGCTGCAACTGCAATATATCGCTCGTGAATCAGGGTCTCACCCACTGCATTGATGAACTGGTCGCGCACAACATGATGTCCTTTACTGAAGCCCCCCATTACCACCCCAACTAATGAACGGCCCTTAGCAGACTTGTTTAACTCGGCACATCAAATGATGTGATGTGATCCCTGATCCGGACCACCACGGCAGGATGTTCAGTGGTGTCTTTTACCACCAGCGCCGGCGGGAATGAAAGGGCAAGGTGTGTCATTTTCCGTGTGGATGCAAAGGTGTGTAGAAAAACGGATGCAATCCAACCAGTGAATTTTTTAATTTCCTCTGTGCCACCTGTGAACATTTCCTCAGATTTGAGCTGGTGACCTTTCACTTTGGACCCACCCAGGTGTGTAAATTTCTTGCAAACCTGTGTATTTTTCTCTAGAAACTTGGCGTAATTATGAAACACTATTACTCCCATACACACCTCAGTTGAACCCATCACCCCGAACAAGGTACATAACCCAACTCGCATCCTGCCTCCATGCGCCATCTCGACTGCCTTGGCTTCCACAGTCACGGTAGGCATGTACAGTTCATATGCGCCCGGTCGCAAGCCTGAGCGCGGCCGCTGGGCTGGGAACACTTTTCAATTTTGGCTCGTCGAACACCCACCAGTTTCCTCTAGTGCAGAAAATGGGAGCTTTGGTCAGGTTCTGCATGTTTCAGTACTTACACCAAGTTTCTTGATTTTGGAGGCAGAAAACTTCCAGAACTCCATTCTCCAGCGCAGGAAGTCGGAGTTCGAAATCCTACGTTCGGAACAAAGCCCCCATGTTGGCGCATCAAGATCAAACCGGGAGCAATTCCTCTCTGCCGCAAACCACCACCATCCCTCGACTATTGCCACGCGTTCAAAGACCGTCTGGGCGGCCACAAGTTACCTCACGGCCCCGACACATGGTCCCGTTGGTCGTAATCCCAAGCTTACCTCGATGATACATCTACGGCACTCGAACGGCGGCGCACAAAATAAACCTCTTTCTCGGGGTGGTGAGCATTTTTCCCTCTATGCCTCTATGGATGTTCAAAAATGACTCTTGCTGACCTTTACATGCAGTGGCAGCCAGGAGCGATGGCG
This sequence comes from Mycena filopes, assembly GCA_029281495.1. Classification (NCBI taxonomy): domain Eukaryota; kingdom Fungi; phylum Basidiomycota; class Agaricomycetes; order Agaricales; family Mycenaceae; genus Mycena; species Mycena filopes. The sequence goes on along the minus strand of JARIHR010000018.1, from coordinate 1,668,114 downwards.
GAATGCACATCAAGCGAGAGGATATACGTCTCGCGACGCAAGAACGTGCAATATCTCAACGTGAGTTCCGTTCTTCTTTGCCTCATGCCGTCCAACATCACCGCCGCGAAGCCCTGAAACCCCGTGATGTTTCCGTAGACTCCTTACACCCGGCCTTCGAGGAAGCAGTCCGACTCATCCAGGCGGCACAATCGCTGCACATTGTCGCGTTGCGCGTGTCCTCGCCACTATCGTGGCGGGAGCGTCCGCAAATGTACGCAGCCTGCGCTGCTCTCTCCCATTTCGCGCGACTCACTTTGCTCTGGGCTCATCCCCGAAACAGTCATCCATTCTACGCCCACGGGGGACTCCGACTAGAGCACCACCGGAGGTTCGTGCGCAGGAAACGGTGAGCATCGTCTTCCTGCTGTACCTCCTTGACCTCCTCGATCCCCATCCCATGTCTATATCTTCCCGTTCCCAATTCGTTCTTCACGGGCTCAAGTCCCGCGCATACGCATACTCTTGCTGACGCGTCCTCAGATGCACTTCAATTCAATCTCGTTGGGGCCAACGCGAAGTGGAGAGGCGGGGGATCTGTGGAATGGGCCAACGCGGGTGCGTCTATGCTTTTATCATCTCCTCCTTCCTTTCTCCTCCTTGTCCTTTGCGGCGCTGGCGTCGATTCCCTCGACGCAGGCGGACTTCTTTCTCCTCTCGTTTTCGCGGCAGTGGCGCAGCGTACTCATACGCTATCATTGTGCCGCTGCGTCGTCTTATATGGGCGAGTCGTGGGCATCGGTGCCCGCAGGTTACCTCTTCTCTGGGGCGTCGGGTATCGCGCTAGGTGGGCGGCGTGGATGTGCCCCGCGCCTCGAGATCACGCTCTGCGTCCTTCCGGTGCCTGTGGGGCGACTGCACGCATGGAGGAGGACGTCGCCCACTGCGAGAAAGGTGCTCTTCGAGCCGCCGTGGATGTGCGCCGTATCATACGCGAAGGGAGATGCTGTCCGTGTGCGGATGAGGGACGAGGGATGCGAGGACGCTATCGGGCCGCACGCGCGTCATGCGGACGAGATGGAAGACGGAGACGGTGTCGTGCGTCGTGCCGTTCGGGGCCCGCGGGTACCTATGCGGACGGCTGCGTCCCGGCGGCCTGGGATGCGCCTGGGCGGTGCGGCGGATGACGCGCTGGTGGTTGCAGCGGGAGGGTTGCGTCGTGCGGGCGACGCTGCGTGCCGCGTTGCTGACGTGCGCGCGGTGCTCGTGAGTCGTATCGTACAGATACCGACGTCGCCATGCCATACTGTGTGCGGTCGATCTGCCTGGCCTCGATGTCTTGTCCCTTTCTTAACGCCTTTCACGGCGGTGGCCCCATTGTGATAGCATGCGAAAAACGGCTGAGTAAAACGAACCTCTGGTCCGGCGTGTTTTTCACCCTGTTTTACTGAGCAGTAAAGATGGCGACATTTTTTCCTTTGACACAATCAATGGTCTTTGTCGGGATAAAAGGTTTCTCTCCCTCTATGCTTGGTCAAAGAAATGTTTTATCCGGACAAAGACCGTCCGTTTCAACAAAGGAAAGATTATCTCCAATTTTACTGCTCAGTAAAATGGGGTGGAAAACTCCCCGGACCAGAGGTTCATTTTACTGAGCCTTTTTTCCTGCGGTATTACAACCGGGCCGCAGCCGTGTTTCTCCCTCGTCGCTACCCCCATACTTGCCACTGACGCTCATCTACAGGTACCTCGTCCCCCGCTTACGCATGAAGATCAGTGTCGAGGAGGACGGACGGCGGGAGCAGGAGGGGGGAGCCGGTGTGTGGGTGAAGCGGGCGATGCGGCTCGTTGCGACATTCTGCGCATATGTCGGATGGGCGTTCTCCCGACGCAGGCACGTGTCGCTCGTATCCTGCGGTATGCGATGGCTCCGTACCCTCGCACTTCCATGCTGACGCTCATCCACAGGTACCTCGACATCCGCTTCCTACCTCGCTAACGCGACGAGCCGTGAGGCTATTCGAGAGGAGGGTCTGCCGCATGCATGTGCGTGGTCGATGATTTGTCTTCTTCTTCTCTGGACTTGAAGCAGAACGGCAGACAGTGAGGAGACCGGGAGCGATGCGGACGGCGCCGTCTCGCTTGCCCCGCCGCCTTGGGTGCGCGTGGGACTCGACATCGAGGAGGACACGATATGGGCCGCGGTGTCGAGCAGCACCTGCGCCGGTGCTGGCGCTCTGCCGTGCAGACATCGCTGCGCCCGGCGTTTCCGTCCGGTATGCAATCGATCCCTCGTCTCTTCCTCTTCCTCCTTCCTTCTCACTTCCCGCAGCCTGCGTGCTGACGCTCATCCACAGGAACCTCGACGTCCCCTTGCTCTAACGCGACGGGCCGTGTGGCTATTCGGGGAGGACGGTGTGTGTGGATTTGTCTCCTTCTTGTTTTCTGGATTCGAGACGGAACGGCGGACGGTGGGCGTCGTCAGGAAATCGCGGACGCTGCGGACGGCGTCGTCTCGGTCCAGCGGCGGCCTTGAGTGCCCATGGGGCTCGACATCGAGGAGCACGCGATATGGGCCGCGGTGTCGAACAGCACCTGCGCCGGGGCTGGCGCTCTGCGCCTTGGGGAAAAGGCCGGCGGTGCGGACGTTGGTCCGGGCACTCTGCGTCACCGTCCCCATTGTGCCGTGCAGACATCGCTGCGCGCGGCGTTTCCGTGCGATATGCAATCGAGCTGCCTGGTCTCGATTCCTCGTCTCATGGTGCGCGCGCCCTGTAGGCCGCGCTGACGTCACTGCGGATTGCATGCTAACACCCGCCCCCAGACCCCTCGCCACCCTATTGCGGCGTCCGACTTCCTACCTCGCTCGCCGCGGGTCACTGAGGAGGGTGCGCGTGGTGGAAGATTCGTCGTTTTTTTCTTCTTCACTGGGCTTGAGGCGATAGGCGAGTGCAGGAGGGACGCGGGCTGGATGGCAACATCTCCCTACCGCGGCGTGACGTGCGGGGGGGTCGGGGCGCACGCCTGGCGAGATGATACTTCACTCCTTCGAGGGGGCGAACGGTGCGGGTGGCGTCGTCGTCTTGCTGCGCCGGCCGATGTATTGGGCGGAAGGGGTGGGGCCAGTGGCGCTGGTGCAGGATGTGTGTCGTGGGCAGCTGCAGAGCGCGCGAGCCGCACCGCGGTGGTCGACTCCTTGTCCCGTCAGCGGACGTAGTGCACAGGAGACACTCTTTCAGTTTTTCCCTCCGTCAGCGTCACCGTCGTCTGGTGATGTTTCTCCTTGCTTCCTCTATCGAGGAGGAAGGTTGGAGGAAGGGTGCTTGAGATGTGTACGTATCTTGACCAGTCTTCTATGTAGATATTTCTGGCTCCCGATATTCTATTTCCACGCCTCGATGTCGACATTCCACTTTTTTTTTTGGCAATCAGAGACTGTTTGTTTGTTCATGTTCGCCTTCAGCCTCGTGGATCTGCTGTCGCTCTTTGCCATCTTGGCCGAATTCTCCTCCCTGCCGCCTCCTTGTTGAAGTAATCGCCGCACAAATGCAGATTGACTACCAGGTACAATCGTGCTACGGATCACTTGTCTCCCTCTGACAGCCTCGTACTTAGTCCCGCTGCGACGTATCTTGTTCCCTTCATTTCGCCCTCGATCCAGACAATCACCACCTTCCCGAGTCGCACTTCGAACTGCTTTCCACCGCATTTGGCCCTCCGTCAGACTCGCAGGCTGCCCCCCTCTTAGAAGACATCAAGAAAACAGAAAAGGATATCGTGATCGCCAGTACCCACATTTCGCGACTTCAAGACGCGCTGCAGCGACTCACGCAGCAGCGCGAACGGTTGCAGGATTTCGTCAAAACTCACAGAGCCGTGCTTTCTGTGCTACGTCGGGTGCCCGACGAGATCTTGTTGGAGATATTTCAGCACGCTCGGGAGGGCATCCCGGACCCTGACGCCACGGCGACCACACCGTGGGCGGTTAGCCACGTCTGCAGTCGCTGGCGCGCTGTAGCCCTGTCCTCCCCGCAACTGTGGGCCCGTTTTGTACTCCAGAATCCGTCGGACGAAAGCGAGTCAGAAGACGACGATTCAGAATCGGAGGAACCCCCTTCGGTTCTCCCGCCGGAATTCCCAACTCAATTGGAGCGCGCCGGGCGAACCCCGATTTCAATCGACTTTGGTGATGCAAAGCCTATGCAGGCTGCTCTTGATCTCTTCCTCCCCCTATCTTCGCAGTGGGAGGACATCGTAATCGATTATGGGGGCCTGACCCAGATATCCGCCCATAACTTCCCCGCTTTGAAGACCCTCACCATAGTCAAGACCACGCGGCATACGGAGGACGGCAGTACTATCAGCCCACTTCCTGCTCTCAAACACCTCATGCTGGGGTTGAATGACTCGGAAATGCCTCGGCAAATGCCGATTCCATGGTCGCAGCTCCGCACCTTCGACGTCCATGATGTCGACTCAATCGACCTCATGTGGATCCTTGCGCACATAGGCCACGAAACACTCGTCACCGTTTCTCACGGGTTCAACGAAGTCTCTCCTCCTGTGCATGCGGAGCAGACGAACTCTGTCGTCGGGTCCCTCACCCTCCTCGACGGCTCGGATGGGTTTATTCTTGACGTACTCGACAGGCTCGTTGCCCCGTCCCTCCACAGCTTCCATTTCACGCAGGGCTGGCCTCGGGGACGCGCTCCCCCCGGCGCAAACATCGTTGGTTTCTTCCAGCGCTCTGGATGTACCTTGCAGCAGCTGTCTCTAGATTTACATCGTTTTGGCGAGGCAAACTTGATGCACGTCCTAAAGTCGCCCCATCTCCATTCCCTCACACACCTCCGCATCTCGCAAATCGTCCTCTCCCCACCGTCCCTCGCCGTACTGGCGTCCTCGTTCCCGGCCCTCCGCATGCTGACGATGCGCGCCGTCGACGTGGACGAATCCGCTTTGCTGGCGGCGTTGGCGCGTCACTACCCATCCGTCGTCGTCTCTCGGGGTTCAGCAAACTGGAGCCCACCCGCGGCCGGGCTTCGGGTCGTCCTGTTGTAGTCGGAGTTTTTGTGAGTATGGTTATATTTTCGCCCTTCCAACGTAAACTCTAACATCCCACTCAATTTGTAGTGGCGGCGTGCGGTTCGGATCCGCATGAAAGGACACCGTCTATGATATGGTTTACTGACCGCTATATTCACGGTAGCCCTCGGCATGGCCGGTGTCCTCTGTATTCATCCCCTCCCACAAATCCAACACCCGCATCCTTTCGCATCTGTCCGCACGGCACGTCCGCTTCTTTTTGGCGGCGCATTGTATTGCTGCCGTATTCCTCATACCCCTGAATATAATTCCGCTCATTATCTCAGTCCTCGACAGTCAAGTCTCTTTCGATTACTTGATACTTATCGTCCCTCTCAGGGTGTCTGTTCCATTCCCTGATTTCGAATGTCATAGGAGTTGATTGTGAATACGACAAGCCGGAATTCTGTGCTGCCTGGTCTATGATAAAACTTCGACCGTCACTGCTATGCACATGTTAAGAGTCTACCAATCTTTGACAGCATTGTACTGGACCAGCCCTGGTTCCGGAACGGTCGCTTTCCCTCGATGGAGGGATTCAGCTGCAGGTTCCCATCCAACTGTCCTGCAGCCGCGAAGTACTCCGAGTCGGGGCTGGTTTGCTTCAAGTCCATTACCCACACGCCCCAAATCTGGGGCGGACCGTTGGGTACCCTTGATGTAGCTGACAGTCGAACGAACGCCCTTTCGCCGACGGCCATGGACAGCGAATATAACAAAAGTGCACTGGTGGCAGGCTGCTCTTTCAGTGAGCGTGGGCTCGATAGATGTTTGAAGAACGAAGATTGGATCCCGACGCCACCCAGGACAATTTCAGGTTTTGAAGGAGCGACACCTAGCGAGATGGGATCAGTGAGTATCGGCGCGCGATCGGCGACAGACTTACCGTCGTAAACGATCCATTTGGCGTCGCCCCCACTTTCGTCACGAACAATCCTGAAAACACGATCTCCCTCCTTTTCAAACTTCTCGAACGGCCCCGTGCTCCATGGCGTCTCCCAAGTCTTGGTGTCCAACATCTTCTGTACGCATTCTGCAAGGTACTGGGCCACTTCCATCCTTCGCGCCTCGATGTCGTTGCCAGTACTGCCATCATTGGCAAGATTTGAAGTCATATATGTCTTGATTGAGTTCGATGTGAGAGTTGTAATGTGGTGTGGGTGGGGGGAAGCAAGCTCGGTGGTGGATGTGTATTGCACAAGACCCGTATTTATACCAGACCCACCGCCTCGCGAATCAGAGACGCCACGGATCACCAGGGTCGACGCCACCACGGTACCACCACACTGTTTTTTGATGTAAGAACAAGGAGTTGGCCACACCTTGATGAGTGTATTTGAGTCAGAGGCTCGCGAGTGGCGAGTTCGGTGGTTGGCGTCTAGCCAGAGCGGCGCGCACCAGATCACAGGGTTTGTGGTGGGTTCGGCGATCTCGGGGATGTTGAAAAAACATAAAATAAAACAGACCCACAACGGTTGACCGTGTCTTCTTACTTTCTGTGGAGGGAGGACTCCTGGGTTGTCAGCTCACCCTCTTCAGGTTATGTCTTCCATTTGCCAAAGAAAGTTACAGCACAAGGAAAGTACCGCGGTGCAGCTGAACACTTCGGGGATGCCCGAGGACCCAAAATTCCGGGGAGCTTTGCATATACTTGGTAGATATATCGAAATGTAATCGACCGAGTCAAAACACCAGTAGCACGCGGTGTGCAGATTTCAACCTTGTGGATCGTCAACGGTCCGTTCGATCTGGGTTGGGTGCATATATTTGCGCTTCAGCACATTTTTTCTCGCGCTTCGCAGGCAAAATAGTCGGACGCTTGAATCAATTTGAGCTCGAAGGCGAGACCCGCAATCACGGTAAAAATGAAAGTCGGCACTCACCGGGTAAAAGTAACAACGCAGCGCCTAGTAGCATGCGGCGTGCGGCTGCATTCAACCCAACGGTTTGGGAGATCGTCTGTTCAATCTGGACGGAATCTATAACCGAGGATCAAGCGTTTTCCGTCCTTGCACTACGTTCTTATCCAGCGAGTTCGACGGTCCACGCGCGAGACGGGCTCAGTGAAAGTTCAAGAGACCCCGGTGCAGCCATATCAGCTACTGATTAAGAGCAACAACGCACCTGGTGGCATGGCTATGTGCAGTCCCGACCTGAAAGCTTCGGGATCGTCCGTTCGATTCGGACTGGGCGTGTATATCGGGTATAAAGTATTTTTTTCTTTCTTGGGCTTTGGAAGCAAAAGAAAGCCACGCACCCGCTCCTTCAATAGATTTGAACGCGCTCGCGGCTCGAGCTGAGATCTCAGCCAAGTCCCAACGAGGTCGTTTACGTTCATTGTTGAACATGCCCGAGATCGCCGGGGACACCAGGTGAGATACAAATCGGAATATTCCTGGAGTTCCAAGCAGAAGGGTCTCCCACTGGTAGAGTCCGGAGGACCTACATGTCAACGACCAAAGTCAAGCAATAAGTACTACGCCTGGTGGCCCACGGTGGCTGGCGCCCTCTTCGAGATGATGGGAGCGGGGATCGTCCGTTCGATTCGGACTTGGTGTGTTGCTGGTAAAGTTGCTTTTTTAGTTGAGCTTGGCAAGCAAAATAGCTTCCTTGGAACGAGTTGGAGGTCGAACTGCGAGATGGTCTCAGTGAAAAATTCAAAGTGGGTAAATATTAGCACAGGAAGGAATATGCACCACTGCACCGTAGCATGCGGTGTGCATCCGCCTTCACTTCGACGATTTGCGGGTCGTCCGTTCGATTCGGGCCCGGTGCATATCTCGGCGGTGGTCATAAGAGTATCTTTTAATTTTAGACCAAAACAAAGATGAGCCCCGCTCCTTTTATAGGGCTGCCACCCGTGCCCGTGACGGGCACGGCCGTGGTATCGACGGTAGTTCCACGGCACGGACCGTGGATTTGACGGCCGTGGGTTGAGTCTGAAGACCTCGAACGGCACGGCACGGTCGACGGCACGGCCGTGACGGTGCAACGGTGAGCCGCGGGTTTGAAAAATTGCCACGCCATGCTATAATCATATCGAGTAGGAATTTGAAGCTGGGCGCACCGGAGAAGCCCGCGGAGGCGGTGCAATGTCTTGTGACAGCGGAGTGAGGGGACGATCGGATCTCTCTCTCCTCCGCCCACGACACTCCGCCATCTCGACATGACTACAACCTCAAGCTTACCTCAAGACACTATGGATTTTTCTTCTGTACCTGCTCCTTCCCCTCCCTGACCACTGCTTCTTCGTCCTGGAGCGTGGATGTAGCTCTCACTACTCAGACCTCATCCTGACCCCTATTCCCTCATCCCCTCCCTCTCTGAATTTCTTGCGAGCAACTCGCGAGCCATCCCCGAAGCGAAAAGCAACAACAACCTGTACTTGCACCATAGGTGCGTCCTGAAACTTCCTCTCCTTCCTCTATTCCCGCCCCCTATCCTCGCTTTCGCACCCTCGTCGATGGTTAGCCCGTTACATCGGGCCCTTCGTACGACAGCCCGAGCCGCCGGGTTTACAATGTGTGCACTCGAATTACCAATGGTCATCCATCCCGAGACCGCCTGCGCCACAGGGTTCCAATGTGTGCATTCGAGTTCTTTAATGGTCACCCGTTTTCCCCGGGACTTCATACGACCGCCTGCGCCACAGGGTTCCAATGTGTGCTGTCCATTACGAGTATAGAAACTCATTCCGGACATTAACGGTCACCCGTTACTCCGGGACTTCATACGACCGCCTGCGCCACAGGGTTCCAATGTGTGCTGTCCATTACGAGTGTAGAAACTCATTCCGGACATTAATGGTAAACCCGGACCCGTGACTCCAGGACTTCATACGACCCCCGTGCCACAGGGCTTTTGATGTGTGCTGTCCATTGCGAGTATAGAAACTCATTCCGGATATTGTCAACCGTTACTTCGGGACTTTGAACGACCGCCTGTGTGACAGGGTTCCAATGTGGCCGTCCATCGGTATACGAGGATAAAAACTCATTGCGGTAAAATTACTACCTCTACCCTTTCGTCGAGCATAGAAGCTCATCTGGGCCCCATCCATGGCGAGCACTTAGACTACTCCCGTATCGGCTGCATCTCGCTCGTTACCGCCGTCCATTTAGGACTACGAGCACAATATTCCGGATATGAATATATCTACACCCTCCTCAAGGGTAAACCGTCTGCTCATTCCGAGCCTTGAAGCTTAGTCCGTACTTTCAAGCGCCGGCGCTAGCCGCCGCTACAGCATCACGCGTTCGGAGCCTTGGACGGGCATTGCCGCACCCAGTCACCGCTCCTCATCCTCGAGTGTTCAAACTCATTTGAGTGCAGCTCGAGCACCTTACATTGGCATCTACTACGAGTTCATTCGGAATCTGCTCATTCCGAGCATTGAAACTTAGTCCCTACTGTCGAGCGCCGACGCATGCCGCCGCTCCAGCATCGCGCGTTCGGAGCCTTGGACAGGTATTCCGCACGCACTCGCCTCTTCTCATCCTCGAGTGTTGAAACTCACTCGAGCGCCTTACATCGGCATCTACTACGAGTCAACTCATTTCAATAATTACTGCCATGCCCCCGAGGGCGCAACTCATTTGTATCACTGATACCGGTATTAAATCCTTCACAAACACTCCGTCGCTACTACTACTATCCCTTCCTTACCCGCGAGCGTCGCGCATTGTCTATAAAGGGCATTAACCCATCGTGCGCCGTCCATAATGTGAATTAAACACATATTCATCCACGTCCATCCTATGCTCCAAACAGCCATTATTACATCGGTTAACGAGGCACGGCCTTGCCCTGAAAAAATTGCGTCCCAACCTAAATGGCTCAGTAACAATGACTCTTCGTCCTCGCATGGACTTGACATGTCTGATCCACTGCGGCCTAGACGCGGCTTATCTAGAATTTATTGGCCTCGCATGTATTGCCACAACCTGCGCTCGCAGTACGGCCGTCTACTCGCCATTATGTTGTTCTCCGAGACGCACATTGCACGGTCCAAATCCGGCCTTACATTATGCTTTCAGCACCCGCTCTTTTATTTCTCTCTGAGCCCTCAACTGTGCACTAGATAAGACTGTCCAGAACCGGACATAATTTCCAGGACTCCTCAGTCCTCCGAATACTTCGCCGTTTGACATTAGATTTCGCGACGGTCTACACTTGACGGACCTCCCGCCGTTCGGGTGCTACCTGAGACCCTCGCATGTGTTTTCAGACCTGCGCTACCTCTTGGCGCCGTACTCAGCTCATATCAGTTGTGAATAGGCGACATTCAACTTTCGCCACGGTCTACCGTACCACTACTTCGGAACGCACTGGCACAATTATAATCTCCAAGGAGATCGCGACATATACATGCCTACTCGCTTGCTGGTTTTCAAATTCCAAAATTCCAAAAAACTGGGCCATATAACCACGAGTGCCGCAAAACTCGAACGGCCACCTGTGAGAAATACTATAAATTCCGATGAGGCTACCTACCGCCTATACCTCGTGTTGGCCCGCATTCCACCGACTGGACCAGTGTAGAGGGTCGAGTCTCATCGAAGGATTCTAGCCTTGGTCATACTCAAGCCCTGTGATTCGGACCGTCCTCGTCTCTGCACCGTACTCCAGCCATATTCTAGCCTGGCGTAATGTCCCCACTAATGCTCTTCCTCCTACGCAAGCAGCGGCTTTAGACGTTAAAGAGTCCCACCGTACCAGTGCATTATCCACTTCTTGGATTATTCTTGTGTAACCTGTACTGCTCGATGCACCACATGCCTACCAGGTCCAGCTCCGCTGGGTCCGGCTGACCTCCCTGTCATTCCAGGAGGTCCGATTACAGTTACTATTCACCCATTTACGTACTCTTAAATGCTTCCACCCACACATTGGCAGAGTTCAACGGGACAATCCCACTAGTACTTTTAGGCTCAAAATTTACTCTCTACCGCCGAGCAGCTCCCTGCGGACGGCTTCACTCGCGCGTAATTAATCTCATCCTAACGCGCCCCAACCTCCCTAATGATTTCCTCATATGACGGCCATTCGAGTTGGCAAGGTATAGGTTTTGCGGCTCAAGTGCCCGTATCAGAGAAGGTTCTCCTCTCCCCTTAAGTTCACCGCCGCATATATTTCGGAAGAACTGGGCTACAGTCCCGAGTTGGCTTTTGCGGAGTTTGACTCTGCCGCCGCATCGACGATTTCGTGGATGATGATGTTACCCTGGTATTACCCTTGATATTCACACCTCGACAGTCATTTAGTGCATTTGTCTAACGCTTACGCCTACACGGCTCCACGGTACAAATGAGAGGGCGCATCCTTATTCTCACGCTGATTCCCACGGTTGAAATCACTCGCGCCGTGGCGCATGATGTTCCATGATCGGACAGGAAACCGACCACAATTCACATATTATGGCAACTACGCCATAAGAATAGCTCTCACCTACTCCGTATAACGGAGATAACATTCTTCAGCCTCGGCCGTGAAATTTGATTCTCGAATTACAGTGGCAAGAACTTCAAAGTTTCTAGGGCCATGGCATTCCCGTTTAGACCGGATCAAGAAAATGTGCCTGCGTTGAATTATGCCCCACCTACTCACCTATCCTCACATTTGTGGGAGTAATATCCGAGCCGCGGGCCCAGTCCGACTACAAATCACATCTACCGCGTTCACCACTATTGGAAGCACGGTGAACCCCGTCCACGGGTCCCTTCGCAGGTTTCCCACCATTGTCCCATACGGCTCCGTTGCGCGCTTCCCAGCATTTCCTCAGACCCATCCAACCTAGGGCCATACTAGGCCATTTTATTCAAGATGAAACACACCCGCGCTGTTGCCTTGCAGGCCATCTACCCTTTCGCCGTCCGTTGCGAGCTTCCACCGGTTCAGTGGGCGGTACCCACCATTTCTCTCCGACCCATTCAACCTACGGCTAGGCCGTGTTCGTTCCCTTTCTCGTGTTGCGACCAATCATATTACCTGGAAATATCCCTACTCCCATCCAAACAGCGCCAGCTCTTCGCGCCATGTATAGGGTACATAATCTGCCCCAATTGACGTGAGGCATTGACCTTTACTCCAAAACATTCAACGCGCTGCTTTCGGACTACTTCACCGCATCAACGACCTGCCGTTATTTATATATTGTATGTGGTATTAGTTCGGACCTCCTCGAGTCACCATATACTACGGATGTTGAATACTCATGCGCCTGCCAAAAACAACTACAACCACCAGGGATGGTGTATTACCTCCGGGATTTTAGTTCACCCACATGGTTGTCCACCCGGGAGACGACTCATTACAAGTGGACATATTATCGATTATATTACGTCCCGACCCAACCGACTCGAGAGTTCGCCAACGCATACAATTCAAATTGTCGGGTTGAAAGTTAATGTACTTCCCAATTCCCGTTCAACTTCAGCCGGTGGCTAAGTACCCCATGGTCATATTCCTCCCCGAACCCTTACCTGGCATTACTTCGCCATCTATTGCTTGCTCGTAGAAGGCCGCCTTTCATTTCTGGGTTAGCCATGGGCTCTGGGTCTGCCCTTGTCTGGGCGGCCCTTTTGGGTTCATTCTCGTGCATCCCAATCGCCCTGCGACCTGGAGCCAGCAGCAGCAAATGAGACTGTGCTGGTCCTCCACAGCCCAAAATATATACGGCTGTCTCTTTAGCGGGAGAATGCAGCAGTGAACAAGATGGGCGCACCGGAGAAGCCCGCGGAGGCGGTGCAATGTCTTGTGACAGCGGAGTGAGGGGACGATCGGATCTCTCTCTCCTCCGCCCACGACACTCCGCCATCTCGACATGACTACAACCTCAAGCTTACCTCAAGACACTACGGATTTTTCTTCCCCACCCACCCGCACCTCAGACAACTTGAACTAACCGTGTCTATTCCAAACGTATTCACCGCATAGTATACCATGTTCAATCCCAGAGACAGTTGTTGAGTAGGGCGTTGGGGTTCATTCTCGTGCATCCCCATCGCCCTGCGACCTGGAGCCAGCAGCAGCAAATGAGACTGTGCTGGTCCTCCACAGCCCAAAATATATACGGCTGTCTCTTTAGCGGGAGAATGCAGCAGTGAACAAGAATCTTAACTCGCTCCTCAGCAGGTGGAATGAAAGAACTGCGATAAACAACACGAATCTGGGCCAACATTGTGAAAATGAGAAACATATACCACTGGAGCTGTGGGTGATACATACCTGGATACTCCAGAAGAGCTTTTTTTGCGAAGCGGAGGATGTCGAGGAGGAAATAGTGGTTGAAGTTCGAAAATGAAACTCCGCCATCACTGCCGGAAGTTGCCGACAGCTCTCGAATTCAACCGTCCCAGAAGGTGAGTGACATTAAGAATGATCTCTGAGGGAGTATTAACATACCAGGAACCAACATGTGCCAAGCCGGGCTGGGAAAGTCCTCTCAAATCCCTATCTAGGTGGGACCCGTGGCACGGCCGTCACGGCCGTGTTTCAACGGGCAGCCACGGTTCAACACCGTGCCGTGACCGTGCCGTCGTAGGGATTGAAAAATCTTCTACGGCACGGCACGGTACCCGTGTTACGGCTCCCGTTGAACCGTGACCACGGGCACGGGCGGCAGCCCTATCCTTTTACAAAGGAGGTCCAGGATGTGCTGTACGAGGCTGGGCAACAAATTTCCTTCAGAAACGCGCTATAGCATTGGACTTCCTGCCCAGCTTATGCAGAGCGTTCGTTGTGGTGCAGATACAAAACGGAACCGTGGGAAGCCGCCTCCTGATTGAGTCGGCGCATCAGATCAACCGGGTGCAATTCCTTTCCTTCGCGTCCACCACCACCACCACCGCTCATTGCCCTCCCTTCCACTGCAACCCAACCGACGGCGAGGAGCACACCGGACGCAACAACTAAAGATGAGTTTATCAGTCTAAGTATGTACGCGTTTGCCTTGACTGAGTTGACTCGGAGCGTTGGAACTTGGTACAAAAAAAAGGCTCGCGCAAATGGCGCGAAAAATATGCAGACTGGCCTCCAAGCTCAAACTCAAGTGCTCGTCATAAGTGAAACTGTACTGCACCTTGTATCATCCTCGTTCTCGTGCAGAGACTCAAATCAAGCTCACTTATCGCCCGGATACAGACCTTCGTCGCGTCGACAAATTCGAGTACGAGTGGCGAGGAGGAGCCACGAAATGCCCAGGTACGGGACGAAACGAATACAGCGCTCGGGTGGCAAGGCTGGGATGTGCTGAGGTGCGTTCCTCCCCCTGTGTTCCCTTTTCCTTTCTTTCGAGGCAGGGCCTGCTGGAAACTATGGCTTGCATATGACTCGCGAGACGATACTTGCTCTCTGCCGGATATGTGCCGACCGCACCTCGTGCCCTTACCTGCCTGGATGTTCTTTCCTCATTTGCACGACTCGTGCTGCGGGCTGACTTGGGCGCGACGCCGTTGCTGTGGCGGAGGTTATGGGGGAGGGAGTGGGCCGCGCTCGATTTTCTTCTGTGGGTGTTCTTGGGACTCGGGAGTGGATTGGACTCACGACGAGAGATCTATGGTCGTCCTGCGCATCGCTGCCGCAAGGTATGGCGTGCTGGCTCGCGGGGTGCGGAGTCTTCACTTGCATGGATTCTATTACTTTCTTTGGGCTGCATGTCTGTCGCAAGGGTCGTGTTTTTTTGCCTCTCTTAGAGAGGCAAAAATCGGATTAGCCTTATAAGGCATTTCGACCGTGCAAGGCCTTGTAAGGTTTCACGGGCAACCTTATAGCACCTTTTAAGGTCTGCTCAGGGCAAATAAGCTGCCCCTGGTTTGATACTTCGGATTCAGGTTCTGGGTGCTCATTTGAGGGTGCTAACACTATTCAGAATATTCAAGTTCCCTCGCAAGCACATCGAATCTTTTTATTCAATATTTTGAGATTCAACCGGCAGCCTCAGAATATTTGATGGTTTGCAAAAAGTTCAATGTTGCATTACACCCCTCTGGGCCTAGGATAGCAGCTGGGGCTCTTGAGCAGGTATGATGGCCAAAATGGTGCAAAACAGGTTCTTAGGTCTTGTTTGGTCTCGTAAGGTCTTGTCAGGCAGGTGCTGTAGTATACAGTCTACAAATTGATGCTACTTGGAGTCGGTCTCTTAGTCTAGCGGTAGTGAGCGTCATTGCTCCACAGTCTCGCGCGTGTTCGATTCTTCTCCCAGCCTTCCATTTAAGTAGCCTAGTCAGTCGGTTCAAGTAAGCTAGGGTTGAAGTCGAGTCGGTTCCCGATGTAACATCGGGAACAAAGGTTTTGAAATGACCGTCGGAGAGAACCTTATATGCCCTAATAAGCCCCGTTAGGCCTTGTTAGGTCTTACAAGGCCCAAAATGCCTTACAAGGCGTTGTTGGGCGATGTAGTACGTATTTAAAGCACATAAGGCTCTTTTTTCCTGATGACCTTATTGGGTCTGACATGGCCCGACATGGCCGAATAAGCTTCATTCGATTTTTCCGACACTTCTCTCCTCTTTCCCTCGCGCGTGGCTGCGGGGAGGAGACCGCTTCTTTCTTCTCCGTCCTCTGCGTCCTCCTCCGGCTCTTCACTCGTCGAACTGGACCACGGCTCGGCTTAGAGATGGCGAGGCGCGCTCGGAGCAGGGAGCGCGGTGTGGGGCGGGTGGATTCCTCCCCGGAGGGTGAAGCGGTCAAGGCGTCGGGCCGTGGACTGCCCTATGGCTCGGGCGCGCCACTCTCTTTTCTTTCTCTCTTGTCCTCGTCGTTTCCTCATCACCCTTTCATCACTTACGTAGCTTCCCCCCGCCACGACCTGGTCACCTCCCTCGTTCTCCTCCGTCTCTATTACCCGACGATTCGAGGCGCACGAGATGAGGTCAGGCGTCGAGATGCGAACGGGTGGCGAGATGGCTTCGTCGGTGTGAGGAGCGACTGCGTGGCGGGTCGTCGTGAACCCTCATCGACGAGAATACGTGCCAGCGAGGGCGGTACTCGCTCGAGGCGCATGTGGAGTGCGTCGTCCGAGGTGCTTCATTATTGTGACTGTTCATTTTCGAGCCTTGTGGCCTCTTTTATCAGCGTGAACGCACCGTGTGGGCTTAGACTGCATCCTTCCAGTCTCTCTGTCGTGGAGCTTTGATGCATGCCTCTATCTCGTCCATAAAAGGCAAGGGTATCGTTGGCATCGAGGGACGTCGGTGTCCAAAGATGACAGTCGCGACACCTGGGTCTGACAGGGAGCATTGACAGCGCGAGCGGCTCCTTCCTGCTTGCTTGCTTCCTTCCTCCTTCCCACCTCCTCAGTCGAGTCTCTTCTTGACTATGCCACAGTCGAATTCGAAGGTAAGAAGCTCATTCCGACTCCGTGTTCAGGGTCTGACCAGTCTTACAGAACACGATCGCCGAGCGTGTACCCACAGAGATTTTGTGTAAAATCTTTCGTGCGGCATTACCGTATTACCGTCTTGTGGACTTCGAGGAGATTGCGTTCACGGCGCCGTGGCGACTCAGCCGCGTCTGCCAGCACTGGCGGGAAAGTGCTCTGGGCGATCCGAGTTTGTGGTCCACCATGATGATCGACTGCAGCTGGCGGTCGGCGGATAAAACCGCACAACTGTACCCTTTAGCGGCGCTTCAGACCCAAATCCTCCGTTCTGGAGATCTCCCCCTGGAAATTACGTTGAAAACCGGTTTCGACGACGCGGAGGCCTCCCCTCATTTCCTCGCTCTGTTGGAGACTTTGGTTCAGCAAAGCCACCGCTGGGGCAAGCTTGATCTCGAGTGGGGAATCAGCTCCCCCGCCGCCCTCCTCGTGCTCGGGCAGATCGAGGGGCGGCTTCCGCAACTACACCATCTACGGCTCAATTGGGCCCTGCTACCCACCACTATTTTCCAAGTCGCACCGCGGCTGCGCAAGGTTCTCAGCTTCCACTACACGACTAATCCACTCTCGGTACCGTGGCCGCAGATCACGCACTTTTCGGGGCGCTCCGACGCGGGACCGTGCCTCGAGGTCTGTACCGAAGCTCCGTTGCTTGTGGAGTGTGCTTTCGGGATCCCTTACGAGGGCAACGCGCCGCCGTCGGGGACGCCTGCGGTTGTTCTTCCCCAGCTCCGTCGACTGGCTGTGGCCGGACGTGGGATTCTGCCGTTCCTCACAGCCCCCAACCTCGAGTACCTCTTTCTGGACAGCCTAACCGACGCGGACCCGTTCCTCCTCCGCTCTCAGTGTTCCCTGAAGGGACTCGATATCTCAGCCTGCCCCTCCCCGGATCTCATCCAGCTCATTCCGCACATCCCGACGCTCCTCCATTTCCAGGCCGACTTTATCAAGGCGTCCGAGGCCGCGCATCCCACGGGCGAGCTCTTCCGCGTCCTCGTGGACGCCTGCCCCCAATTGGTGTCCATCCACGTCACCTTTACCAAGGTGCCCTGCCCCTACGACGCCCTGTACGATTTGTTCGTGGCGCGCCGGCGCACCCTCGAATTCGCGTGCATCCACGACGACGGGGGTCTTATTCCACCCGCCGTGAAGGAGCGCTTTGGGGCGCTGCGCAGCGGATCTCTGGGGCTTGCTCTCTATGACGCCGAGAGTGCTGGCATGGGGTGGATGCGCAAGGCGACCGAAGATATGGAGCGCCCGGGTGTTGACTAAATGGCTCGGGTACCCAAGTTACCGCAGTTGGCCCGCGATGGCGAGGGTCGGTCAGCTTTCCTGTTCAGATTTAGTCTCAATGCGTCGTATGCCTGGCATTATACATCCTCCTGGTTTTCCTCATCCACTCATCCTCATTGACCCGCGCAGTCTCCATTCCCGGTTGGCTTTTTTTGTTCTCGTTTGCCCTTCGAAATTATTCCGTCCCTCTATTTGTGTATTGAATCGGTTCCAACTTCTGCGGTGGGTGAATCTGGATCTTTCGGTCAACCACGAGGTGAGGCCTCCCTCCGGTGAATCATCGGCTAAAATCAGAGAAGCTCTGTGTTTTTTATGACACTGGTACTACACGGATCGGGGAAGAAGACTGCACTTCATTCTCCTGCCGTGAGGGTTGAAAAACTTGAAGTTGGATCGGGTTGGTTGAGCTCGGGGATCTCGGGGATGTTCAAATTTGGTTGATGCTCCGCCAGTTAAGTCAAGTACAACGTGTCTCTCAAGCAGATTATCTTTGCTCACAGCTAGCTGAAACTCTAAGTACTGAACGTATATGATTGGACTCCGGGTGAATGACCTTTATTTTTGTTGGCCATGGGTTTCGGTGCCACCATCATCACGCTCCAAGAACAGGGTGCCAGTCCGCCCACGGCTAATGCAACACCACACCTAGTAGCACGCGACCGTGGTCCCCATGTGTACGCCTGCGACCCGACGGGTTTCGCCGTTGTCCGTTCGATTCGGAATGGGTGCATGGGCGGACTTGAAGATATTGTTTTTCCCTTTGGACAAAATAGGTTACGTCGAACAAATTACCCAGCGGCGTCTGGGCCAACGTGATTGTAAGGCAATTCGGACTGGCGAAGTAAGGTGGCCCCGCTCCCTATCATTGCTCGCGGTCTACGTATGTAATTGTTTCGTGACGCTGCGAGGTTCAAATCGTTTCCATAAATGTTTGAGAGCGAGCCTCAGCGGGGAAAATCAGACAGAGTTAACTTTCAAGGTAAACGAGGCTGAGTTTGGACTGATTGGGCATTGCTGGAGGTCCTGCCTAGAATTCCCTTCAGAGCTCACAACACCGTCTGGACTCAGCCAGTGCGATGAATGATAAGTACTGCGGTTTTTGAACCGTGAGAACCTCTCGCCGATCAAGCCGGTGCATCAAAACAATCGGCTGCAATTCTGTTGCCACCAGCCGCCCCACATCGCATCCCCCGCCGACGTTCTGGACGACAGGAATATGAGCGAAACCAGACCGACATGGCTGGCTCCTCATGCACCTGGCTCTACTTGTTGTCTACTGCCACTGACCCCAGTACCAGTGTTCGCACTCGCCATAGCGGTTTGAATGGCCCGGGCGTCCGTTCGATTCGGGCTGGGTGCGTACAAGGTGCGTAGTGCCTTGCATAAGATTTTTGCTTTCTTTCCGACACAGGAGTGGGTCACGTGACTCACGTCGAGCCCGGTGGAGCAAATTATTCATGACCATTCGTCGCCGTATCGCTGGAGCCGAGGGCGTAGAACTGCTATAGTGAGTTGGATAATCGGAGTGAAGATGAAGGAGCAAAAGCTCGTTCCTCAACTTGAGAAACAGCAGAGTTAATCGCGATATGTCTGGCCTGCAACTCAGAACGTGTAAGTTCCCTCGACAGGGGTACACAGTACCACACCCATAGCACGCGGTGTTAACCAATAGTTCTTTCCGATCAAAGGTGTTTGCAGGGCTGGCCGTTCGACTCGGACTGGGTGCATTGGGGATCCTTGGAATCTTTTTTTCTGGGAGGCAGCCGAGAAAAACAACCCCCCTGGACATGACCTGTCCTGAAGTCCTTTCGCGAGCTAAAACGACGGTGGGAACTAAGCAGTTGGGGGAGGGAATGAAACAAGTAACTTATACCCCGGGAGTGAGGCGGCTGCTGTTTGGAGCGTGAATCTCAACGATGCGACCTCGATTAGGTGTAGAATTTGTATCTATGAGCTACCGGGAGCGGGGAGAACCTAGCAAATGCTACAAAAGTCAAGTTGCTTGAACGAACGGAGCTGCTTGAGGTCATTACTAATACGGGGATGCACGCTCCAGGCCTTTCCTGGCAGTGACATGTTGAGAGTTGCAAGTATCCTCTAATTCCAGCCAGTGCGATGAAAGCTTCGTCGGGCAGCTGTACTGCGGTTTTTGAACCGTGGGAACTCTAATCCCAATCGAGGTTCGCCGAGCAGATCAATCATCACTCGGCTGCAATCCGTCTTGCCACCAACCACGACCGCCATCGCATCCCTCGACGTTCTGGACCAACGCAAGGACGACACGAGCTACACACGAACCCGTCTTGCTGGGGAGCCCTCAGTTGGTTCAATGAACGCGCACTCGCCCCATCCCGCCGGCCATGGCCCGTGGCGACCATGGGCTCTTGGAAAATCGGCATGGCACATTGGCGAGAACGAACGGTGCGTGCAAGGTGCGCGTAGTGGCGTGACAATTTCAGCAACCTCACACGTGCACCCTTGCAGCTGTACATATATGTGGCGCCACGATGACTCCGAGGGCGGCGGCGAACGAATAAGCACGGAGGATGGATAACGGACGGGGAGTGGGTGCGTGTCCCTTTTCCCTCGCCGTTTCAGTAACCTCACGCTCTTGCAGCTCTACGTGTATAACCTCGTTAGACGGTGGCTTGGAGGCGAACGGGCAAGGACGGAGAATGGATGACGGACGGGGAGTGGGTGTATCCTTCACTTCCTCACGCTCGCTGGTGCAATTGCGTCGGGTCGATGCTAACCTCGTACTGCCTGGCGCAGACCGCTCCTTTATCGCACAAACAGGACTGCGCTGTGGGTGCGTCCGCCTCTCCCCTCTCTCCGCGTTGGATTTCTCCTGGGGGATGCGCTACCTCTTGCTTTGATGAATTGGAGAGACGCTCCTCCTGCCCGTTCCTGCTCCCCGGCTTGCTCGAATCCCCGTTACTGACGTCCACCCAGGTCCCACATCAGCACCACGAGCGCGATTCCGTTCCAGCGCAAGCTGCACCTCTCGCCGCAGGGGACCGACCGCAAGGAATGCCGATATGAGCAAGTGCTCGGTGCGTCCTCGTCCCCTCCGAGTCAGAGTCATCTTTCCTTTCTCAGGTTTGCGACCGCCCTCGTCGTTCCCTGGAGACTGCGTACACGCGGTGCCTTCCTTCGTCCTTTGTTTTGTTTGTTCTTTCCGTTTTCGTGGGTGCGCCCGCCGGCGCTCCTGCCGTTCGTGCTCTGCACCTCGTGCTCTACGCTGTAGATCGTCGGAGCGCGATTCGGACGCGTTCGTGGATGCGATGCGCACGCTCGTCGAGGCGGATCCGGTCGTTCTCAAGGCGGACCTTGCGCTGGTGGCTTATTGCAGAAGACGGGGTGTCAAGCGGGTGTGTGTGTGTGGCGCGGTGATACGCCCTGCAGCGCGAGGTGGGGGAGGAGCAGCTACGCTCGCGTTCGATGCGCAGACAGTCATGCTTCCGCGTCGAGCGGTGTGTGTCGTGGTGGAGATGGTTCCCGACATTTTCCCTTCCTATGTGAAGAAGGAGGAACGGCGGTGCTGGAGGTGGACGGTGACGAGGAGATATGGGGTCTTAGTGGAGGAAGTCGAGCTCGAGGTGGCGCTGCGGGCGGTATGGACGCGCGCGCGCGATACATGATGTATGTCGTGGCGGAGGCGGGGGCTCCGCCACTGCTCCTCCAAGGAAGGAACAACGGGACGTTTTGCTGTGGAGGAGCGGTCGGGCTCAATGCGCGTGCGGGGAGTTCTGCTGCGGAGGCGGTCGGGGTGGAGATGCGGGCGTACGACGTGCCCTGCGGTGCATGATGAAGTGAAGTGGAGTGCGGGTGTTCCACCTCGAGCGCAGCCGTGCGGACGAAATGTGACTGCGCGCGCGTCGCGGGCGGAGGCGCTGCCTTCATTTCGAGCAGGCTGGGTGATCCGAGTCATGGGCGTTCCCAAAGAGCGGTGCGCTCGAGGCGCTCGAGAGAGCGCGTCTCACGATGGTGGTGCGAGCTTCGTTGTCCTCACCCGGATGGGCGCTGGGGTATGCATACGTTGAATCCTCGCTCTACCTTCAATTGCTTTTTACAAACCGCCTATACTTTTCTTTTCAATTCCCTCCGAGTCGTCTATAAAAGGCAACGGCATTCCCATCAAAGGGCGGTGTTCAAACAAACGCCCACAATCTCTTTCTCTCCCGCCTCTACCACTCTCATTTCCCCAGGATACCAAGAGACATGTCGCGGTCTGATTCAAAGGTGAAAACCTCCATGGCGATCCAGTATGTCGGAACACTCACCGCTGATGCTCGCAGGAGACGATTTGCTTCGTCGAGCGCCGCGTACCCACAGAGCTTTTGAGCGAAATACTTCATGCGACACGACCTCTGGCTTCCGCGCCGTGGCATCTCGGACTCGTCTGCCAACGCTGGCGCGCCTGCTCCCTTCGCGATCCAAGTCTGTGGTCGAGCATAGAACTCGACCGCAGTTGGCGATCGGGCAGCCAGATCGCACGACACTACCCTTTAGAG
The DNA here is from genome assembly GCA_029281495.1 of Mycena filopes. Lineage (NCBI taxonomy): Eukaryota > Fungi > Basidiomycota > Agaricomycetes > Agaricales > Mycenaceae > Mycena > Mycena filopes. Next base: position 1,645,866 of record JARIHR010000018.1, on the reverse strand, counting down.
GCGCTGCAGACTCAGATGCTCCGGTCTGGCGAGCTCCCACTTGATGTCATACTCAAATCCGGTGTCCACGACCCAAGCTCGGGGGTGCAGTATCATCTTCTGGCTCTTCTAGAGATCGTGGTTCGCCAAAGCCACCGCTGGGGAAAACTTCATCTTGAGTGGCATCTCCAGGATTCCGTACTCGAGAAGATCAGAGGACGGCTCCCACGGCTACATCATCTGGAGCTCGGCGCCTCGTTCTCACTATACGGCGAAATATTTGACATCGTCCCGCAATTGCGAAAGTTTTTCCTCTCAGGTATCCACTCGGACCCAGCGTCACTCTCGATACCATGGTCTCAGATCACGCACTTTCGCGGGAGATTTCCGGCCTGGGGGTGTCGCGACATCTTTTTCCGAACGAAGCTGGAGGAATGCAGTTTTGAGATCTGCCAGGGCTGGCACGGCAGCACACCCCCGCCGGGCACACCCGTAGCTCTGGTTCCTCGATTACGGCGGCTGGCTGTGACCGGGCGCGGACTCCTGCCCGTCCTCGAAGCCCCCAATCTAGAGTATCTTTTTCTAGACACCCCGGTCTCCGCCGTCCCATTCATCCTTCGGTCCCAGTGCTGCCTGAAGGGCCTCGAAATCTCTTCCTCTGTTTCCTCCGAGGTCACCAGACTCATCACGCACATCCCGACGCTCCTCCACCTGCGCGCCTACTTCGTCGGGCCGTCGGGGATCCGGCAGCCCGCGGAAAAGCTCTTCCGTGTCCTCGATGTCTGCCCCCAGCTGGAGTCCATCGACCTCACATTCAGCGACGTGCCTTGCCCTTACGACGCGCTGTATGAACTGATCGTGGCGCGGCGGCGCACCCTCAGGTTCGTATGCATCCGCAAGCGCGACGGGACCTTCCCACCCGCTGTGAAGGAGCGGCTTCAGGCGTTGGGTGGCCACTTCCTCGACATCATACTTCATGATGTGGAGAGTATGGACATGGCGTGGACGCATAACGCGACCGAGGATATGAAACGGCCCTGACCGATTCGCTGGCATTGCTCCGAGTTCCAACCACATCTATCTTTCCTTTTTCTGTTCGGATTCTATCGCTGTTACCCGGTCGCGACATTATACATGCCCATTATTTCCTAATCTTCGGTCAGGGAGAAATTCCGGCACTGATCGCACCATGAGCTGCGACTCGGTGGCGAAGGAGGCGTACTCTCACGCAGCAAGCTCATGTCAGGTCTCGCCAAGTTGAACCAAGGTGGCCGTCGACAGGACGACGTGAGGTTTTGGGTACGCTTTATTCGACACAACACCTCTCGTTGTGGCCTCATTTCCTCGCCGTTCTTCAATGTTGAATTGTGGTTCGAGTTTAGGCCGCTGCCTTAGCGAGCTGATCCTCACGCAAAATACAGAAAGTTAACTCGCCAATTTTCGACTCCCCCCAACCCACAAAGCAAGAGTTGAGTCACTGAGCTAATGGGTCGACTCAATCTCGCCCCGAACCAGGTACATAACTCAGCTCACGCCGCCGTACGCCACGCCTTCCACCTTGCCTTCGTTTACGTCTCACACGGCATGTAGTGGCTTGAGACGGCGGTTTAATAGTAACCTGTCCGGGGTGTTGACATCAACTTGGCAAAGACATAACGGTCTAGCACGCGCGGCCGATGTGAGTGCGTGAGCGAGGGCATTTCTTATTCCTTTTTGCGGCGGTGAAGTTGTTTTTCAGTTCAGAACTCACGCCTCATAGACGAATATCACCAGCTCCAACCACCGACTTTGCTCTGATCACAGTGCGATGCAAACTAAATTCAATGCAGGCAAAATTCAATGAAATAAAACCATCCCTGCGTCGTGTCGGACAAAGTGCATAACTCAACTCATGTCTTCCCACCGTGAGCCTAATTTAGTGTCCTTGCTCCGGTAATTGCCCGGCATGTACAGTCCACGGGTTCTTGAACTTTGATAGAACCGCGAATGGCGGGTTCTATTCCGGTTCCATTTTCAAAGTTCAAGACGGGGATCCACGGGCCGGGCTCTACACCTGGTTACTCGGGGGCGCGGTCGGCGTGAGTCGCTAGAGTGAGGGCACCTTTTTCCCAACTTTTTTACCTTCGACTCACAGGAATTCGTCTAGCTAAAATCCCTGCGCGTTCTGCTCTCAGCACGAAGGCTCTGGGCTCTTGAGTCCGCCTGAAGTCAGCCACGTCCGCCTCCCGTCGACTCTGGAGCTCCGGACCCCGTTTCCGGTTCGAAATCTTCGCGCTCACTTGGTTCGAATTCTGGACTTTTGTTTTTGCTCAGCGTCTCGATGCCCACACACTCGAGTTAGGTTGCTTCCCGAGTCCTCAACTCGTTCAGGGCACAGCAGATCACAGCACTCAGAGTCATACGAATTGCCTGGCGTGGGAGTCTCCATCAATCACCTGGGTTCAACTCGGTCATCGACTCGATATTCAGAGGGGCATCCACTCGAAGGAAGCGATCCTACCAGATCTCGTCTCGCGCAAGGTACATAACTCACCTCATGTCTTCCCGCCATGATCCACACTAAGTGCCCCGCTCCCATGCTCACGACATGTATAGCTCACGGAATCCGGGTGCTCCCCGGGAAAGATTTCCCTGGGTGCAGTCGGGTGACTCTTGAGAGCGTACCTCTCATTGGATCACCTATTCTTGGGAGTTAACTCAATGTTATCACCCACTCAGGCTCTGTTGAGCTGTAAATAACCAGCTCGGTTGAGTCGGCCGATAGTTTGGTAACTCAGGCTACCGGCGTAAGTAAACCAGGTGATGATGATCACCACCTGGGGGGATTCTAGGAGCGCGGTCGGCCTAATCTTGGGAGCGGGGCACCTTTTTGCCTCCTGTAGTACCGACCATTCACATCGTGACCGACACTGATCGTTTCGTTGGGCAGGAATCTCAACCCGCGGACCGCGGTCCACGTCATCTGGGTGAACGGGCCAAAGAGAACCACCGAAGTCGAGGCGAGATTTATGTGAGCTAGTTGGTGATATAAGGTTCAGGGTATACTTGCGCTCGCACTGGTATGGATTTACCTCGAATTTGAACATCGCCGAGATGTCCGAGTGCGCCGAAACATACTAGATAATTGCTTTAACACCCAGTAGTTGCAGTTACCCGAGGCCAGCGATCTGTGTATTGAGTCCCTTTGAATCCCGCCCCTCACGCTCAGGGTATAAAAAAGGCAAAGCAAACATTTGTATCTGAAAGCTGGGGAAAGGCGTGATTAATCGGGTTATCCTGCACAGGTTTCAACCACTGGGAGACATCTGAACACAATAGCGACTCGCCTCTAGCGTCTAAACTGAGGCGGAGGAGTGGATCACCGCAGCATTGCGCACCTTAGACCCAAGGTGACGTGAGGATATGGCCTGCATTTCCTTAGAACGTAGCTGGGCAGGGTTTTTAGGGAGCTCCGGCACGATGCGCTGCAGCAGTGCAGCCCTTCAAAGACCGTCGTACTGTTAGTGCGGAGCGGCATGACGACATACCGAATCCCGCCCCCAGCGTTTAGGGCGACCACGTCGAGCCACATCCGCCCGCCGCTGGCGGCAGCCCGCGCGACGGTTCTCTCCCATGCGCTCCCCGCGCCGCCGCCGAGGAATTTCAACACCTGGGGGCCGACCACGGGGTGCACATCGATATTGGGGGCGCCGAGGACATAGTTGTACAGGGTCAGGAAGCTCTTGTTGGAGTGGAGGCGCATGTGCGCGGCTTGTTGTACGAGGATTTTAGGTCTGTTCTTTTCGAAATCTTGATGTACGAGGGCGCGCAAGAAGGATAGCTCGCGCCGCGTGAGGTTTTGGAGATGCGAGTCGCCTGCGACGGATGTTTATAGGGTCTTATGAGCGGAAAAGGACACGTACGAATATATTGTGCACGGTACACGCCGCAGTCGTTGCGATGCCCTCCCTTCTGCCAATCTAGACGCTGACATGCGTCGTCGCAGTAATAGAGCGTGAAACACCCTGAGCAGCGCTTGAAATCAGATTTAACGCGAAGCTGCCCGCACTTTGAATGTTCAGTAAAGCAAAGGTATTAGAGAATCGGGTAAATACCTCCATATTGTCGCATCCTTTCATCGTGGTCAGCTCCCTGGCAATATACGAGTTGTAAAGATTCAGCCGTTTGACGAGTAATGTATGGGCGATATACTGTGCAAAAAGTTTTTTTGCGCATGTATGATTTTTTGAATCAAAAAGAAAGCAACTTCCACCTTGCCACAACTTCAAGGGCACAACTTCCCAAAGGTGCAACTTCTAGTGGTTGCAACTTGCCTGAGAGCAACTTCTCGAGTGCCTCAACTTTACTGCAACAACTTCGGACGTGTGTCAACTTGGGTTCTTACAATATGCAACTTTGAATTTTGCAACTCTTAGAGGCTACATATAGTGCATTGAGAAACTGGGAAGAGTTGCACCTTCGAATTGCGGCCCATGCATGTTGTGTCTTAGGCTTAGAGGCCGTACGGGCCATAACCCCATAATTCATAAATCAGTAATGGGTAATGAACCACTAACGACAGGCTACAGCCGACCAGTGAGAGCTGATTTTCCGGGAGGTTATCACTGGCCATACATAGGATCGTCTACCGCGCTCACCTCGCAGCACTTTCAGAGAATTCAAATTGCATAACCCTCTGAATATTTCCTCCCAACCCATTCTGTCGGAGTCTGTCCAGGGTTCTGTTCGAATGTCGCCGTATATTTATGCCTTCTTCCCGCACAGAGAATACACCAGTCCACGGTCGTTGTCGAGGCAGTCTCACAAAGCACTGCAGTACAAACAGAAGTCTTTGAATTGACCGCGGTCGTGCCGCAGCGATTCGGAGTGATCCTGAGGCGGATATCACGGAAGCCGTGATGCTGCCACGGTCAACCACACCTGGCGAGGTATCAGAGAACATTCAGAGCTATGCTATCGTGGCCTCGGTACTCGGGATATTCTTCAACTCCACTGCATGGAACCTCCAAATATCTCTATCATCGGGGGACCTTCCGAGTCGGGGCACGGAACATCAATGTAGAACACCTCGGCATTGATTACTGAACAAATTCTCCTGAACCAAGTTCAAACTTGCGGGCAGGGCAAGCCAGATTGTGACTGACTCTCTCATAAGTTGTGTCTGCAAGAATCCAAAGTTGCAATTCTCAAAAAATCCAATTGATGAGGTTGCAACTCGGAAAAGTTGTATCTCGGGCAAGTTGCATCCACTCAAAGATGTTGCAACAATAAGTTGACTTATCGGAAACCTGTGAAGTTAGAGTTGCATCCAGATCCAAGTCGTAGTTGCACCTTTTTTCACACTGAGAGCCTAAGTTGTAGTTGCCTGAGGGGTGCGAAGTTGCAAAAACTTTTTGCACACTATATTTGCCATAGTAATGTCCTGAATCCGTCCCACATCTCATAGCTCTCGCGCGACTCGAAGGCATCCGAGGAAAGGTCATTTTCGATGTCGGCCATCGCCCCGTTTAACGCCTTCAAGACATTAGACCGCACCAAGAACGGGGGAAGAGCGGTGCGGAGGAAGAATTCGATGATGCCCCGAATGGGTTTGGCGTGTGGAGTTTGAGCGCAAACCAATAAGGCCCGGAGAAGGCCATTCTCCAGGCATTCAGCTCCAAGATGGTGGCTGCCGGGCGGGCTGTTAAACACGACCGCGAGGAAGAGGGAGCCCTGGCGGATGGCGGCTGCGGCCACATGCCCCCAAGACCGAATTACGGTGGGGAGGATTTTGGTGATGGCCGCTCCTATCTTGTGCGACAAGAGGGCAACTGTAAATTCGTTGAAGGTGCAACCCTCGCCGTTCTTGGGGTTGCCAAGACTGGGGTCCATAATTTTGATCAAGTCCAGAATACTGAGGAGGAACACATCGACAGCAGGAAGGTGTGCGCGCTTCCCATCATCAGGACAGAGGTTGTTGATGTAGCCGACGACCAGTTGAGCAAGGCCATCGAGTGAGCCAGCACCATCGAGCAGTTCTTCGAGATTCGATGGATTCGCGGTTGATGTTTCCGCCAAAAAGGACCGTAGATCTGTGAATCCAACCCTCCTGATTTTCGGGTCTTGGGCGTCGAGGACGTGGGGCCACGCTCGTGCGACCAGAAACCTAAGGCCCGGCGTAGCGAGAACGAGCTTCCAACTCTCTGGATGATCTGCAAATGTCCCGGCAAACATGAGGACATCGAGACAGACCTTACCCTCTGATTCAGGGCCCGGGACTCGGAGGCGCCCCGACAACGGCAGATGCTCCCGGTAAAAGTAGAGAAACCGGATCCAGGGCCACGCGCGCGGCCACAGGTCGACTCCAATGGAATTGGGAAACCTGATTATGTAGATGGCGTGCAAAGACTGGAATGCTCGCTGGATCGCGTCGACAACGTCAGGCGGTGGTGCTTCAGTGTCGTAGTGGTCCTCGTCTGGAACGCGGGCGGGATCGAGGTTTGCATAGAATACTGGTAGCATCCAGATGGACTCTTCCTCCGTTGTATTCGCCAGGTAGGCAAGCAGACGCGAGACGTCGGTGGTCGTCGAGTCTGGGGAGTAGGCAATTTTCGCGGCTCGCTGCAAGTTGCCCGCGCCAGTTAGAACATCCAGAGTGCGTGGGGACATTAGTGAATCACCCACTCTCATGGCCGGAGGAAGCTTGTTCAACGCGTCGTATCGCAGGGCTGGATGCATGGTGGTTAAAGGCAAAAGGAGCGATCACACGTGACACAGGTCACTGAGTCAGACACTGATAGGCGAGGATATCACCCGGCACCTTCCTCCTGCAACGGTAAACGTTGAACCACACTCTGGAAGACGACAGGAAGTGCGATCTGTCCCGTATGCTCGGACTGGTATCGATTATATGTTTCTCTCACTCTTTCCACCGGGAGAAGGATTTTGGGACGGTAAGAGGCAGAATGAGTAAATCGGAGTAAAACGAATCCGTGAATACACCTCGGTCGCTTTCAACGAGTTGAGAGAACATGGTTCACATAGAAATGTTGGGGATGGGACAAGGGATGTATTTGCCAGGAATGGTACATATACGGCCTGACGTCGGAAGGAAAGAACCACCCTGTAAAGGAGAGATCAGGCGCTATGCAACGGCGACCGTAACAGAGCCCCCGGTGGATCCTGCGATGGCGTTACCCTGGTCATCAACAGCTTCAACGTCGCGGAAGTCCTGTAATACATCGCAGCTTAGTTAATGTTCAAACGGCAGCACAAGCGGACTCACAGTCGCGATCCCGAAAAATCCATTGAATGTATCAGCGTCGATGCCCTGCTTGGCGGGTGCGGCGCCGGCAGCGGCCTGTGCAGCAGCACACGTCGCCTTTGCCGTCGCATCCGCACCACAAGAGTTGGTCAAGGTGTCGCAGATGAACTGCGTGATGATCCCAATCGCCTGGGCGGACCCGTGGTTGAACGATGCCGCGTCGACAGGGCGGAAGCTCGACTCCTTCCGGCCGTCGAAGCCGACGCCGAACTCAATTTGCGGGACGGAGCATGCACCTGGGAAGGACGAAGGATTAATCATCTGAATATGATAAAGTGGTTAAGGGAAGTACCAAAGTTTCCGATCGCGCCGGAAGGGGCAGCAGCAGCAGCGGGCGGGGAGGCAGGGGGAGCAGCGGCAAGAGCAGTAGCGGCAGCACCAGCGGCTGCAGTGACGGTAACAGTCGCTGCAGCGGGGCAAGCCGCAGTTGCGTCGGAGGCAGAGTCCGCCGGAGCGGCGCCAGACGAAGCAGTACCCGACGAGGCGGAGGCACCAGCAACTGCGGCATTGATTTCATCCGCCGTTGCGTCTGGATTTTCAGAAATTATAAGTCCAAACGGAAGGACGCAACAACGGGTGCAAGCTAACCTTCGACCAAGAGATTCTGAGAGACGATACAGCCGGCAGCGTCGTTGGCGTCATCGCAGGTGTTGCCTTTCCCAGTGCTATCTAAAATATGAGAGACGATGAGCCTTACTCCTAAATGGAATATGTACGTGGAAAGAAAGTGGTTTACCGCCGATGTTTCCAGGGGCGAACGTCCCCGAGCGCAGCGCGTCCAGTGGGTTGCCCCCAACCGAAGCAATCTGCTTCGCCAGCTCGAGAACGATAGCCTTGTTTACCGCAGCCGCGTTCGGAGACGCAGGATCCTAGCAGCACCATCGTTACGTCGTCAGTCTGGAATGCTGTTGAATTGAAGGAGCCTTTCAACTCGCCTGGTGTTGCTGAATTGCGGCGATCTCAGGATTGACCGCCTTGATCGCTGTGCATGGCGCACTCGTCCCGCCAACGGTACCAGAGTTGCGCTCCAACGCGCGGAACGTCAACGCGTCGGACATGCCCTGGACGTTGTTTGCAGCTTTGGCGTTCGTGAATGCCTGGTCGGCAGTTGCTTGTTGCAGGCAGTTTACATCCTGTCCACGAGAACCGTTTCGTGAGAACGAAGAGCGAATGGATGAAGGTGAGCTACGAACCGTTATTTTCCCGAGGCCAGCGGCGGCGGCTGCGTTTCCGAGGAGCCCGAAAACGGCGTCGACGATTCCGTCGGGGTTGTTCTTGTTCAGGCTCGCGGACACGGAGGTCAGGATCGCTTGGTGGGAATGCTCTGGATAGTATAATTAGACGTGTGCGATGACCACGACAGGGAAATTACCCTGGGGCACTTCACGTCGGATGGGCAGCGCCAAGGACGAAGAAGACAAGAGGAGTGCGAGGGCGATGGTTTTGTAGGATAGCATTGTGAGGGTTCGATGGCCAGCAGGGATGGTTTGAAAAGGAAAAGGGTGTGGTAGAAAGGAAGAAGAAACGGCCTGCCGAGAAGTTAGTAACTAGTAATGTACGTGGGACGGACTGGGGAGGTGTGTTGACTCACGAAGGACCAAAGAAATGAAATGAAAACAAGAACCTGTCTCGACTGGCAAACACAAGGAAGGGACCGACCAACGACATCGAGAACCGGAGCCTTTTAAGGCCCTGCTGTGCGAAGAGTCCGGGAAGGACACGCTAAAGAGTCCGGGAAGAGGAATGATGCATCACACCCACCGATGATGAGCGTTGCTGGACTGCCTGCTGTGAGAGATGAACGCACCAGGGAAACGATGAGTAAGTTAAACTGATTAGATGTTCCCGTCGGCGTCAAAATAATTATAGTCCGCCAAGTCGTCCGGGTTGACACGCACTGTATGGCCTGACACAAACTGTATCTGCGTCAGAACAACGGGGAACGATGGGATGAATACGCTGCGCCTCTTACCGACACTAAATCCACCGAGTTTGTTCTTGGAACACAGCCTGTAGGTCGGACTCTATGTAAAAACCTAAACACAAATCAGTTTGAGGACGATCATGATTCTCTGCAGAACAGAGACGTGGACAGTTGGATTCAGTTGCCTGTTAATCGGATTTCCAGATCTTTCCGGCGCCTCGAGCCTCCTTACACGCGCAGATATCTGGTGGATGTTGAGCAGGATCACAGATACAGTTAAAACAATTACAGCGCATCTCGATGGTGGTCTCGTTCGCTCTGGGCACGGTCACGTATTCGTACAGCGCACGCAGGACCGAGAGCACGAAGCATCAAGGGAACGTGTACAAACAATAAGAGCGACGGGGCGGTAACCCCTTAAATTGGTGCCCAGCAGAGTTGGGCGACTCGCAAGAATCGCGCACCTTACAGCCTCGCGGAAACCGCCTTGGTAAAATTTGGTGCGAGTTAGAATTACTGGGATATTCCGGACGCGTGAGGGATCTGGCTCACCAAAGTCATCGGGAGAGTTCTTCAAAGCGAGTGGGCGCATTTCGTGTAGGGAGAGCAGCAGCCAACAAAGCATGCTGGCAACAGTGAGTGGCACCCAGATCCTGAGTCCTCACACCCAGGAAGAATAGGTTTCGTCTGCGCGAGAAAGTAGCGCCACGAGCCTTGTCAAGTTTTTTGGTCGATCGACTCGATCCGAGGCAATCAAGAAATATTCGTCACTGGGAACAGGGAGGAGCGGGTAAGAGGTGCAGCTCGGGGTTAAGTCAGTCTCAAGTGCGGCCGGAGAGCGAGGAACCGTTATTCTCCTCGACGGATGGTGGCGGGAAGCAAGAGGGCATTGTGTGGTGGTGTGTGCCATCGGCATCAGATTGATCAAGGCGCCGGCATTGATGCCGAGCCCCAGAACAAGTTGGCAAAAGAGGAAGAAGAATGTTTGCCTACTTTGAACGATGTGCAAAGCAAATGGTTGTATGTGACTGCGACGTAGCCGCTCGGGACACCGTAAACTCGAGAAAGACCTATTTGAACATGTCCGAGATGCCCGAACTGGCGAAAACGTGTGCCATGTCTCCTTCCCGTGCATGGTAAGTGCTCATCGGCTACCTTCAGACTTATTAGACTCTAATTGCACGCTAAGGAAGGGTGTAAGATAATTCACGAACTGCGCGGTGGCGTCCCAGCCGAATTATGTGACTGTGCTCATCAGTCAATCATCAGCATTCGCCCGCCACTCCTGGTGAAGAACGTTCCAGAGTCAAAAGGCCGCCACAAATGACGCGAGCCGCCACACCTATTTCCCCTTAAATACCGGCTTCAACAACCTGTTCTTTCACCCATCGTGTTCAAGTTCCCTCCAACCGCCAGGACCACAATGATCACTGAGAGCAAGCAGAACCCCCCGGCCTATGATTTGTACAACCTCCTCACTCCAGACGCCCTCGAGACACTGATGTCCTAGTTCGTCAACAGGGGCAACCCCACAAGCGACAGCACCGACCAAAAAGGTCCAACGGCCACCATCCGAAGCAGGGACTCCTATGGGTCCCTGTCCGATCCGTTGGAGAATCGCGATACAGAGTGGCTACGAGAGTAAGGGATCGTTTACCGGGAATGAATAACATATTGAGCTGTTCTCGACAGTGAGGCGGCTATGAAGACCGCGAAAGAACCCCACTTGTGAGGCAGCCGTAGTAAGTACTCCAAGGACAATCGAATTGATCTTTTCTCAGGCGCAAATTATCGTGCTTGAAGTCCTTCGATACCTATTTCGCTATCGACGTGTCACAATCCATGAGAGGATCCCACCTTGGAAAGACCTCTCGCTGGGAAAGGGTATGACACTTCGTACGGCGTTGAATCAACTCTCCAACTCATCTCTGTAGCTCTGTGCAATACTGCGCCAACTTACCGGCGATGCACTGCCAGCACCGGGCGTCCTGGACCCAAATTCCGGAGTGAATTTATTTCGCGTGACTCCGCAGCTGGGGGAACGCGTGGAGTGGTGTCAGGTGTGTATGCAGTGGGTGTGCATCACCCTTTGCTCACCGGCATTCACAGAGCCCTGATCATGTTGATAACTTCACAGACACGACATCATTGGGCGGCAACTCTCCTCTGGGATTATCCCTCTTTCATCAACTGAACCCCTATCTGAGGGCACTCGTTACAAGGGCGTCTCAGGTCAATACTGAGTCGACATCCACGGATATCCCTGAAGTACGCCCCAGAAACTACATCGTTCTGACGGACGGTAAATGCTGTACGTACATACATTCCACCTGTTTGCCTTGGTGTTAATGAATTCCAGCGGACCGTGAGCTACTGCGGAATACCATTTTGCATGCGGCAGCTACTTTAAAGAAGCACAACGCTGCAACCTTTCAGTGCGCTGAGTGCTCAGGCAGACACCGTCAGCTTGGAATACAAATTGTTCAAATTGGGAATAACGGAGACACGACCGACTTTCTCGAGTCCCTCGACGGACTTCGCGGGGTTAACAAGGACGGAAATCTACTCCCAGTGAGTCGCGAGGGCCTCAAGTCGCGCATGCCAAGTCACTAGCTAACGAGGACACGTACCAGGATATCGTCGATACCACGCAGAAAAACACAACTGCAAGGCTCGCGGATAACGAAGTCATCAAGATCCTTCTTGGTGCTGTCTTTCCGCACCTTGACAAGGAAAATGAAGAAGACACGAAGGTCAAACGAGGTCGCGTGGCGAACATGTGGCGGAGTTTCTTGAACTTGACAGACCCTCGGACGAACACCCTTGCATCAAGTCTGCACGGAATTGCTTATGAAGAAGCGAACGTAATGCAGACGTTAGGATGCTGGGATGTGAACCCGAACGGGTATTGGGCAAGGCAATCGTGCCATTGACACTGATATTATCGTACTGGACCGTGGCCTAGACACACCAATGCGGCAGAATAATAATATTGATCGTGCTTTACTCGCACCTCGCTGGCTGAAACGATAATGATTGTCAATTCTTTTCAAGATTGGGAGCTTTCTCCAAATCACGAAGGATAACTCACTCGATGCTGGGGAAACCCCCTCGTTACTCCTCGGACGCTGAGTTAGGGCTACCACCCGTGCCCGTGACGGGCACGGCCGTGGCATCGACGGCAGTTCCACGGCACGGACCGTGGATTCGACGGCCGTGGGCTGAGTTTGAAGACCTCAAACGGCACGGCACGGTCGGTGGCACGGCGGTCAGCCCAGCGGTGTGGAAAAATGTTCCACCGTCTCCTCCCGGTGTGCGGTGGTCGAGTCAACCAACCCCCTGCGGTGTTTTCCAACAGCGGTTGCAATAAATCGATGTGCGAAGGCGGCGTCGCCGTTGGCTCGAGCGGGGTAAGTAGCAGTGGTCATTCAGCTAATCATTGAGTACATCGAGGGAAACAAGAATCGGACAATGATTGCGCGCGATCTGGAGTCACCAACACTGTTTCGATACGTGAAAAGATACACAGCAGCAAATCGAGTCAAGCCGATATCAAACGTGCGGTGACAAGACCGAGCCCGGTATGTTAGACCTCTGCGATAACTGTCACTACGCAGACGAAGGAACGAGTGAACCGTGCTAACCTCGAAAGAATTCGCACTACCCAGGCGTGAAACTCAACCGAAGTTCGCCTGCCGCCGCGCCCGAATGCGCCGAGTGGGAGATGACGCGCGGACGGTTCGCCGTCAGTGCTGCGAGCAGGGCGGCCTCGTCCGCGGAGGTGCCGCATACAACCAGCATGCGGAGGTTGGGAAGAGCCCCCAGCGCGGCGATGGATCGTGAGGACAGGGGTGCGCGGGGGAACTCGAGGTCGGTAACATTTTGGAGATGCGGTGATTCGAGGAGTCGAGCGAGGTCGTCCTCGTTCAGATGCGTGTCGATACACAGACGTTGAAGAGCGCACGCGGATCGTTCCAGAAGGGCCAGAATGGCTCCGGTAAACGGATAGAGGGGATATGTTGGGCCACTGATTTGCACGATGAGAGTGTCGAGGGCGGGCATGGAGAGGTTAGAAAGGACATCGACGAGGAAAGCTGGAGTGCAGTCGGTGAAGGTGAGGGACCTGACAAGAGATGTCGTCGGGTTTGGCTCGAACGCGACCATGATAGAACCGATTATGGTGACGAGTGTGCCACCGTTAAGTTGCGGGAGGATCCATAGAATATCATACGAGCTCGCGTCGTAGAGCTCGCAGATACGGAGCTGCGTCCAGGGGAGCAACAAATGGCGAGGGAAGTACGAATCGCCAGCCGTGTTCAGCGTCAGGTGCACGAGGGACGGAAGTGAGTCGATCCGGTTGATATCCAGCGCACTGGTTGGGGCGCGAGAGAAACTGCATAGGGTGAGCTTCTTCAAAGCAGAAAAGGTATGGCCTGAGAGCTGCGGCAACATCAACGATGATACGTTGATAGTGACATCCTCCCACTGCGATATCACCGGAAGTAGAAGAGCCAAGGCGTGCGGAGAAATTGACTTCCCAAAATCAATGGAGAGCGGTGTGTGCTGGGCGCGTTCCAATTGGAGCGACATCATGGGGGTGGAAAACGGGTGATCGCCTTTGACCGACAATGGAGGAAAACGCGTCCAGAGAGAAGGCGCGGCGAGCGTGACGCGACGCCAATGGCTACACACTCCGCTCAGAACCCACGGCACCCGATCAACTGCGGCACTCTCGGTGACAGTCTGCTGAAAAATTTCCAGTAATATCTCGTTGGGAAAATGGCGCAACGTGGAGAGGATGCCGCTGTGGGTTCGTACGAACGTCTCGATCTCCTCGCGGTGCCGACGCAAACGCGTGAGGGCGTCTTGGAAGTGCCCGATATGAAGACTCGCGGTGGAGATCTCGCGTTTTGCCCTCTCGATCTCGGACCTGAGGACCGCAGCTTGGGAATCCGAGGGAGGGCCCGCGATCGATGACAAGAGTTCGGGATATGTGCGAAGGAGGGAGCCAGGGGCTATCTGGGAGACACACTGAATGGATTCGTTGCAAGGACACTGCCAGTGGAAGATGGCTCAGGTGAAACGGCGAAGCAGTGAGCCCAGGTCTTCGACAACTCACAGCAAGAGTATTTTGACCTTCCATCGCAGAGAATTCGCTGTACAGACTCCAGCTGTTCCTGTACTGCGGGAGGAGTGCGAGCTGGTGGTGGCAAGAGGCAAGGACAGGCTGTCGGTACCGTACAGATCATGATGGCGGACGTTGCCGTGATTCCGTCAACACCTAAGCGCCTAACCCATTCACCCGCATCGCTTCGAAACTTAAAACAAAATTCGACTGGCTTCATTTCGTGAAAATTAGAGTCTGACGGGAGACTACCGCATTGCCGGCGGTTCCTTCCTTGTCCAAGTCAAATTCTTACATAGTCTCAAGTGCTCACAGCAGTCTGGTGTGCGGCAGTCGGCCACTCTCGAGCTTCAGACATACATGTATGCTTGGGTGCATTCTAATCTCCTTCTTCCAGCTCTCATACTCCGGTTGTTCCTTTCGATCCTTTATTTCTCTCAGACCTAACCTCCGAAGTCGGGCCTGCCGCAAGGACCGTAACATTTTGTTACTGGTTCGTGTCCCAGTAATTTCAACTAATGGAACTTGCTGGGACACCCAGAGCTCAAGTCTACGCACGGAATCCTTTGATTGTGGTGCTATGGATGTGTCGGCACCTCTACTCGAATTTCCAACATGCCCGAGATGCCCGAGTGCGCGGCAAATATTGAGACGAAGCGGGAACCGCCGAGTAATTACTGCTCGAACAACACTCAAGGATCTTTCAGCTGATTTAGAATTACCTTCTATAAGGTACCCTGCTTTAGATATAGCTTCTAAACTTCACAGTAGTTGCTAAAAGTTAGCTGCTACTTAAGAATTTAAGAATTCAAGGAAGCAGCGAAGCAGGACCAAGCATAAGCCCCACCTTGCATGTATTGCGTATGGATTAGGGCTCCAAGCCGGCCGTTAAACGGTACGGCCGTCGAAAAAACGGCCGTCTTTTTCGACGGTACGGCTCGACCCGTCCGTCGAAGAGATTCCAAAACGGACGGGACCCGTCCGTACCGGCCGTAACGGGTGTTTTCGACGGGTACGACGGGTCTCACGGGTAACGGCCGTTTTTCGCCGGTTCAACGGGTTCTGGAGTGGTCAACAGTGGGTCAGTTCAGGCCAAAGTTGCATCAAGTGAGCCACAAGAGCCTCAGATAGCCTTGCAACAGGGTTCCGTGGGTTATGGATGCTCAAGGTTGAGTATTCAAGTCTAAAGAGGGTTGAAAAAGTACAAACTTACCTGGTACAAGGTTGCCTCGTCGTTGTGCGCGGCAGACCCGTCGAAGCCGTGAAACGGACGGCAACGGGTGGGCCGTCAACGGGTCGACCCGTACCGTACCCGTCCGTTGAATCGAAATTTCCCGAGTTCAAACGGACGGGTTGTGGCCCGGCCGTACCGGCCGTCGAACCGTCAAAGACGGGCACGGCTTGGAGCCCTAGTATGGATATACTGAGGAATGCCGCTTCCGTAGATCTTCTCATGCCTCTATACCTTGATCCTGCGCCCCAAAAGGCCCATCTGCGATCAGTATAGGGAGTCCGACTGACTCTTGCACCAATGTTTTTCTGTTTTCGGTTCGTACGCACTGCGCGACTCATTCCGAACGCCGGGGTCTCAGGGAGCCCGAATCCACAACTTACAATGCGACTTCACGCGCCCCATCTCCTGCTTGTTCTTGCTTGGTCCTCGGCTAGACGCGAGCGTATCACGTGTCCCTTGCCTCTTGCCTTTTGCCACCACGACCGGCGATTTTTTTTTCTCGTAGAGAGGAACAGCGCAGCGCGGCGTGATGGTGAGTTATCGAGGATCTATGCAATACCATTCGAGTGCCTTAACTAGCACTAGGACCTTTCCGACTCGATTTCCTCACTCCACTTGGCGTTGGAGGCGGTCACTGCCTTGCCCCCTCAGCATTCCTATCCCGAATTACTCTCCACTTCTGCTGGTCCTCCCACCGAATTTCAGTCGACGGTCCTTTGGGCGGAGGTCAATCGCGCGGAAGCGGGGATATCAATTGTGGACGCTCATCTCCACCGCCTTCAAAGTGCGGTGGAGAAACTTCTCCTATACCGGGAAAACCTCGAATTCATCACCATCACTCGCCGGGGCGTCCTATCTGCCTTGCGGCGACTACCTAACGAGATCCTCGTGGAAATATTCCAACACAACATCATTCCTAACTGGAGTCGACAGGTGTGTGCGCCATGGGTCGCGAGCCAGGTCTGCAGTCGTTGGCGCACAGTCGCGGTGGCTTCGCCTGTCTTGTGGCGCCACATCTTCCTCGGCCGCGGAACAACTCAGAATCCTCAAATCGCACAGATGTTGGCACTTCAGGTGCAGCGTGTCGGAGCGGCACCGGTCTCTGTGCATATCACATCGGAGCCTTCCTCATCCACCCTGGCCCTTTGTCTTGGGCTTTCATCGCAATGGGAGGACCTCCAGCTAGATATCAGGCTCTTTGTGACTCCGGCGCTCTCTAACCTGGGCTTCCCCGCCCTAAAGCGGCTGCACCTAATCTACCCCAGGTTACCCGTGGTGCAGGGTTCCACGACGCCCCACCCAGTGCCTGTGCTGCAACATCTGATACTTTCCTTGAGCGACCGCGTACTACTGCGTTCCTTGGTGCTCCCATGGGCGCAACTTCGGAAATGCAATCTGAAATCACCGTTCTATGTGGATCTCATCTGGATCCTAACCCAGCTCCGAGACGCAGATGTCTCAGTTCTAGACGGTTATAGCGCCGGCCATGATCCACACACCGACGCGCCGCCAACACACTCCCCCATCCGATCCCTGACCATCTCCGAAACCCCCCAACGTTTCATCTGCGATGTCTTCAACTCTCTTTCGACACCGGCACTCGAAGAGCTCGCCCTCACCACCGGGTTTCCGCCCTGGGAGCGCATCGCAGGCCTTCTACGCAGGTCCCCCTGCCACCTGACGCACCTGCGTCTCACCGCTCCCCTGACTGATGACGACCAGCTCCACATCCTCGATTTACCCCACATCCGCAGCCTCGTTCATCTCGACCTCCCAAAGACGTGCCTGTCTTCCCGCCCCATTGCCCTCCTGGCGTCTTCTTTCCCGAATCTTCGGCGCCTTACTCTCTGCCGCGACGGCCTGGACTGCAGCCTGTTGCTAACGGCCTTTGCGACACACAATCGGCGCGTTATCTTGCCCTGTCGCAGTAATTCAGTGGTTTCATTGGATGCACCGGTGCAGGTCGTACTGGTGTAGGACTCGGCCTGTGCGTTGCTTTTCTGTCCCATCTTCCAACTCTCACTGGTTCCGCAGCGTTCGCTGCTAATTTTCTTGGTAGACCCGACGAACGAACGTTCTAATCGAGCGACACCCCTCACGCAGGCGCTCATTTCTTGATTATTTCCTGTGACATTCTTGCACCCTCCTTATTAGCATCCACATTATCTTTGCTCGAGCACCGCGCGAATCGCGAGTGAAACTTTCTTTCACTCATCCGTACGCGTACAGCCGAGGCGTCAGTTGATCGCACACAAGCAAACTCGCTGCAAGAATTGCCGCTACTACGGAAGTCTAAATCAGGGGCGCGAGCTGAACCAAGACTCGTTCGCAAAACCGAATCCAGAACATCGGTCCGAGGCAGTTGTGTTGAAGTTTACTTCCGTAGCAACAACATTATTTAATTTCATTGAAGTGAGCTCGAGAAGGAGCAGAGACAACGACAACCACAGAAAGTCCAAGAAAGCAGAATATCGGCGGACCGAATTGGAGTCAACAAGATATCGAACGGGGCGGCATGTCCTAGACGGCTGCAATAGCTGTAATTCCGCAAACGAAGAAAGCAGTGGACAATGCTCACCTCGAACTTTCCCACTACGCGAACGTGAACCTAAGCCGAAGCTCTCCAGCCTCCGCGGCACCCAACCGCTGCGAGGGCTCAGACGGATGGGAGATGACGCGGGGGTGTTGTGTCGTGAGCGCCGCCAGCAATGCAGCCTCGTCGGCGAGGGTGCCGCATACAGCCAGCGTGCGGAGGTTGGGAAGAGTTGCCAGCGCGGCGATCGATCGCGGGGAAAGGCGCGCGCGCGGGAAGTCGAGGTCGGTGGCATTGTGAATATGCGGTGATTCGAGGATTTGAGCGAGTTCGTCCTCGTTCAGACGCGCATTGAGGCATAAATGCTCGAGGGGGCACACTGATCGGTTGAGGAAGAGCAGAATGGCTTCCACGATCCCATTGGTGCGAAGTTCCAAACGGCCGGCTTGCAGGATCAGAGTGTCGAGGGCTGGAGTGAAGAGATTTGAGAGGATGTCTCTGAGGAAACGCGGGTCGCAGTTGGTTAAGGTGAGGGACCTGGCAAGAGACGTCGTCTGTTTTGTCGGGGGAGAGAGGACTCCGAGGAGGGCGGAACGGAGGATGGTGACGAGTGTGCCATGATTGAGTTGAGGCAGGATCCACGAAACATCCGGCCAGCTCAGGCCGTGGAGATCGCAGATGTGGAGCTGAAACCACGGGAGAAGCAAGTGACGGGAGAAGGGCGAAGGCTGGCCAACCTTCTCCAGCCTCAGGTGCGTGAGGCACGGAAGTGAGCCGACTCGATCGATATCCGACGAACTGGGATGGCTGGACATATAAGGTGGGCTGGTTAGGGTGAGCTTGTTCAAGGTAGAAAAGATAGGGCCCGTCAGTTGGGGCGACATGAAGGATGTTTCGGGTATGACAACATCCTGCCATTGCGACGCCAGCGGAAGCAGAAGGCCCAATGCGTACGGGGAAACTGAATTCCCGAAGTTAATGGAGAGCGAGGCGTGCTGGGCGCGTTCCAACTGGAGCGACATCATTGGAGTGCCAAGCCGGTTGCCGTCGAACGATGAACGAGGAAAATGCCTCCACAGGGAGGGCGCCATAAGTGTGACGCGGCGCCAATGGCTACACACTTGACTCAGAACCCACGGCGCCAGATCGACTGCGGCGCTCTCGACGAGAGTCTGCTGAAAAACCTCCAGCAAAATTTCGTTGGGGAAACGGCGTAAGGTGGAGAGCATCCCGGTGTGGGTTCGGATGATATCGTCCATCTCGTCGCGGTGCCGAAGTAACAGCACCAGTGCGTTTTGAAGGTGCGCGATATGAGGATTCGCCGTCAAAGATTCGTGCTTCGCCCTCTCGAGCTCGGATCTGAGGAGAGCGGCTTGGGAATCCGAGGGAGGGCCTGCCGTTGACGATAGCAGTTCTGGATACGTGGAAAGGATGGAGCCAGGGGCGATCTGCGAGACACATCGGATGGATTCGTTGCAAGGATACTGTAATTGTTCGTCAGTCGACCGGCGAGTCGTAGTCCCTGAACGGCTCACAGTGAGAGAATTAGGACTTTCCATCGTCAACGTTGATTCACCGTTTGAAGCTCAACTACTGCTGTACTGCGAACGGGTAGGTACCCGGAGGAGACGGAGGATCTGGTGGCAGGAAGCAAGGCTGGAATGCCGTGATGCGGCAGATTGCGGCTCCCACGGTCAATTGTCCTTGTTTGGCAATCACCTAAAACGCTAACGAAACGACGTGCCTCCTCCCACGACGACCACTCAACGACCACTCGCGATTTCTTCTCTCGCAAGGAGAAAGGCTCAGCGCACTCGGAGGACTAACCACTCAGATGACTGTGAGGTATTGGCCGTCCCAATGAGTCGCTCAACTAACACTGGCTCCAAGGACAATCCTTCCGCTTCGATTTCCTCGCTCTACTTCGCTTTGGAAGTGGCAAATTATCATCCACAGCATCCCTTCCCCGAATTACTCCCCAGCTCTGCTGGTCCTCCTTCGGATACGCAGGCGACCGTCCTTTGGGAAGAGGTCGAGGGCACGGAGCAGGCAATGTCAATCGCGGAGACCCATATTGACCGCATTCAAAACGCAGTTGGGCTACTTCTCCGGTACCGACAAAAACTCCAAACTCTTGCTGCGACTCACAGAGGTGTACTATCCGCATTGCGCCGTCTCCCCAACGAGATCCTGCTCCAAATTTTCGACTACAGCGTCAATCCTGCTGCCCAGGATCCATTTTCCCGGGCACCGTGGGTCGTTACCCAGGTCTGCAGTCATTGGCGTACAGTCGCGGTGACTGCACCGACTCTGTGGCGGCACGTCTTCTGTTCATCGGAAGTAAATCAACACTCTGCATTCGCCACCAACATGTTGCCGCTTCAGCTGGAACGTGTTCGTGGCGTGCCGGTGTCGATGCACTTTGGGTGCAAACCCCTCCAGCCTGTTCTGGACTTGTGCCTCCGATTGTCATCGCAATGGGAGGATGCCCTGTTTACCGTGCAGGACTTCCTGTCGCCGGCCTTCTCCGATCGAACTTTTCCCGCCTTGAAGAGGCTTACTCTCATGCATCAGGTGTTGGGTCCGTGGCCGGATACGCGTATGGCTGGCCTACTTCCCCATCTCGAACATCTGATCTTCAACCAGTTCAAACGGGGAATACCACAGGGCTTATTGATCCCGTGGTCGCAGCTTAAAAGATGCGATTTCAGCGGTCTCGATGCTGTCGATTTCTTCCGCATACTTGCACAGCTCCGAGACGCAGATGTCTCGGTCGCTCGTGGGCACGGCAATCCCCGAGGGCCAAAAAGCGACGTGCCACCGCCGCCCTCCCTCATCCGATCCCTCACCATCACAGATTCCAACCAACTCTTCCTCGGCGACGTCTTCGCCGACCTCTCCACCCCGGCGCTCGAGACGCTCACCATGAAAGACAATATCAGGGGGAGCTCCCACCTTGTTGAGCGCATCGTCGGCCTCCTCAGCCGGTCTGCCTGCGATCTGCAGCGCCTGTCCCTGGACACTGCTCTGCAGGAGGACGAGATGCTCGCCCTCCTCGAATCGCCCTACATCCGCAATATTCGGCATCTCGACCTACCCGAAACCGGTCTCTCTCCGGCGGTTATCCTCGCCGTTACCTCTCCTCTTGTCAACTTCCGGAGACTCACTTTTCACCGAGACTCCGCAGGCAAGGACAGCTTGATGGCGGCGATCGCGACGCGCAATCGCCTGGACTCGGAGGGTTCGCTGGAGGGAGAAGAACTCCAGGTTATCTTCGTATAGGCGTCAGTATTGCAGAGTCCAACGTACGTTTTCTCGTGGGTTGATTTGTTCCGACACTCACCGGGTTCCCCCGTGTTCCAGGTACATGTCCATTCGTTCATATTATTTCCTCACATTTTCTATGTCTCGCACCTCGTGATCGTTTGAACTAAACTTGTCTGGGCACCTTCAACCCTCTTCAACCACACTCATGATGCCGTGACACGACGCATTAAAGCTTAAGGTGTCCGCAAGGTTGGTCCGCGGCCGACAGGATTGGGGAAGTTTCACAGAGCAAACAAAGGAGCCACGGATGCAAAACAAGGGTGAGACGTACTACACTGCGGGAGAAAACGAACGCGCCTCCGCGGCTGAAATGGCAGCGACCGTGCCGACCTCGGGCCAAAGGGTCCTGAGTAGCGACTACATGTACTACACCTCAACAGCGGAGACAGTCGCTGTAGATTTGCGAAGGGGATATGAGGTGGGTTTCGTACCTTGCTCGGGGGTACTGTCCCACACACCGTCGTCGCGCACGAGAAGAATACTACTGGAGTTTGCGGTTGGTCATCGCTCGGCCTCATGTCCGTTGCAATATTGGTCTAGAGACTCGATCGTACAACTTGACGCGCGATGTCATACGAAGACAACCGAACCAGAAACAAAAATGCCCCCGTCCCTGCAACCGCGTCGACCGCGCTCCCGCCTAGGGACACTGTGAGGAGTTTCAGGCTGATAGCGAGATGCATCCATACGTGACCCAAGGCGGAGAGCTACATGCCGATCACGATCGCAGGAGAGGAGGCAATAAAGGAGGATCATGCGGGGGAGACATGGGGTGAGTTTTGTACCTTGTTCCGGGCAAGCCTTTGAGCGGTAGAACGCATCCTATTTGAGGTTGGCCGCATTCAAGAAGTTGAAGGACCGTGGGGAATTCAACTCACGTCGGTCGGTTTATGGCCAGGCGAGTCGGTGGTTCGAATCCACCCGCAGACCGTAGATATTTGAGAGACACGTTTTTTAGACCGATGCGGCGGGACATTGCTCGACGGCGAGGTTCAATGCGTAGTGGTGCGAAACAAAGTGGGTAGGGGTAAGTCGATGTGAATGGAGGTTCATGCTTCGCGATGAAGAAGTTATTTTTCGTTCTTACGTGACGGGAGGGTGAAATTACCGAAGGTCTGACGGACGCACCAGTCGGCTTGTGGGTTCATAGATCTTTCCGACTATACACCTCCTCCTGGAAAGCACAAGTCTCCAACATGTCCGTGTGAAGTTCCAGGCAACTCGCTCCCGCCGAGTGCAGAGATAAAAGTCGTGGTTCTCGGTGAATCGGTGGTTCGAGTCTATCCACGAACATAGGAACCCTTCAGTGAGGCCGTTTTGTTCCAGGTGGTAGATACGTACAGGAGCTGGAGAGCACAACGCAGAGGGCTCCGCTTGATTCCAGAGCTCGCAGTGGTTAGAAACAAGGAGGTAAACCAAGCTTCAAGTTTGCGTGACCACGGTGCGAGCGAAGAATCGGTCCAGGAGTCAAGGCCAAAGAACTCAAACCAAGTAGGAATGTAGTGATGTTACAGGTGGGAGGGGCTCAAGCTATCCGACGAGAGGAATGATCTGGTCTGTTCATCCGTCCGATTAGAGTCGAGACGAATCACGCTATCGAATGCGAGGCGTCGGTTGCGCATGCATTACTATGCTTGGTGCAGAAAAAGCGAGCGACGAAGGCCAAGACCGCTGGAGGAAGTCATACCGAACGAGATGCGTAACTGACACCAGTATGTACCCTAGAGGCTTGGTAGAGGATCATCTGGGCTTGCAGCGAGATACAGGAACTTGAAGCCAAGGGAGAACGCCAGGGGATGAGGGACGATGGCGACGGCGGAATGATGTGCGGTTGTCGACGTGGACGTTGAACTTCGAGATTCACAAAAACCGGAGGATGAGCGCAGGAAGCAGAAGGCGGGGTCGTCGGCGTGGGAAGCAATCAGTTCATGCCATCAGAATGATGGGATTCATCAAGCGTCCTGTTCCAAACCGCCATGTTCTCGACGATACTTACCTACGTGTGAGCCCTCTCTCGCTCTCGGCTCAACATTTCTCATCTTGACTTCTTTGGTGTTGGTCGGACTTGACCTCTGCGGCTGTGCTCACCGCCCTGACTCTTTGATCCGAATTAATTGTCGCAGCTGAGACGGCGCCCGGGGCAGCTCAACAAAAATGACCGGAATTTTGGATGTCGACAGTCGAAGGCCCTCGTGTACTCCGTAGAGCGGTGGCATCTCCGGATCTTCGCTATTTGGGTCGGAAATCCGGCTGGGCACTGGATGAACAGGGCACCAAAGCGGCACCAAGATCCTCAGCCTCAAACTTGCTGGAGTGTCGGCACAATAACGCTTCCTTCAGTGCCAACGCAACACAGGGAAACTGAGACCATCAGTGCGTACCCTCCATCTCCCGTTCTTTACTACCCGCACTGATTCCCCGCTGATGCAAACAGACTTCGACTCGTTCGACATGATGAAGCGCGACGGGCACGGCTTCCAAAGGAAACGTTGTTTACGCTGCTGGAGCGCAACTCGGGACTCACTTCCAGTAGGACCTGCTGTGCCACTGGGGGTACTGTTCAAACTGAGCGGATGAACTACTCCTCTCGATGCTATCCTGACGCGGTGCCTGAGGCGGCGGACCTCGACAATGAGTAACCCCGCAGAGTGAGTGCTGGCCTTCATTATCTTTACTCTGGCTTGCTGGTTGTCAGGATTGTCTGATCACCGCGCCTTCTAGATGCACTACTCCGGTACTGGCTCGCGCTTTTTAAGTATTCTCAATGCAAGACCAAACGGGGGCGTTGAACTGGCTCTTCTGAACTCTTCGCACCGTAGCCCTAGCGGGAGAAGTGCATGTGCTTCTCACACTCCTCTTCCCTCCTCGCACTCACTTTGCAAGTATCTTGACGGGTTGTAACAAAATTGACACTAATAACAGCTTCCTCCGGGCTCAAAGCCGTTGCATCCACCCACGGGGATCCAAGACGGCGTCGGGTCTCTAACAATCAATCGTCGTCGCCGGTTACGAATCCCGAATGCATAAATAGTGGGCCAACGCTCAAGGTTCCCCATCTTCGGCTGGTCCAAGGTCACTTACTCCCAGGCAGGCTCCTGTTCACGCCCCGTTCTATCCCAAACCCTACACCCCTTCGAAAACGCGACAACAACGACATAATGCACGCATCCAAATTATATTCCCTGCTCTTCCTCTTGGCTGCGATTGGCATCCAATGCGTCGTATCTACGCCTATCCCCCAGGACACCGGCTCTACTGACTCGAACTCAACGACGGACACCTCAAACTCGACTAACCCCGATGGCCCCGTCGTGAGCTCAACTGTGCTCTCTTATTCGGCAGACGAGGGGCAAGCCTCGCCCACAGTCGACCCGAGTCCCTCGCCCACAGACGACCCGAGTCCCTCGCCCACAATCGACCCGAGTCAACCTTCTACGGCCAATTCAACCGAGGGCGCCAATGGAACGAACACCACGGGCGGGGGCGGGATGGACCCACCGTACTTTGTGGTCTACGCAATCGACAATGCTCCCAGCCCACCGCCCGTCGCGAATCTAACGGTCAGTGATCATAAACAACACCATCTCAAACCCCAATCTGACTTGGCTGCCATTTGTCTAGGGCTTTAACGTCGTGTTCGTCCCGCCGCTCGTCCCGCTCCGACCCTCAAACTAACATTATAGGCATAGAAACCTGGCCTTCCTCCAGGCAAACGGAACCCCCACCTCATACTCGCAGCCCGCCGTGTGGCAAGCGATGAGCGCGTCCGCGCGCGCGGAGCTCAAGACATCGTACGCGCGAGCGGGCATCAAGCTGCTGGTCTCCGTCTTCGGGGCAACGGAGAAGCCCACCACGAACGGTGTGGACGCGAACACGAGCGCATCTGCGGTGGCCCAGTGGGTGAAGACATATGATTTGGATGGGGTGGATGTGGATTATGAGGTAGGTATTCCGATTCTCATTAGTATTTATGCAGCAGACAACTGACGGCTGGGTCGAAGGATTTGGAGGCCATGGCGGCGGGTACGGGTGAGCAGTGGGTTATTGACTTTACCAAGCAGCTGTATTCCGAGCTTGGGGGCAACTACCTGATTACGCACGCTCGTGAGTCCGCGGTTTATTCTCATTCTCACAGGCCGGAATCCTCACTGCTGACCCACAGCGCTTGCTGGATGGTACTTTCTTGCGCCTTCATTTTGGCGTCGTGCATTTTCATGATGGTTTTGCAGGTTCTCCCCTACCCGCGCTGACATGCCGAGCGGTGGATATCGCACGATACATAACGCAGTTGGAACGATGATCAACTGGGTGAGCCATTATTACCCGATCTCACGGTGAATCTCCCTCCCTCCCTGACGGAAAACCCCCAGTACAACGTTCAGGTGCAGTACACTTCTTCAAACCCAGTATCTATCTCGAGTTGACATGGTGGTGCGGGTACCCAGTTCTACGGCAGTGCGTCCCGGGTTCCACCTGTTTTTTTGGGCAGTGTACTCACGATTATCGATGATCAATCGCGACTCACAGGTCCCACCTACTACACCACCTGCGACAACCTCCTCAACGAATCCGGCGGCACCTACATCCCGCAGACCTCCGCGTTCGAGATCAATAGTGCGGGCCAAGTTCCGCTCGAGAAGATTGTCATCGGGAAGCCTGCGACCGAGGCCGATGCGTTGTCGGGGCACATGAACTCGACGGTGCTGGCCTCGTGTGTAGAGGAGGCGACGCAGAATAATTGGAGTGCGTTTAGTCTCAGATTATTGCTACTCACGATGCTTGGATAACTGACTGATTTTGAACTCCGTGTAGCGACGGGCATTATGTTTTGGAAGGTACATGGAATGTGAATGGGTATGTGCTGTGGCTAATGCTGTCGCTTGCAGTACTCGAACTCTACTACTTCTGGGATTATGCAGCAGGCCCGCGGCTCCGCATTCCCGTTGTCTTCGAATTCGTCGTCGTCCGTGACGGGGTTGGACGGCTCTGACACGACGGGGTTGAACAACACTGACACGACGGCGATGAATGGCACTGACACGACGGGGACCAATTCGACCGTGTCTGCCAGCAGTGACACTGGGTCGGACGACGACACGGAATAGAAGGGGTCTCAGTTTATTATTTTTATCATCATGATGCAGTTTGTAATATCGACTTTTTGAACATCGTTGTTCAGACTGACTGTCCTACGCAGTGTAAGAATAAGGTGAATATTTTGCGTGGAGTAAACGCGGAAACTCACTCGTCCGCACAACCAGGTCGATGTTATTCGGGATGTTTCACCGGAAATGGGCGATAACGCGCTGTGCACAGGATACATAATAATCCGGCCCACACCTTGCTCCTGACCACCATGTCAAATCCAAAAACTCTGCAAATCTTGTACTCAACAGCACCTACACCCAACGGCTTCTCTGGAATGCTCACCTAACACTCTCGCGGGATCGCGCAAGCGCCGCAAGGTGCTTGTTCTTCCCCCTGCGCGACGTCGCCTCGCCTGCCGCAGCCCAGGCCCCGGCACGACAGGGGTTTGCCCGTTCACCTGCTCGGTGTGTCCACTGTCGGGCTGCCGTGTCTCAGGGTGCACCCCGCCTTGGCGGCCCTTAGAGCTGGTGTATCCCGAGTTGGGGGATTAGTGGGCACATCCCTGCCTACACACCCTGCGATCTGCGACCGGGAGTCCCGGGTCGTTACCCGGGGCGACCCGTGTCCTGTCAAATTTCGGCGATCGGCTCCGACAAGGCTTCGGCGATTAATCTCTTGGACCCGCTCGACGCCCGCTCGCGTCTCGTCTACTCTACCGTGCCCTCGCGCCCATGCATCTATGCCCTCATGTCCTCTCTTGCCCTCGTGCCCTCTCTGTGCCCTCGTGCCGCAGCCCTCGCGCTCTCTGCGCTCAGGTTACCCTCGAGCACATATATCTCCATCTATCTGCTGGCATCTACACTGCTCTCATGCCCATGCATCTACTGTGCCCTCGTGCACTCTCTGTGCTGCTGTGGAGGTTGCCCTCGAGCACTTGACCACAACTGCATCTATTCTACATATTGTCTGCCCTCGCGCACTAAATATCATAATATTCTTCTATTTTAGGCCCTACCTATATCGTACCTGAGCCTTTGGAACTGAAAATGAACAGTTCGACTTGTTCTCGCCCTTCGCTGGTGAACTGTTGTACAATCGGTGGACCGCTCACGGTGTGGTGGATGGCGGAGGGTTTGTCTTGGAAAGAGAGGACTCGGACCAAGCCCCGCTGGGTTACCTCCGCTTGTCCTGCTATGTCCAAAAGCCGGCCATCCTTGGGCTCGTGTACCATAGGTTCAAAGTTTAAAGGTGAGGGCGGGAGCTGGTAGGAGTGATTCATTCTTCAATTTCCTGCACAAGGTCAGTGTACTTCTATGCTGCTATTCAGGTGTCCGCAATCTACGGCCTCGCCGAGAGAGGTTAGCTCGTTGCGGGCGGTTGGGTAGTGGTGTAGCACAGTACATTCATAGGGGTCGGTGTACTGTATGCTACAACCCGGAATGTTCCGAAAGGGGACCACAGCGGGCATAATATTATCCTGAGTCTTATCCTGTTCGAGCAAATTAAGTATAATAATTTGTTCGAGCAGCACATCATTAAACCGTGGGAACATTGAGTTTGAACGTGCAGGAGTTGTGCACCTTACGTCCAAATCCTCGTCCCGAACAATGTACATAACTCCCATAATGCCTTGAGAAAACACGCAGTAGGAAATGCTTCTGATTCCTCCCTCGCGTCCCGCATGTAGCTTCGGTGCCTTGGATAAAGGTGCCCCAAGGCTCGTGCGCGGCCGGCGTGATTGATGAAGCTGGGGCAGCTGTTTTAATTTTTTGACTGGCGCGTTCCCACTGGAATAAGAAACCGAGGAGCAGTGTAAGTATTTGAACTGGAATCACGGGGGACTCGCAATTGCGGACTCCAAACAAAACGCGAATCGCCTCCGCTGCTGAAATTGGGCCTCCGGGTCCTGAGTAACGACTAAATGTTGCCTTCACTTCAACAGCGGGGACAGTCGATGGAGATTTACGAAGTGGATATGAGTTGATTTGTGTACCACACGAAGGTCTGAAGCTCGGCCCACAAAGCTGAAGGCAAGCAACGGTTGGTGGACCTCAATCCCGCCAACGGATAGTATACGTTGGCTTTGCGAGGGAGAACTGTTGCAACGGCGGAGTGGCTTGTGAATGGCGTCGGACGGACGTCGAGGAGGTCGAAACACCATTCACAAAGCCGGTCGGACTCCGACGGAGGATGAGGGCAGGAGGAAAACCATGGCGTGGGAGGAAATCAGGCAACCTCGGCCTACACGGCATCGTCCGATTCCATCAAGATGATGGAATTCATCAAGCATCGTGCTCCGAACCACCATGTTCTCCCGGCGATACCTACGCGTTCCAGACTTCCAGTCCTCCTGCGTCTAAAAATGCACCGGTTACTCGGAATTTGTTCCCCGCCAGTTGCAACCGCCAGCTGACACGGCGCCCGGGGCAGCTCCACAAAATGACCGGGATTTGGATGTCGACAGTCGAGAGCCCGCGCGGGCTCCGCAAGCTTCTGGCGACTTTGGATCGTTCGTTCCTAAGTAGCAGGTGAAGGTTACTTGCCCCGAAAATCATGCTGGGCAGACAAACAGAGCCTCAAGATCTGGCTTGCTCGAGTGACGCTCACAGTCCAACGGAACCCTGGGAATCGAGACCATCAGTGAGTGAGTAAACTCCGTCTCCCGTTCTTTACTAATCGCACTGATTTACTATTGATGCAATCGGACTCCGACTCGTTCGACGCAGCAGTACATCCAGTAGAGTTCACAGCCTCATCGTGAAGCACGATGGGGACGGCTCCGGAAGGAAATATCGTCTACGCCGCTGGAGTGCAACTCGGGAGAGGGTCTGCTGTGGGCACTCTCCAAACCGGGCGGTGAATTACTGCCCTCGATACTGTCCTAGCGCGGCGCCTCGAGAATGCGTAACCCCGCAGAGCGAGTGCTTGCTTGCGTTATAATTGGTTTAGCGCGGTGATTAGAAAATCCTGACACTACTGGTTGTCAGGATTTTCTGACCACCGCGCCGCGCCTCGTAGATGCGCTAGGCCCACACTGAGGTACTGGCTCGCGTTTTTTTTTGCCTATTTTCAAACCAGGAACAAATGGAGGCGTTGAATAAACAATCTTCGCACCTCGCCCCTAGCGAAAGCAAGTTAGCGCTCCTCACACTCCTCTTCCCTCTTCGCAGCCACTTCATTCAAGTATTTCGGCGGGTTGAGTGCGTGCTTGCCTTCATTATTTTTACTCTATCTTACACCACGGCTCGCTAATTGTCAGTATTGCCTGATCTCCGCCACTTCCCTACTCCGCAACACTACCGTTGCATCAACCAATGGGGATCCAAGACGGCGTCGGGTCTCTAACAATCAATTGTCGTCGCCCGCTACGAATCCCGAATGCATAAATACTGGGCCACCGTTCAGGGTTCTCCCATCTTCGGCTGGTCCAAGGTCACTCACTCACAGGCAGGTTCCTGTTTACGCCCCCTTCTATCCCCCAACACTACTACACCCCTTCGAAATCACGACAACAACAACGACATAATGCACGCCTCCAAGTTATCCTCTCTGCTCTTCCTCTTGGCTTCGACTGGCCTCCAGGGCGTTGTATCTAAGCCTATCCCCCAGGACGCCGACTCTACGGACTCAACCTCGACGAGCTCAACTGAACATCAGGCGCGAGATGGGGGGCCGATGAGCCCCCCGTACTTCGTAGTCTACGCACAGGACAACGCTCCCAGCCCACCGGCCGTCGCGGATCTGAAGGTCAGTGATCATAAACAACACCATCACAACTCGCACCCCAAACTGACTTTTGCCTGCCATTCGTCCGTCTAGGGCTTCAACGTCGTGTTCGTCCCGTTGCTCTCGTCCCGCACCCACCCTGAAACTAACATTCCACGCATAGAAACCTAGCCTTCCTGCAGGCAAACGGCACCCCCGACGCGTACTCGCAGTCCGCCGTGTGGCAGGCGATGAGCGCATCCGCGCGCACGGACCTCAAGGCATCGTACGCTGCGGCGGGCATCAAGCTGCTTGTCTCCGTCTTTGGCGGGGCGGGGAAGCCCACAACGAGCGGCGCGGACGCGAAGACCAGTGCGTCTGCGGTGGCCCAGTGGGTGAAGACGTATGATATGGACGGCGTGGATGTGGATTATGAGGTGGGTCTGCGATTATTATCATTATTATTTGTTCAGCAGCAAACTGACGGCGGGGTCGAAGGATTTTGACGCGATGGATGCGGGTAAGGCTGAGCAGTGGGTTATTGACTTTACAACGCAGCTGCATTCAGAGCTTGGGGACAATTACCTGATTACGCATGCTCGTGAGGCCACGGTTTCTCTTTTCACTCTCGTAGGCTGGAATGCTAACTACTACCCCACAGCGATTGCTGCATGGTGCCTTTTTGCACCTTCGTTTTGCCGCCCTTTTTTGATGATCTTTCAGGTTCGCTCCTAACATGCCTAATGGTGGATATCGCGCGATACATCAGGCGGTTGGAACGATGATCAACTGGGTGAGCCATTATTGTCCGATCTGGCCGTGAATCCCTCTCCCTGACGGAAAACTATCAGTATAACGTTCAGGTGAAGTTCACGTCGTCGAATCCACTATCTATGTCGAGCTGACACGGCGCGTGTACACAGTTCTACAACAGTGCGTCTACTTTCCAACCCCAACCTCAACTCCGCTTCCATTCCAGCTTCCATACTCACGACTCGGACTTGCGCAGATGCCATTTACGAACCCTGCGAGGGTTTCCTCCACGAATCCGGCGGCAACGAACCGCAGACCTCCGTCTTCGAGATCAACACCGCGGGCCAAGTTCCGCTCGAGAAGATTGTCATCGGAAAACCTGCGATCCCGGCTAACACGGGGTCGGGGTTCACGAACATGACGGTGCTGGCCTCGTGTCTGCAGGAGGCGACGCAGAATAAATGGAGTGCGTTTATTCTCGGATTATCGCTCCTCATCATACTTGGGATAACTGACTGATTTTGGACCTTTTGTAGCAACGGGCATTATGTTTTGGAAGGTACGTGGAATGTGAATGGGTATGTGCTGTGGCTAATGCTGTCGCATGCAGTACTTGGACTCTACTACTTCTGGGATCATGCAGCAGGCCCGTGGCTCCGCATTCCCGTTGTCGAATTAGTCGTCGTCTGTGACTGAACAACACTGACCCCTATGACACGACGACCACGATGGACAACACTGACACTGACACGACGGCACGGACGCGACCGGGTCTGCTGGTAGTGATACTGGGTCGGACGACGACAGAAGGGGTTTTAGCTGATTTTCTGTATAATGCCGTTTGGAATATTCACTTTTTGAACATCGTTGTTCAAACTGGCTGTCCCACCAAGCTTAAGTACCAGGTGAATATTTTGCGTGGAGTAAACCAAGAAAATCAGGGCACGGTGAAAGTGCCGCTGTGCCGTTTCAACTGCTGCAAATTGCCGCTGTTGAAAATTGCCGTGCCGCTGCATCAGCCAACATTGCCGCTGCCAACTGCCGCAGCATGTCACACTGCCGCAGTGTCACACCAACCATTGCCGCAGCCTCAGCGGCAGTTTGGTTCAACATTGCCGGGTGCACGATTCCGGCACCCCCGTGAACCATAAAGTATGTGAACCGCTTCTCGCATTTTCTGGTCAAAATAATGATCTCTACAACATGGTGTTGGCTCGAAGGTTTAAGCGAGTGCTCAAACTAGTGATGTGCTGGCCCTGGCTTGAAGCCAGAAGCCAAGCCTACCAAGCCATGGCTTCGGGAAGCCAAGCCAGGCCAGAATCCTGGCTTGAGCTGGCCCTGGCTTCTGGCTTCAAATTCTCAAGCCAAAGCCAGGCCATCAAGCCCGGGCTTGGACTGATGCTATTTCAACCACAGGAGGACAATTATTTGAGACACATTTCTCAATGTTTTGAACCTAGTAAGTACCCCTTGCGGAATATTGCCATCTTCTCGATGTTTCTGACCTAGTTTCGACATTTTTTAGTTCAACCAAGTTCGGATCAAACAGCGCGAGTCCACACCCCCCACTTGAGGTGAGGGTGATCTTGGTGTAAGTTCCCTGTTACAATCATAGCGAGCTTTTACGACCTCAAACATGTTTTTTCCTACCTAAAACCGACACTCTGTGCAGAAATGAACCGTGGGAATATGTGGTGCCGAAGCCATGGCTCAAGCCAGAAACCATGGTTTGGCTTGGCTGGCTTGGGCCTCTGGCTCTGGCTTGAATATTTGTGAGCCTGAGCCAGAGCACGCCAAGCCCAAGCCATGGTTTCTGGGCCAAGCCAAGCCAGCACAACACTAGTTCAAACTTCAGTGCACAGGTTAGACAGCGTAAACGACATGTAGAGCGGAGATCATCGTCAAAGTATGTGTTTTGAGTTGGATCCGCGAAGAACACACTGCATCGGCACTACCCCGGCCCCAGTGCGGTTGTCCCTGGCTAATTTAGAACAGAATTAATTTCTTGAATAGTCTATGGTGCATAAAAGTAGAAAGAATACTCGTAAACGGGACGGATGGTCGCCGGATGCCATACATCTCATTCTAGTGGTGTATGTGTCCTCTGAGCACCAAAACTGCGAGATTCTGAGGTAAGTCCTCCTATCTGCGATGTTTCCGAGGTTTCATGTTGAAAAACTAGATCCTGAATAACTAGATAAAAAATGAAAATGGAGGTATTTCCTGCCTACAGGATGTATATGGTGGGCTCTCAAGTCATTCTAGCCATTAACCTCAAATCCCGATGCACAAAAAAAGTGCTGCTGCACCAGCGGGTACTTTGCCGCAGGGTGGCTGTGTTGCCGCTGGCAGGCTGCCGCAGAGGGTCTACACGATCCCTCCGCCAGTTAAACCCTTGGAGAAAGCGGTCAATATTCATTAGGAGGTGAGTCACGTACCAACACAAGGAAATTTGTCAAGTGCTATGTTGCCGGTTTGGCCCCGGTGTTTTGTGTTGAAAAAATTAGATCAGGTATAACTTGAGCAGGAGTCGAAATCAGAGTGTTCCCCTCCTACTGGAAGTCAGGGGCAACATATGGAGGCATTCTGCTCAACAATCTCAAAAAACCTCACCAAGAAAAGTGCCGCAGCGGCAGTCGGTACATTGCCGCAGAGTGGCTGTTGGGTTGCCGCTGACTGGCGCAGCGCCGCGGGAACCTTCTACTTGAGGATGAGGAGGCCAGGACAAGGTCGGTACTCGTTCTGAGGGCACGCTGTAGTTGGGGTAACCCCGACTCGATTCCACCGACGTTAGGGCAGGCGAGGTGAGAACTGAGCTTGAATTGGGCTTGAGGTTGAAAATTTTCATGTTGAACTGCGGCAAGATTGAACGGTGGAAGACGCAACGCCGGTGACGACGGCGGAATAGACTTGCAATTTGAATTCTGAAGCTTCGAGAGATTAAACAGTCCGACGGACCTAGCATCGACGACGAGGACTTGAAGACAGGGACAAGATGAATTTGGGTGAAGTTGAATGTTGAACCTTCGAGATTGAACGGTTGGAAGGACGGACCCGGAATCGACAACGATGACAGGAAGCACAAGACGTACCGCAGGGAACTTGAAGGGCCACAAGACAACTTGCAAGTGGCCGCTAGAGATGCGGTAGTTTGGTCACAGTGCCGCATGTCACGGACCAATTTGCCGCAGGCAATTGCAAAAGTGCCGCATACAGAAAGCACGAGTGCCGCTGCATGCAGCACGATTGCCGCTGCAAAATGCCAAAAGTGCCGCTCGGAAGTGCCGCAGAGTGCCGCTGCAGCATATTTGCCGCTGTTTGGTTGCCGCAGAGTGCCGCAGAGTGCCGCTGCAAGTTAACTTAAGTCGTCCCTGAACGACGTC
Source organism: Mycena filopes (assembly GCA_029281495.1). NCBI lineage: Eukaryota > Fungi > Basidiomycota > Agaricomycetes > Agaricales > Mycenaceae > Mycena > Mycena filopes. Next base: position 1,611,512 of record JARIHR010000018.1, on the reverse strand, counting down.
AACGAGGTTCAATTAACGTTGGATTGAGTCCTAAACCCTCCATAGACAATACAGGTACGTGCCCGCCTACGATTCGAGGCCGGGCGGGCACGTTGAACACAAGTTCAACATGTGCCGTAAGTTGAACTGCCGCTGAGTGCCGCAGACATTGCCGCTGCACGCGGCAACGGTACTGCTGCGGCAAAATATCTTTGCCCAGAAAATCACTCCCAAAGACTCCGGTAGCATCGATCCCCACGCGACTAGTTTTTTCGTGTGAGGGGAGACTGGCCATCCGGGTCTGGTTCGAAACAAAGAGGTAACCGAGGCCAAAGAGGGAATGGGAGGATATTTGCGCTTCCACCGATCTTAATATTCCTCTCGACGCCTCGATCGTACAACTGGACGCGATTCACACCAAGACAACGCAGCCAGAAAAAAAAAATGCCCCCACCCCCGAAATCGCGTCGACTGCGCTCTCACCGAGGACCGGCAGCGAGGGCTCCGTCCGAGCACCACAGCTGAGAACTACATGCCGATCACGATCGCAGAAGAGGAGGCAATTTAGGAGGATTATGCGGGAGAGACATGGGTTGAGTTCCGTACCTTGTTCCGGGCGAGCAGACGGTTGGATGGTTGAATTGGTCAGAAATTTCCCAGTCGCCATCTCCCAGAGGTAAGCGAATGCCATGCCCCTCTGGCGAATATTCCGCTCCGATGCACTCGTTGACTGGTTATCACCGCTCATCATCGTCTCCAATGGCCTCGTCTCGGTTGCCGACTGTGTTCCATTTCCATACGTCGGTTCTGCCCTTAGGGCGGGGCTCGCCCTGCTAGAGCTTATCCAGGTACCGCTATGCGCTGCGCTTGATTATAATGGAGTCAGTCGGAGAGTTGGTGGATAGACTCAACCGGCGGACATTATTGGGAATGGCAGCTTTTGCTCCGCAGGACACCAATACGCGGGTGGAGGAGCTAAATTGGGCAAGCTATCTCTCACCTTCAAGTCTCAAATCTCTTGGGCGCCAGGCGTGGAGGGGGAAATATTAATGCCGCGCATAGCCAGGGAATCGCGGTGGGTCCGCTTCAAATGCTAGGAAGTTGAGAGCCAGCAAGTAAGTACGCGTGGAGCAAACCAGGAAACTCACATCCGTACGGGTCAGGCCTAGGCGAGTCGGGGGTTCGAATCCACCCACGGATCTTGAGTATCTGAAGTAGTGGCGTTTTTGGACCGATGCGGCGGGATATTGCTCGACAGCGAGGGTCTGGGGGTAGTGGTCTGAAAGAAAGGATTAAGCATGAGCAAAGCATGAGTGAGTCGATGTAAATGCGTAGTACCTGAGAAACGGTAGTTCCACTCGCAGCCTAGCGAAACAAGGCCTGATCTTTGAACTTGGCGGAGAAGAGTCGGTGGTTCGAATCCACCCGTGGACGTGCGTGGTTCGTTATGTCCTTTTTCATTTCTACGCCAGGCTGAAATTGGAGCAGGTCTGAAATACGCACCACGTCGGCCTGGGGGTATTCCCGCAAAACTTGTGGGAAGCAGCGGTTGGTAGGTTGGTTCCTCCGGTAGATCTCGAATGAATCCTGGTGAATACACAGTCTTCAATGTGTCCGTGTGGAGTACAACAGGTAACTCGCTCCCGCCAAGTGCACAAAAAACGTTCATGGTTCCGGGAGAATCGGTGGTTCGAGTCCACCCGCGGACATGTGTAGTTATACTTGCCCGTGCGCTATTTTTTTCCATGTGGTAGACGAGTCACGGTGGCCGCAAGAGCTGGAGGACCCGGCGCGAATTGATTCCAGGGATCGCGGTTCGGACGAAGGAGGTGCTTAAGCTAAGCTTCAAGTTTGCGTGACTACGCGCCGCGCGCGCGGAGAATTGGAGGAGTCAGAGCGGAAAGAAAGCCACAGAGTAGTCGCATTACGGTGGAGGGGTTCCTGACGCCATCCAACGAGAGAAAGGATCCAGCTGAAAGTATGTAACGCCACTCAGAGCCGTCGGTGCAGACTTCAGAGAGACCGGCGGGTGTTATGGTTGGTCGATGAACAGCAGGGCAAGAACGCCGGGGAGAGTAAGTCGTTTCAAATGAGGTCCGTCCAAGAGCGCAACTGAGAACAAGAACGAGGCCAGATGTATAATCGCCGAAATTTCCGCAGCGGATAGTATACGTTTCGAGCGGTACAGCGCGATGCAGGGGCCATCGCGGCGCCCGCATCGTGCGACGCTGGCGGGAAATCGAGGGAGAACCCAAGCTAGTGCTTGCTGGCCGAATTATTTGCGGATTCTGAGATTTTGAAGCGGACGTTGAGGAGTTCGAGACAGCGCTCAGCGGCTCAAGCATGATGGCTAACGGCAGGCGCGCGGGATTCGTGGATTTCACGAGTCGATGTTGCCGTAGGTGGATCCTTTAGCGCCGTGGTGCCGTCGGGACCCTCCACAAGTTTGCCCTTCGTCGAGTGAGTCATCTCCGGGATTGCTGTAAAGGCGGCGGGACCCAGTGTGAGGGCAAGAGGACCAAGTATATCCCACAGTCATGTTGAGCAAAGAACGGGGCATGCGACCCGAGTAATGGAGACAGATTTGAAGGATGAGCGTAGGAAGCAAAAGGTGACGCGGACTGCGTGGGAAAAACTGATCAAACTCCGCCCGAGCGGCATTAGCCGGCATCGTTAACATTCAATTTTCAATCAAGCAGCGGCGAATCCCGCATGCACCTGTAGCGTCCAACTCTCTCCTGACCTCCCTCGTGTAGGATCCTCATATATCGCAGTCAGATCAATAAAAAGGCCACAAAGCTCCCAGAAGAGAACCTGAACACGTCCTCGGCTCGCCTCTCCCTAGCTCAAAGGAATTGCTCCTTCAATCTGAACTCAAGGTTCATCGAGTGAGGCGGCCAGCCACCTTTGCTTAGCGAGGATCTCGCTTCGGTCGCTGGGTGGATATCCATCCGAATTCAAGGAATACGGCTTACCCGGTGTTGGGAACGCTATGGGGTCGGCACTGCTGCTAGCGGCAGCGGTCCGAGCTTCAGTCAACGAGTTCTTCATCGTTATTGAAGAACTGAGAAAGAATTGAGACACACAGAGGAAGAAAAAGCTGCTGAAGCCCGCTTCACGCCCTATGCCCATGGGTCGAGTCGAATCACCGCCCTCAAAGGGAAGCAGTGAGTTTTTTCACTCAACGACGACCTTTAGATCTTGACCAGGGTTACTATTCAGTGGGGTCCACTTCGGATACAGCAGCAAGGCATCACACCCGCACGAGCACGCTGAAAAAGGTGATCATAAGGGACCACGCTACTCACCTGCCCCGAGTCGAACGGGAGCTGCATGGCTACATGGCGACTTGATCTTAACGGCGCGGGCAATTCATGTATATTTTCCGAAGGGATATTAGATGCGTTTTGACCTCCTTGCTAGAGATGCAGACCGTCCCACGCGTCGTCGTCGCGAGAAGAATTTACTCGAGAGCGGTTGAAATTCCCTCTGCACGTCGCTGAACGCTCGACGCCATGTTGCGCGCATGATTGATGCGAACTTGTGATTATTAAAAATATGCCTCCGCCCCAGGAATCGTGTCGACCGCGCTCGCACTGGTTGAGCTAGGGTATATTCCCTGGCTGCAGTTAGATGGCCCACCGGACTCTCACCCGGCTGTCCGTCCACTATGTCATCTGGGGGGTACCAAGTGATTTTCACCTGCGACCCCAGATCCGCGAACTACGTGACGATTACGATAATGGAAGCGGAGGCAACTACCGAGGAACACACGGGGAAGATATGGGCTGAGTTGTGTACCGTGTTCGACGATGAAATCTCACGTCACATAAGATTCAACCGTGGGAAACTAGACCATTACGTACACACGGGATGCCGTGACTCGGATACGACGTGGCTTGCCCAACTCTCACCACTGACCACCGTCCTGGCTCCCGCTCGAAAGCCCCCGCTCGGACGTCGTCCCTCAATACGGGACCCTCCTGCCATGGATGGATACCAATTGCCCAAGGACCGCCCGGCCTGCGCCACTCCAACTCTTTGGACGATGGACGCAAGTAAGCTTACCTATGCCACGGCAGTGCTCCCTGCAACCTCGCTGTCGTGCCACTCGTAACCTATTCGATAGCTTTTCTTCCCGGTCCAAATGTACGGTTTAAACTCAATCGACTCGAACAAGTAATCCAGTGTCTACCTGTTTTTGGAATCGAGACGGTGCCGCTGTCCGCGGAGTGTACCCACTGTACCTGGACGTGTAATATATATCTCAAGGACTCGGTGTCGCTCCTCTCACAAACAGCGCCCTCGGCCTCCTTGTCCCTGGAGGGCTGCGTCAAGTTACCTGCTTCACCACTCGCGATCGAAGTACTGGATTCCACGCGTTCAGTACTTATACTACCTCGGCGCCTCCGATTCCCATTGCCCTCAGCCGATCAACCCCCTGGTGCTGATATCCCCGTCATCGTCAAAGTCTAGCGCTGCCCTTGTTCCAATTTCCGACACGGCGCTTCCAAATTCAACCATACTTTCAAAACGCCGCTCGCATGGCATTCAAAGTACCGCCCAGATCACTATAGGGATCATGATCCGTCCTCACGCTTTTGGACGTTTGCTTGTTCCAATGTGCGGTAAGTCTCCAGAACTAATTTGGTCTCTAGAGCTCAGTTGAGTTTCATATCGCCGCTCTCTGCGACCTTGTATTTTCCTGGTCATGACGACAAATTCCCCGATCATCCCTGCCTCTTACTTCCGCCTCACAGTCTATAAAGAGGACACCAGACTCGACCAGTTCAGCAACAAAAAAGCCTCTCTCCTCCCTTCCTTCACTCCCGCTCTCACCACCCACCTTTATTCAATATGCAATTCACCATCGTCTCCATCATCGCGCTCGCCTTCGGTGAGCTTCATCCCCCCATACCGTCAGCGCACCCGGCTGACTCGCTTTCCCCAGGCGCGCTCTTCGCACAGGCTGCGCCCGTGCAACGTCCTGAGGACTTGGCCGTCCGCACGCCCGCCGAGGTGAGCATCGTCACTCTGACGCAGGCACAGCAGGATTTAATTCAAGCCGCTTTCTCAGATTATCCCGGAGGTCGAGGATCGCGGGTGCAAGCTCTACGCGTGCTTCTAATCGGTAACTTCATCCCACAACCTTTCAATCCATGCGCGGTATTGACCGGCGCCTACTCGCAGACATTCTGCACCGGACCCAAAACTACTCCCCAGCGCTAAAGAATACCCAACGCCCATCGTAAACACTCTTTCAACCTCGCCTTAGACATATCGATATGCCTACTGTAATGTCCGTCGTTCTGGTAACATAATTCAACCCTGTTTTTTTTGCTGGTCCTCAGGTGACTTTCGCCACGGTTGCGTTCGAACCAAAAAGATCGGAGCATCCCGGATGAAACAAGCGAGAGTGCCGTAAGCGCCTGATGGCGGTTCGTGCCTTGCCTCCTGCCACCACCCTTGTGCTCACCCCTCGCGATCCGCCTGCATTGACAATCCTGCCTCTGCCTACGGGTTTTTGCAATTTGCATGCTAGCTCACTGGCACCCCTCCAATGTCGCCGAGGCTTCGACATGCTAGCACAGATAGTTGCCGCAGGAAAGTATCGCAGCATTATCATCGCCCGGTTTCCCTCTCTACGCGGATCAGCACAGACTGCTCTACAACGCGGATTTTGACGGTGCTCTTGTGCTCCCTGCCGCCGCCGCAATCGCAGATTTTTGGGTTGTACCTTCCTTGGTTGTCCTAGGCCTGGCCTGGCGTCACTCACCTTGCACTGGTCCCGCACGCCGCACGCTCCGAGCTTCTCCATCTGGACTATAATACTGACTGGAATGACTGCTACTGCCCGGACTCCGCTATCTCGCCGTCCGAACTATGATGATGCTCAACTGAAGCACTCTCCTCGTCCTTCCGTCTTGGTGGCAACAATTCAATACCTCACTGCTCAGTCGTTTCAACAAAATTGGCCGCCATTGAATATACGGAGTTTCAGGCTCCTTCGTCCCTAGGTTCCAATAGGGCCCCTATTATATACTCGATCGAGGAAGCTAGGCTACCGCCAGAGCGTCCGAGGGTGCCTGAGAGCGCCTTGATGACGGTATTGAAACGACTACTTCATGTCTAATATTCCAACGGATCACCCCTGGTGCTTAGATCTCCGTCTTCAAATTCTACTGCCCTCACTCGCATCTCCGCAACGGCTCCGAATCATGATGGACTTATCTCGCCTTGGTCTTTGGCGGTAAGGTATAAAATGGTTCCGAATCGAACACCTCAAGCACAATCAACCCTCCCTTCTCTTTCGTCCTTATTTACCCGCTTACTATGGTGCGCGTCACTTAGTCACCACCTCTGTGTGACAACTGCAACTACTGCCGCAAATATTTACCTATTTTTTTATCCTCTTGCCAAACGACTCCTTTTCATGAGGAGAACAAATCCCCAAGACCGATTCTTCATAGCTAAATATTTGAAGGAGTTATAAATTTCTGAACCACCCGATTTGGCAGTCTGAGCCATTCAGGGGTATTCTCTGTTGAAACTGCATACAGGCAGCATGGGATATGTGTTTGGTGCACCCTTGAGCTCATGCCGTTAAGTAAATGGTCAAGTATTAGCCTTGAGAGGGACCAAATTTGTGGTTCCAACAGGCTAAACGTGGGCCAAAAAAAGAAATTTTGCCTCCGGCCGATTTGGCAGTAGTACAACCGAGGTGGTGACTAAGTGGCGCGCACCATATGCAATTTAACTTCGTCTCAGCCATCATTGCGCTCGCCTTCGGTGAATCCTACCATCCCCCGTCCTGCAAACACTCCAGCCTAACCTTTCCCAGGCGCCCTTGTTGCACAGGCCATCCCCGTCCAACGTGCTGAAGACTCTGTCATCCGCGCGCCCGAGGTGAGCATCATCATATACTTCCGACGCAGCGGGCACGACTCAAATTTCCTTCTTCTCAGCCGCCTGTTGCGGATGGATGCAGGGATTTTGTGTGCATTTAAATAAGATGGTCGTGCTTACTCGAGGTGAGTTGTCCCTCGACGTTATGTTAGGCTGTACTTACCGAAGTTTTCCAAGCTCGCCCATTCTGGAGACAATCAACTCTTTCCTTACCTTCTGATACATATGTGATTTGATCCCCAGCGCTCTACGGAGGATAACTGAAGCCTTTGTGTTGTCTTTGCTCGTTGACCGTCCAGGCGGAAACCTCCATCCATAACGAGCCATCTCTGCGTCCAAAAGCATGATGAATGGGTCTTACCCACGATCGCGCTCGACTAGGTGAAGACTTAGGCAATAAACGGCTGAATCGATTCCACCTTAGCTCGAACACTGGATAATCTGGATTGCGAACATACCCGAGATGCCCGAGGTCCCGAAAATATTTGCCACGGGCACGGTGGTTCGCCCTGATTTGTGGTAGAATTGAGTTGAGTCTTTGGAGTAGACTTGTGGACGGAGTGGGCTGAAGAAATTTCTTTGTTTGTCGATTCTCTTTGGATTTTCTCGTTCTGTTAAGTACGACGCGGCATTGCGAAAGGTTCTTGTTGCGAACTCTACTATACCGATGATCTGTGCAGTGTGTCGGCCGAACCAGCGGAGGCCACATCTCGTCTTTTTTTCCCTCGTTCATTTTCTCGCACTTGTGTTCAACAGGACCTGGCCTTGCTTGTCCTTGCTTGGCTAGAGCTTGCCACCTCCTCTCTTGCAAAACCACGCGAAACTTCCTCCTTGTCCTCGACCAAGACCCGCAGTCGATCCAGTCGCGCGACGAGACGGTTAATATGGACACTGCGACCACGGTAAGTGCTTCTCTGCGCTCCGACATCCCATGGATCCTTGAAAAAAAAAATCCTCAGTGTCCGCGCGACACGACTTGCTCCGTTCACTTTGCTTCAGGGCTGGACGCTCGTCCTCCTACCACATACCCAAAGCTACTTGCCACCTCTGCTGGTCCTCCCACGGATTTCCAGGCTACGGTTCTTTGGGCGGAGGTCGAGCGCGCGGAAGCGGAGATAGCGACAATCGCACCCCACATAGCGCGCCTCCAGCAGGCGCTCAAGCGACTGATCCGAAACCGTAACAGGCTCGACAATTTCGCTAAAACGCACCGGGGCGTGCTCTCTGCAATGCGCCGTTTCCCCAACGAGATCCTGCTCGAGATATTTCAGTACACCGTCAATCCGACCGCCGAGGATACATCTTCCCGCGCGCCATGGCTCGTGAGCCAGGTCTGCGGTCATTGGCGCTCGGTCGCGGTAGCCTCGCCGTTCTTGTGGCGTCACATCGTCTGTCCGGACTTGTGGGATCGAGAGCACAAGGACGAGTCTATGCTGCAACTTCAGATACAGCGTGTCCAGGGCGCACCGGTCTCCATGCAATTTCCCACGGGACGCCCCCCTTTGGACTCTGCCCTGGCTCTTTGTCTCGGAATCTCCTCCCAATGGGAGGATCTCAAGATTGAAGTCACACCTTTTGCGACTCCGATGTTCCACAACCGCAATTTCCCCACCCTCAAGAGGCTCGCCCTGATTCACCGCGAGTACCGTGCATGTGGGCGTCCGAGCCAGCCTCATTCCCTTCCCGTCCTCGAACATTTGATGCTCTCCGATATGCATGGGCGAGGGGAATTGCGAGGCTTGTTGCTCCCATGGTCGCAACTTCGCAAATGTGATATGGAATATCTGCATTCTGTGGATGTCCTTGGGGTTCTGAGCCAGCTCCGTGACGCAGAAGTTTCGGTTTTGAATGGGCACGGCAACAACGATCCACACCCTACGACGCCGTCACTCCTCCGATCCCTCACCATCACCCACCCCACCCAAAACTTCCTTCGCGATGTCCTTGACGCCCTCTCCTCCCCGGCGCTCGAAAGGCTTACTCTGCAGGACAATGACGCCGTCCCCCGTGGGCCCCGAGGCTCGCTCGGTGAGCGCATCGCGCGCTTTCTAGACCGCTCTGCCTGCCGTCTAACAGACCTGTACCTCGATAATGAACTGGATGAGGACGACCAGCTCCACATCCTCGGTTCACCCCACATCCGCAGTGTCGTTCACCTTGACCTCCCAAACACGGTCTTGACGTCCCGCGCTATCGCCCTCCTCGCGTGTCCTCTCCCAAATCTCCGCCGCCTTACTCTTCGCGCCCGAAGCCTTACTGTCCCCGGCGAGGGGTTGGATGAAGGGTTGTTGTTGGCGGCGCTCGCAACGCACAATCAGCCGATCATCTCTTCTGGTGGCGGGAATTGGCGGGGAGCACTGAAGGTCGTCCTCGTGTAGGACTCAAATCGTACGTTACTTTCCAGGTTCAATTTCACGACGCTTATTGGTTATACAGGCTTCGTTCGCTTCCGAGCCGACGTTACACTTCGAATTTCCTGTTGTGCACGACGACGGCGTTGCGTTGTGAAAAAAACTTGCAATCGAACGAAACTTTCTGAGCTCTACGAGCTCTGAATCGTCACTCGTAATATTCTCGCGGCCTCTTTGAATCCACACCATCTTCATTCGAGCACGGCGAGAACCGTTGGGGTTGAAGTTGGACTTCATTCTGTCCATTTTCAACGTTCAACCTCCGCACAGCCAACATTGCAGTGAATTCGGTTTCACCCCACACTTCACGATCGTCGAGTACCTGATAGTCGGAAAGCCTTCTGAACTGCGATAAAGCTCGTATAGATGCGTACTGCTGTGTTCCACATACTTCACATCCAAGCACGGCGCGCCAAAACCTGCCATCGGGGACCAGTCAGGCTCGAAAATACTTGTTCTGCTCCCGGAGCAGTTGGCGAAAGAACTGGAGGCGAAGTCAGAATTAATTTCAGTAGTAGCCTCGGCGGAGCATTTTGTTACTTCTTCGTGTACCTACCAGTAATCTCGACTAATGCAGCTTCGTGGGATACCCAGAGTCCGGAAATTGCTTGTGCTGCCTGGAGGACCGATTCCGACACGTGTATACTTAAACCTAAGAGGCAACCTAACGCGCATTTCCAACATGGCCGAGATACTCGGCTGCGCGTTACAGAATATTGGGAGGGTAATCATTCCGGAGCGATATATAGAACTCATGGGGTGAATATCTCAGTCCCGAAACTTAGGATGGGTCTCGCTTTCGAATCCGAACATCTGACCTCTCTGCTGCTTGTCCTTGCTTGGTCGAAGCTTGGACGCGAGCCCATCACGTGGCCTCGCCTCTTGCCTTTTGCCACCACGACCGGCGATTTCGTTTCTCGCGGAGAAGATCAGCGCGGAGCATACTAGTACTAGGCACTCTCATGGTGAGTTCTCGACCTTTGTGTGATACCAGTGGCTCAACTCACCAGGACCTTGCCGGCGCGATTTCCTCGCTCCACTCCGCATTGGAGGCGGCAACCTCTCCTCCTGGCAATCCATATCCAGAATTGCTCTCCACCTGTGTTGGACCTCCCACAGACTCGCAGGCAACTGTTCTGTGGGCGGAGATCGCGCGTGCGGAGGCACAGATATTAATTACGGACACCCATCTCCACCGACTTCGAAGCGCCGTGGAGAAACTTGCCCAATATCGTCATAAGCTCGAAGATCTTGCCACGACTCGCCGAGGCGTCCTCTCCACCTTGCGACGACTGCCAAACGAGATCCTTGTGGAAATCTTCCAGTACACCATCATTCCTAAGGGGACTCGACCGATGCGCGCGCCATGGGTCGCGAGCCAGGTCTGCAGTCGTTGGCGCGGGATCGCAGTAGCTTCCCCTGTCCTGTGGCGCCACATTCTCAGCGGGACAAATCAGAACCCGCGGATCGCACACCTGTTGGCACTTCAGGTGCAGCGCGTCCGTGCGGTACCGGTCTCCCTTGAATTTCCATTCCGTGGCAGTCCTTCGGCATCTGCTTTGGCCCTCTGTCTCGGGCTCTCATCGCAATGGGAGGACCTCGAGCTAAACATCAGCCTCTTTACGAGTCCGCCGCTCTCCGATCTAAACTTCCCCACGCTCAAAAGGCTGCACCTCCACAACACTACTGGCGTCTTCCAGTATTCCAGCAGGCACGACGTACTCCCTGCGCTTCAACATCTAACATTTTCCGTCAACCACCGAGAACTATCGCGATCGTTGTCGCTCCCATGGGCGCAGCTGCGGACGTGCGATCTGGACTCCGTGTATTCTCTGGATTTCCTTTGGATTCTGTCCCAGCTCTCAGGCGCAGATGTTTCGGTCACAGAGGGGTATGGCAACGACGATGATCCACAAATTGACGAGCCGCTGACACTCTCCGTCATCCGATACCTCGCCATCGAACAATGTACGGGAGAGTTCCTTTACAATGTCTTTGACATCCTCTCCACCCCAGCCCTCAAAAGGCTCACCCTGCAATGCAATGACGCTGGCACCGGCTCACTCGGCGAACGCGTCGCGCGCTTCCTGGACCGTTCCGCCTCCAGTCTAACGGAACTGCACCTCGATAATGAGCTGGATGAAGAAGACCAGCTTCACATTCTTGGTTCTCCCCACATTCGCAGCCTCGTTCGTCTCGACCTTCCGAGCAGGGTCTTGACTTCGCAGGCTATTGCCCTCTTGGCGGTCCCTTTCCCCAATCTCCGTCGTGTTACTCTTCACGGCGACGTGGATGAAAGTCTGTTGCTGGCGGCACTCGCAACGCACAATCGGCCGGTCATCTCGTGTGGCGACAGGAGTTCGGTGGTTTTATCGGAGGGAGAAATGCAAGTCGTACTGGTGTAGAACTTGGTCCACTTTCGTCTTTGTCCGACTCTTTGACTCTAGCCAATTCCATAGTCTTCGCTTCCTTTGTGCACGGCCCCGCGTTCGGATTTCTCGTTTGCGTATCTGACCAGCACCGTAGCACATGCTGTCTTCGGATCCGTTTGTTTCTTCAATATTCTCTCCCACCCAACGGCTTTGAATTGACGATTATTTTTTTGAGCACCGCGGGATCGTTCAGCTTGATTTTTCACTTCAGCAACGCGGCGTGCCATACTTGGTTCATACGGGTGCCGAGCTCAGCACAATTAGCCTTACTGTATTGCACCAACATTTATCCAGGTGTGCAACTTGTTTCACTCCACTGTATGGAGCGAGTCAAGCACTGGGATTTCAACCGAAGGAGAAGGGGGGTGGCAGTGTTCGCTGATCTCCGGACAAGCAATGCCGCGTTCCTGCCGGGTTCACTCCCACACTTTTGACTTACGACCGACGTCCGGACGTACCAGCTTGTGGCCATCCGCCGCGATCCAGAGGGCCTCTCCTTCGGGTGTGCTTTCAATCCGACTCGAGGTCCTGGGACAATCTGGCGCCCTAACCGTTTCTTCTGAATCGTTTAGACTCGCGTCGGAACCGAGTTGCGTCGGAACGAGGAGCTTGGTTCACGGTGCTTCGCTCCCCGCGCTTAGTTCTCCCCAGGTCACTCTGGACAGTGGTGTTCGTACTTCCAGGTTTTCGTCCTGTCGTCAAACGACGCAAGTTCCCAGATTGTATCGCTCTTTGAATTCACAGCTCACAGAAGACAAAATCTAGGCAATTTCCACGCAGAATTCAGCTCCACTGTACACGTGTTTCATGGCGGATCTGGATGAAGTGAGTCCAAACGGCACGATGCCTTCATTGTGCGTACCGTTCATAACCAACGATGGGGACAGTTCGATTAAACGACCTACAGGCAGCATCAGCCAGGCGGAGTCAAACACAATACTTGACGGTACCGAATCAGCCAGAGCACGGCCGTTCCATTTGATGTTGTCGCCGTCAACCTGTACCCCGTTGAGGTGAGTGGGTCGAACTTTGAGGGAAGAATGGACGCTACCGAATCAGCTACAGGCTCGGCACGGAGGCCCCAGTGAAACGGGTTGTATAAATCGACCTGCGGGCAGACTGTTAGCCAAACGATGAATTTCAAGATAGGTATTATGCCCACCAAATCGGCGGCAGGCGCATCGCTTGGAACAGGGGCGGGGAGTGCACCCGTCATAGTGACCCCGGCTGTGAGGAACACGGCGAGGAAGGCAAAAAAATTCCTCTGGAGCAACATGTCGAGGGTAGAATTGGTACGGAGGTGAGTTGTATGATGTTGGAAGACTTCCAGTACAGTTGCCTTTATACGTAGGCGCGCAACGCGGGAATACTCGTGGCGTCGACGGGATCCAGGTTCTTGTTCCAAGATACCAATCCCGCTGAAGATGCTAATGCCGCCGCAGGTCATCGGGGTAAGCAATTCTCGTCCTGCCATTGAACTGGGTGGAGTGAATCCGGGTAGTTCTCTGTCACCCAGATGACAGCGGAGTACTTACTCACTCACCCGTCGTTGGACGGTGCATTCGAGTAATTCTTGATCAACAAGACAGATACGCCACTCCCGCAACAGGGTCAACGCTGTTCAACGCGGCTTCCCGCGCCATTGAAAGGGACCCGAGTGAGTATTTTGAATTTTCTGATCATCCAAAGTCCAAGCTCGCCGCTAATTGAGAAACGGGCAGGGGCCTGATACGCCGGGTGGGAGGTGCGAACCAAGATTCCGCCGCAAGTAGCGGAAATTAGCGAGCGTGGTGATTGTTCGGCCTTCAGTAATATCCGAGTCAAGTCGCCTCCTCTTAACGAGCCCCTTCTCACCCTCCCCAGGATGCTGCAGGATCATGAATACCAACCGCTGATTGACGACACTCCAAGGGAAGCCGAGGCAGGTGCGCCGCCCGCGAAGGACACATGGATGGCTAGGTTTCCTCGCTCATTCCTGGTGGCACTCCTCGCTGCCGAGACCTTGGGGTTGGTGATGGTCCTCGCCGGCCTTTTCGCGAGGCCATCACAAGCAGCGTGTAGTGCCCCGTCACCTTCCTTGTACTGTGAGCTGGAAATTTGCATTCTCCCGAGGGCGGCGCTGACACGATGCCACCAAGCTCCTGCGCTCGGCGCCGTTGAGTACGAGGTTCAAGTTTATGACCTCGGAGTCCCAGGTGAGTGTCTACCGCCGCAGCTGCATCGGAAACCATTCCGTATTGATGACCGCAGGCGACCTCTCCCTCACTGCGTTCAGACCCCCCGTAGACATAGGGTAGGTCTACGTTGGGCTACATGTGTCTACGTGAGTCTACGTGTGTCTACGTGGGTCTACGGGGTCGTGTAGACTCAGGTGTTCCTACGTTGGGTTACGTGGGACTACGTGACGTAGACCGACCCTTGGCTACGTTCGGCCGCACGTGTAGACCGAGGTAGACCCACCCTCCGTTCCCTTCTTCCACCGCTCAAAATTGTAAATTCTGTCTGGCCGCATGTATCAGTGCCCGTGCTCTCGTGGGTCTACGTAGGTCTACATGGGTCTACATTGAAAACTAATGTAGATTTGCGTAGCCTCACCTGCGTCTACGTCGTGTAGACCCATGTAGACCCATGTAGACTCACAAGTCGGTCTACGCTATCGTCTACGCCTGTAGACCGACCCTGTGTCTACCCTGGGTCTACGAGGGGTCTGAACGCAGTGCCTGTTCCAAATCCCTCCATCACCCAAACTCGACAAAATGTGGAGCGACCTCTACAATTGTAAGCTGGGCACCAATTAATTCTGGCTCGACACTAACTGCCTCTTCGCATCTAGTCGGAATTTCTCGCATTACCAAGGAAGAGGCCAGCAAACTTCCGAACAAGACCCATGCGCTTCCTGGTGACGATGGGTATTATGTGGGTGTTCGTGCCTTCCTCATTTCTATCGCTGACTATCCTCAGATTGCGGAACTGGACGTCTTCCATACTCTTCATTGTCTGGTACGTTTGCCGTCATCTGGCTCCCAGAACGAATAAACTCGGACACGCTACAGAACAAGATCAGAATGGCAGTAAGCGCATAATCCATTCATTCATGATCATACAGACTCCTCACTATAAGCAGTTGGACCCGGACTATTATCCCGACTCGCGAATTTCTACCACGAACAACTGGATACCATCGCAGGAAAACGCAACACAGCACGTTTGTAAATGACTCATTTGTCCTTCTGCTCGTTCTACATTGAATCTCCGCAGCTCACTGCGTAGACTGGATTCGGCGCTCCATCATGTGCAGCAGCGATACCAGTGTGATCGTGTAAGGATTTCAGAATTATTATACATACATCTGCTGACTCGTTGCACCAGCTGGCAGTGGGACGAGCGTCAAAATGCTAGTGTGGTCAAGGGCAAAGTGGCTCACACTTGCCGGAAATTCGACAAATTGAAGGCTTGGGCAGAAGATCGGATGCTGCTTGGTGCCTATGATCCAACCGTACACATCGAGGACGACATCGTCGTTCCTGTTCTCTCCCCCGAGTTCCCGTCGGAATGAACCCATGTAGAATTATGGTTTGAACCGGATTGTCTCTTTCTGAACAAGCTAGTGCCATCTTGGATGCAAAGGAAGCCGTTATGGTGCGTATCTAAGTTCCGGTCGGATTGACTCAACCCACTCCGGGAGGTCACCGGACGAGAACCTACCCATGGGTCCTATTTTTCCAAAACCACCACGCCGTTATCAACGGGTCTTCGTCAGTGTAAGGCTCGGCGTCCGCAGTGATTCTCGCTCCGTCGCTCCCTGACCTCCCCCGATCTCATCCCCTGCCTTCTCCCGCCTCTACCGCCGTTATCAACGGGGCGTCGCTGTAAGGCTTACCGTCCGCAGTCGTTTCCTGTCAATCCCGCAATCTCATCCTCGCCGCCTTCTCGTCATTATCACGGGTCTACATTGTAGTGTCTGCATTCGTTCCCTCTCGGTCGTTTTTGTCCATTCCCAGATGTCATCCTTGTCGCCTTCTTCCGTTTCCGCCGAGGCCAATCGAGTTTTGCGCCAAGCTTGGACCATGGTAGCGGGCACCAAATCATTAAAGTGGGTGTTTCCTCGGTCAGATCGGCTGCTGAGGACATTAAGGGCTAGTTTCAGGTTCGTGTGACTTCCACAAACTAGATGGGGGGCTCAAGAGAGCGAGCAGACGGCCCGCAAAAGAAGATTGCCCACATTCTGGGTTCACGTTCACTTCTGAACATACCCGAGATGCCCGAGATGGCAGAAAATATAGTGATTTCGCTGCTGTTTCAGGAGCGCTGAGGCATGAAGTGAGGACTGTATTTCTGCTGGATTATCGGATGGGTTTTTCCCCTTGCGAACTTGAACGGGACGATTTTGACTCGGAGCGCTGAGCCGAGACCACTGAGGCCGATTTCATTCCTTCCTAGCTCCTACTTTGCGCGAAGGTTTCTTGAACGGGAAAAAACTCATGAATTGCGAACATGAGCTTCGTTCTGCCTTTTTTTCCAACTTGAACAGCGTTCGCGTGGTTGTAATTGTCATTGTTTGCCCATCACGTGTCTGGCGCGTTGCTGACTCTGAGTCTTACGACCATCTCCGCCTACGAAATTCTTTGCTTTCGTCCTCAGCGAGAACGAACGCCCAGAGAAACACTGTGTGAGCCCATGGACGTCGTGGCCACGGTAAGTCCTCTTTGTACCCTCCGACATTCGCCGGGTCATTGACCAAATATTAGTGTCCGTGCGACACCACTTGTTCCATCCACTTCTCGTTCAGCAAGAAGGATGTTCTTCCCCCTCCGACCCCATACCCTCAATTGCTCCCCTCCTCGGCTGGTCCTCCCACCGATTCACAGGCGACGGTCCTTCGCGCGGAAATCGAGTGCACGGAAGCGGCAATATCAATCGCAGACAGTCATCTCCGCCGCCTTCGAAGCGCACTCGAGCAACTCCTCCGATACCGCGAAGACCTCGAATCTGCTGTCGCCACTCATAGGGGCGTGCTATCCGCATTGCGCCGCCTTCCCAACGAGATCCTCGTGGAAATATTCCAGTACACGATTATTCCTTCAGGCAGTGCATTCCGCCGTGCGCCGTGGGTCATGAGCCATGTCTCCAGTCACTGGCGCGCGGTCGCGATAGGCTCCCCGATGTTATGGCGTTACATTACGGCGGGGAGAGTCCGGGACGCCGTGTTCGCCGCCAACCTGTTACTACTTCAGGTGCAGCGTGTCCGTGTCGGAAAAGTGCAATTTCCCTTATCAGGACCTGACCCCGCCTGACACGCTTGTCAGGTCAGATCAGACCGGACCAGGTTTCCGCGGGGGCGGTTATCAGGCATGGTCAGGTAGTATCACTTCTTATTAGTTCGAGGCTACGAAAAGGGCTCGAAATACAATTTACAAATGAGCATCGGCGCGTAAGAACATGTCAGCATCAACTGTGTCCACTAGGAAGTGCAAGTTTTCCTTCCCGCTAACAGGGACTCGTGTCAAGAGGGCACCCCGGATGACATCGTCCATGAGCATCAGCGAGTAGGACTTGTCCTCCTCGTGGACTTGACACCCGGCCCACTCCGTCCTCGGCTTCCATTTGCTGCGGCGGAACTGACGCACAAGTGCAACATCGACTTGACGATTGGACTCGAGCTTGCAGCGCAATAGCGCAAACAAACGCGCGAACGCCAGTCCCGGGGAATCCGAATTGATCAAGACGCTGTCGAAGCGGGGACGGCCGTGGAATTTGGGGTTGCAACGGAGAATATCCCGAAGCCCGCGCCAATCCTCGAGGGATTGGTAGGTGACATGAACACACTTGAAGGGTCGAATCTGAAACAAAATGTAAGTCGATGTGCAGTGGTTGAATAAAACTGACCTCAATCCGCTGCTCGTAAGTAATCCGTTCGTCGGGGAACTGCTCTCGAATGAAATCACGAAGCATGAAGTCAAAATCCTTGACCGGCCGCCCCGCATCCTCAAGGACTTGCTCGAAGCTCCGTGAATTCGCCAGACGCTCGGGCGCCCCGAATCTCCAAGCAACTGAGCTATGGCTGCTCTGATTTGAACTTTCGTCGAGCTCTGGTTCGTCCTCTTGTTCGTCTTCCTTGCGCTGCTTTTCATACTTGTCGATGGCCATCCGAATTCTCGCAATCGCCTCTTGTGTTTCATCTATTCGGTCCATCTGCAAAAATCAATCCCAGTAGATGGGAGAAGGTCGTGTAGCGTACCTGCGACGCGACACCGGCAACCTCGATCTAGACAACATGACCTTCACGCAGCTGAAAGACGTGAGTTCACGCTGCTGTGGACTTGGCCTATCTTCATTTTTTAATCTACAGGCCTATCGGACTGCCCAGCTGGCCAAGAATAAGGCCGAGAAACAAATGCGCCACGCCCTCGGTGACCTTACCAACCTCGACCGTGATTCTCCCACCAAGAAGCAAAGGAAGCGGAAGAAGGCTACCCGCCGAAAGAGAACCAAGCGCGCCCGACTCGAGCGGGATTCCAGCGACAAGGAAGACGACGACGACCCGAAGGACTCTGGTAGCGAGTCCGACAGCGAGTCCGACCGGGAATCCGGCACCGACCACACCAAGGCTGTCGAATCCCTCGGCCGCCGGTTTGTCCTGTCAAGGGGCTTATGGCTCACGCCGGGAGCGCTCGAGGCGGAGTTGGATGACACCTATGACGAGAAGAAGCGATTCGACGGCGGCGAGGTTCAGGGGCAGTACCGCGACATCCTCAACATCGTACCCGCGCACTTGAGGGGAGATATTAACACGGGGTGGTTCCAGAGAGCGGTGAGTGGACCGACCCCTTGAATATTCTAACACAGCTGCTCATATTGCCGTAGTTTCGCGCTGGAATGGGCGATCAGCGCTCCAACACGTCGACCCGTATCCGACGCGTCGCTGGAACCTCGATCTATGACTGCGCTGCTGGCGACCTCCTTACCCCCACCCTCCGCGAGAAGTTCCGCCAGGAAATTGGCTGGACTGGCGACGAGTACGCGTCTCTTGACGTCCCACTCCTCCACGAGGACGGACGTGCAGCATATGACATCCATACTTGCTTCCTGAGTCCAGTTCCGATGCGGGTGAGTTTATTATCCTTCCTTCGTCGAATCCTGCGGTATTGATGTACATTTCAGCTTTGTGTTGCCCTTATTCGTGGACCCAGCGCCGCCGACGCGATGTTGAAGGGTGTTTCGGTCCCGAAAACCGACAACATGGAAAGTATTCACGGATTTGATCACTCCGAACCCGCCACCATCGCGGCGTCCTGTACATTGGTTGGATTTGCTTTCCCTTCTGCATGATCCACTCACTGACCAGTCACTTAGGCCATTTGGGGCAAGTCCATCGACGTCCACCTCAAGTCCCGCGGGGAGACAACCAATATTGACTATGAGGCTCGTTTCAATGAATACCTCGAAATATTGACGACAGGACTGCGCATGAAGACGCCGAGCATCTTGCATGTGTTCTCCGAGTGGGACCGCATCGTCTTTCCGAACGCCAAGGCCAGTTACGTCGACCCGGAGCCCAAGAAGAACAGCAAAAGTGATGGGCTTCGACGCGCGATGGCGGCGATGAAAGCGGAGGCGGAGGGCGCTGATAGCGACCAGGAGGAGCAGGAGGAGCAGGAGGAAGGTATGGGGTCGGCGCCAGCGCGCGCTGAGCGCTGAACGCCACGCGATCCCCGCGCCGTCGGACAATAACTAATTGATGTAACTTTATGCTCATTGTACCGCGTCCAGACAATGTGACATCTATTCCACTTATTGAATGTACTCTCACCTCGCAGGACATTCCAAGTAACCACGTATCAGGCCTGATCAGGTCAAAAA
This sequence comes from Mycena filopes, assembly GCA_029281495.1. Taxonomy (NCBI): domain Eukaryota; kingdom Fungi; phylum Basidiomycota; class Agaricomycetes; order Agaricales; family Mycenaceae; genus Mycena; species Mycena filopes. Next base: position 1,591,924 of record JARIHR010000018.1, on the reverse strand, counting down.
ATCTCAGTATGTGTACCACAAGTGAACCATAATTTCCATCGGTCGCGTAGTCTAGTGGTTAAGGTCGCTTCTTCTCTTAAGTTCAAATCCCGTTAGTAGTGTAATGTTAATCCCATTAAATCTGTATGAGTTCTGTAAGTAATGACTTGACAAGTGTTCGAACATGAAGTAGTAGCCGTAGGAAAAAAGATGAAGGTTGAAAATCATTTTTTTTGTTTCACCTTTTCCAGTGCTTCGCCTGATCAGGCTCCGTCAGCCTGATCAGGTCGGTCAGGCCTAGTAAGGTCGGTCAGGCCATATCAGGGGGTTGTCGGGGATCTTTTGAACCATATTATGGTGCCCAAAACCTGACAGCCTGATGCAACCTGATCCGGCCGTATTCGGCCGTATCACCCAAATTCGATTTTTCCGACACGTGAAACGCAGGTCTCTGTGTACTTTCACCTCCAACCCTCGCCATCCGCCCTGGCTCTTTGTCTTGGAATCTCACCGCAATGGGAGGAACTCGAACTAAATGCCAAACTTTTTCTCACTCCACCGCTCGCCACTCAAACTTTCCCCGCGCTAAAGAGGCTGACCCTAAACGGTAGCCGACTTGACGCGTCGCAGGCTTCAAACAACCCGTACACACTTCCCGTGCTCGAGCATTTGACGCTCCAGTTATATGACAGCAGGATGTCGCGATGCTTGGTGCTGCCGTGGGCGCAACTCCGGAAATGCCATCTCAAGTAACTGACTTCTGTGGATCTCTTGTGGGTTCTAGGACATCTCCAACATTCAGACGTCTCAGTTGTCGGTGGCGACAATGACGGTGACTTCCCCGATGTTGCGCCAACGACGTCCGCCATCCGATCCCTAACCATCAAAGGAGGGTATTGTGAAGCCTTCCTCGCCCATGCCCTCGACACCCTATCTACTCCGGCACTCGAAGCGCTCACCCTGGACACCCAACATTTTGTCCCCAACCTCCTCGGCGCACGCATTGCGCGCTTTCTGGCCCGCTCTGCCAGCGACCTGACAGACTTGTGTGTCTCCAGTCCTCTGCTGGCGGACGACCTGCTTTCCCTCCTCAACTCCCACCACATTCGCAGCGTCACCCATCTCGCCCTCCCAGCGACGACCGCGTCTGCTGAGGCTCTCGTCATCCTGGCGTCCCTCCCACTCCTTCGCCGCCTTGCGCTCTCGGGCGATGCCATCACAGCAGAAAGCCTGTTGGATGTATTCGGAAAGTACAACCGGCCCGTCATCTCTACCGAGAGCAGTTCGATGGGTGGAGAATTGCAGGTAGTACTGGTGCATGAATACGGCAGAGATGAATACGGCGCGTTTGGTTTTTGTGTTCGAATTTTCGAGTCTTACCCCCTCTGCAGTGTTCGCCCCTTTCGAGACACGGTTTTGACCCCACCCTCAACTTACGACTCCTCGCTTGCGCGATCAAGCGGCGTTTTGAAAATGTCGCACTCGAACGATACCCCACATGGCCCTGCACGTCTACGCGGTTGTGTTCGTAATGTTTCCTTCTTTATTCCTCCCTGGCACCCACTTTGGATTCGCAATTCATCCACGAGTACGGCGGGATTGTTCAATGCCACTGTCCCGTCTGTTCTTTCAGTCGATAACCACGGCCACCAGCTGAAATGAGCTCGACCCGGGTTGAATGAAGTCTTGCCGACCGCCGCAGACATCATTTCACTCGAATGCCTTTCGTATGTACCATTTTATCGATTTTATCCCCAGGGCCAATCCGATCCAGTTTTGAGCCAAGATTTGAGCCGAAGGCGCTGTCAACTCCCACGGTGTCACTTTGCTCCTGACGCTCATGTCCTCAAACTCCCTTCCCCTCAACGACGATATAATCGATAAAATCTTCACATTTTGCGCCGACTTCCAGACTCTGCTCGCACTGAAGGCTACCTGCAAATCCTTCCATGCCATCTTCAGAACACATCCGAATTCCATCAACCACGCGGTCGCCCGCAACTTGACGGACGATTTCTCCGATGCGCTGCGAGTCCTGCGTCAAGAAGTGGATGGTGGTATTGAGGAGGAATCACCGGATACCGACGAGGACGAGGACGGCGCCAGTTCTACCAGTGTCCAACGCCAAGAGCCCGAAGATCTGGACGCACCAACGCTGGACGAGCTGCCTCGATTGCACCAGAACGACACTGTGGTCGATAGGCTCGAGAATATATTCAGCAAATGGTATGTACCGCCCGGTCAATCTCCTGTTCGTTAATCCTCATACGTGCGACCAGGTACAAGGACCGAACAGCTCCCACAAGCGTTCTCTCACCAGGCGAATCCGTCCGCTTCCGGCGCGCTATGTACCGTGTTATGCTCTACTCCACGCGCTTCACCTCCGTTGGCTGCGATACCGATGAGAACTACGCCGAAGAGGCCTCACCCCTGTACTATTACCTCCGCAAACGGCGATCCAAGATGCTGGCGGCGTACGCGACCGCAGAACTGTACGAGATCCACAGCGTCGTGATCTTCCTCGAGGACATGGTCCACTGGGTATTCAAACACTTTTACAGTACGTCTCCTTATCGTCCACTCTGCCTCGCTGACATTAAATCTAAAACCACGCAGGCGGCGACGACCCGACGTACGACATCTGCCTCGCGGCTGGGCCCGCGCTCATCCTCGCCACGTACGAGTCGCGTGAGACCGAAACTATGTCGCGCGCTTGCCCAGTGGTAGACGACCCCTTCGATGGCGGCGAGCGGTTTCAGGGCTTCTTCTACGACGCGTGAGGGAGCGGTCCAGCCGACGGACACCTCAGCACATCTACGTTCGATATTGGAGACCATTCCGGATGGACTCGATTTGTGTGAGTCCGTTTCTTCGTTGACTGTTGAGTCGCTGGTTGATCAAATCACGCAGGCAACCGATGCGGCGGGGAAACGCAAGGGTTTCTTTGGACATCCGCGAGTATATATGTTCTTCTCGCTACATTCAACCTTGACTCACTAATCCTGCGCATCCACAGCGTGGCAGCACTACACCCCCGACCTCCCAGACCTTCTCCCCGGCAAACTGCCGCTAAATCGCCAAGAGACGACCGCTCTTCTTACATTCCTGCAACCCACCACCGACGCGCTCCCTCAAGTCGATGTTCTTATCGCTGGGATATACCGCGATGTCGTGCCGCTGCAGTCAGGTTTTGAAGGCTGGACGGACGAGGATGGACTGTGTGGAGGTTGTTTGGAGAAGTTGTTCCGGGGGCATACCCATTTGTGGCTCCTCAACCGAAAAATTCAAGGTCCACATGTACGCCCGCAATCGAATGCAGTTACTGAGAGAATCCATTATTTCCTGCAGATGGGTGGGTCGCGCCCGAGAATTGCTGGTATGTGGTACTTAACATCGTCAAATACATCAATTAACGAGAAGTTTTAGGTACGGATACGACTGTCGGACACAGTTCGAGAGTGCGGGGCACGCGGTCGCGAGGAATGTGCGTCTTTTCCAAATCTTCCTGGCGCCATTTTGACGACAGAATATCCTGCAAATCCAGCACCTGTGTAGACCGACGACGGAGGTGTCTGTCCTGGGCCCAGGATAGGGATAGTTCAACTTGCGTTGCAGTTAAAGTTATTGAACGTCCACTCGAACAGTCTTCGAGTTTAACGTTCGTCGTACACACTCCGATATCTGCACAATTTCGCATGTGCGGCCCAACTCAGGGCCAGGGCGAGTAGTTATTTACCTCCCCTCCTCAAGGAAAATCATTCAACGCAGTTTGAAGTTGAATTCCGAGTTCAATCCGACATCTGCTGAGCAGCGCGGGCCGTTCAGTTGCAAAACACTGCGACGGATTTCATCAAGTCTCTCGGGGTATAGTTTGCCCTCGCTTCCCTATTTAAACTGAACAGAGTTCGAGCGCGTTGTTTGTCCTTGCGTGCACATCATTGCCACACGTGCCGAGTCACGCGCGTTCCCAGCTTGCCACCCGCACTCACACCACCTCTCGTGGTATACGAAAGCCCGAATCACTGGAAGACCAGCCAAAATGAATGATGCCTCAGTGAGCTACACTTACTTACCACATTCGATTCTCAGTTCTCAGAAACCTCGACTGCAGTGTCCTTGCGATTCCACTTGCTCGCTCCGTTTCGCCTCAGAGGTGGAGACTCGTCCTGTGCCCGAGCCTCACTCGGAATTGCTTTCCAGCGCTGCAGGTCCCCCCTCGGAAACCCAGGCAGTCCAGATTTTGTCCGACATCGGGAGCGCAGAAAGCGAGATGGCGACGATTGTTGCGCACATAACTCGTCTTAAGGGCGCGCTCAAGCAACTCGACGTGCACCGTGCAAAACTGCAGCATTTTTCCGACACGCACAAGGGTGTGCTCTCTGCTATGCGCCATTTTCCCAACGAAATCCTGCACGAAATCTTCCAGCGCTGTCTGCTGCGTATCCCAAGTTTTGATAAAACACCGTGGGCTCTGAGCCAGGTGTGTAGCCGCTGGCGCGCTATAACACTATATTCACCCCAGTTGTGGTGCCGCTTTGCCCTTTGGGACGATACGGCCGACGAATCTGCTTTTCTCACGAAAGCACTTCCGCTCCAGCTTGAGCGCGCTGCTCGAGCGCCGCTCACAATCGCCTTCGGGCCCGACAACCCTGGGCTGGGTTCTCTGGCTCCTCTACTCCGGGTCTCGTCGCAGTGGGAGACCGTCATTATCGGCGTCGAGTTTTTCACGGCGCGCGTGTTCTCATCCGCATACTTTTTCGGGTCTCAAGAAACTCGAGCTGAGTGTGGACCTCCTTCCCCCTCGATCAGCTGCTCTTCACCAGGACTCCCTCCCCGTTCTCACCCATCTGGATCTGCTCTTCATGTCCGGATCAACCTTCCCCCGCACCAAGTTGTTGCTCCCATGGACCCAATTGCGGCGATGCCATCTAAACTCTCCACGGTTACTAGATGTCTTCTGGATGCTTGGGGTGCTGTCGTCTGGGACGGTCATCTCCGTCCAACGGATCCAGGACGACTTCCCCAACGACTTGCAGATAACAAATACCCTTATCACCTCGCTTGCCCTGCTCGACTGCACCGACGACGTCCTCGATGACCTCTTCACCCACCTCACTGCGCCGGGGCTCGAAATACTTCGCGTCGAATATGGCGGGCGTGTTCCCAGAGAACAGTTGTCGAGCGAGCATACTTGTCGATTTCTGGCCCGCTCCGGCTGCAGCTTGACCCAGCTGCACCTCAGCGCAGTGTTGGATACGGAGTCTGACGCCTTGGCGCAGATCCTCGAATCGCCGCAGATTCGCGGACTTCATCGCCTCGAGGTTCCGGCCACGCCCATCTCCCCTCGCGCGCTTGCGGCGTTGGCGTCATTCCCGGCCCTTCTCACAGCGACTTTATGCGGGACTGGGCTGGACGAAGCGATGGTGGATGCGGCTCTAGCGACGAATTGGCCAACGGGTGCGGTGGTGCCTCGGGTGATACTTGTTGAGCCCGCTGAGGCTGAATAGTAGAGAGTGTATGATTCCGTCCTTTCCTATTTTCCTTCACCTTTCCCCCAACCGCGAGCCTCCTGACTCTTTCGTGCACAGGTCGTATACTGTTACATTACCCCTCGTATGATCCCCCACCTCGTTTCCTTCCTCATGTCCAGAGAACCACGAACGCTCTTGCTTTGTTTTATTTTATTCTACCGATGTTCCAAGCCAGGGTCACAGAGTCAAGGTCAGGGACAGCAGTCATCTCCTTTGAATCTGCACCGCCCTCATACCAATTCCGCCTGGCAAGTTGAACGCCGGAGGGACTTTGGTACTGCGTCTCGTTTTCTTACTTGAATTGTACTTGAACCTTGAGAGAGACCGAAAGCGGTGGAGATTCAGCGTTGTTGCAGAATACTGTACCAGTTAAACTCCTCGGGAAACGACGCGACGGCGCTGTACATCTAAGTTGGACCACTTGTTCAGAAATTCGGCCGCAGAGCGCGTTGTTTGTCCCAGCGTGCGATCGATTAAACACGTGCCGAGTCACGCGCCTTCGCACCTTGCCACCTACGCTCAAGCCTCTGACTAGGGCTTGGACTAGGGTCTCGGACTCTGGTTTGCCTTTGAGTGAGGACGAAAGGTTGAACACATAGATCACCCAACCAAAGATGAATGTTACCTCAGTAAGTCACTTACACGTACCACACTCGATTCTCAGCTCTTAAAACTTCGACTACAGTGTCCTTGCGATTCCACTTGCTCGCTCCATTTTGCCTCGGAGCTGGACAGTCGGCCTATGCCAAACTCTCACTCAGACCTGTTTCCCAGTACCGCAGGTCCGCCCTCCGAAACCCAGGCACTCCAGATTTTGTCCGACATCGGGAGCGCAGAAAGCGAGATGGCGACGATTGCTGCGCACATAATTCGTCTTAAGGGCGCGCTCAAGCAACTCGACGTGCACCGTGCAAAACTGCAGCACTTCTCCGACACGCACAAGGGTGTGCTCTCTGCCATTCGCCGCTTTCCCAACGAAATTCTCGACAAAATCTTCCAGGACTCTCTCATTATGCCTCGCAACACTACCGATAGTACACCCTGGGCCTTGAGCCAGGTGTGCAGCCGCTGGCGTGCCGTTGCAGTGTCCTTACCTCGGTTGTGGTGCCACCTTGTCCTTTGGAACGATACGGGCCGCGAATCTACCTTTCTCACCAAAGCACTGCCGCTCCAACTGGAGCGCGCTGCTCGAGCACCGCTCACCATCGACTTCGGGTCTGGAACCCCGCCGTTGGGTGTTTTGGCGCCTCTGCTCCGCGTCTCGCCGCGGTGGGAGAACGTCGCCATTGGCGTCGAGCTTTTCACGTCTCCCTTGTTCGCCCCAAATACTTTCTCCGGCTTGAAGACACTCAAACTGCTCGTTGACGAGGACGCGTCGGAATACGCAGATCACGTTGACATGCTCAGCTCATTCCCCATTCTCAACCATCTCGAACTGCTCTTCATGTCGAGATTGGTCTGGTTCCCTCGCACCATGTCATTCCCATGGACCCAATTGCGGAAATGTGTTCTGACCTCTCCGAAGTTGCCGGAGCTCGTCTGGATCCTTGGTCAGCTCTCATATGGGACGAGCGTTGCCGTTTATGGCGCCGACGAGTACATCCCTTCAGCCATCACCTTGGACATAATCAGTACACTCATCACATCGCTCACCCTGACCGACTGCGCCGGGGGTCTCCTCGGCGCCCTCTTCTCTTGCCTGACTGCCCCGGCGCTCGAAATATTTCGCGTCGAATATACGCTGGGTCCTGATCCCGGAGACCTGTCGGGCGCGCATATCCGACAATTCCTGGAACGCTCTGAATCCCGCTTGGTGCACCTTCACCTCGATGGACCGCTGGACGAAGATGAACTGGTGCAAATTATCGAATCGTCGCATGTTCACGGGCTTCGTCGCCTCGCCATTCCGGCCACGCTCATCTCATCTCGCGCTCTTGCCCCGTTGGCATTCCTTCTGCCAGCCCCTCACCTGCTGGTTTTATGCGAGACTGGCATGGACAAGGTGACGGTGGAGGCGACTCTCGCGACGAATCGGCTCCTCGAGTAATTCCTGTTGAGTCTGGCGAGTGATTTAGTACAGTCCTTCTTTCATTCAGTGTGTCGATTATCATCTACATTGCTCCCTTGATTACTTAATTCTGAAGATCTCTCTAGTCTTCTTTCACATCTTTCCCGATTACACGTATGATCAGTCCTCCCCATCGGTGTTCGTCGCTCTGCCTGTAAAAACTTACGGAGACCTAAAAGGGTAACACGATTACCATAAATGGGGCGAGCCAAACAACTGTCCATACACTGCCTCTAACACTCATCCCACCCTCATCTCACCTCTCGAGTAACGTTCGTTGTCGTTTCACCTACGTCTCAAGCTGAATTGCGCCACCTTTCTTGTGCCTCAGAGCCCTGCACCTGCCGATGAGCGAGTCAGAGATCGTGCCAGCGGCGACCCCCGAAACCCAGGCGTTCCCAGGGCGGGAAGACGCCAAACGAAGCCATAATGCAGGTCTGGCCTTCGTCGGGCGCATCCCGACTGAAATCCTCTGTGAAATCTTCCGCGCGACGGTCCCACAGATCCCGCGGGATGTGGATCCCCCTGGAAGCGGCGTGTGTGAAGCGCCGTGGCGACTTGGCCATATCTGCAGGCGTTGGAGGGAGACTGCGCTTGCCGACGCAGGTCTCTGGGCGACGATTCAGATTTATTGTGGCTCCTCGTGCCCCGAGTACCCTCTTGCCGCCCTCGAAACGCAGATTGCGCGGTCTGGAGACGCCTCGCTCAGTGTAGTATTCGACGCCATGTCTAAGGCAGGTATCGATGGTCCCCCTCTACCGCATTCCATCGCTCTCTTGGAGATTATCGTTCGCACAAGTCACCGCTGGGAGAAGTTCGCCTTCGAATGGGACCCACGCAGTGCGGAACTTGTCGTCCCTATACTATCGGGCATCCGAGGACGGATTCAACGACTTAGCCGGATCGATATCGCCTTGCAATTGCTAGCCGCCATGCACGATATGATCAGAGTGGCACCGCGCCTACGGAAGGTCTTCCTGGCGGACAAATTCCTCCGTTTAGACGACACGCCCACGGTCACCGCGCCCTGGGAGCAAATCACTCACTTCCGAGGGCGCCTTCCACCGAAACTCTGCATCGAGATTCTCTGCCGCACCGCCCTCTTGGTCGAATGCAGCCTCAAAATTCCTCACTCCGTCCAGGTCCCTCCTGGGACCCACGTTGCCATCCTCCCGCACCTCCGCCGCCTGTCCGTATTCATATTCGGAGACCAAATCCTGCCCTACTTGCAAACCCCGAACCTCGAATACCTCGTCATAGAACCCGTCACAGCCGTGCTACCCTTCATCGCCCGCTCTCAATGCAAGCTCAAGGGCCTCACGGTGTTCAACTGCCGCGCCGCCGCCCTCACGTCCGTCCTGTCGCACATCCCCACACTGCTGCACCTGCAGGCGTACTGCATCCCCCAGGCCGAGATCCCTGGCGCAGGGGATCGTCTCTTCCAAGCGCTTGCAGACCCGGGCGTCTGCCCCCGGTTGGAGTCCATCCACCTTTCGTTTTACCAGACAGAGTGCAATTACGACGTCGTGTACGACTGCATCCTGGCGCGCAAGCCCCCATTCAAATTCGTTTCTGTCGCCTCCCCAGGCGAAATACCGCCGGACGTCAAGCGCAAATTGTTGGCGTTGGCCGAGGGCGACTCAGCCGCGCTGGAGGTTATCCTGTTGGATTACAACACCGTCGCTGCGACGGAAGATATGGTCCGTCATTAACTATGTGGATATTGGTCTTCATTCTAGTCCTTCCATTCATCATATCTATTCCCATTCCTGTAATCGTCGTTCACAGTGTAGCTCGCGCTAAAGCAAATTCCGTTATTACTATTTCCCCCTCAACGCAAAAGCACCGACTTGGTCCAGAGCCAGTAAACTACATGACGATCCCCTCGTTCAACCGTGTCGTTACCCACTCCTCCCAATCCGTCGGCAGCGGCCGGAGCAAATCGCGCGAATACTTCGGGAATGCCACAGGAGCGATGTTCGACATCCCCGAGTCCGTGTCCATGAGGTAGACAAAAATCGCCCCAGCCATCCCCGTGCGCTTGTAGTCGTCGCTGACGAGCTTCAACTGCCCGCGCATCTCCTCCGCCTTGAAACCGTCGATGGGGACGACGCTCACCCGCGTGACGAAGTAGGCTATTTCAGCACGGGTCGAGTCCACGCGCCGGCGCATGTATATGAGGACGAGGTCGCGCTCCGCCCGCGCGGGGTCTGCCATCACGTTCAGCGCGCGGATGCCGCCCTCGGCGATGGTGGGCCGGTGCTTGCTCGTGAATCTGCGCAACATCTTCAGCGCATCCACCTGCTCCGCGGGGAACGCGTTAGTCTTCTGGTTCAGCGCACATTTGCTTTTATGCGTCTTCCATGCCGATCTTGGTCATTCTTTGCTCTAGGGAAATGCATTGCAGTAGGCGGTGGTGGTGGAGACAAAGAGAAATGAAATGTCGCGCACGCAGTAGATATCCACCTCACAGGATGCGCATTTCCGCAGAGTTACCCCGGGACCCTTGGACTTGTGGCAATACTGGCACTGGGTCAATTCGTTGCGCAGTGTCTGCTTGGGGTCGGACTCTGCATGCCGGTGGCAAGGAGCGGGCGGCGCCTCGGCGTTGAGCGTAGCGTGCACGCGTTCCGCGACGCAGTGGGGGCAAGAATCGTTGTAGGACATTGTGGTCGGAGACAAAGAGCGTTAGGTGAGACTCCATCATATCACAAAATGTTTGCCGGTCGAGAGTCTCTTTTTGAATGCATGCACTCCTCGAACGCGCGAAATCGCTAGACAAAATAACTCTCCATGAAGCGAGTACTTCGCCGCTGTCAAGGCCGACTCAAAATGCTCCTCGAACGCACTTCCCAATCCGGCCACTCATCCATTCATCCCGATTAGGAAACAACATCTCAATTCTCGTCGACGCCCCGAATGAACGACAACCTGTTTTCGTTATTCACTCGCTCGCTCGCCCGCTATGTAATGTAAGTATGGATTGTACGCCGAGTCGGTGGGTCGGGGTATCGTATGTCTGTATGTATGGTGTATGGTGTATGCGCAGGCCGAGACTGTGTATGTATGTACGGTTTTGTATGAGTGAAAGTATTGTAGAAAGGATCGTGAGGAGGGGCGCGCGTCGTATGGTCTGGGTAACGAATGTACGGAGTCCGGACGGAAGGAGGTACGCGACGCCGGTGTAAGGAAGGGGAGGGGGGTACGAGGATAAGTAAGTGAATGTGCCGTACGATGCCAATGCGAGTGATAGAAAGAGACCGAGCCGAGAGCGGAGGGTGAGAATGAAAACCAAGAAAATGTGGGCGACGCGACGGTGATAACCAAGAAAGAGGGGGGTGCGGGCGAGGAGGGTAAGGGTGGGAAGGGGAAGGAGGCGCGGAGATCCAAGGTAGGTACAAGGGTGCGTGTCCGTCGCGCGTTTCCGTCCATCCGCGTCCGCGCGTCGCGTCGCTTCCTCCATCCAGCGTTTCTCCAAAACCAAGAAAAAGCAGGCGCGGCCCTACACCCCCGCCGCCGCTGCCGCCGTCCTCAACCCCATCCTCGTCCGCCTCAGACTCCCCCCGGTAACATTCCACCCCCTCCAATCCTCCAACCACACCCCCTCGTCCTTGCACCTCCCCAACACACCCTCCCAAAATCCCACCACCCTTTCCCGCTCCCTCACATCCCCCCTCCCCAGCCCACTGCCTTCGTGCGGGGCCCGCGGACGCCTTAGCCCCACGAGCCCCCTTCGCATCATATCGCTCCCTTCGCTCATATCCCGCACGTATCTGAGGCGCGGGAACGCCTCCCTCCTCAACAAACTCTCCACCTGCTCCCTCAGCCCAAAGAACGCCGCGTCCGCCCCATGCTGCGCGTCCTCGTGCGCATGCTGGTGGTAGTCGTCCCAGAGCCGTGCGTCGATCCCGCGGATGCCGATGAGCGTGACGGTGGGGTGTGCGGGGAGCAGGAGGTGCGGCGCGATCCAGTCCGGGTGCTGCCAGTTCCACTCCGCGTCCGCGCTGCACACGAACTCCTCCAGGTGCGGGCACCACGCCGCCAGGCTCAGCCCCTCCAGGCCCACCCTTCCTCCCCCTCCGCCCGTGCCGTTCCCGTTGTTGTTATTGTTGTTGTTGTTGTTATTGTGCGCCGGTGCGCCAGTGAGGTAATGCTCCTCGATATGCGCCGACGAGTGCCCGAGCTCGAGTTGCCGCAGCCGCGCGCCATGCACCGCAAAGAACCGCCGGAACCCCTCGGACGCATAGCTGAAATCCGCGCTCACAACGCTCAAGTTCCGCAGCGCCGGCAGCTCCCACGTGGCGAGCACCGCAAACGTCGCATTATCCAGCGTGACCTTGAGCGTCCTCAGCTCCGGCAGCACGAGCCCCGCAACCGCGCCCTCCGTCGGGGGCATCTTCGCCGCCGCCACCGCGCTCGACACGAAATTGAGCTCGAGGTACTCGAGCCTTGCGCCCATATGCCCCCCCGCCCCAGCGAGCTTCACCCCCATCGCCATGCCCAGCCCCATCCCGAGCCCCACCAGCGCCGGGTCGTCGTAGTTCGTCCAGCTCAGCCTCCGCAAGCCGCCGCCCTGCGCGAGCGCGCGGAACACCTCCCCCCCGCCGTCCCCGCTGCGGCGGATGGAGCGAAAGTCCGAGTACACCTCGAGCCCCGGCGCGTAGTCGATGATGGTGCGCAGGTCCGCGGGGTCGCACCGCTCGAGCGCGGGCGTCTCGATGTGTAGGCGGCGGATGAAGCGCCCGGCACTGGTGCGCGTTGCGGGGCCGGACGCGGGGTCGAGGCAGCATGCCTGGCAGAGGAGGGTGAGCGCGAGTGCTTTCGCTTGGGCGCTGCGCGCGATCCAGACGGCGGCGTAGAGGACGGGCTGTGCGTAGCCGTGCCACTTTTTGGAGACGAGCGCGAGGTTAAGCTTGTGGCGGGTGGAGGCGCGGTGGTAGGCGAGGCGCGGGGCGAGGGAGGCGGGGGTAAGGGCGGGGGAGAGGAAGGAGGCGGGGAGCTCGAGGGAGGGGGCGGGCGGGGGGCAGGGAGAGAGAGACGAGGAGGGGTCGGAGGGGAGGCAGGGGTAGGTCGAGTATTCGAGGATGAGGATCCAGAGCTCGGGTGGGAGCTCGGGGAGGGGGCGGCCGGGTTGTGGGGAGTGCGAGCGCAAGGCGTGTCTGGGGGAGATATTAGTATTGTGTTCGTCAAGGAGTGGAGAAGATAGATGTAAGGTAGTCACGCTGGGCATGAAAGAAGGTCGCCGTTCATGCCCCACTGCCCAAGCAAGAGAGACGGACGCTGGCTCAGCGCCCTCGCATACCGTGCGGCGATGAGGACTCGACAATCCACGATCGCACGGTAGGTGCAGAAACACTGAAACGCGCTGAAAGTGCACCCGGAGGTGTACGCATACGCGGGACACAGCTCCATCTCCACCGCCATGCGCAACGATCAGCGCGTCGACAAACCGCACGGGTGGCACCCCTCGCACGCGCACCGATCCCGCGACGCGGCTACTATAACCCCACGCCCGAGACGTCGCCACCCGCTGCTGTCCCATCGTCGACGACCCGGACACACCCCGCCATACCCGCCCGCATCCCATATCCGGGACATGCCTACGCCCACCGCCCCGGCGAAGGAGACGGAACTGAGCTACAGCCATAACACCGACGCGCAAGACCAAACGCATACGTGGATCGTCAGATCCCGACGCAGCCCGGCGTCACCAGCATGCGGTTGCCCACGGCGCGCCGACCACATGTCCGTAGACAAGACACGACCGCCCGCGAATGGGCGCTGCGGTCGCATCTCGTCTCGCCCCGCGCAGCCTCGACACTACAGCAGCAGTTCCGCGCCCACGAACATACGGCCCAGACTCGTCTCCGCCCACACCGCGCCCACAACCGCAACGTTACACCGCACCTGCGTGCCATCACGACCGCGAGTCGCGACACGACGCGAGCAACGACCCAGACTCCGCGGCCCGCGCCGCCCAGACTCGTCTCCGCGCCCACAGTCGCGCCCACAACCCCAACGCATCTCGCCTCGCCTCGCCTCACCCCCGCGCGGACGATACACGCAGAACGCAAGAGGCCGCCGCCCCGCCAGCGGCAAGGGCGGTACCCGCCCTGAAACGCCCGAGCGCCCACATCTCTACATCGAGGGACGCCCACAACCCCAACGCATCTCGCCTCGCCTCACCCGCGCGCGGACGAAACGCGCAACACGCAGAACGCAAGACCCCGTCCGCCGCCGAGGAATCTCCACCCCGCGTCACCTCGCCTCGCTTCGTCACTAGCCAGGGTCGCCCAAGAGCGGCACCCGCCTTGAAACGCCCCCAGCGTCCACACCTCGAGACGCCGCGCCGACAAAGGCCCGCCCGGACCCGGACGGACGGACTTCCGCAGCAAGGGTCGCGTGTCAAGGGGCGCCAGCCGACCCAGGGGGACGCCACATCGCAGAAAAGAAAGGAGGGACAGGAATGGCAATGGGATGCGAATGGGATGCGAATACTCACTTTGATCTCGTCGACCTAAGAAAATCACGGAGTAGTCAGCACATGCAAGGAATTGAAAAGAAGATAAGAGGAATGGAAAGCAAAGAGGGCGCGGGAGGCGTAAGGCACCAACAACCAGCGAACGAGCAGCATCAGGCCAATATAGCCTATGTAGCGATGCGATCGTGGCCAGGGGGATCAGACGCTGACTGACGGATGGACGGGCGACGGGCGGCGTCGTGGGCATGGGCACCAATAACGCCAGCGCAGCGCACGACGGAGGCCCGCAGGAAGGATGGAGGAGGAACGATGGAGGAAGGAAGGAAGACAGAGTCGAAAGAAAATGAATAAAATAAAGAATGAATAATACACACCTCAAACCCGCCATTGCCCGTCCAGGCGCGTTCGCAAAGACGCGCGAGAGGCGGTGGCGGAGGCTCTTGCCCCCGCCCCCGCTTGTCGTCTTGGAGTAGCTACTCGGGGTCATGCTCGGCGCCAATGTGCTGGTACTACTGCTGATAATCGTGCTGGTATTCGTCGGTGTCGCTGTGGCCGTCGGTGTGGGTGTCGGTGTGGGGGAAGAGGAGGGTGAAGAGGAAGAGGGTGAAGATGTGGTGGGGGTGTTGGTGGTGGTGGAGCGCATGCTGGCTGGGATCGGTGTGTGTCCGCTGTGTGTCCGCTGTACTCTGCTTCGAATCTCCGCTGTATATCCCGACGTCGTCCTCGTCGTCGGGGGCCTTGGGGTGCTCGCTCGCTGTCGGACCGCGGTGGTATGTGGTGTGTCCGTCGGGGAGTGTGTGGACGGAAGGAAGGAGGATTTAAGGAAGGAGAGGTGGAGGTACACTGTGACATCAGGTGATGTGATGCTGTGACGGACCCCGCGTTTCGCCGAAACCCGAAACGCCGATCGCGCGGGCAAATATCAGACAGACGCGTGGTTGAAATTTGCGTCATTGGAACGGTCGACTGGAACCTACAGAGTCCGCCAGAGAGCTCAAGGGAGGGGAGGGAAGGCTGGCTGAATCCGCACAACCTCCGCCAATCTCGCCGTCAAACGGTCAAAGTTGTGTCAAAGTCCGACTTGACCGCCTTCGAAGTTCAAGAAGGCTCTTGCGTGGAATTTCCAACACAGCTGAACCACGCGGGCACGGATCCAGCTTCCGCGGTAAAATTAGATCCCGATGGCGCCGCCGCCGGGTTGACAATGAAATTCCGGTTCAAGTTGCCCAGCCTGAGTTTCAACACTTTCGTCATTGGACGGATTGAGCCAATTAATTGAGTCTAGAGCTACATGTAGTCGATTGGAATGTGGGGAATGATAACTCACTAAAACCTTTGGTGATTCGGGATTTCCTAGTCGCCCTTCAGAAGTTGAGTTGAACTGCAGAGCTCCCAGCTGGAAGCCAGCTCTAACGCGCACAAGCTACGCGGCAGGTTCAAGCGCAACTTGAGCGTGGAATTTCCAACGCACGCGAGCACGGATCCAGCTCCGCGGTGAAACCCCCCGCAGGAGCGAGATAATGAATTTGATTGAGTTCATTTAGGGGCGGTGGGTGCGGATGGGGTTGATTTCAGCTCTGACAAGAGTTGTTGGGTTCGATGACATGGATGATGCACTCAATGTGTTCTTCTCGTTCCTTTCCTCAAGGTTGTTCTACAAAACTCCGGAAGCCGCGCGGGTATCTGTACGACGAAAATATCCAATCGCGGCTACTGAACTGCGATGCCTCACCATGTTGAGTTGAGCTTGAAAGGGGCCCCGAGTCCCCCTCAGCCTAATCTGAGTAGCATAGTCTCCGATATAATTTGCAACGCAAATGAACCACGCGAGCTCTGGTGAGACCCCTATCGCGACCACGATTGTTGAAATCTGGTTCCGAAACTCCCTTGGCTGAATATTATCACGATCGAGGCGTATGTAGGGTATGGTGACGCGTGCACTGACGCGGACGCGGGACAGATTACGGGCTCAAATTCCAAATTCCAGGTGAACCGACGCGGACTACGTTCGATTCCAAAGCCGATTGAACCAAGGCAAAGACCTTAAGTAACTTACTGCTCGCTTGCTACCAAACTTGTCCCTCCCTCTAAAGAGAAGTACTTGGTGTAATAAGTAGGAATTATTATTCAATTAACCCCAGCGGAATTCGCTCCTTGACTCGCACAATCAAAAAATTGACCTGGGAAACCTCTATATGTCCTCAGGTGGAGTCGAACCACGAACCACGCACGCATAGACCGACCCATCAAGTTCTAGGGCACACTGGTGCTCAGCGAGGACTAGTACTGTGGTAATTTCCTTCGCCTTTGGTTCTACGGGCCATATACCATACTATTATGCAAAACTTTAGCAGTCTGGTCGTTCTAAAGAAACGAAAAAAAAATTGGATCGGGGCCAGCGATGTCCCCGGATGGATTCGAACCACCGACTGACCGAGAGGTTCTGGGGAGCAATCATATAATTGGTCCAAGGACTGTTGGTTTGATCGGTCTTCGGTTCCATGGGCGCTCAATTGTGCGATATTAGCAGTGGTTCCAAGGAATTTACAAAAAGCGCGTTTGAAGCCAGCTTGGCCCAGCCATGTCCGGTGGATTCGAAACACCGATTGAAACCGAACGTATGAGAGCAGTCAGACGGCTGGTCGGCGAGGACTGGTATTGTATGTACCGTGGTGGTGAATGACTCGTCCTCTGTTTTCTGGGCCACATTATGCTATTGTGCAACGAAATTAGTACTGGAAACAAAAAAGCCCATAGGCTCGCTCTAACGATACTATGTCCCCAGGTGGAGTCGAACCACCAATTCAAACCGACTGACCGATATTGGAGGATCAACCGAGACACACCGCACCTCGGTTTAACCTCGGTCCCATTCCCGGTCCCGCGCGGGCATCCCGGTGTAACATGACCTTGTTCTGAAGGTAAGTTGACTCGTCTGTGTAGTAATATATTCTGACTCGCGTTCTGACTCCCTGTATGACTCGTAGTACAGCCTGGTTTTGTATAAATACCGTAGTAATTCATCGACTCCCTTGCGCGTTTGCAGAGGGTCACTGCTTAATTATCCTGCGTGAACTAAGATTTAATCCAACAACCGAGAGGTTCTGGGGAGCAGTCATATGATTGGATTGGTCCAAGGACTGTCGGTTTGATTAATCTTCGGTTCTATGGGCTCAATTGCACGATATTAGCAGTGGTTCGGAGTTCCAAGGAATTAAAAGAAAAGCGCATTTCGATGCCACAGCCATGGCCCACGGTGGATTTAGTCTCTTATAAACAGACGCTACAACAGTAATCTCGTACCTCGTTTGTTGTAGTCTGTCGATTCCCTTGTTCCGCTGATGGGAGGGCGGCGCTATTATATAATCACGGATTTCGCGGTGTCGAGTTTGAGACTCACGACGCGTATTTCATTGATTTTGTACCTCAGTCGTGCTTTTTGGCGGCCTTTCGAGACCTTGGCCAAGTCCGTTTTTCGACTCGAGTCCAGGAGTCCAATGCCGATGTTTGATGGTGCGGCCGCTGACCAAGCCCCGTTTGCGTTTTGCATTCAATACGGGGAGCGGTGGGGATCCAAAAAGGCCGGAGGTTGAACAGGTAGGCTCACAGTGGATTTGGCATGCTACTTGTGGCAGATAATGGTGGTGGTGTATTGAATGGTAGGGAGGGGAAATTCAAACTCCGATGATTATATAATAACCGGACCCTCCCTACATTGATGCGCGGTTAACACCAGACTACGGTGGATTCGAACCACACACTGGACCGACCGACGGAGAGGTGATGGGAGGATTCAGACGGCTGGTCGGCGAGGACTGATATACTGGTACCGTGGTGGTGAATGACTCGTCCTCGGTTCTCTGGGCCACATCATGCTATTGTGCAACAAAATTAGTACTGGTTCCGAGGAAACGAAAAAGCCCATCGACTTATCGAGCGCTACTATGTCCCCAGGTGGAGTCGAACCACCGGTTCAACCCGAGTCGTGGACCGAGAGGTTGTGGGAGTCCCACGGTTGGTCGGCAAGGACTATGGTGGGTATATGTGTTTCGTCAAGGAATCAACGCCAGCGGAATTGTGTGTTCGTTCGCATTCCTTCCTTCCTTTCTTGAATCGAAGGATTTGAAAAAATGATTGGGAAACATACATCATGATGTTCCCGGGTGGAGTCGAACCACCGAGTCGACCACGGGAGGTTGCAATTAGGTCCGCAAGGACTGGTGGGTATATGTGCCTCGTCAACACCTAGTACTTAATGTGATTTGTCTTTCGTTCTACTTATGGGTAGTAGTGGTTCGAATGAAACAAAAAACGAGGAACACGCTACGTATACAACCACCGATTCAACCATGGGAGGTTTAGTTGTGCTGCGCAGCTGGTCGGCGAGTGCTGGTGGAAATATATATGTGTGTGTTTCGTCAAGGGATCATCGCCAGCGGAATTCCTGCGTTCGCATTCCTCCCTTCCTTGGATCCAACAACCAAAAGCTTTTGGCGTGAATTTAAGTCCAATTACCTCAGGCTATTGTATTGTGATCGCAAGCACCCCGTTCTTGAACCATTGCGTTCCGCAGTCGCACCTACAGTGGTCGTTCATCAGCCGCTGCTTTTCAAACCACAGATGGACACCCAACATCTTCGGGCGTCACCCACGGAGTCTCAGGTCGGATAACCAAGTTCGATTCAATTGCCCGTCGCCTGACTCGCGCCTCATCTTGATCGTGTTAAGCCTCTGTGGATTTCGTGGGTTGCCGCACGCGAAATCATGAAAGCAAGGTGGATGTCAATATGACTGAAATCGTACGATGCGTGTGCCCAATGACGGGATTGGAGTCGCGCTGTGAAAGGAATAGGTATGTCCACGATCGAATAACAGGTGAAACAACAAGCAGAGAGGCCGCCATGACAAAGATTCAGGGAATCAAGGTCGAGGGCGGAACTCGGAAGCATGCTCTATTCAAATGACGACCAGAAGTAGGGTTCAACGAGTGTCACGTGGGGAACCACCGCACCCACTGGCCGATTCGTCGCCAGAGTCGCCTCCAGCGTCGCCACATCCAGGCCAGTCTCACATAATGAGCGTGCGAAGGGCCGGGAAGGTAGCGCTAGCGCGGCAAGAGCGCGAGGGGAGACGACCGTAAACGAGACCTCGAGGTGATGAAGTCCGCGAATATGCGGCGATTCGAAGATTTGCGCCAATTCATCGGGATCCGCGTCCAGCCGCGCGTCGAGGCGAAGATGGGTCAAGTTGCAATCGCAGCGTTCCAGAAATTGACGAATGAAGTTGCCCGGAAGGGCGCGACTCTCCACCCTATATTCGAGGCAGAGTATCTGGAGCCCCGGCGCAGTGAGGTGGGCGAAGAGGTCATCGAGGACGTCGTAGGTGCAGTCGAGCAGGGTAAGGGATGTGATAAGGGTATTGGTTATCTGCAAGTCGCTGGGGTAGTCGTCCTGGATGCGTTGAACGGAGACGACCGTCCCGGATGACAGCTGTCCCAACATCCAGAAGAGGTCCAGCACCCGTGGAGACTTTAGATCACAGCTCCGCAGTTGGGTCCATGGGAGCAGCAAGGTGCGAGGGAAGGCTGAGGCGTACTTGAAGAGCAGCTCGAGGTGGTTGAGCACGGGAAAGGAGTTAAGCATGTCTAGGTATTGAACCCCGGTGCCCGGGTCCTCGACACCCAGCTCGAGCGTCTGCAAGGCGGGAAAGGTATGTCGAGGGAGCCCGGCGAACGTCGATAGCCTGCGAAGTCAAGGCCCTGCTCGGAAGGTCGAGACGAGCGAGGCTGCGAATGTGGGGAGAACCAAGAATGTGAAGCTGGTCGTATTCATCAAGCTCGTTATCGAGGTGTAGATCTGCTAGGCTGCAGGCAGAACGTTCCAGGAAGCGCGCGATGTGCTCGCCGAGTGAGCCGGAGTGCAGATCATTGTGTTTCAGGGTGAGCTTCTCGAGGGCTGGAGTGGAGAGGGTGTTGAGGACATTGTGGAGGAAGTTCTCGCCAGAGTCGTAGACGGTAAGGGATCGAATTAGGGAGGGTGTCGGCGGTACACGAGGACCTCTGGCGCTATACCCCTCTAGGACCGACACATCTGCGTCTGAGAACTGGTTGACGACCCAAATGAAATCCGAAGAACATAGAGATTCCAGATCGCATTTCCGAAGTTGCGCCCATGGGAGGGACAATGATCGCGGTAATATTCCGTGGTGTAGGGAAAATGTTAGATACTGGAGCGCAGGGAGTACGTCGCGCCGGTTGGAATACTGGAGCAAGCCAGTAGTGTCGTGGAGGCGCAGCCGTTTGAGCGCGGGGAAGTTTAGTTCGGAGAGCGGCGAAGTCGTAAAGAGCGTGAGGTTTAGCTCGAGGTCCTCCCATTGCGATGAGAGCCCGAGACAGAGGGCCAATAGGGTCTTTCAAAGTTGCCATTTCGACCTCATTTCCACCTCATTTCGCGCTGATTTCAATTCTGTTTCGCAGCCTGATTTGAGTGACCTGATGTGACGAATTTGGCCGACAGCGCGCATCACTGTTGCGTCCCACCCGCCTCTCAGCGCCGCCCGTCCCCGCCGTTGAAAAATGGCCATCATATACAATTCTCCGTGGGCTGTTAGGCTTACTATCGTCAGTCGTGCAACTTATGATCACAATCAAGAAGACTGGAGGGTTCTGGGCGGCCTGGAAGTGGAGATATATGAGCTCACTGTTGCGGCGGGAGGGTCGGGAGGGGCGGGAGATGGCGCGGGCAGTCAGCGGGACATTGATTGAAATGAGAATTTAACTTTGATTGTGATGCGAAATGAGCTTTCGGCCCTTGCCGGTCACATCTCGCCACGAAATGAGAAATGAAATAAGCTCGAAATGAGGTCGAAATGAGGTCGAAATGGCAACTTTGAAAGACCCTAATGCAGATGTCGAAGGGGTGCGACGGAATGGAAATTCAACGGAGACCGGTACCGCACGGACGCGCTGCACCTGAAGTGCCAACAGGTGTGCGATCCGCGGGTTCTGATGTGTCCCGCTGAAAATGTGGCGCCACAGGACGGGGGAAGCTACTGCGATCGCGCGCCAACGACTGCAGACCTGGCTCGCGACCCATGGCGCGCGCATCCGTCGAATCCCCTTAGGAATGATGGTGTACTGGAATATTTCCACAAGGAGCTCGTTTGGCAGTCGCCGCAAGGCGGAGAGGACGCCTCGGCGAGTCGTGGCAAGATATTCGAGCTTGTGGCGGTATTGGGCAAGTTTCTCCTCGGCACTTCGAAGGCGGTGGAGATGAGTGTCCGCAATCAACATCTCCGCTTCAGCGCGCTCAATCTCCGCCAAAAGAGCAGTTGCCTGCGAGTCTGTGGGAGGTCCAGCAAAGGTGGAGAGCAATTCTGGATATGGATTGCCAGGAGATGTTGCCGCCTCCAATGCGGAGTGGAGCGAGGAAATCGCGCCGGCAAGATGGTCCTGGTGCAAGTTGAGCCACTGGGATCACACAAAGGTCGAGAACTCACCATGAAAGCACCTAGTATGCAAAAGAAATCGCCGGTCGTGGTGGCAAAAGGCAAGAGGCGAGGCCACGTGATGGCCTCGCGTCCCACCCTTCGACCAAGCAAGGACAAGCAGTCTACAGATGATGTTCGGGTACGAAACAAAATGAGACCCATTCTGAGTTCCTGGGCCAAAATATTCGGACTCATTAGAGCCCTGCCCACACTCCCCGCGCTCGGAAAGATTCTCGCGCGGTATGAATTGGGTAGGAACGAAACGAAGACAGAAAGAAATTGTGGTGCAACAGTCAGCAGGACTCAATTCGCAGGGCCCAGAAAGATAATCTGGGGCGGAGTAGCGCGGTAGAAGCGGAAATATCTCAACGGGCCTCATCGTGAATATCAATACGAAATGATTAAGTACCTTCCCAATATCTTGCGCGCAGTCGGGTATCTCGGGCATGTTGGAAATTCGCGTTAGGTTGTTTTTCAGGGACGGCAGTCCCAAACCAGTAGCCAGAAGGAGTGTCATGTATCAGTCACAACTCTGGGTATCCAACGAAGCTACATTAGACGAGATTACTGGTAGGTACACGAACAAGTAATAATAGCAAAATGCTCCGCCGCTTACTACTACATTTCCGAGTCCAACTTCGCCTCCCGTTCCTTCTCCACCTGCTCCGGCAGCGAAATATTCTCCGGGCCCCCAATCGCAGGCTTCGGGGCGTCGTGCTTGGACGTGAAGTACGTGGAGCACAGCAGCACACATCTATGCGAGGTTTAATGCCGGGTCAGGAGGACTTGAACTAACAGAGCAACAGAGGAGACGCACGCGACCCATTCGGTGGTGACGCCCATGAGGTACTCGACGACCGTAAAGTGCGGGGTGAACCCGAATTCGCCGTAATTGTTCGCTGTGAAGAGGTTAGGCTTTTGACAGAACAACGACGAGAATTAACGCACGATCGTAGTATGATAGCTGGAACGACGAGGTTAGAACGCGCCGGAATATATTTACGAGGTCTGGGACGTACCACGAAGTCAGCCGACTGCAGCACACCAAACACCCCGCGAATAATCAGTGGGACCCACGTCACTATCAGCAGCACCAATGTAGGATGCACCCGCAGAACCCCCTTGCGCCCACCGCTACGCCGGTCGTTCCGCGCCGTGATCAGCAGAATGACCAGCAGCAGCGCATTGCACGTAAGGAACACACTCTGCCCCGTCGTGCGCGCAATACGCGAGACGCGCAGCTTGTGCTGCGTGTCGGGCGAGTCGAACTGGGAGAAGTCGGCGTTGGCGAGGAAGGAGCCGCCGACGATGATGGCGGTGTTGGCGAGAACGAGGAGGGTGTGGAAGGCGGCCATGAGGTTGTCGCGGTAGACGAGGAGGGCGAAGGGGCCGAGGAAGAGAAAGATGAGGGTGCGGCGGAGGCGCTGGCGGGGGGTGAGCGAGGGTTGCAACCCACGTCGCGGTTCGAGCCAGGAGACGCCGCTGGGGAGATTGTGCTGGTGCCAGGAGACGACGAAGCGGAAGGTACAGAGAACCTGGCCGTCGTAGAGTTGATTGGACCGTGGGGGAGGGAATCGGAGCACGACTCACCAACGTGAAGTACCCCTCAGCACCAAGTATCAGGAACGCCAGGAAGATATTCGTATTTTTGAACCCAAGGATAGCGAAGCCGATTCCGCACACTTGGGAGGCGACCCGGATTGTGACGTGGAAGAAAAGGATCGACCAACGAGAGCGCCATTTGATGCGGTGGGTCAGGTAGGCGAATAGCATCCACGAGAACACCACAAGATACTGCAAATTGGAATGAATATTGCGTCGGGGGTCGACGGTGGAAAACTCACCAAAATCAAGAACACCAGGGCTGCACCGGCTTCACCGTGGAAAGCCATGCTTGAGTCTGGAAATTGGGTTAGCTCGTGTACGGGGGAGCGGCGTTGTTAAGACACGCCAACTAATATTTGGGGCGGGCTTTAAATCTGGACGAGCGTGATAAGATCACCCCTCCTGACGTTCCTCGACAGGAGATGAAGCTTTCCGCAGCCTCCGCAGCGCTTTCCGAATGCAGTGAGTGCGAGGTAATGCGACAGCTTGGAAGTAGAGAGCCCACCTCGTGGCCTCAATGAGTTTCTTGCACGTGGAAGTGCAAGGGTCACGAACAGCGCTCTCTCTGAACTTGCCAGGTGTGAAAGAAAAAAAGTGGAAGGTCGACATAACCTGACGCACCGGGTCACCACAGGCTTTCGTCGCATGTATGTTTGGATATACGCCCCCAGAGAAGTAGTTGGAACCAATTCAACGTACATCCGCGTAACCGCTACGCGCGAAAGCATGCCACATAAACTTGACAGATCAAGACGCCGTGATTTGTATTTGTGGAAAACGACGATAAATTGCGGGGGTTCATTGGCTCGCTGAAGTTGCGCGACAGGCTGCGCCGCTACGGTGGTTCAAAGCGGGAGAGATCTAGATCCTGAATGAGTGTTCAGATACAGCGCGACACCGATTCGTGGAAGGCGGATCAGTTGGGTTAAAAATCTTGAGATGCAGAAAGGACACTGACAGTGAGACAGTTCAGGTGCCCTCGGTCAACAGGAGAGGTAATTACGAAGGGAAGCGGCGAGGATTCAAGGAAAGAGACAGACGAGACAAAATGCGAATAAAGTGGTGTGCTGTTGCCGCAGCCGCGTGCCCATGCTCATGCACGCTGAGGTCCTGCTCCTTGGGTAGTTGATCGCCGACGCATAGTGCGCGAGACCCGGGGCAAAATCCAACGAGGCGGAGCGTTGGTGAAGGTTCTTGCCAGGTGAAGATGTCGTGGGAACTGGAAAATGCCGTATCAATGCCTCATTATCGAGGTGTGAGCGATGGAAATTTAGAAGACGATATGACGAATACACTTGACTTACACGCAGATAGTGTTGAGGTCGACCAAAATTGCACTTGCAGGAGCTTGAGGTCACGACTCACGACCGAGGGAGATGTACCTGCGCGAGAGCAGCGGTAAGTCTCGGAACAAATCAACCTACGAGAAAACGTACGCTGAATTCTGCGATACTGACTTCTATGCGAAGATCACCTGGAGTTGTCCCTGCGGCGAACCCTCCGAGTCCGGGTGATTGCGCGCCGCGATCGCCGCCATCAGGCTGTCCTTACCTACGGAGTCTCGGTGAAAAGTGAGTCTCCGGAAGTTGACAAGAGGGGAGGTAACGGCGAGGATGACCGCCGGAGAGAGGCCGGTTTCGGGTAGGTCGAGATGCCGAATATTGCGGATGTAGGGTGATTCGAGGAGGGCGAGCATCTCGTCTTCCTGCAGAGCAGTGTCGAGGGACAAGCGCTGCAGATTGCAGGCAGACCGGCCCAGGAGGCCGACAATGCGCTCAACGAGGTGGGAGCTGCCCCTGATGTTGTCTTTCATGGTGAGTGTTTCGAGCGTCGGAGTGGAGAGGTCGGCGAAGACGTCGCCGAGGAAGAGTTGGTTGGAATCTGTGATGGTGAGGGATCGGATGAGGGAGGGCGGCGGCGGTACGTCGCTTGTTGGGCCGCGGGGGTTGCCGTGCCTGTGCCCACGAGCGACCGAGACATCTGCGTCTCGGAGCTGTCCTAGTATCCGGAAGAAATCCACAGCGTTTAGACCCGTCAAATCGCACTTTTTAAGCTGCGACCACGGGATCAATAGGCCCTGAGGTAGTCCCCAATTGAACTGGTTGAAGATCAGATGTTCGGGATGGGGAAGGAGACCGGCCATACGCGTATGCGGCCACGGACCCAACTCTCGACACATGAGAGTAAGCCTCTTCAAGGCGGGGAAAGTTTGATCCGACAAGGGCGGCGACATGAAGTCCTGCACGGTAAAGAGGGCATCCTCCCATTGCGATGACAATCGGAGGCAAAGGTCTAGAACCGGCTGGAGGGGTTTCCACCCAAAGTGCATCGACACCGGCACGCCACGGACACGTTCCAACTGAAGCGGCAACATGTTGGTGGCGAACGCAGAGTGTTGATTTACTTCCCATGAACAGAAGACGTGCCGCCACAGAGTCGGTGCAGTCACCACGACTGTACGCCAATGACTGCAGACCTGGGTAACGACCCACGGTGCCCGGGAAAATGGATCCTGCGCAGCAGGATTGACGCTGTAGTCGAAAATGTGGAGCAGAATCTCGTTGGGGAGACGGCGCAATGCGGATAGCACACCTCTGTGAGTCGCGGCAAGAGTTTGGAGTTTTTGCTGGTACCGGAGAAGTAGCTCAACTGCGTTTTGAATGCGGTCGATATGGGTCTCCGCGATTGATATTGCCTGCTTCGTGCCCTCGACCTCTTCCCAAAGGACGGTCGCCTGCGCATCCGAAGGAGGACCAGCAGAGCTGCAGAGTAATTCGGGGAAGGGATGTTGTGGATGGTAATTCGCCACTTCTAAGGCGAAATGGAGTGAGGAAATCGAAGCGGAATGATTGTCCTTGAAAGCAGTGTCAGTTGAGCAACTCCGATTCGAACTGAGTCGCCAATAGCTCACAGCCATCTGAGTTCCTAGCACTCCGAGTGCGTTGGGCCCTTTCTCCTTGCGAGACAGGAAATCGCGAGTGGTCGTCGTGGAGAGAGACGTTTAGGGTGATTGCCAAACAAGGACAACTGACCGTGGGAGCCGCAATCTGCCGCGTCATCACGGCATTCCCGCCTTGCTTCCTGCCACCATTGACCAACCTGCCGCCTACTGACTCGTTCGCAGTACAGCAGCTAAACCCCAGACGGCGAATCATCTACGATGGAAAGTGTGAATTATCTCACTGTGAGCCATCCAGGGACTGCGACAATACTTATGTACGACTCGCCCGTTGATTGACGAACGATTTTTCCAGTGTCCTTGTAACGAATCCGTCCGATGTGCCTGGCAGATAGCCCCTAGCTCAATCCTTCGGATTCCCAAGCAGCTGCACTCAACTCCGAGATTGAACTCACAAAGCACGAAATTTCCACCGTCAGTCTTCATATCGCGCACTTGCAAGACGCGCTGACGCGGTTGCTTCGGCATCGCGAGGAGATGGAGACTCTCGTCCGAACCCACAACTTTCCCAACGAAATATTGCTGGAGATTTTCCAGCAGACTCTCGCCGAGAGTGCCGCAGTTGATCGGGTGCCGTGGGTTCTGAGTCAAGTGTGTGCCCATTGGCGGCGCGTCACCGTTGCTTCCCCTTCTCTCTGGCGCCATTTTCCTCGTTTGTCGGTCAGAGGCGACCGCCTGTTTTCCACCCCCATGACGTCGCTCCAATTTGAACGCGCCCGGCACACTCCGCTCTCCATCGGTTTCGGGAATTCAATTTCCCCGCAGCCCTTGGCTCTTCTGCTTCCGGTGGTATCACAATGGGAGGATGTTACTATCGATGTAATGTCCTTGATGTCGGCGCAACTCTCAGGCCATACCTTCTCTACTCTGAAGAGGCTCACCCTGTCCAGTTTCCTCCACAACCCAACCACTGCGCTTGATATCAACCGGAGCGACTCACTTCCGTCCCTCGTGCACCTGACGCTGAACACGACAGGCGATTCGAGCTTCCCTCGCCATTTGTTGCTCCCCTGGTCGCAGCTTCGTATCTGCGAGCTCCACGGCGCGAGCTTGTATGATTTTATCCTCCCGCAGCTCGACGGTGGCGCACCAGTCGCCATAATCGGTTCTATTATGTCCGCTTTCCAGCCAACGTTAACCCCGACCCCGACAACATCTATTGTCAGGTCCCTCACCTTCACCGACTGCAGTCCAGCTTTCCTCAGCAACGTCCTTTCTGACCTCTCTATGCCCGCCCTCGACACTCTGATCGTGCAAATCAGTGGCCCAACACGTCGCCTCCAGTCGTTTCTCGGATCCATTCTGGCCCTTCTGGAACGATCCGCGTGCTCCCTCCAATGTCTGTGTATTGGCACGCATCTGAACGACGACGAGCTCGTACAAATCCTCGAATCCCCGCATATTCACGATGCCACCGACCTCAACTTCCCGCGCGCGCTCCTATCCTCGCGATCCATCGCCGCGCTAGCCACTCTTCCCAACCTCCGCACGCTGGTTGTATGCGGCACCTCCGCGGACGAGGCGGCCTTGTTCGCAGCTCTGACGGCGCACCACCCGCGTGTCATCTCCCACTCGGAGCATTCGAGTGGGTGGGCAGGAGAACTGCGGTTCAGGCTCACCTTTGCGTAGTGGGAAGTGTTTGAAGTGAGCATGCTCTGCTGTTTTCTTCGCTTGGGTAGTGATATATACCGCATGCAGGTGTCGTGCTGCGCAAAGTTTTACACCGCTCGATATCTTGTTGATTCTGGCAATTGCTGCCCTGAAATTTCTAGTATGTTGGTGTTAGCGCCTCAAAACCTCGTTACTAGTGTGTACCGAGGTGCCGTTCTCGTTGAGTTGTGTCACTTATACTTACTGAAACTCAACTCAATTAGAGTGGTTGAATTTGATGCGGTGCGACTGCCCTTTTCTTGTGGCTATCACTGTACCTACCTACCTACCTACATACCCTGCGGCCATCAGTCACGACCAGTGGGAGTCAAAGAACAATTCCAAGAGGCCGCCTGCCCAAATTGAATGATCTTGCAGAGGTCTAAGGACGTTCCGATCCGCCAAAAAGAAGCTTGTTTATTTATCTTTTGAGTCAACCAAGTTCCGGCGACCGACATGTAATTTTCCTTTACCAGGGCTACTTTTATCAGGAACTCGAGCCTCGCAAGTCAAGCACCGACTGGCACCCTTAGTAAGAACGTTCCCGGCAATTCACAACACCCCGGCATACCCGACGGAACCGCCAATCGCACGCCGCCGATCCCGCGGAGGCACCCCGCCGAATTACAAATTGTCAGCGAACTGGCTTATGGTCAAGTGATTTACGCAAGAGCCCTTGGGTCCTATAAAAGAAGGTATCTTTAACCCTGGAATTTATTCATATTCATACCTTCCGACCAACAAGTACTCCCTGATGGCCATCCTCAAACTCCACGGGTCCAAGTTTGCAACGTGTACCCGCCGCGTCGCAACGGTCCTCCACGAGCTGCACGTCCCCTTCGAGCTCGTCGAGGTCGATTTGATGAACGGGGAGCACAAGACTCCGGCGTACCTCACAAAGCAGCCCTTCGGGCAGATTCCGTACATCGTGAGTCTGTTCTGGGCTCCTCCTGCGAATTTCACTCATCATCTCATCCTTCCCCAGGACGACGACGGCTTCATCCTCTATGAGACGCGTGCGATCTGCCGCTACGTTGCGGCCAAGTACCCCCAATATGGACTCATCCCGAGCGAGCCCAAAGCGAACGCGATCTTCGAACAAGCCGCGGCGGCGGAGGTGGCGAACTTCGAGCCCAGTGCTGGCAAAGCGGGCTTGGAATTTGTTAAGCAGTGCGTTGCCGCCCATTTAAAACTGACTGCGAGCGGCATTGCTGACGAGTATCCTGACTGCAGGAAAGTATTCGGCATGGCCCTGGATCAGGCGCTGGTCGACACGGAATTGGCGATATTGGACAAGAAGTTGGATGCGTATGAGGCGATCCTGGCAAAGCACCGTTACGTCGCGGGAGAGGTGTGTTGTTTCCATGGTCTTTTGGCAGTGAACTAACCACATCGACTGTAACGTCAGACCATCACGCTCGCCGACCTTTTCCACCTTCCGTACGCGTCGTTTGTGACCTTGGGGGGTAGTGATATCATGACGCGCCGCCCCAACGTCGCGAGGTGAGCGTCGGTTTAATAATCTTGCGCCGGCCGCCAACTTATGCCGATTGCAGGTGGTACGGGGAGCTCATTGCGCGTCCGTCGTGGCTAGCTTACCTTGATGGAGTGAGGACCACAGAAGCGTATTGATTTGCAAGCCATGCCTAGACGAACATCAGTATCTGCTTAGTTATTAGAACGACATGTTTAACAGTTTTCGGTGTTCGTGCTTCCCAATTCGTTACATTTTCTCACTACTCCGAGCGATTCGGCGCCCCGTGTATGAACGGAAGCTCGTCGGATATGTATGTTCAGCAGATACTCAACCAAAGATGGCTGGGGTCGGCGCTCTATGGAGTGTCAAATAAAAACCTAGGTTCAAGAATCGACTCGGATTTGCTCAAAACGAGGCGGGGGTTTGAAATCGGCTTGTGCTTGAACCGTGTGAACAGCATGCCGAACCGGCTTGATTCCATCATTCCGCGTCACATTGTCACATTTCGCGGCTTCCTTCTGACCACCATGCACGAGTCCCTCCACCCTCGGAATATCTCTCGAATCAAGCCGCCCGTGCGGGTAAGTAATATCATCATAATGGTCGGCTGGCTGTCGCTCACAAACGGCCAAAGAAATTGGTGGAAGCTGCCGCTGCGGGCTCTCAAAAAGACCTCGATGCCATGCGAAGCCTGATTGCAGCGCGCCCACCCACCGATACTATCCACTACCTTCCGGCTCTCTACGTGAATTTGGACCCCGCTGGCATCCCGTCTCCCAACGAGCTCGACCGTCTTCTCCTCACTCTGTCCCCAATGCCAACTGTCGCGCTTGCCACCTTAGCCGTTGACGCGTTGACTCTCTACATGCAAGCGGGAAATCTTACCGAAAGAGACGGTTTCTCGGAGCTCTGGGTGCGCCTCTGGAAGTGGCTCGAGTTCCTGAATACATACTGGGATTTACTGCCAGCGTCGAAGTTACCCACTCGAACTCAAGAGATGATGGCTGGGATCTACTCGGGACTTATTCTTCATCTCAAAGAGGATCCCCGTACCTCTCGCCTCATCTGCGCAACGCCCGGCGTTCGGCGTTATCTCGCCATGGCTTGGAGGGCCACTCTGCACGATGATGCTGCAGTCGCAGAGCCCGAATTCTTCGACGCCATGACTGCGATCCTGTCGGTATTCACTGATAGGATTCAGGACGATTCGAACTTTACGGAGATGGTAGAGGGCGCGGGCGGTAGCTTCCAAGACTTGGCGTCCGTGGTGATCCGACACATTCGCGTCGCAGTCGCAACTCCCACCTTCGACGTCCCGCAATATCTATCTGGGTGCTTGCTCTTGTCCAAGGGTGAATGCCAAAACTGCATTCGTTTGGGTGAAGTCCTTCGATCGATGGGCATGATTGAAACAGTGATATCCGCCATCTTTGCCCTTCATCCCACTCAACCCCGCTACAATGTCTCCATGTGCGTCCTCTACCTGGTAGAGGACATCCAGCAGGGGCATCCTTATCTACTGCGTGCACTTCGTTCCGGTCTCCTACGCCTTATCATCACCCTCGGTTCATCGACCACGGCCGCCGATATGAGCGACGAGGACGGAATTCCCGCCAATATCACCATCATTCTACGCGAAATCTTGCCCCAGGCGCTGGTGCATCGTGCCGTTGTCGCGCAGCTCCAACGGTCCCTTGAAGAGGTCACAAATCTTCCAGCTGCTTTCAAGAGTTCGGCTTTCATGGCCGACTGGAACGTGTTCGTTGATTCGGCGACGGAGCATATGGAATGTTATGAGCGTTGGAAGGCTAACTCCAAAGCCGCCCTCAAGGCCTGTGATAACATGAAGGTAAGTACTAAGTCCCCTGCACGCGACATCCGCTCCTGCTCACCCTTGCCTCCAGTGCGGTAAAATTGCGGCGAAAGCACAATTCAAGTGTTGTGCGACGTGTCGAACCGTCAATTACTGTTCGGTCGACTGTCAGGCCGTCGATTGGTGTGAGGGTCACCGGGAGGTGTGCGATAAGCTGCGACTGGTTAAATTTTGTGAGTAGCGTCGATCCCGACGACGGCCAACATTCTGACCGTGCACCAGCATTCCCTGAAACGTTGTCAAAACGCGGCAAGTCATTCCTGCGCTTCGTGGTAACCGAAGAACACGCGCGACGTATGACCTCGATCCTCGTGAACCAAGCGCTATTCATGCGCGACCACCCCGGCACACCCTTTCTGACCACGTTCAGGTACATCAAAGCCGGCGGTGTGCGGCTGCAGCTCTCATCCCAGGACGCGATCCGCCCCCTCATCGAGGCTGGCGCTTGGAAGGTCCAGGTGCCTGCGCTATTTTCGCGGGCGGCGCGTAGCGGGGGGCGGATGGATATCCACTTGGTCTCCATATACGAGGGGGGCAGCTTGCGGCATGTGATGATGCCTATGCGGATGAGCAGTACGCGGTTGCACGATACGCGGATGCGTGGGCTGGAGGCGCTGCCGCCGGGCATGACCTGGGCTACGCTCTCGCACGCGGTCCACGCAGCTTTTGGTGCGTTGGCCGAGGAAGTGCGGAACGACGAGAGCTTCGTGATGCTCCATTAGTGTATCTTGGAGTTGAATGAATTGCTGTGTCTTCTTGTTCAAAACGGTACATAATCGAACTCACTCAGCGAGGTACCGCTGCCATGATGTTCTCGGAGAACTCAACAGTATCAATTGATTTATTGCGTGTTGGTATGATTTGCAGGAACAGTGCACAGGCTGGACAAGTGGCGGATAGGTTAGGTTTGGGCAATCTGCCTACGTTCAGCTGGAGGTTGATTGAAGAAGCATCCCGATTATGGTCTGTAAACAATATATATACCATTCGCGTCCGCAGGAATGCGGGCGAAGTCCCAATCTTCTGAGACTCTATGGCAGAGACAAATCGCAAATCCGCAGATGACTCGCATTGAGAAGAATCTGGAGATTGTCTCAGTAGCTGAGCATCATTTAATCCATGCGGAAAATCCATCAGCAAGGATGGTGGGGATCTCCTCAGAATTACCCGTTGTTTTATGGCAGGAGGCGTTCAAGTATCCTTAGTTTATTGAAGGTTTATCGCCAAAATTATCGGGCAACAATTCAAAGTCGCACCAGAAGAATTTTGGCCAACATTGACATAGTTTGAAGTGATCACGACTGGACGAACATCGCCGGAGGGCGTCGAGGTACTACTCAGGTAGACTCTGAGGCAAAGGTGTTGGCATCACGGCAAAATCCGACATCTTTATGGCATCCCGGCTTGCCTCCTGCCACCAGCCGCCCACGGTTACAGCTGGACTGGACGGCGAATCCTCTGCGATGGAATGAGCTCTTCGAGGGCCCGCAGTTGAAAATCCTACCTACTGCCACCGGTACGGTAGTACCTCACGAGTGACGAAAATACCAAGAAAATACTCACGAACGGACAGATGTGCCCTTTCATATGTACGCCCTCTTCAAGCTCGTCGCTGACAGCATTAATCTTTGTCGCCCGTGACTCCGGCCGCACATCTGGCCTATGCCACCCTTTTCTCCGCCGAGCCTTTGCAAAAGCGGTGGCCGTCGCCGAAAGCGGTAATCTATTCGTTCATTGTTCTGGCTTTGGAGGTCATGACCCATGAGTATAAAAGAACAATCTCTGGGATTCAGCTCCTCCTCCCCATACATCATGCACCCCGCCTTCCACCTCGCCAAACTCTCAGAGTTTCCTTCACCCATTTTGCGTGTGCGTCCGGTTTCCAGTATCTGTTGCGGTCACTGACGTTCACACGCCACCAGCGCCTTGCCACCCAAGCTGCAAGTGGCTCAATATCTGCGATGCGCAACTTCGCCACATCCATGTCACAGCAGCCCCACGTCGAACTTCTCTTACCCGTTTTATGGGCAAATTTCGATCCCGCGGGAATCCCGCACGCGGATGCACTGGACGCAAGGACACCTTGTCCTGACACTGTGCGCGCCCTCCAAAGAGCTCTTTGTGCAAACGAGATCCTCTCCGTCCTCAACCTCAAAGGTGCGCTGCCCGGCGTATACGTAGAGCTCTGGCCGCGCGTTTGGGCGTGGATGGAGGTCCTAGAGGTGTATCACCCGCTCCTCCCAAAACCGATTCCCGCAGTAGCTCTCCGCACACGCTTCCTGGACGTCATCTTCGACATCCTCCATGACCCTCTCGCGAACGCTGTCATCCACACCACACCTAATATCTACGCATTCGTCGCGCTGACCTGGACTGGCCTTGCGCTACAGCACTCCTCCGGCTCACACCGACTTCGATTTCAGGCAATCAGTCACTTTATAATGTCCTCAGCCTGGGATCCAGAAAACGTCCACGAGTTTGTCGATGGCGCAGGCGGGGCGGAAACTCTGGCACGGCTCGTCGTGCAGCATGTCGAGGCCAGGGCAATTCCATCTTCAACCTCGAAACAGTTGGGCGCGATGGACACCGTTTGGCTTGCTCGACTATTTTTCTTCGTCCAGGCCCTCAGGTCGGCGGAACTCCAATCCGCACTCCTGGCAGCAGGAATTGTCCCCGTCCTCACGACGACGCTCATCTCCTTGAGCCAAGCGGATTCCAAGAGCCCCGCGCTCCCGGAGGCGCTCGAAGACTGCCTTGACCTCCTTTCCAAATTTGCGTGTGTGGAGCCGCGATATGCATATATTCCCGCAGCCCTCGACGCGGGGCTTCTCCGCGCAATCGTACTCGTGGCTATTATGGACGCTCCCGGCGCGGACGTCAACCCTACGCTCCAACACTGGCTGCGCTTCATCCTGCCCGCCACAACGATCTACTACCCCGTGCTTCGTGCGATGAAGAATGCTATCAAGACAGCCGTCCGCTCCTCTGTCAAGGACAGCTTCGAGATGACCCCCATTTTCAAGGATTGGTTGACATTCTGTACTTTTGCGTCGGACCGTACGGAGAGGTTCGACGAGTTTACCTCTCCCCGACACCTTTCTCTCCAATTTTGCGACAACTACAACCGGACGGTAAGTTTTATTTACCCATACGCTGGCGTAGACCCAAACTCAAGCCTCACCTTTCGGTGCAAAACAGTCAAACGAGCCGGTGACATTCAATGTTGCTCTGGATGCCGCACGGCTCATTACTGTTCTCCCGTATGTCAACGCGCCGCGTGGAAAGGGGGCCATCGTGCAATCTGCCAGCAACTTCAACTCCATCGTGCGGCTCGAATCCTAATCCCATCCACACCGCACTATTCTCATGTCGTTACATCCATCCAGCCCGCTCGCATCCGCGTCATTTCAAAAGCAGGCGCGACGAGGGATTCCTAAAGCATATCGTGCTCCACGACTACAAGGCCCACAAAACTGAGATACTTAACGACCAAATCCTCTTTGTACGCGCGAATCCGTACGTGCGGTTTTGCACCGTCTTCGCGTATGCGCTGGGCAGGTGCAGATTTGCTGTCGTTGCACTGGAGAAGCTCCCCGCCGAGCGTCGGACGGCTGCGCTGGAGTTGGCCGGGAGAACAGAAGCTTCGACGAGCCTCCACCACGTCGTGATCGGCCACGAACAACCGGTCGCGTTCAATTATGTGTTGCGCTCCAGCAATTCGATGTTGGAAGATGGTGTGTTGCGCATTGCAACTTTGAGACCCCGGGGAAGAGGGACACTGTTGAAATACTTAGCAAATCCGCCGTGGTAGAGACCTATTAGACGGTAGACCTCGGGGTCGCAAGTCGATGCGCAACTCTTCATACTTATATCTACCGCGCCTATAGTATTTGCCTGCATATACCGTCCATATGACGACCAAATAGATCGAAAATGTTCGCGATTGGTGTTCTGAGTCTCCCTCCTTCATTTATGTATGGTGGGGGAAGAAATTCTCAACTGGGTTCGGCTTGCCTTCGGCAGATCCGGAACATTGCGACTTCATCAAATATCATTATGTAATTTTTGCCGGCTTGCTCTCTGCCACTTTGCCGCAGCTGCTCCTCTCTCTTCCTGCTCAGTACAGCGACATTTGGAGTATATTTGGTGCTTCGTCCACGATGGGAAGTCGGAATGTTCTTGCTGTGAGTCGATGAAGCCTCCGATGCGCCCACTGGCACACCGTCCGGCCTGACCAAACATCTTCCAGTGTCCTTGCAACGAATCCATCCACTGTGTCTCGCAGATAGCCCCTGACTCCATTCGTTCCATATATCCAGAACTTCTATCGTCGATGACAGGCCCTCTTTCGGATCCCCAAGCTGCGGTCCTCAGGTCTGAGATCGAGCGGGCAAAGGCCGAAATCTCCACCGCGAGTCTTCATATCGCGCACTTCCAAGACGCGTTGGAGCGGTTGCTTCGCCACCGAGAAGAGGTGGAGACCCTTGTACGAACCCACACCGGCGCTCTCTCCACGTTGCGCCGTTTCCCCAACGAAATACTGTTGGAGGTCTTCCATCAAGCCCTCGCCGAGGGGGCCGCAACCGACCAGGTGCCGTGGGTTCTGAGCGAGGTGTGTAGCCATTGGCGTCCTGTCATGCTGGCCGCTCCGTCTCTGTGGGGGCACTTTCCTCTGTC
The DNA here is from genome assembly GCA_029281495.1 of Mycena filopes. NCBI lineage: Eukaryota > Fungi > Basidiomycota > Agaricomycetes > Agaricales > Mycenaceae > Mycena > Mycena filopes. The sequence goes on along the minus strand of JARIHR010000018.1, from coordinate 1,556,136 downwards.
ATTGGACGGCAACCGGCCGCTTTCCACTCCGATGATGTCGCTCCAGTTGGAACGCGCCCACCACGCGCGGCTCTCAATCGATTTCGGGAATTCAGTTTCCGCGGACGCATTGGCCCTTTTCCTTCCGGTGGCGTCACAATGGCAGGATGTTGAAATGCTCGTAACGGACTTCATGTCGCCCGAACTGACGGGGCATATATTTCCTGCGTTGAAGAATCTCACCCTGGGTGGCCAGACTCATATGCGCCTCGAGCCGGATATCGATCGAGTCGGCTCGCTTCCCGTCATGACGCAGTTGACGCTGGACATGAGGCCCCTTGTGTACTTCTCTCCCGGCTGGTTGCTCCCCTGGTCGCAGCTCCACGTCTGCCAATCTCTACGGCGCGACCTGGCGGATACTCTTTGGGATCCTTCCGCAACTTAACCATGGCACACTCGTCACCATAGTCGATTCCTTCCAAACTTCCTCGCTAGGGCAGATCTCATCCCTTGCCAGGTCCCTCACCTTCACCAACTGCGGCCCAGATTTCCTCGGCAACCTCCTTTCCGCCCTCTCCGCTCCCGCCCTCGACACTCTGATCGTGCAAACCTACACCCCGACACCTGCCAACGAATGGTTCGTTGACCACGTCATACTCTTGCTCAGTCGATCAGCGTGCCCCCTCACACGGTTTTGTTACGACGGCTGCCTGGACGAGGACGACTTCGCTCGAATCCTCGAATCCCCGCATATTCACAATGTCATTGACCTCGACTTCCCACGTGCACCCCTGTCCCCGCGATCCGTCGCCGTGCTGGCGACTCTGCCCTCCCTCCGCACGCTGGTTGTATGCGGCACCCCCGCGGACGGGGCGGCCCTGCTCGCAGCACTGACGCCACACCACCCGCGTGTCATTTCACACTCGGAGGGTTCGAGTGGGTCGGCAGGAGAACTGCGGTTCAGGCTCACCTTTGGGTAGTGGAATTGTTCGAGGTGAGCGCACTTCGCTAGTTCCTTCGTCTGCTCATGAATCACCGACGGTTTTCGCAGTCCGCACGGCGTAGATTTAGCGTCGCGAAGACCCCGTTTTGATTTGTTAGAATGACTGCAATCATCATGGCCTCGCTCTAAAAAACGCGCGCTTCATTGTGCCATTCTCTTTCACCAACTTCGTTACTTATGCTAAATGTGGTTGCGTTAGCTCTTGAACTGACTTGATAAAATCAATTTGCCGCTGCGGGAAGGACACGAACGCGGTCACTCGAGCCGATGCTCGCGTCTTGCCTCGCACCGTCACCAAGGTTATTTGTGCTATGCCGTCGACGCCGCCGCTGTACGGGTAATTGTGAGAACAAATTGTCATTTGAACACCACCCAAGCTGAGGAGCAAAAAACAAAAACTGGGTTAGATTATGTTTCGGAGAACGCCAAGAATTACAGTAACAGAAGATATCTAGTGCGAGTGTATATGGTGGGCTTTGGGGATATCTATCAGCGTGGGGAGCATTTGGGGCGGTGCGCAGAACATCTGCAAGGCGGCGCCGGTCAATGCCGCGCGTACATTTAAAGGTTGAAGCGCGGGGTGGAGAATGTCTGCGAGCAGGCGTCAGTCATGAATTCAGCCTGTGGGATGAAGTTACCGATTAGAAGCACGCGTAGAGCTTGCACCCGCGATCCTCAACCTCCGGGGTAACCTGAGAATTAGTTTGAATCAAATCGTGCTGTGCCTGCGTCAGAGTGACGATGCTCACCTCGGCGGGCGTGCGGACGGCTAAGTCCTCAAGAAGTTGCACGGGCGCAGCCTGTGCAACGAGCACGCCTGGGGAAAGCGAGTCAGCCAGGTGCGCTGAAGGTAGGGGGAGGGATGGAGCTCACCGAGAGCGAGCGCGATGACAGAGACGATGGTGAATTGCATATTATTGGGTAAAAGTGGGTGGTGAGGGAGGGGTGAGAGGCTGGAAGGAGAGAGGCTTTTTTCTTGCTGACCTGGTCGAGTCTGGTCCCCCTTTATAGGCCGTGAGGCAGAAGTATCTGGCAGGGATGATCGGAGAATTTGTCGTCATGACCAGGAAAATACAAGGTCGCAGAGAGCGGCGATATGAAACTCAACTTAGCTCTAAACACTACCGACAGTACCGCACATTGGAACAAGCAAACGTCCAAAAGCACAAGTCGCATCATGATCGCTATAGTGATTTGGGCGGTACATTGAATGCCACTCGAGCGGCGTTTTGAAGGTATAGTTGAATTTGGAAACGCCGTGTCGGAAATTGGAACAAGGGCTGCGCTAGACTTTGAGGATGACGGGGATATCAGCGCCAAGGGGTTGATCCGCTGAGGGTATAATAATAATAATAATAATATAATCCATTATTCTCACTGCAGGCCAGTCTTGGCCTATGTCGGAGTCTAACGATTACATCAATCCGCTAATTGTTATCGTACATCTAGGGCGGAAATTCCCTAGCACAACTGTTGTTGCCGGGGTTCGAACCAATAAAGGTCCCCGTGATCTCCGGTTTACCCAGAAACCAGGACTACCGATAGCTGAGGGTAATGGGCATTGCAGGCGCCCCGGTGCTATAGATACTACTGAACGTGGAATCCAGTACTTCGATCGCGAGTGGTGAAGCAAGTAACTCGACGCAGTCGATTGCCAGCACCGCAGGGATAAGGACGCCGAGTGCGCTGTTTGCGAGAGGAGCGACACCGAGTACTTGAGATATTTGTGTCCAGGTACGGTGGGTACACTCCGCGGACAGCGACGCCGTCTCGATTCCAAAAAAAGTAGGAGCTGGATTACATATTTGTTCGAGTCGACAGGATTCGAACCGTGGATTTGGATTTGGAGTAGAAACAACAGGTGGAGAGTGGCATGATAGCGAGATTGCAGGAGGAACTGAGTCTGAGCTTGGTATAGGTGCTTGAATCCGTCGTCCAAGAGTTGGAGGACGTCTTGGCCGATTCCGCGAGTGGCGTCTATCCAGGGCAGAAAGGTCATGGATTGAGACACGGTGTCCAAGTTTGAGCGGGAGCCAGGACGGTGGACGGTGGTGAGAGTTTGGAGCAAGGCGCGCGTCGTATCACGGCATCGTTGCGGCATCACATGATTGCATCATTGTTCGGTCCGGCATGCAATGGGCGTTTCCTCCTGCGCCATCTCGACGCCGACGGCCTACATTAAAGCACTAGTGAAGCCCTCCATCATATAGTCATGCCAGTACGAGTGTTTCATCTGCGGTTTATTACCCCGAGTCACATCGCTAGGACTCGAATTCACTTGCCACTGTCCGAGCTTGGTCCGGGACTGTCAACTCCGCCCACACTGTACTGACATATCATCACCACGGTCCAAGACTACTTCAGGTGTCAACAGTCGGGGTTTTAATGAATAAAACCGTGTGTTTTTCCGATTAGTTTACGAGGGCACGGTCGCAAACGATAAAAAGAATACGGTGAAACAGTGATTTCGGCAGGGAGTTCTCAGCCTAGGTTTGATGTACCAACGGTTGTACTGCTTTAAACTCCACAATAGCTGCCTGTGGTTGTGCTGAGCGACACACACCCTTAGATTGAACAACGCCGAGATGTCCGATGCATTTCCCACGGTTCATTTTGCAACTCCACCTGCTGCGGTTCATCGTGCGGTCAATCGGTGGGCCTTAACAGATGCCCTCAACCTTCTACATCTGAAGTCCCTAGCTTCCTCAGGCACTACTTTCCCTCGACGCGGCCGAGACTCGAGAGGAACACTGCAAAGCTACTCACTGCGTTCAGACCCCTCGTAGACCTAGGGTAGGTCTACGTTGGGCTACATGAGTCTACATGAGTCTACATGCGTCTACGTGGGTCTACGCAGTCGCGTAGACTCAGGTGTTCCTACGTTGGGCTACGTAGGACTACGTGACGTAGACCCACCCTTGCCTACGTTCAGCTGCCTGCGTAGACTGACGTAGACCCACCGTCTGTTCCCTTCTTCCACCACTCAAACCATAAGTTCTGCTATGGTTCCTGTGCGTCTACGTGGGTCTATGTTGGAGACTGATGTAGACATAGGTGCACCCACGTAGACTCAGGTGCGTCTACGTCGCGTAGACCCATGTAGACCCAGGTAGCCTCACGAGTCGGTCTACGCTATTGTCTACGCGTGTAGACCCACCCTGGGTCTACCCTGGGTCTACGAGGGGTCTGAACGCAGTGACTCACACGAAGTTATATCAATTTTGAGTCATCCCAGTGGCTCAACACAGTGTACTAACATTTCTTTCTACGGTTTGTGCTCATACATATGCTAAAGGTACTGAGGAAACCTAGGGTGCCCTCCTACTCTCGAAACTCTTAAAGCATTGTTGAAGTTGGTTGGTCTGCAATCGTCACAGTATTCTCCGAGTCAGGAAATTGCACCTTGGTCCATGGGACGGTCTTCCACCCTGCCCCCTTCACTTCCGGCCATGTATACCAGGCGAGAACCGACTTCAAAACCAATGGCCTGAAAGGCTCCATTGGTCTGCCGGCCAGGCCATAATTTCCAAGACGACATTGATTCCGTCCAAATCCTCGATCCAGTCCCCCATTGTGGCCGAAATAAGCCGGGGTGGCAGCGAGAGAACGACCTTGCGCAGGCAAACACATGGTGTACCGGCAACGGCACTTTGTGTCCTGCTTTTCAACATTGCGCCCAGAGCCACGTCCGTGAACATGAAGTTCCCTGACAAGATGAGGGAGGCAAGGCGAGGAATGTTGTTGGTGGTGGAGGGACCGCGGTTGATTGTGAGGTGCTGAAGGAGGCAGTTCGTGACTAGGTTGGGTGCACCGTCGAGAATGACCAGATTTTCCAACTGCGGCATGTGTGCGAGCATGGCCAGCAGTTCCCCATCACCTGCATTGCAGCTTCTGAGCACCAATTTTGTGAGGTTGAGGTTGAACGTAGAGCGTTCGAGGAAGCTCGTCAGTTCGGCGGGATGCTGGAGGGAAAACATCTCCAATTCGGTGAGGGTGGGAGTATCGAACTGATCGAAGGCCAGGGGGGGGGGGGGGGATATATTATACTCGCGTGGTCCACAGGCTGAACAACGAGTTGTGCTCCCAGTATCATCCCCCACCGTCTCAATCTTGCGGTGATCGTACTTTGGGGATCTATTACTGCCGTCTGGGACTTCCGCCCTTGGTTTGACTGCCATAGATATCTCGATGAGGAGATTGGCAGGAATAGGGGCAGCGCTGGTCCTGGGGCTGCTGGTGGGGGAGCTGCTGCCCTGGTTCGAATTCATGTCGTGTCGAGGGGGCGGGGGGATGTCGATGGGGAAAGACAGCTTGTGGCAGGCCTACGTGGCTACGGCTACTTATACGCCTGACCGCCAAATATACTCATGTGGCGCTCAGCCTTGAGGTCCGCTTGCGCCGCGCCAAGGGACCAACAGTAACTCAAATCCAGTCTAGTCTCTTCTAGACCGACGCCGCAACATGGGTCACTCACGGTTCAAGCTTAAATTCTGTCCCCCTAAAGGTGGAGTTCTTTCGAACACGTTTGGGAGCGCTCGTACCTTCTGTTCGGGTTGCGCGAGGAGCACGTTCGGATGACTATTCGGATTGACTCTTCTGAATCCAAGCTTCACCACCATGGTATGGTGAAGAACATGAGAGGGTGGTTTTATGCTGCTAGGTGCCAATGATGATCGCATCCATCATAAACAGGCTGAACGGAAACAGAGTTGAGTGAGCGTGTGGACGCGATTCGCGCGTAGAAGTGACCCAAATAGCAAAAGGACGGGATGAGGCAGCGTGGCCAGGCAAAATCCCAATATTATAAGCCTAGGAGGCGATGGAACAGCGAGTTTGCACCACGATGTTCACGAATCACAAAGTGAATATTAATATTCCAAAGTGCATTACATGAATGATAAACTAAGACCCCGTCTATCTTGTGTCCTCATCCGACCCAGTATCCTCATTCGACCCAGTATCCTCATCCGACCCAGTATCAGACCCGGTCGAGGTGCCATTCATTCCGGTCGGGCCAGTGTTGTTCATTCCCGTCGGGTCAGTGTTGTTCGTTCCCGTCGGGCCGGTGTTGTTCATTCCCGTCGGGTGAGTGGTGTTCATGCCCGTCGGGGACGACGGATTCGAAGACAATGGAAATGCGGAGCCACGGGCCTGCTGCATGATCCCAGGAGCATCGGCCGAGTACTGCGAGCGAGAGTATTGGCCACAGCATATACGGATTTGGATTCCGCTTACCTTCCAAAACATGATGCCCGCAGCTACACAAGGTTCAAAATCAGTCGGCGATCTATCATGAGTAACAATGATTCGAGACTAAACGCACTCCAGTTATTCTGTGTCGCCTCCTGCACACACGAGTTCAGAAGCGCCGGGTCCATGTATCCCGCCGACGCGTCAGTCTCGGTCGCCGGCTTCCCGAGGACGAGCTTGTCGAGTGGAATTTGGCCCGCGGTGTTGATTTCGAACAGAGCGGTCTCCGGCATATAGTTGCCGCCGGATTCGTGGAGGAGGTTATCGCAGGTGGTGTCATAGCCGGGATCTACGCGAGTCATCAGTACAATGGATACAAAGAGGTTAACGTTGGTAAACGCACCGTTGTAGAACTGTGTGCGTCAGCTTGAGATGAATACTGCCTTCGAAGAAGAAGTGAACTTCACCTGAACGTTATACTGAGGGTTTTCCGTCAGGGAGGGAGATTCACAGCGAGATAGGATGATAATGGCTCACCCAATTGATCATCGTCCCAACCGCCTGATCTATCGTACGATATCCACCACCGGGCATGTCACTGCGGGGAGCGGAGAACCTGTAAAATCAAATCATCAAGAAATTCACGCCGCCAAAACGAAGGCATAGAAGGCTACCATCCAGCAATCGCTGTGGGGTAGCAGTCAGCATTCCGGCAGCGCTAAAGTGAGAGGGTAACCCGCGAACTCACGAGCGTGCGTAATCAGGTAGTTGCTCCCAAGCTCGGAATAGAGCTGGCTCGTAAAGTCAATAACCCACTGCTCCGCCGTACCCGCGTTCATCGCGTCAAAATCCTTCGACCCCGCCGTCAGTTTCCTGCCGCACAAATAACAACAATAATGATCGCAAACCCACCTCATAATCCACGTCCACGCCGTCCAAATCATAGGCCTTCACCCACTTGGCGACCGCGGACGCAGTCTCCTTCGCGTCCGCGTTGTTTGTTGTGGGCTTTTCTGTCTCCCCGAAGACGGAGACGATTAGCTTGATGCCCGCCTGCTCGTACGATGTTTTGAGGGCCGCGCGGTCGGAGGCGCTCATCTTCTGCCACTGGTCGGGCTGTGAGTACGGCGCGGGCTCACCGTTCGTAAGAAGGAAGGCCAGGTTTCTATGTGCGAGTTAGGTTGCGGAGAAGGAACGGGGGGAGAGGAGGACGAACACGACGTTGAAACCCTGGCGGAATGGTCAGTCAGATTTGCGGTCGAGCTTTAAGGATTAACATGAAGACTGACCGTCAGATCTTCGACCGCCGGGGGGCCAGGGGCGTCGTCCGAGGTGTCGATTGCGTAGATGACAAAGTACGGTGGCTCCATCGCGCCCGTACCCGTAGAGTTACCTTGCGTCCCATTGACGCCCCCGGTTGAAATCGTGGTAGCCGAAGGTGCGCTCGGAGAGGTACGAGTCCTTGCCGCGCTACCGTGACGAGTGTGAGTGCGAGTGCGAGTTGAGTCGCCACCGGGAGAGTCGGTCGGGGTGGCGGTGTCGTTCCAACCTCCCTCCGCAGTGGATGTCGCGATCGTTGACGTCCACGGCGTCTGCGACGGATCGGGCGAGTCGCTAGTTGGATCGGGGAAGTCACCAGTTGGATCGGGCGAGTCCTCCGTCGGATCCGGACTCGTGTCGCTCGTGGGCAGCGGGTCTTCCCCTCCGTCTGGCGATTGATAGGGGAGAGTTGAGGTCGCAGTGTCGATCGTCGCGGTCGGGGCGGAATCACCGTCATAGTCCGTCGAGGTTGAGTTGGAATCATCGTAGTCCACCGTCGAGCTCGAGGCGGAATCACCGCCATAGTCCGTCGAGGTTGAGCTGGAATCATCGTAGTCCACCGTCGAGTTCGAGGCGGAATCAACACTCTGGGAATCCGATCCAGAGTGGGAGCTGTGGGGGATGGGCGTAGATACGACGACCTGGAGGCCAGTCGCAGCCAAGAGGAAGAGCAGAGAGTATAACTTGGAGGCGTGCATTATGTTGTTGTGGTTGTCGTGTTTTCGAAGGGATGTAGGATAGAAGGGGGCGTGAACAGGAGCCTGCCTGCGAGTGACCTTGGTCCAGCCGAAGATGGGGAAGCTTGAACGCTGGCTGACTATTTATGCATTCGGGCCTTGAACTCCGGTGATCCAACGTGCAGCGGGCGAACCCTAGGCGACGATGATTCACTGTTAGAGACCGTCGGTCGCCGTTTTGGATCCCCATGGGTGCATCACGGACCACGGAGTACGGGTATATATTTGGCTGGCTGGTTGAATGCCGTACTGAGTTCGGAAGGTGCTGTAGCGCTGTGGGGGAGGGAAACCGAATCACCTTGGTCACAGCAGAGTATCAATTATTGATAGAGACCCTGGTGAACGAAGTGAGCATGAGGAGGAAGGGGAGAGGAGTGTTTCGGAGCGCGAATGGTCTTTCCGCTAAGGCCAAGGCGCCAATTTTTTTCTAAAGGACGCATTCTCAACGCGTCCGTTTGTTCCTGGGTTAAAATACCCATAAGGCCTGACTCGTTAGGAAGTAACGCGTCGACGAGGTGCGGTGATCATACGATCCTGACAACCAGTAAGTCACGGAAAGGTGTAAATCAGAGTGAAATAGTGAAAGAACGCACGGACTCCGGGTGCCTGAACTATGGTGCTCGTTCCCTGCGCGGCGTGCGGTGATCAAACGATCTTAACAACATGTAAGTCGTGGCAAGGCCAAAATAAAAACGAAATGATGAGAGCACGGACTCCGGGATGCCTGAACTCTATGGTGCTCGTTCCCTGCGCGGCGTCGCACCAGCGTTGAAAGCAGTGATTCAGCTGCATTTTTTGGGTCTGCTTTACGGCTCCTGATGTCCTGCATCTCGTCGCCCACCAGCGCAAATGAGATTCGCTTCGGAGCCGTCCCCATCGCTTCATGATGTCGTGGGTGGCTGCATCAACAGGTCCGAACGCCGGGAGATCAATGCGTCTAGGGAAGCCTAGGAGACAGAGTGTACGCACTGATGATCTCGATTCCCAGCATTTCGTTGGCACCCAAGGTCCGAGGAAGAAGAATTATTGTGAGCGACGCGCAAGCAAGCATGTATGAGGTTATGGATCGTGAGGCTCTGCTTGTCCGTCCAGCAAGAGATCTCCACCTTAAGGGACCTTCCCTTGGTAGGAACGAACGGTTCAAAAATGACAGAATCTTGCTGAGTCCGCGCCTCAACTGTCGACATCCAAATCCCGGTCATTTTGTGGTGTCGGGGAGTTCCGAGTTTCCTGCGGGCGACGTCGCAGTTGGAGGGGTCTAGTAGTTGCGGAAAACAGTTCGGCTGGTTTCCCCTGGTAGGAAAGAAGCAAGAAAGAACAATTCAAGAAGCCAGAATCTTGCTGAGTCCGCACCTCAACTGTCGACATCCAAATCCCGGTCATTTTGTTGTGTCGGATACTTGGAGTTTCCCGCGGGTGGCGTCGCAATAGGGTGGGCATAGTGGTTGTGGGACTCAGACTCGTCAGGGTTGGTGAGTTTTGAGACGGAGAAGGACTCGCAAGCGAAGGATCGTCCGGAGAACATGGTGGTTTCGGAGCAGGATGCTTGATGAATCAGATGATCATGATCGTATGTTGTTGTCACAATGCCGGCTGATGCCGTTCAGGTCGAGGTTGAAAACGTAGGAAGCCAGTTTTCTCCGGCGTATACTGCACTATTGCAAGGTAAAAGCAAGATATTCAATTCCTGGGAGCTAAATAAATTTCCTCGACATTCTGCTCCACCAAACGGGCGATTGCGACCCTATCCGCCTCCGCGTTCGTCGAGTCTCCGGCCATCCGAGCTATCCGCTCCATCTCCATCACCACGGTTCCAGTCGCGCATCTGAGAGGAAAGAGCTGGCTGCAGTTGAGGATGTTCATGGCGTGGATATGCATTTTCCCCTTGCTCCGCATGGCGCGCGAATAATAATCCTCCCAAAGGTTTTTGGGCTTCAGCACGACGAAGATGCGGAGAGGATCTGGCTCTCGGCAATTTGCAACGTATCCGAACATGGTGAGGAGCTCTGGGGTTTCAACGTCAGGCCTTGATCGCAAGAAATCGATCTGCTTGGTGAGAACTTCCTGTTTGAACCGTTGATAGTCATGATCCAGGATAGCGCGTAGGAAGGCACGGTCCTTTGAGTCAAGACGAGAGACGTCGTCTTGAGCAACCAGGGTCAATGTATGTCGCACACTTCTCTTGCTAGCGACTCACCCTGGCGTAGTTTCAAGAGTGATTTACAGGACTCCCGATGTCCGCCTTCTCGCCAGTCAAAGCGTTGGCATTCGGTGGAACAGTAGTTCAGCGTCAGGCAACCGGAGCAGCGCTTGAACTCGGACTGCAAACGGATTACGCCGCACTTGAACTGGGTCAATACATCGGCGAAGCGAATTCGGGAAAGGGGCGCACAACCACATTGTCGCATGCGGATTTTGGGGGCTCGGCAGCCACGAAACACTTTTTTACGATCTCCCTTCGCTGCTCCAGTACCGACCAGAAGCGCTTCCAACCATCGGAAAGGGGGGAGCCGTCGAAGAGCGCCTCAGTTATGCCGTCAAGCTTGCCTTCGACAAGGGAGAGTAGAGAAAAGCAAACCAAGGAGTTCTGCAGTAGGCAAATAATATCCTCTAGGATGTCAATGATGTCTTTGGTGATCGGGTGATTCACGTCTGCGAGGACGGGGGCAGTTTTCGGCAGCTCTGCGAAGCCGACGAGTAGCTGCAACACCCCGCCGCGAATCAGCTGCTCCGCTCCGTTATACCCGCCCTTGCCATCCATCACCACAGGGGCCCAGATGCGAGCCAAGGAATTGACGGACATCCCCCGGGCCTTATCCTCGGTCGAGTACGGAGGCTTCGTCAGACGGAGGGTTATCTCGATGAAGGGTGCGACAATGCCGCTCGCCCAAAGGGCAGTTCGGAATTCATCGATGACGTTATCGTGGAAGACGCTGTCGTGGATGTAGGAGATGGTACTGGGATGTCCGAGGGAAAGTAAAGCAGGGGATATGACGGCGTCGCCTGTGTGGCAAGCGACGGCCCTGACGCGCTCTGCGTGCCTCACGAGGAGGGCGGCCAGAGCGCCTTTTGTGCCCCCGCCACCCTCGACGGCCTCCATGAAATGCCAAGGCTCAGTTACTTCGGGCCCGCTGACGATGTAGTAGCAGAACGCAGCGAATTTATCGGGGTCGTCGCCGATCTCGAGTGCTGTGAGAAACACATCCAGAATTCTGAAGAGGAGGACACGGAAACCGCGCGTGGTGTTTATCGAGGTCTCGGTGGGGCCATGGCGCCGGAGCTTGCAGATGAGTGCCAGGAACAAGGCGTAGAGGTCGCTCAGCTGGCTCGTAGCGGCAGTCCCAAACAAGACGTCGCGGTAGCTGTCGAGGAACTGGATAGCAGGCCACACCACCGGCCACAGCTCCGCCGACGCCGATATTGGAAGGGCCGCACCGCAGGAGTTAATCCCGGTCAAGCAAAACATCACGTATTGGATGGCGGAGTGCATGCTTTCGTCTTCGTCCAAATCAGACTGCAGTTGCGCCGCCAATGTAGCGATGGTGTCGCCCGCTAGCGCAGCGTAGCACACGGGAAGAAACTTGACGGGATTTTCGACGGCATGAATGTCCTCGTAGAGACCACACAACTCCACCCAATCGAAGGTCCTGGCAGCTGCGAGCGCGCGCTCCTGGATGGATGCAGTTGGGACCGTTATCCCAACATATTGACCTTGATATTGGCGTACCTGGGAATCCTTGGGGAGCTTTTCAAAGCGGAGGGCTGGACGGACGGCCATCGAGGTGCTGGCAGCAAAGAAGCGCGTCACGCTGAGTAAGTGCTGGACGTACATAAAACTGCTTCCAATGGAAAGCGGCGTCACACCTGGCCACTCGCATCATTGAGAGAAGGGATTTAGCCAGTACACTTGTGTTCGCCCGGCAGGATTCCCGACGCAACTAGCCTTTCCCTGGCAGGCATGAACGATCCAACGAAGCCAGAATCTTGCTGAGCCCGCGCCTCCACGGTTAACATCCAAAACCCGGTCATTTTGTGGTGTCGGACGCTCACAGTTTCCCTGGAGTTTCCTGCGGGCAGCATCGGAGTAGGGACAGACATAGTAGTTGGGAGACTCAGACTCGGCAGGATCGGGAAGTTCAGAAACGAAGGGGACTCGCAGGCGTAGGGTCGTCGCCGGTCGGGAACATGGTGGTTCGGAGTAGGATGCGGCCAGATGATGATCGGATCAATTGCGCCGTCACGTGTCCTTGTCGCGTCGGGATCGATGTGTACACACTTGCACACACTTGCACACATTGGCAAAAAAATCCATACGCGATGGGCGCTAAACGTTGCAATTGGGTGAAGGATATCTGACATTCTACACGCTCAAGTTGGACCACTTTCAACCAATGATCGGAGTCGCAACATACGGCCCGCGAGTACAATTGAAACCCAAACGCAGCTGCTCTCCGGGTACCAGGGTCGATGGGTCGCAAATCACGGTCGTCGCACTCGGAGGCTTCTCGAAGGGATGCACGTTCATTTTTCCGACCGAGATATTTTGCGCTAGAAGTCAAACAAATCTAGGTGAGCGCCATATTCATGTCGGAACACCAAGCACGAACCAGTTCCGGGGTAGAGGTCAAAAATGATCGACTGTGTGGCGTCGCCACCTGCGACAAAATTCCAGCACACGGGGGTGATGCATGCTAGACAAGAGTCAGAAACCAAGTCCTCGCCAGGGGGAAAGAATTCAGCGTACACCCATCCGCTGCAAAGTGGGTGAGTATTGACAACACATCGTGGATAAGCGGGCACGCACTCCAATTGGCGTTCAAACTGCCCTTGAAATTGTTATACTCGAAGTTCGATATGTGGGTACTGCTATTGCTCGTGGTGTTTGGTGGCGGCCCGAGACTCTGGACGCAATTCCGTTCAATGAACACAAACCGGCCTGCAATAGACGATGTACCTGATCGAAGTAACTGGACCATCGTGGTTGAATAAACTTTGTCGAAGCGAAAGTAGATATACATACTTTTGGGTGAGGAAGATCGCCGTCGAAACATTGACAAGGGTGATATCCTCCCACGTAACGTTGTCGGCGAACCCCGCACCTCCGGTCCAGCTTTTGAACTGTGGCGAATAAGCTTAGGCAGTCTTAAAGTTCGGTCGAATTCGGCACTCACACGAGCGCCGTATACAGCTCCGTCCATAGTCCAGTTCTTGAACACCACATCTTGGACTGTCTGGAACGAGCCCTTACTTCCGAGCGAACCTATACTGAGCCCATGCGAGGAGAAGCCGCAGAAACCGTTTGTCACAAAGACATTTCGTCCGCCGTTAATGACAGAGATGCAGTCGTCGCCATTGTATCCGTAGTAGCCGTCGACGGTGATATTTTGCCCAGAGATGTTAATTCCTAGAGTCAGGCAGTCAGTAATGTATTCAATACTCTGTACCTCCAACATGCCCGCCCCTCACCGTCCCTAAAATACGAATTCAGCGCGAGCGTACAGATACCGGAAATCGACTCACGTGTTGAAAGGGAAACTCTACTCGTGTCTCTCATCAGCGTTCAACGAGACAGCGAAAGTAATCACATACAACGGTGTCTGAGCGCGTCCCATTGTCGGGCTTAGCATCCATGTAATGATTCTCGACGCGGAGATTCACTCCCGGCAGGTTCCAACCCCATGCAACAGGTTTGATGATCTTGTGACTCGTCGTTAATGTTCCTGGACGCTGAAGGGGGGCCGACGGCATAGAACTGACCTTGAGGTTGCGCAACAACCCTTGGGAAAGGTTGAGTGAGATTCGGCGTCCCGGCTTTGGTATTGGAGGAAAGTTTAACTAACCATTCGTCACGTTGAAAGTGGCCACTTGAGGTCGAAGGGTCTGAGGTTTATTCAGGGAACGAGTTGGCAGCTGAAAGGGCAAAGCTCACCTGAATGCCCAAATCCCACCAATGCTGGCCAAAGCCATAGAATCGTCCCCATTCAAAGTCAGATGAACCAATCAGCTCGACGTTGCTGCCTGTGTCGAGATATTAGCCCGTCGCTCACTGATCGGGGAGAGAGCGCACCATGAAAGTAAAACCACGGTGTCGCTTCGCTCTATGCCAGTGAGTACATTCACGGAGGGCGAGGTGAAAAAACGCACAGTCGGCGGGTTTGTCGTGATGTTCATCTCGCGCTGAACCTTCGTGATATTGTCGGGGAACAAGAGGTTTCCATTCAAGTGGATAACGACGTTGTCTACTCCGGTTCAGTTTGCATTTAGCTGTCAAAAAGGAACGAGCGCACTCAGCCCAGCCAGCGCAACGGGGGTATACGCAGAGTAGTTCGTAGCGGAGAAGGTGATCACCGAATCAGTCGAGCAGTCCTTGAAGGCTTTCAGGATATTGGCAGTGTCATCGGTCCCGTCGTGGTTGTGTTGAACCGTGCAGTGTTTTGTGTGTGAGGACGGCTGCCTGTGAGAGGTTGCCGTCGCCGAGGTCGCTAAAAAAACGGCGGCGACAGTGAAGCGGTATGGGAATGAGACCATGGTTGGAGCACCGGCGAAGCTCGCCAGCGGTATTTACGCCTGACGGTCAGCTGGTCAGCTGGGGCGGCCCGTGGATGGAAGAGCGGAGCCCTGGAAGGCGGGCCGGCCCAATTGGCGGCCAGTTTGTTAGGTCGAATATTGTATGTAGAACATGTGGTACTTCACCTGGCAGGGTTTTTGTGAAGAAGATATTTATATATAAATCAGCCACACCTGCTCTGTTGGTTCGGGAGGCAGCATTTCCGGCGCAACCAGCCTCACCCTGGTAGGAATGAACGATGGGACGAAGCCAGAATCTTGCTGAGCGCCCGCCTCCACTGTCGACATTTGGTCGACATCCAAATCCGTTTGTTGATTTGTCGGATGCTAGTTCCCGCAGACCAGTAGGCAGGCATAGGGACTGCGGGACTCAGGCTCGGCAGAAAGAATTGGTAAGCTTGGGACGGAGGGGGCTCGCAGGCGTAGGGTCGTAGGAGAACATGGTGGTTCGGAGCAGGATGCACCTGGATGATCCAATCAATTGGACGGGCACGTGCCCCCGTCGCGTCGGATCGAGGTGCACGCATTGCCAAAGAGGAACGCGAACCTCAAAATTCCTGTGATTTATTCCATAAATGAGACCGGAGACCGGAGAGCGTGTTCAGATTCCTCGTGTGTCATAAATAAGAAGGAACCGCTGAGGCATGGCTTACATTTGTGAGAAGTTGGAGAGGAAGTCAGGCTATTCTGTTTTGTGAGTCTTTGCGTCGGCTTCTGTCGAACTTATCACCGGATGAGTTGAGCGATCTGGTTTTGATGCCGCCGGCAAGTCCCACGGCGCATCACAAAGTACTTCTCACGCTTTCTAGCACCTGCCACCACGCCGTTTTGCAGTCCTCTCGCCCCGCGCCCGAGCACCCCCTTCCAGCTGGGGAATCTGCAACAGGAACCCATTCTGAGTCCTGACTGGACCTCTGACAGTTGTCTCCGTCAAGTCTTCAATTTGGCCGATTTGTGGACGATTACAAATTCGTTTTTTTCCCGACTTCTCGGAGGCGGACAGGGAATCTGGATCGGAGGTTCTGGGATGCTTCTATGGGCGAATATAACTGCTACCACCGATCTTCTTCGGGCCACCCCAGCTTGGAAGGAAGTTGAAGTCACCGTCATCTTGACGCGCGCAAGATGTCCATGTTCGTTGCGCAATTGGGGATTTTTTTCCGGCGTGCCACACAAGCGAGGTAGAAGCGAGGAGAAAATGATCGACCGTCGGACGACTTACAAACAGTGATTTCTTCGTAAGTCGGGAATTAATTCTCTTCCCAATCCTTTTCTCGCTCAATAACGCTCAATAAGCTGCTTGCTGAGCCGCATTATCGGGTTACCTACCACAGCTGGTATAAAGAGCCGCGCACTCCTTTATCCCAAGTACAACTCAGCACTACTGCCAGCCCTACAGACACAGACATGAAGAACATCCTTTTTATCGGCGGAACCGGTGCGCCACCATCTTCCTTGCCCTCCCCTTCAATTTCATTCATGAACCTTGGTGGCAGGATACATCGGTGGCCCCATCTTCTCCCGCTTCATCGAGCGACAGAACCCCGATTATTCGCTCACCGCCCTCGTCCGCTCCCCAGAGAAAGCGGAAAAGCTGCGGAAACTCAACATCCATCACCTCAATGTCGTGATCGGAACGCACAACGATGCGCCGCTCGTCGAGCGGCTCGCGGAGCAGGCGGATGTCGTGTTTTCCTTGGTAGGTCCGAGTATCGACGTGAAACACAACCATGGCTGAGTTCAAAACCCCCACAGGCGGATTCCGACGACTTGCAAGCTGCAAAGTCGATCATGCGCGGACTCAAGAGGCGATTCGAAACCACCAAAGTCAAACCCACCCTAATCCACATGGTACGCAATCTTAATCTTCGCCCTCAGCCCCTTCCATGCGTATTAAAACTTGCCCACCTTCCTCAAGTCTGGGATCGGTAAGTCCCTCCAAATGTCACCGTGTCGCTGTTCAGCTGTCTGATGTTGCTTCACGCAGGCTGCCTCGGAGACGGCGCCGAGGGCGCATTTGCAGCGGACACGGTATACAACGACCTCGACATCGCGCAGATCGAGAGCCTACCCGCGACCCAGTCGCACCGGAACGTCGATCTCGCAATCGTAGAAGCAGATGAGCAAGGTTCGATTCATTCACCTGTCCCTCCCTCCCTCACCGCAACGTCTGACTGAGTAAATATATCAAAGGGTACGCGGAAACGTACATCGTCCTCCCTGGCCTCGTCTTCGGCGCCCCCAACGGGATCCTGGCGCGCGAGGGCGTGCAGAACCCGGCGAATCTGGGGGTGGGGGCGCTCATTAACGTTGCTTTCGCGCGGGGCGCGGCTGGGATGCGCGGAGAGGGCAAGAATATCATCGGCGTTGTCGACGTTACTGAGGGTCAGCATCCATTTCTCTGCTTCCTCTTAAGTACGGTGCTAACGTTCGCTCCCAGTCGCCGACCTCGTCGAGTTGGTGTACAATTCCATCGGTAGGCAGATCGGACACGGGCGGAACGGGTACCACTTCCTCTCGGCCGCCGATGTCCCTTTCGAGAAATTCGCGGAGGTCATCGAGCGCAGGGCGGGCAAACGCCGTGCGTTCACGCAGGAGGAGCTGGACACGTACTTTCCCAACCTAGTAAGTCCGGCAGACTATGCCTATGTGTCCGTCCAATACTGATAATCTGCATCAGCCCGCACTTCACGCCTTCATCGGCGATAATGGGAGAGCGGAGTCGGCGAGGGCGCGTGCGCTGGGGTGGAAACCTGTCAAGGGAGCCGAGGAGTTCTTGATTGAGCTCCGGGACGACATTGAGCATTGGAAGGTCTGAGGTTCCTGTCAATGCATTGGGAGTAGTTGAGTCTCTGTTCGCAGTATGTGTTTGTTCATAGCGGTTGGTATTTAGAATCTTGCAGCCCTTACTAGTGAATGGGGAATTTGACTCGGTCAAAATTGTTTGTCGGGCCGCGGTGTAATGTATGCCATTAATATCGTACTGTAGTACGAAAAGAGTAAATCCAGTGTGAGTTCACGGATATTCTACAAGGACTCAACTTCCCTGAGCCTCCGTTCAATTAACGCAATTTGGCCTGTCTGCAATGAGACCTCATACAGCGGTTTGGCAGCTCTCCACATCTCCACGGCCGCCGCAACGTCTCCACTTCTCCGCCGGATATCGCCAATGTGCACCATGCAGTCTGCTCTCCACTGATGCACATCCATGAACGTAAACCCATCCAACCCGACCAGAAACAAGCTGATCGCGGTCTGGTCGTCTCCTTGAGCCGCGAAAGCCTGCCCCAGACACTGCACCGCTTTCATCGTGGCCACCTTGTCCTTGGTCTGAATCCCGCAGGCCAAGTAAACCACCGACAAAGTGAACGCGCGGTCGATGTCAACCAACCCATATCGCGCATCCGCAAGGCGCTCGATGCAGAAAATTGCGCCCTCCATATACCCGCTCCAGGACATCTGCAAGCACCTCTCGAAGCTTTCCCTCGCCACCGAGAGTTTGCCTTGGTGAAGATGGAGGTCGGAAAACGCCAGCTCGCACTGGAGCATGGCCCGCCGATGTCCAGACACCTGCGAGAAATGAGTCTTGCACGATTCCAAGACCCGCTCGACGGCGTCCAGGTCTGCGCCAATCAAGATATCGATGAGGGCGATATTGAGGTCCGAGAACTTGAGCGCGAACGTCCCGGGGCGGCCCAGCGCGCCGGACGTGGCGATGGAATGGTGGATCTTCCGCGCCTGAGCGTATTCGGTCTTCAAGAGGTAGATCTCCGCCTCGTCTTGCTGCGCCAATATATCGATCTGCCCGCCTTTAAGCCCGCCCCCCTCGAGGAGGTCCCTCGCATTCCTGTTGAGCATTTTGGCGAGTTTGAAGTTGCCGAGGGCGACTTGGTAGCTGCTCTGCGACTGCAACGCGCGCGCCTGCCCAACCATGTCACCCAGCTCCTCCGCATAGCGCTGCGCCCGCTGGGCATAGACGAGGGCCTCTGTGGGCTTGCCGGCCAGATTGATCATGTCGCCGACGTTGTTGAAAAGCTTGCGCGCCTCGAGGGTCGGGACTCCCAGCTCATCAGCCTTCGCGAGTGCTATTTGTTGATACTCTTGGGACTTGTGGACTTCGTTGTGCCGATCGTGGTAGACGGACAGCGCGCTGTACCATTTAACTGCCATATCATCATGAGCGAGGGAGGGGCACGATTTCGGGCGGCCAACTCACTTTGTTCTTCGAGGTTAGCATTCTTGAAATGCTTGTTCCCGGCCGCGGTCCAGTCCTCGATGTCCTTGTGCGAACCCCTACTGAGGACACCGACGAGCAACTTCTGAATGATGTAGTACCCATAGATCGGGTGCTCCGAGAACTCCTCCATTCGGGTGGTGAGCGCCGCCACGAGCGGCGGCGGGATAACACGATTCGTCATGTGGTAAAAGTCAACCAGGAAAATGGTGCTCTTCAAATTGTAGAGCTGATCGGGCGAGTCGGTGGTCAGGGCGTCGAGCAGTAGGGCGTTCAAGTTGCCCAGATTCCCCGCCATCTCGTTGACCATTTCCTCCGTCCGCAGCATATTGATGTTCCCCCAGATCTCGAGGATCTTGTGGAAGTGTTGGCGGAGGCGGAACTTCAAGGCGGGTTGAGGAGGATGGACGCTGCCGACGAATTCGCGGATTGGTACCAAGGCCGTCAGGTGCTGGTTTTTACCGAGGTATGCCAGTGACGTTTGCAGTAGTGTCGCTGGACAGAGTTAGCAAGGAAGCAAGTGAATTCTTGCGATGCGCACCTTTGGCAGCCAGAACATTTGTGATCGGAAGGCCACTCTGAACCAAATCCGAGTCGCGCAGACCATCCGGGAGCATCGACAACAGGCTAAGCAGATCTTGCGCCTCGTGGCTCATACGTGCGCTGGAGAACGATAACATGATCGATATGTCGAGACTCGACCGTTTGTCGAAACCGTCACTGAGCAGGTGTGTCGATTCTGATTTCCAACGCAAAAGAGTCTTTTCGCATCCTTCGTCCGCCACGATGCCAGCAATGAGGCTGACTGCGAGAGGAAGATTCCCAGTGACTTCCAAGAGCTGCTTCATGGTCGCCTCGTCGTGGTTGTCGTCGGCAATATCTAAGAAGGTCTCCAGAGCGGCGTCGTCCGAAAGCGGTTTCAAGGGCGGTAAGAATGGGCGGGACCATTTAACTTTTGCGGGCCGTTCCGCTCCTCTCATAGTGATCTAATCGGTGCGCGTCAAGGCGGAGTCGTGAATATGAACCTTGCGGGAACGTACCAAAATCGCCAATTGCGGTATCTCAGACAACAACGAGAGGAAATCTTCAATCTCTCCGCGGGAAGCGATCGGCTCCCAAGGCGTTTCGAAGTTGTCCAGGACCAGTAGCGATGGAGCAGCCTGCGAGAGGCGGTTCACTATTTTCTTGGACGCATTCCCGCCCTTCTCGCATCCAATATGGTCTGCAATGCTGCGTGCGAGATCCGAGGCGGATACGAGGGAATGGCACGCGACGAAATATCTGTTCGAATACGTTTCCGTGATTTTGGGATGGTGGAGTGATGCCAGCGCGAGGGTCGTTTTACCCATACCGCCGGTCCCGAGGAGGACGATGTGGGCGAACTTGTCGGGGAGCAGGGCGACGATGTCTTCGAGCTCGGAGTCACGCCCGTGGAATATTTGAGGGGGCGAGGGGAGCATTGACAGAGAGCCGGAACTGCGAGACGTCAGTAGGTGTGCGGTGCGAGTGTCAACGGGCGAGGACACACCTGTCCCCAAAACTCCCCATCGTTCCAGTGACCTTGGTCGTGTCAGGAGGCACGGTGGTGGAAGAGGGGAAAAAGACGAACATTGGAGGAATACTCGGACTTTGCGAGTTCGGGATTCGCAGAGATGAGGGCGACGAGTTCCTCATGTCGTTCGCTAGCTTCTTGACCAAGCTCAGACACTTTTGAGGCGACAAGGACGCCGGTGTGGACCTACACGGCTGAATTAATAAATCGACGCAAGCAGAAATAAAGACCAACCCCGAAAACCTCAAGCGTCCCTTCAAGCTCCTTTTTACAGGCGGCGAGTTGCGAGGAGCTATCAAGGTGCCTGAATATCCTCTTAATCTTTCCGATCCCCTGTTGCGTCTTCAGGAACGTATATATCCGCTGTAGAGTCCTGCAGCGTAGATGTAAGTTCAATTTTGGAACATCGTCAAAAAAAACCTACTCTGTAAATCGTGCAATATTGTACAGGATCGCAGGCGGAAGCGCCCCGTTCGTCTCCGAAGTGGAATACAGGCTCATGATTGCGCAGAGGATTGCGTGAATCTGCTCGACCATCGCGATAGATTCGGTGATGTTGGTTTTCACCGACTACAACTCGTCAGTGGCATAGCGAACTGCTTTGACCTATGACTCACTTCAACCAGCTTGAAGATCGCCTGACAGAGCGCGGCCGTGGTGCCCATGAAAGGGACGTTCCGCGAGTCCGCGACATCCTTAACGGCGGTGGCGGCCCAGGAGGCGTAGTGGAGGATGAGATCGCTGCGTGTCTGAGGGCGCTGCATGGTGAGTGTGAACGAGATCAAGACACGGCCGCTAGCAGCCTTGCGCGACTTTATAACGACGACGATGACATCGGCCTCCTGAAGCTCGGTCGGATCCCCGCATCGGCGCCGAGGACATCGTTCCGATAGACCGGCAAGCGCAAGCGATGGGAGGATCTGGACTATTGGGGATTCAGTCGCACAAATCGCTCTCCCGGAAGCTGAACGCGCTCGAAAACGGTGGTTCACAGTGTCACAGAAGAGACATGCAGTATTCATTGAGTGCTCATGAATTGAAAACATCAATCGCTATAAATTATGAACGGACATACACGGCGAATAGAGAACTCAACTGAGGCCAGTAACCTCAGACCTGCCAATGCGCAACCTCGTCCCGGAGCGCAACCAACAACTCATTCGTCCCCTTGGTGGGCTTCCAACCCAGCGCACGCGCCCTCGCCGAGTCCGCTCTCCCATTATCGCCAAAGAAGGCCTGGAGCGAAGCCTGTGCACGGAGATGTGTGCTATCAGTGTGGCGCTGACGCATAGGTCGGACATACCTGGTTGGGGAAGTACGCGTCCAGCTCCTCCTTCGTGAACGCACGGCGCTTGCCCGCCCGCGTCTCGATGACCTCCACGAGTTTCTCGAACACGACGTCCGCGTTTGAGACAAAGTAATAGCCGTGTCGCCCATGTCCGATCTGCCCGACGGCATTGAACAACAGCTCGACGAGGTCGGCCACTACGAGCAAGAATGAACACTCAGGAAGAAGGAGCAGTGGACCAGTGCCGACCTTCAGTAACGTCGACAACCGCGATGATATTCTTCGCCTCCCCGCGCATCCCAGCCGCGCCCCGCGCAAACGAGGCTCTGATGAGCGCCGTCAGAGCTAGGTTCGTCTGGTTCTGCACGCGCTCGCGCGCCAGGATCCCGCGGGGGGTGCCGAAGACGAGGCCCGGGATGACGATGTACGTCTCCGCGTACCCTTGAAATTCGATCAGCGACGCGGCGGGCAAGATAGCCAGAATGAATCAAACCTTGCTTATCCGCCTCTACGATAGCGAGATCGACATTCCGATGCGGCTGCGTCGCGGGGAGGCTCTCGATCTGCGCAATGTCCAGGTCGTTGTATACCGTATCCGTGGCAAATGCGCCGTTAGCACCGTCTCCGAGGCAGCCTGGGCCAAAGACGGTGAGTTAATTTGATCAACACGCTACGGTGGCTTTGGGACGACGTACCGGTACCAGACTGGAAGAAGGTCCATAAATCTCGACGCAAGAAGGACGAGGGTGTAGATTGCGCACCATGTGAATTAGCGTGGGCTTGACCTTTGTAGGTTCGAAACGCCTCTTCAGTCCGCGCAGGATCGACTCTGCAGCTTGCAAGTCGTCACAATCCGCCTGTGAGGTTTATCAAGTCAGCCATGGGCGCGGTATGCTTTGCATCAACACGAAGACCTACCAAGGAAAACACGACATCGGCCTGCTCCGCAAGCCGCTCGACGAGCGGCGCGTCGTTGTGCGACCCAATGACGATGTTGAGGTGCCGGATATCGAGCCTGCGGAGCTTCTCTGCTTTCTCGGGGGAGCGAACGAGGGCGGTGAGCGAGAAGTCGGGGTTTTCTCGCTCGATGAAGCGGGAGAGGATGGGGCCGCCGATGTATCCTGCCACCCAGGTTCAGCGATGAAATACGAAAGGAGGGCAAGGAAGATGGTGGCGCACCGGTTCCGCCGATAAAGAGGATGTTCTTCATGAGGTATAATTGTCTGTAGAGTTAGTGGGATTGTTGAGTTGGGATGAAGGAGTACGCGCCTCTTTATACCCGCTGCGGACACCCACAAATAACGCGGCTCAGCAAGCGGCTGCTTATTGAGCGGGAAGAGAACAACGACTTACAAAGAAAGAGCTTCGCAAGCGTCGTTTGAACGACCCAATAACTTCGACGCTCGCTAATAGTAATGCTTAATAAGTTCGCGGCACGAATGCGGCGGAGTGGGTCTCCGAAATTACCGGTCCGCCAGCGGTTCCGAAAGTACCGGGGCGAGAGGGTAACGCAAGTACCTTCCGCTGGGTTGTTGGAGGAGCAACCGAGCATGCTCATGTCCGAGGAAGGTTTCAATGGCTTGAATTTGTTTCCCAACGCGCTTGTGAGAACTGCGCATGAAGAAAGGCTCCTGAAGATCGGGGGTAGCCGTTAGAGCTTGTCGGCGGTGTGCGGCGATTCTTAGGAAGCACCAGGGATGGAAGAGGCACACAGAAGCGCCGGGACTCTCCGTCCGAGAAAGACGCTGGAGAAACGAGAAAAGCCCAAAGTGAGTAAGTAACCCATGGGCCAGTCGTGGAAAAGCGGGATCCGGACGGAATTTCGCCGTGAACTCTTGGGTGAGCTAGGCTGGGCTCTCCACCCAAATCGAAGGTGGCCCCGTGGGCGACAGCATCGGAGAGGAATCGAAAAGCGCGCAGTGGCTCGTGGGGGCAGGTGGCAAGTGGCAGAAGCCAGAAGGCGATTGTCACGCGTTACTGATACCATCATAGTCCCGGTAAATGCCGAACGGAAGGTCTTTTGAATAAATTCAAGCGTGAAACCTAGAAGGACGCGGGAAATACGACCCCGGCACTCCTAAACTCAGTTGATATCGCTCTGCTGCCTGGGCTATTTGCTACTTTGTTCGCTTTCTTACTTTCACTGTTCAACCAGGGAATTCTGCGGAGGAAATTTGTGCCAGTTCGAATTTTTAGGACTTGTGGTAGTGAAATCCGTGCATCGATAGTCGTGGTTATGATTTCTCCAACTTCAATAATCGCAATGCAAGATACCAAGACAAACGCAATGCTGCAAGAAACAGATCAAACTATGTCGAAGGAAGCGTGGCTGCCCAGAGGTCGCCTTGGCCCGCTGTGGCGGCAACAAAGGCTTCGACGATTGCACCTTTCTTCCCACATATGGTTCGGTGCGGCGGTTTGCCTTTTTTCCAGTCTACCGCTTGGCAATCTCTGCGCCCATGCGATATCTCAGTCATCAGCCAGAATCTCGGGACGGCAAGACGTACTTGCTGCAATAGAAAATCTGTCTCCCGATGCTTTTGCATCGCGGGCACGCCCGGAGCGCTTCAACACCTGCCAATCTCGCGGGGAGACGACATACGAGGCAGTGCCGCTCCCCGTCCTTGCGTTCAACCTCGTGATTCTTGATGATGACCTTCGCGTCGATCCCGGGCGGTAGGAAGGGTCGGAGACGTCGCATCGCGTCGGGATCCGAGTCGTTGCGCGGGGGTTTTGCACCCCCGACAGGCTTTGCCTCGCCGTACTGGAGGTCTCCATGTAAGTGGGTGCGGGGAGTAGAAGTGCGACGCTGGGCGTACAAATGCGCCTAGAGTGTGGTACACGACCATCGTGAGGAAATAGGTCCGCCGACCCTCCAGCATGCGCTTCATCAACACCGCGCCAGGGTGGGGCTTGGGGTTGGTGAAGGTCATCATTCTATCGTACACGGCATTGGGCACGGTTTTGTAGTCCTCGGGGCTCGCGTAGGGATTGGGGTCAGATAACAACTCGGGATGACACAGTTGTTTCATTAACTTGATGAAGCCGTTGCCGGACTCGTGGTTCATTCTCGCGAGCGTGATCTCAGGGACCCTATGGAATTTCCAGAGGGACTACAGGCGAAAGAAATGAGGTTTGCGTACCAGGTGCGATAGACCTCGAAGGTGGTAGAGATTTCACAGGTGCGCACGAGGCCTTCATGTTTCTCGCTCGTCGGGGGAGCATTTCAGCGTCCAATGTGCGTCGAATCCGTCTCTGGCCATCCTCATGAACGCGGCATGCGTCAAGTCACGCTGGAGGTCGCAAATGTGCCCCTTTAAACGCTGGATCCCAGCGACACAGGTGTCCGAAAGGGCCGCCTCGTAGAACCCGGTGCCTAGTGCGCCGAGACTGGGTTGCAGGTGAAGCGGGATCGAGCAAGATATTTCGACTCCGGATCCGTATCCGACGCCGAGTTCGAGCTCCCAAGCGGCATTCCACCCTGCCAGGTTTGGGGTGGTTCTGAGTCGCTGGTGTACCTGACAAACGACCGACTTACCCCGTCTGTCCTGCGAGAACGATGGCGATTTGACGGCCAAGATATCGAAATCCATGATTCGAGGGTGAAGGGAGGAAAAACGAGGCAAAGAAGGCGAGCCAAACTGGCCACGCTACGACAAACGTGATGGCAGATATGTAGGTAAGAAAACTCAGCCTTCGTCAAGCGTTGACCTCGGCAATGTCCGAGTCACCGTGACAGCCTGCCCTTGCCCTTCTCCCGCATGGATTATCTTCCTATTCTAGCGAGCTCTTCACACAAAGCCCTCCTCAGCTCTACTGTCAGGTTCCATCCATGTCACGGATTTGCGCAATAAATTACTGCCACCAGGACTCCCGCCGCGCTGAGGCGCCGGAAGTTCCGATTACTTCGAGTTTGGAAGTTTGAGTTTGCTCCCATATCCTGATGCTTTGCTTTGGGCCTTTGGCTTGGAGGGAGAGGTTTCGACGTGGAGAATTGCAGCTTTTGGTTCGGCTGCTTAGCGCTGAGTTCGTCGATCCAATGCTGGTGGCTGCGTGTCCGTAAAAAACGCGTGGAGAGAAGGCGACGGATGTCGGGCGCGAGCTCAACCAGGCAACGGGCGGTGGTCTAGAACTGCTGCGCGTGCTGATGCGTGGAGTCAAAGTTAGGAGTAGCAAGGTGCGGTGCGCGGGTTTTTGCGCGAGTTGGGTCGCGAGGCTCGAGGCTCGTGGAAGGGGTGAGTTGGTGAATAAAATAGGGAACATCTGTCCAGTGTCGAGTTCTCCGGCTGCTTTGTTGATAAAGTAGATGCGCAATTAATACTGAGCATGAGATAGAACAAATACGTCCAAGCCATGAAATGCAGCTACAGAGTTCCATGCGAGTTCATGAGTGTCGATTGCAAATTCCGAATGAAGCCGGAGCCTGGAGGCTAGCGGAAACAAATTTTGAGCACGGGTAACGGCAGGGGAATAGTTCGAGGACGCGACAATATCGAAGATACGGAGAAGGCGCTGCAGAAGGAAGGTGAATGTTACGCAGGACGCGTGAACGGGCATGTTGAACAATCAATTTGACGCGTGAGGTCGTGTTTGTATCGAAGGGTGATCGGACTTCGGTCAGCTGCCAGCCCCGTCACGCGTGACATCCGCCTCTCTCTCTTCCCCGCCATCCCCGCGGCTTGTGCGCTCGCCGACGTGTCCTAGCCTCGGGGTCTTTATCTCAAGTGTTTCAGGACTGTTTATGGGCGGCGACCCAGGGTATATACCCCGGCCCGCAGGATCTGCGCGTCACGTCCAGTCGCGTCCACCATGCGTGGGACACTGTCATCCAGCGGTGATGTTGGATGGATACAGGTTCACGTCGCCTACGACCCCAATGCGACCATCGGACGAAGGAGGATTTCGGCGACACAGGGCCGTGCCTTGTCAAACTCAGTAGGAGGGTCTTCGGCCATGTCTTCAGTGGTTTTGTGTAAGCTCCTCGTCGAGTCAACTTGATGCGAATTATTGACCTCCACCTCCAACCAACTCCCGGTATGGCCGAACACCTGGGGTCACCCGCGTCCGTGTATTACACCCGCATCCAACCACACCAAAGTCCACCAAAATCCATCAAGCAAAAGAGAAGATGCGCTATTGCTAGCTCGCTGCCTCTTGCTTCGCTTCGCTCTTTTCTGCGCGCAGACCGCAACAATCTTGTATTGCTCAAACTCCTCGGGTTGAATGCGAGGGTCGGACGTGTCGTCACGGTACTTAACCCTGAGAAGATCACCTTCGCTTCACCTTCGCAGCAAAAGAAGTCGTTCAAATAACACCTGCGACCAATCTGCGACGGGTAACGAACCCGTGTTCGAGAATAGCTTCTCTACCCATCGCACTGACCCCTACTGACCCACATATCCATGTGCGCTCCCGCGTCTACCCGACCCCGTCAAACTCGTTTCACCTCAGGCTCTCAGCCCTGGTATAAAAGGCGGCGGGTTCAACGCTGTCGATACGCACTCACCACTGGTTGCGTCCCACAACAACCATGAGATTCACTGCTATATTCCTCGCTGCGCTGCTCCCTGCGTCCATTTCGGCCGCAAACAGCTTCGCCGCTGCCAACGTACGTCGTCTGTATTATTCGGTCCTGACTTCTGGCTCATCCATCGTCCCAGAACTACTACATCTACGCTCTCCCCACTGCTGATCGCCTGGCAATCTTGAATGGCATGCAGGCGGCGGGGATGAAGGTACCTTATCATAGGTTTTCACTCTGTATCATTCTGACCCCGCGTTATACAGGTCCTGCGAACCTGGGTAACGGGCATCGCCGCGGGCCAGAAGGCCAGCAACAACATATTCGGTGCGTCCCCCTCACGCGCCTCCTCTCACGTTTGATTAAGCGTGGTATTGAACAGTCCCCGACCTCGAGGCGGGCGGAATCGGGCAGTACGACGACACGGTGTTGAACCATATCGACCAGCTGATGGTTCGTCTCCCCTCTTCCTCCCGCTGCATTATTACATGAACTGACTGTGTTTGTATTAGGTCGACGCTCACGCACGTGGTAACAAGCTCCTCCACTTCCCACTCCACATACCTGCTGATCGAGTTCCGAACCGCTGTAGGAATCAAGCTCTTGATTGGTATGTGGACCTCTCCACGATAACAAAAGACTAAACCTCTGATATGTGCACCGTAGGCATGCACGACAGTACGTCGGACTGTTGGATCCGAAAGCAAACGCGAAACTTACGGCCGCGCAGAAAACGCGTTGGAGGCGGGGGACATCTACGCCCGCACGTACACCGTTGATGGCTTTTACACGAACTCAGGTGCGTCTCCATGTCCTCCTCCACAGCCATTCATTTTGCCTACGCACATTGAATAGCGGCGATCAACGCATTCAACCAGCGCATCACGCACATCCTCAACACGCACAAGAACGCCCTGCTAGGCAACCAGCCCTGGAGCGACCTGTCGTCGTATATCTTTGGCCTGGAGCCGCAGAATGAGTAAGTGTATCCTCTGTCTGCCTCGGTATATATTAATTCATTCTGCCCGCGCAGGCCGATGATATTCGACCAGTCCTTCTACCTCGTGCGCATCCCGCTCCTCCATTCAACCAAGGTGCCTTCTAACTTGAGAGTACCTATCAGGCCCATCTCTCCTGGATCTGTAACGCCGCGCAGCAGGTGGGTTTCCAATCCTACCGTCATAAATTTTTCGCACTGATATCTGTGACAGATACGCAATAACGTCGGGGACCGCGTGCGTCTTTCTCGCTCCTCCATCATCTTCAGAAAAAACCGTGACTGAAGCCGACCCCGAACCAGAACCAACTAATCTTCACGGGCGGGGGTTCTGCCGCCGCGAGCGTCCAGCTGTTCTTCTTCGGGAGCTCCTGCACCG
Source organism: Mycena filopes (assembly GCA_029281495.1). Lineage (NCBI taxonomy): Eukaryota > Fungi > Basidiomycota > Agaricomycetes > Agaricales > Mycenaceae > Mycena > Mycena filopes. The sequence continues at coordinate 1,527,369 of JARIHR010000018.1, read as the reverse complement.
CAATCGACGTCGTGGCCATCCATGATTATACCGAGTGCGTTTAAAGTTGCTTCCTTCTTTGTTTCCTTTCCCTTTTCCTTTCCCCTCCCCCCTCCCCCCCCCCTCTTTTTCGAAGTGCAACTCAATACAATATTGATGGCGTTTACTTCATAGTGGGTACGACAGTTACATGCCCTCCGCGATCAGCCAGGCCAAGGCAGCGGGGAAGAAGCTCATCGTGGAGGAGTGGGGGTCGCTTGTCGCCAGCGGGCGGACGGCGAACCTTAATTCGAACGTACGCTCTCCTCCTTTCCTATCCCTATAGCATTGACGGCGTTACTGAACTGGATCCGATTGAACTCCCACAGGTACAGAAGATCAACTCCTACAAGGTGCCCTGGGTCTACTGGGAGCTCATCAGCAACGTCGACCCGCACCAGGGGGAGGACTACGAGGTGCGCTTCCTCCGTTCCTCTGCCGGTCCCTGTTTTCAATTGAAATTAACATTGGTTGATTGTAGATCCAAGTGGGCGGCGCGGATTGGAGCACGATTCAGAGTGCGGCGTTGGCGACTGCCGCGCTCACGGGCGCGCCGTTTGACTTTAGCGCGTCGTTGGTGCTTTAAGTAGCCCTCCTTCACCGATTTGTATACCCCCTCCTGTGAATAAATGGCCAATCGTACATTGTTCCACGGCGGTTCTTCGAGCTTCAGGCGAATCGGAGGGGTTTCGGCAAGTTTGTGGTTATGTCATGGCCGCCGTCGGTATTTTGGGACCTGGGCATTGCATTTCGCCACCTAACTTGTGCGCGCCGAGCCGCCGCAGGTCTTGCCCACGCATTACGCGGACGTCGACTGGCCTCAGCACTTTAATTTCCTATCATCCTGTGAGTTGTGAGTCAGGAGGAAGGAGGGTGAAAAAAGGCAGACTTACTTAGTATGACCTGACCTCGAGTCGAACGAGGCCCCACGTCAACTCTCCATGTTATCCGGCAACATATATATAGTGGGTGCGCCGATCCGCTGCAGGTCTTGACCAAATCATGAGTGGACGTCGAGTATCCTGTAGTCTCTCCTAGACAGAGGCTACAACACAGACGCTCGTACCTCGCTGTGTTGTAAGTATCCTGTTAAATCTGCAAATTGAACGAGAAAGGAAGCTAAAACTCGCGCACGCAATCTAAACGACCCACGGACCAAGAGTATAAACCACCACTCATCCGGTCGTCCATGAGCGGCAAGCTGAAGGCGCACAGGAGTCTTCTTCGACATCTGTCGTTGTTCTGTTTTGTCTGCGTTTTTCTTCGGGTTTTGCATTGCATTCTTGAAGTTCAATAGATTAATAGAATGAACGCTGACAAAAGCACCCCCCGCACAAGAACTAAAACCCATTCGGCGCAAACCCAATCCGCGCACCACCAATATCCCACGCGCTATAATAGTGCTTCAACAAACTCAATCCCACCAAATTGAACCCCTCCGACACATTGATCAGCGTCTGGCACAGCTCGGGCGTCTTGGCGAACGGGCCGAGGCTGAGCTCCGAGGAGGGGATGGTTAGGTTGAAGGCGTTTTGGCCGGCGATGGGGGCGAATTGGATGGAGATGGAGGCGGGGAGGGAGGGGAGGAGGGCGCAGGGGATGCCGAAGGTGCCGGGCTCGTCGGGGTTGGTGGTGATGTTCGGGGAGATGAGGGCGTGGATTGCCTGGGGAGAGTTAGCGGGTGCCATGGGAGACTGGTTCGGACTGTACTTTCGCGGTTGACTCGACGAAGAGGATGTTGGACGTTCCCTGTGCGCGGAATTATGAGCGTGTCGTGGGTTTGTGAGATTGAAACGACCGACCGAATCGAAGATGAGGGGCACAGTCTTGTTCAGCGCCAGCTTGCCGTTGACGAAGAGCGCCTGCGAGTTCAGCTGCCACTGCCCATCCACATTCGGCGAGTAGACGAGGTCGCCCTGGAACTTGGTCGTGTCGACACCTCCGAGCGTCAACTCCCCCGCTCCCCCGCCCGGCGCGCTGTGCGGCGTAAAGTCCATCCCAAAGATGGCAGGAAGCCCCGCACTGTCGAAGAAATCACCCATATCGGGGCTCAGCCCCATGATACCGTCAAACGGGTCCGGGAGAAAGGTCGCGGTCTGGTTCGTGATGAGGAAGAACCCGCCGAGGGGAACGCTGATGTCCCCGACCACCAGCGCGTCCGCGACGAATGCGAGATCGAGCTTCCAGTTGGATCCGTTGACCGGCTCGACGCCGACGCCGGTGCCGAAGGTGACGCTACTGTTGGAGAACTGGTCCTCGAAGGTGCTGGACTTGGACGGGTCGAATTGGCGCTGGTTGGCGCAGGCCGCGCCGCACGCGATGCCTGTGAGGATCAGTAATCGAGTAACATTGCTTTCTGTGATCTCTTACTAGGCACTTCCAGCGAGACGCTACCTGTGTCGAACACTGGGAAACGAATCAGCTTTCTGCGGATGAATAATACGTGCTCTACGCACCCACAGTGAAATTTTGCGACGGGGTACCGACTGTACCAAACGTCAGCGGTACAGAACTCGGGATACAACAACCAGTTCGACATACGAGAGATCGGCCCGTACCACTGAAGGTCAGTTCCATCGAAATAGTCCACAAGCTGGACGTTGCTGCTGCTCGCGGCAGTCGATGCGGCAACCCGAGTCCGACGAGCATCGGGTGTCGCGGCGGTCGAGCTCAGCGAGAACTTGAGGCTAGAGTGCGGGGCCGTCGCAACTGCTGCAGTTGCACCGACGAGTGCGAAAACCAGAAAAGAGGGAAACATGGCGCTGTGAAGGAAGGAAGGAAGGAAAGAGGGCGGGCTGCGTAGCCGTGGAGCGCTTTTGAAACCAGGGTAGACGTGTACCGTATTACCATCTTGATCATCGTGCTGGTGACAGCAGCTTATGCGCAAGTGGGTTTTATGGCCGAAGGTTGCACACGGTCGATAGCGGTCGCCAGTCGGAGTGACTACGGAGAGAAGAGTAGGATGGACTGGGTATTGAAGGGCAAGACAAAAACTGCTTGAGGTACAGGAGAGCTGAGACTCGGACGCTAGAGCTTGTGCCAGGGAGTCAAGAAGGAGGGTCAAAGGATGGGGAAGGCGCAGGGATCGTCGTCGAATCGCGAGTGTATCAATGATCGGAGCGACGAGAACCGGGGTGAGAACTGAACAATGACTCAACACGTGCTCCAGTCGCGTCGGAATCGAGGGGAATACATAGACAAATCATCACGATGGAGGGAGTTTAATGGATGGTATCACGTAGAGTCGTCTGGATGGGTCCTAGGTGGAAACCATCACCAAATTGGGAAAAAAAAGGTAACGCCAGGTGAGGTTCGCGAGTTGCCACGATTATGATGGTCAACTGACACGCGCTCGCAACCGCATACAATCGTCAAAAAATCATTATATCATGCCCGCGATCTACTCACAATCGTTGCAAGGACATCGTCTGAGCTCACGATAATTGTGGGTGTTCGCAAGCCCTTTTCTGGCGACGCAACTCTTGCCTACTCCCAGTAGGTAAATGTTAAAGTTTTTGTACAGCTATGAAATATTGCCATCGTCGAAGCCCTTCCCTTCACTCTTTTCGGATAGCGAAACGGGGCAACATTTTTTTTCTTGTGCGAAAAACTCTGTGTGTAGTGCTTCAAACTCCGATGATGGGTCCGTGCGCATCAAGGACACGCGTTACAAATTTGACAGCTGGTTTTGATCCCACCTTCTTTCCTTCCCACCACGACCCACCAGCGATCCCGCTCTACCGTCCTCCACCAAAGCTGAACTCGCCTACAAATGGACTCAAAACCACACTCTCGGCTGCAACAGTCTCCTACTGGAAGCCACCCTGCAAACGGCCGTCGATCGAATTGTCGCAACGCCTCAAACTGACCATCCTCTTCAAACAATCTCCGAACACAGTCTGCTGCATCACCATAATCCACATCTCAAGCCGGGCAAGTCCTCTCAACACGCCACACTTCAAACCATCGCCTGTCGTCTCATCAAGTCGAGTCGAGTTCAAATTGGACTTCGAGCGGACACGCAAGTTTCCGAGGCCATGCCGCGCCCAGGTCCCGCTTTGCCGTTGAGGCTCCCTCCCCCCCTGCTTTTCCCCCCGCGCCCCCTCCCTCAATCCAAGCAGGTCGCCTCCGAGTCAGACACCCATGTTCACCCTATGCCCATGTTCACCCCGCTCGTGCGTTTCTCCCTCCCTCCCTCCCTCCACTCCAAGCACTAACTGCGTGCCCTTAGTGGCCCGTTCACTCCCGAGCATCATCGGCTCCTCCGCATGCGCATGCTCCCCTAGCCCGCGCACGGGATGGATGGGAACGGTTGCCGATGCGATGGTTATTTTCGTTCGAGTAGTCGTCGAGTTTGTCTGTCGTAGTGCCCAATATGACCACCTTCTACCCTTTTGTCTGCTGGGACCCATCCGCTGGGTATAAAACTGTAAATACGAACATCCTCGCAACATAGAAGAAATATCGGAAGGGCATGTATGCCTTTCTATGCGCTTGCGACACTGACGAGATCCACAATGGATTGTGAGGACCGTGAGTCCCACACATGCAGAGTTTCGGTTTTGAGGATTGTGAGGATTGTGGCGATCACAATCGCATATAAGCCCTCGCGCACAATTTCCGAATTTGGTGATGACGGAACTCGATCAGCAAGGCTTTCCATCCGAAGTATGCTCGAGCAGAAATTGGAAAGAAGTCAGGAACATTTTCGAATCCATGACATTGCCTATGCATTCAAAGATTACGTTGAGCGTCCGAAGGCAGGACTTCCAGCTCGTAGGGAAATCGTCCCCTCGAGCATTGTATTTGGGCTCTTCCGTGTTGAAGTTCAAGTTGAATTCAACCGCGACTCGGATTCTCACTAGCAGTGGGGGATCACAGTCTAAATCGATATCGTGCATTCCTAAATGACTCTACGGCTCCTGCGGAACGTCTACTATGAGTCAAACAACTGTTGCAGCTTAAGGCAGAAAGGTTTACCGGCGGACCGTGGACAATCAGTAGATTTAGTACAGTACGGATGACCGGAGCAAGGTCGCATCGAGGGCGTCTGCATTGGATTTTGCAAATTTTATCTATGGTTGAGAGAATTAACTCCAATTCGAGCTGTCCCTGGAGAGTTGAACGGGAACTTATTGGATAGTTCAAGCTCGGCACGGCGGCGGCGGGCCGGGCACGCGACTCGGCATTTACCGGTAGTTGATGAAATCAGTAACGCGTGACGCGCGCCTTCTGCCACTTGCCACCTGCCTCTAAATTCCTCTCTGCTCGCCCGACCTCGAAACGTCATCTGGTCCACATGGATCCTCCTTGGTTTGTTCTGATATGTCCGTTCCAAAACCATCGAGGAATCTGGATATTACGCCGGAATGTGCCCAAGGAATCAACAAGGAATCGCTCACTTTGGCCCAGCAAACAGACCAGACAGCATAAATTCTGGGCGTGGAACGAAAACGCCAAAATGCTGTTCCACTGCACATGCTCAGTCTTCTGCCATGCTCAACCTCCGATGATTTGAGCCGAACCATTTCTGCACAACCACCCTTCCACTGCGACAACAGCCACCTGGCTCCCGGATCTCTAACGCGCATAGTTATGCCGGAATGTTCTTATCGCTGCAACTCACACGCGCAAGCACTCATCTCCCATTCTTCCTCGCGCTGCTCCCAGACCCTTTAAATAGTTCAAAGTATATCCTGCTCGGCGAACATTCCCTACGCCACGGATCCAACTTGGACGCCTATCGTCCTTTCTCACCTCGCTATGCTTAGATTATCACCCCACCTCGGCGCCAGTTTGCGACAGGATTGGCTCTTCTGTCGGCCTGCACCGACGTCAGCCAAGAGCCTGAGCGCCCGGCGGAACGGTACGCGATATCGATAGGCTGGTTCAACCGACCACCCGGAGCGATGGGATGCCCTCCCGAGTAAAAAACCTCGTCTCCAATGTGCCGAACCGTCGAGCAAGATATATAAATATGTGGCTCCCCCATGGTGAGCGACTGTGCCCTCCCCACCTCGCACTCACAGTACAATGGTCCTCGCAGGCCTCTTCCTCGCGTCCTTGGTCCTGGCCGTGGCGGCGAAGCCCATGAACCACCGCGCAATGGTGGTACATGAGACTCGTCCCGAACCGCCCGCCGGCTTCGTCCACTCTGGCGTCGCGCCTGCAGCCAAGGAGCTTACCCTGCGTATTGCTTTAAAGCCTAACAACATCGCCGGCCTCGAAACTGCGCTCTACGCCGTCTCCGATCCTGCGAGCGCACTCTATGGTCAGCACCTGACGCCAGACGAGGTAGAATTCTTACTCGTTAATGTCCGCAAGAGTCTGAAATTCCTGCATAGGTTGCGGAATTTGTCAAGCCCACCGACGAGACGCTGACTGTCGTCAACGAGTGGCTGTCTGAGAACGACATCACCTCGACGGCAGTGACTCCCGCCGGCGACATCCTTCAGATCGCCATCCCCGTCGCCAAAGCCAACACCCTGCTCGCTACCGATTTCTCTGTGTTCACCCACGTCGAGTCGGGGAAAACGAGCATCCGTACCCTCGAGTACTCCATCCCCGCGGCCCTCCAAGCCCACGTCGACTTCCTCCACCCGACGACCAGCTTCACGCGTCCCGCAGCAGCTCCCAAGTTCACCGCTGTCAAGAAGTTGTCGGAAACTCCAGTTTCCGATGCCGCCCCCATATCGAATGCGGTCCCCGCGTCATGTGCGACAGTGGTAACACCGGCGTGTCTGCAGGTAAGCTTCCCGGCACATCGAGTGAACTTCTCCCACTCACCCATTTAAACTTAGGCGCTCTACGGAATTCCGGCCACCCGGGCAACTCAGACTTCCAACAAGCTTGGCGTCTCCGGCTTCATCGAGCAATTCGCGAACACGGCCGATTTGAAGGTCAGTTGCGGTATTCTACCATGGAGTACTTATTTCGAGCTTACAACAGCAATTCCTCACCGCGCTTCGCCCGGACATTGCCGCGACGACGAACTTCACGGTACAATCCGTGGACGGCGGGGTTAATACGCAGACTAGAGCCGACGCCGGCATCGAGGCGGTAGGTTCTTCCCGATTTTAGCAGCATGTTCCCATACTTAACGGCCGGATTGGTTGAACTAGGACCTTGATACTCAGGTAATGATTTGATTCGTGGATTTAACGCGGTGGATTTAACGCGCTGGCTTACATGTGCTGCTTGGCAGTACACGGTCGGGATTGCAACTGGGGTTCCCGTGGTCTTTATCACGGTCGGGGAATCCAACACCGACGGCGTCGATGGTTTCCTGTATGTCTTTCTTTGGACTCTGAGCAGTGCTCATTTGGTACTTATCGGTGTAGGGACATCATAACCGCTCTAATCCGTCAGCCAACCGGGACGCGGCCAAACCAACTCACTACCAGTTATGGTTTCGACGAGAACGATTTATCGCCCTCGGTCTTGACGTATGCCCTTCACCTTATTCCATCCTTCCAACCACTTCTAATCGTTTGACGGAACAGAACTCTTTGCAACGCGTACATGCAACTCGGTGCCCTCGGTAGGTCTAGGACAGGTATAAATTACGGGGATGGGCTCTCATAATATTCAGGAACCTCTATCCTCTTTTCCTCGGGAGATGGTAATTCATTTCCTCTGCACTCGTATTTACCTGATTGATTCGAACTTCACAGGCGGTGTGAGCGGCAGCCAATCGCAGAGATGCACGACTTTTATCCCCACCGCGCCTTCTGGTTGCCCCTTGTAAATCGTACCCAGCGTCTTTGTTGCAAATCCTGACTATCCCCAGCCTCACCTCAGTCGGCTCTACTGGTGGTATCACAGAGACGGCGTCCACCTTTTCCTCCGGCGGTGTGTTTATGGCTTTACCTGGCTCAAACACCTTTACTGACAGGACTGCTAGGGTTTTCGAACGTATTCGCTATTCCCAGCTATCAGGTTGGTTTCCTGGCATCGGCAATTCTCTGTGTGGTTTGACATGCCAGTGGTTGATTCAGAGCGCTGACGTCGCAAGTTATCTGACGACCCTCGGCGCAACGAACAGTGGAAAGTTCAACCGAACTGGGCGCGGCTTCCCGGATGTTGCAGCCCAGGGAGAGTCATTTGAAATCGTTTTCGGTGAGTCTAGTCGTCTCAATTCGTGACATACATGACGTTGTATTAGATGCTCAGGTATTTCAGTCTACTACCAGATTGTTCTCACTCAGATAATTCACGAGTCCTCCTACAGACCGGATTGGTTGATGGAACCAGTTGCAGCAGCCCGACGTTCGCATCGATCATCGCGCTCGTGAACGACCGACGCGTCGCCGCTGGTAAGGCCCCCCTGGGATTCCTCAACCCCTTCCTCTACAGTCCTGCGGGCCGCGCCGCGCTCAATGATATCACGACTGGTACGAGTGTTGCCCCAACTTTTGTTTAACCCTCACGTTTACGTCGCAGGCTCCAACCCCGGTTGTAATACCAAGTTTGTCTCCTTATTTATTTATGGAGGAGAAATCAATTAACTCATGCCTTCAGTGGATTCCCTGCGACAACGGGCTGGGATCCTATCACCGGCTTGGGGACCCCGAACTTTGCTCGTCTCTTGACGGCCGCTGGAGTTTAGTTGTGGTGATCATCGAGCTGCGTTGTTTTCGGTTCAATTTTCGTCCCAGATGTTTCAGTTTCAAGGTTGATTTGGATTTGGACTCTCTGTCCCTGCCTGGTTCGTGAGTCCGCTCCTCATGACGGTAAAGCAAGCTCCAGGTTCACAATATAACCTCGTTCAACCATATGTTCGCCGCCGGCCAACCGGCAGGTCTTACATTGCCGGATGCCGAATTTTCCGTCTCGCGGCTACACACGGAGCTAACGCCTACAAAACGCGTGGGCCCCTTTCGGTTTCCCCGCTATAATGTCTCAGACCCTCTCTGCCCTGGACCCACTCTACTGACTTCCAAGAACCCCGTCCTCTCCACGATGTCAGACTCACCTGAAAAGCACCAGGACGACTCCGAACTTGTTGAACCGCCGTTCCCAGAGGGAGGTCGCCAAGCCTGGGGGACTGTCTTTGGCGCGTAGGGTCGCAGTCACCTCCATTTCACCCGCATTCCGACCCTCCTTTCAGGTTTCTTGTCCAGTTTTGCGGATTTGGGTGTGTGAATTCCGCCCCGTTCAACTTGTGCACTCATTCAGAAGGTTAGATACACCACCTCGTTTGGCGTCTATCAGGGTGCGTCGGCTCCGGAAACTCCGTGCCCTCTGCTGACTCTTGACTGGCCAGACTTCTACGTCCGAGAATACCTCTCGGAGTCATCATCCTCCGCAATATCGTAAGACTGACTCTGACCGGTACTCCAGTGTGGTAACTTACTGTCTGTTACGCAGATGGATAGGGAGCGTCAATGCTCTGCTCATCATCTCTGTCGGCCTCGTTGGTGGTCGTTGGTACGATCGCGGGCATTTGTGAGCAACATTTTCTCGGTTTGAACTTGAACGACAAGCTTACTCTCGCCAGTCACCTCCTAGTCTACGGCGGCTGCTTCATACAATCCTTCAGCATATTCATGCTCTCGCTTTGCCACCGACAACAACTATACCAGGTCCTCATGCATTCCACGCCTCCAAACCAACAACCAACACCCCCCATAGATATTCCTCGCCCAAGGAATCGGCTTAGGCCTCGGCGCAGGCCTCGTATACATCCCCAGCGTCGCAGTCGTCTCGCACTACTTCAAGCAGCGACGCGCGCTCGCAATGTCGATCGTCGCCTCCGGCTCCGCCTTCGGCGCGATAATACACCCAATCATGCTGAACAACACCCTCCACAGCAAACTGGGCTTCGGCACCTCCGTGCGCGCCAGTGCCGCCCTCATCACGGGGCTCCTCGTCGTGGCGTCCCTCTTGATGCGCCCGCGGCTGGCGCCGTCTCAAAATAATCCCCAGTTTTGGAAGTCTGTCCGACGGTTCGGACGCGACACGCCGTATGTGCTCGCGACAATTGGGTGCGTCGCTCGAGCTTGTTCTATCACATATATACTCAACTCTGGCGCAGGATGGCGACCTTGAGCGTAGCGTTCTACTTCCCCCTCTTCTTCATCCAGCTGGACGCGGTCACACACGGGCTCCACCCCACCTTCGCATTCTACTCCGTGCGTCCGTTCCCGTAACCCTACCTAAATATATATGACTCCAAACTCCAGCTCGTAATCATGAACAGCGCAAGCTTCCTCGGCCGCCTCACCCCGGGGTTCTTCGCGCACTCGCTCGGGATCCCCAACATGGTGGCCGTCGCGGCGGGCTGCGTCTCGATCGTCATCTTCGGCATGATTGGGCTCTCGAGCGTCGCGAGCGTAGGGGTGCTCGCCGTTTTATATGGCTATTCTGCGGGCGTTTGTGCGTTCACTCCTTCCCCCCACTCTCTGTTGCAGGGGGCTCACAGTCATAATTCTCCTGGGCAGTTATCACATTAATGCCTCCGCTGGTCGCGATTTTGACGGATGACCTCGCGGAGCTTGGGTGCGCTTCTCCCACGTCCTCATACTCAGCTCATAAATTAACGCGGACACACAGGTTAAGAATGGGCGTCTCCTTCGCAATCGAAGGTATCGGGGGCCTCATTGGTAATTCACCCTCCCAAATTCAACTCGGCCCTCTGAAACAATGATACTCACCAGGCCCGCCGATCAACGGCGCACTCTTAACATCGAGCTTCCTCTGGTGGCGACCGGCGTTGTTCAGTGGGGTGCGTCTTGCCTTTACTTACTTGCTACTCGTCGGTGAAGTGTTCACAATTTGCATCGATTTAGGTGATGGGGCTAGTGGGGTTTGTATTTTTCCTTGCGACGGCGTTGGCTGTGCTCGGGAAGGAGGCTGCGAGGCGGACCGTGGACGAAGAAAATCACGAGCCCTGAGGGTGCACTTGATTCTGGCGCGGTTCCGGTTTGAGTTGTAGAGAAAATGGCTCTACAACTCAATCTGTCCTACGAAGATATATATTCCTTCACATAGACATTTCTGCAGTCAATAACTTATTATGATTCGAACGGACGGCAATGCCAGCCGGTATACACTCTCCGCCAACGTCGCGGCGTCGATCGTTTAAATGTCTTCCGCTGATTAACCTTTATTGTGGGTATGCAGGGACGTCGGTATTCCTGGGCCCCTGGCGCTGTGCTCTGCCAACGCGTGGTACACGGTGACGCACGATTTTCCTTCAGGCCTGAGCCTCTTCGAGAACACAGTACCCCGGTTGGGTGGACACGTATGTTATTCCGACTGATTTCAATGGTGGCTATCTTCCCTTGATGATCCGTTCTTCCCTGAAAGTATGCGCAATCTTGTCGAGACACTACCATCTCATCTGCAATCTAACTTTCCTTTCATTTGATGCGTTTGTACTGGCGCATCAGGCGGGTGTTTGACGCTATTATAATCCAATGTCGCACAGCCTCATCGATCATTTTTCGCTGCGCAGTGCGAACCACCACGCCCACACGCCTGGAGGTTCCCCAGCTGCTTGCCACCGCCGCCCACTTGCTCTCCTGACAGAATCTGCTTCTGAGCGAGTCTTCGGGCCCTTCCTAGCTCGCTGAAACGGTAGGAAAAGGTGAGCAAAACCCCGTTCGAGTCGTTCGACCACTAAACCTTTCAAGGCGCTTAATTTCCCCACATTGCACTCATGCACTCACCATTTACGGATATCCTTCACACAAACTCGCAGCCCTCGGACGCTGAATGCGACAGTATCCGTGAGCTGCTTCGACGACCGATTCAAGAGCTGGCCCATGTCCAGGGTGAAATCTCCCACCTCCAATCCCTCATCGACAGGCTCGCCAGCAAGCGCGCAGAATTAAAGCAGTTCATCGACGCTCATCTCGCCTTGGTGTCGCCTGCGCGCAGGCTCCCAGAGGACATTGTCCGATGTATATTCTTGGCGACACTCCCCACGCACAGAAACCCAGTTATCTGCGCGGACGAGGCGCCTCTACTCCTCTGTCAAATCAGCAGACACTGGCGAACCATAGCTCTCACCACTCCCCGCCTCTGGGCATCCATTCATATTGCCGTCCCGACTCACCAGGAACTTCCGCGCCTGACAGAAATGGTAGACGCCTGGCTCAAGAGGTCCGGGAGACTTCCACTCGATATCGTGGTCGTGTCGCCTGCCGTTCCTGCCGACAGCGGCCCAAGGACCTATTCCATCGAGTCTCTCCTCCGCGTTCTTTTCTCCTTCTCTCAGCGATGGAGAAGTCTGGAGGTCCTCCGCGTTTGCGAGAACTACTCCCACTTCCAGTCGCTCGGCCCTGAGGATGTCCCTCTGTTGCAGCATATCTCCGTCTTGCACGAGACCAGCAGACCTTGGGGGAACCTCGTCGGGATGTTCAACTTTTTGGCCGCCGAGAGCCTTCGCACAGCCCAGTTGCCGATCCCGTTCGCGATAAACGCTCCCATACTATGGGCTGCCCTTACTTCTCTCGACGTGACGAGGAATGGCTTTGGCCCGAGATACGACAGGGCGCTGGCGCTGCTACAGCGATGTCCGAACCTGAGGACTTGCAAACTGAGGGTCTATCATTCGACACACCTAGGGCTGGGCGATCACGATGACATGCCCCAGTCCTTTTCGCTTCCGCTCCTCGCCCATCTCTCCCTCGGCCAAACTCTTGGCGGGTTCCAAGGGCCATATCTCCTCGACTACCTGACGCTCCCTGCTCTACGTTCGTTCCATTGCTTCGAACTCGAAGATTTTCGCCCCGACGTGCCCCTTCGATGTCTATTCCCTTCCCCCACTTTGCTCAAGTCCTTGACGGTAGATCTGGTGAAGTTAAGCGCCGAACGTCTACTGGAGGCGCTCAGTGCGATGGTCCACCTCGAAGAGCTCTCTATTTTGCGCGAGCCGCCCAACGCGCAAACGGGCGGCGGGAATCCGGACTTCCTACTGCAGCTCGCACATAGCGCGACCGACGGCGCAATGCCGTGTCCTCGTCTTCAAATCCTTGAACTCAAGAACTTTGAGGAGGTGTCCGACGATACCATCTTGGATTTCCTGCGGGCGAGGAACGCGGGCCATAATGAACCGGTCTGTCTCCTTTCGCGGTTCGCTTGCAGGTTCAGTCGCGGCATGCAATCCGATATCCTACCCGCTCTCCAAGACCTCATCGCCGCGGGTCTTGAGGTAGACCTCACATACACTGAGCCCCCACCGCAAATTCCATACTTCGCGTTCGAAGGGACCGAAGAGGAAGAGGACATGCGTTATGTTGTTGGGATTTAAGTTCGTCAAATTCGTGCTCGCATAAATACATGAATATCATCTTTTTCACCCATCCCACCCTTGTAGCAATCGGTCCGGACACAGAAGGCTCCCACAATGCTCGAATGTCGTCACACGCACGCGCTTCGAACGAGCATGGTTGTTATTTAGATATTTCCCGTCGGCAGCCTCAACACCGCGCGTCGCTCGGCCGCCATTATCTCGCTGACGCCAATGTAGTACGCGACAAACGCGGTGATGATCCCGAACACGCCCCCCGCTTTCGTCACCCTGCCCCCGTGCGTCAGCCCGTGGGCGAAGATGGCGGAAAATGGAACAGAAGAGAACTCACTTGACGCTCTGTGTGAATTGCGCCGCAGCCAGGCATGCGAAGGCCACGGAGAGGGAGCTTAGAAGGACCGTGAAGGCGATGTTCCTGCGCGATACGGCGAGTCTGGACTCGGACGTTATTGTTAGCTGACGGCAATAAAGGGGACACGGATGCGCACAGGAAGAACAGCGTCACCATGAGCCAGGAGACGAGGTATATCCCCAGTGCGTTCCCCAGCTCGGCCGGGTCATCGTACGCCGCTATGATTCCAGAGGAGGGGATGAATATCGTCGCGTAGGACATCCAGAACGCGCCGTAAGAGGAGAACGCTGCCAAAATTATCAGGCTAATGGATGAGGTAGACTTACAGCGGGATTCACACACCAGTTGCGCCGAAGACGTTGCCGCGGGGGAATTCCCACATGCCTGCGATGAACTGGGTCAATCCGCCGCCGAAGATGGCCATTCCAACGACGACGTTCGGGGTCGTGATCCCGCGCGTATTCACGTTGTACATCGAGAGGATGAAGGTCGTCGACGCAAAGGCGAACAGGCCCCTGGTCAGAAAGGATGGTGAGTCGTTGCTTCGCTTCCCACTCCAGAGCGGGAGGCAACACACATCGGCGCGGGATTGCCTATCCCGGAGGGGTGCGCCGGGCCCTCGTTCGTATCCATCCCTCTCGCCTCGAGGTCCCGTTCCTTGTAGTGGTGGTTGTCTGAGGTCGTTGCTTGTCCTTTCTCGAGGCTGGGGGACGCCATGGTGGGAGTTGATACGAGGTGAACCGGCCGTGAGCGATTTATATGCTCACGCAGGACCCGTGAGCGTTCCAGACGGCTATCCGTGAGGTGCAGAATGCTCATGGGCTCCAAAAATACCGGGTGTGCAGGGCTTGCTCCACGCCGGCCTGGGAGGACGATAACGGTGGGGGTCAGGGAGCATGACCTTCGAAGACCGGCATGCGAAACCTTCCCTGAATCCCAGCGTATATATAGCTACCGACTCTCAAGAATAGCGCGACCTCTTCGAAGGGTGGAATTTGGCGGATGAGGATGAACCTCCAAGAAGCAGCGGTGGAACCGAATTCCACCACCGGTGGTTTCAACCGAGGATGCGGAGCGGGTCTTCATCACGACTCCTCATGTATCCGATTTTCTCTTCGGTCTTTACACTCGATTTCTATCTGGATTTTCCTACATACATATACACTGTTTTTTCCCAATTTTCCACCCATTTTACATCGTTCCACCCCGTCTTTACTTCTGGTTTTCTAGTATTCTTTCTCAAATCCGCCTAATCTTCTCCGCAAACCGCTGCCTTGTCGCGATATTGCGCCTCCTGCGGTCCAAAAACCGGATTTCCACCGCCATCTTGAGAGCCGGGGACCGAACGCGGAAGGGGGCGTGTAGATGCAGCTTGGTGGGGACGAGCGGCGGGGGGTGCACGGCTGCGAAGCCGACGTTGGCGGCGTCGAGGAGGTCGAGGGAGGCGGGCGGGGTGGGGAGGGGGGTGGCGCTCGAGGAGGAGGAGGAAGTGGCGTAGGAGGGTGAGGAGGGGTAAGGGATATCGCTGATGAGGGCGGGGAGGACGAGGTTCTCGTCCCGGATGACGTCGGAGAGCTTGAGCTCGGAGCGGGGTTTCGCGGCGGGAGGGGAGGCTACGGCGTCGGCGCGGGGAAGCATATCCGCGAGCGAAAACCGCTCGATGTTGAGCACGGCGTCACGCATCTGCTGCAGGGTGGGGAGCGTCGCCGGGTCGGCGGTGAAGCACCAGCGGAAGAGGTCCGCGGCGGCGCGCGTGAGGTGGAGGGTATGGAGGAGGTAGGCGTCCTCGTCTGCGCGGTAGGCGGCGAAGCGAGGGTCGGAGGTGGTGTTGAGCCAGGGGACGGTGCCGGTGGCGAGGTTGAGCAGCAGGACGGCGAGGGCCCATAGGTGCGACTGGCGAGGGGAGTATGAGACACGAGTCGAGTCTACGCATTCTGGAGATAATGTGAGAATGTGCGGACGCTGAAGGGAGGGAAGGAAGACGCACCTGGACTCATGTAAGCAAGGGTTCCGCAGCGGAAGACTGTAGACTCGTCCTCGCGCGTCGTCATCCCGAAATCTGCCAGACGAATCCCCGTGCCCGCCGAGGTGCACAAGATGTTCTGGGGTTTGATGTCGCGGTGGAAGACGCCAGCGTCATGGCACTGAGCGACGGCGTCGAGGACCTCGAGGAAGGCCTGCTTGACGAGGGCGGGACGGTCCACGTAGACCTGGCCTCTGAAGATCAAGTCGAGCATGTTGTCCGTCTCGTTCTTCAGCGTCGAGACGAGGAGGGAGCCAGGGGCGCCATTCTGCATGCACTTCACCGCGTAGAACACCGGGTTCTCGGGTGGGGAGGCTGTGTCGAGGGCTTTGTAGACTTTTGCGAACCCGCCGCAGGCGAGGAGTTGGACGAGCTGGAGGTAGCCTTCGTCAACGAAGGCGCCAGTGAGGTTGGGGAGGCGGGAGGAGTGGAGGGTGGGTGACATTTCGGAAGGGAGTAGTTTGTTGAAAGATTTGGAAGATGGAAGCAAGATTTAGCGTCAGAGGTCAACTCGACGTGGTGGTAAGAAGGAGAAAGGTGAAGAAAGAGGAGTCTGAGAGCGTCAGGAGAGTCTGTGTCCGATCGTGTCTCAGTCCTTATCCAGTGCCCCCAAGGCGCCCTTCCGGCCATGACCGGGTTTTGCAGCTTGAGCTTTGAGGGAACGGCCCGAGGAAGAGCATTGTAGACTGTAGTACCACGCTTGTGGAGTGAAGTGGGAAAAAAAGTGGTAAGGCTCCCATTGGCAGCAGGTCTTAACCAAGTTCCACGACAATTCCTGTGTTTCTTGCGCTAGTTTCTAATCCTGTTTGAAATTTTCAGCCTGAGAGAACGGCCAACGAAAAAAACGATGTCGTGGTCAGGAGCAAAGGGCGAGAGGCCGGTGCCAAACAATCCACCACAACGGTTTATCATTCTCGCGTACATAAAACCCACGTAAAATAATAATCGGCGACGGATAGGAAAAAAAAAACTATAACCCCCGCTCTTAAACTCTCCTTCAGCCGCGCGTATGTTCTTAACGATTGGTCACCCTGAGCTTGCCATTAGCCTTCGCCCGTGGAATACATGCTGAGACTCGGAACGGTTCAAGGAACGAGGGCAGGGGGGCCTCCTTGATCCGCGACCACCATGATCTCCTACTTTCCCACGCTGGAGGTTCTCCAGTTGTGAGATAGAAAGGGATTGCTGGTGGCTGAGAATCTTCGAGTGGGTTTGCAGCCAGGGCCTACGCCCAAGGGTTACCCCCCACCCGTGTAGCTGAGAAGCTACCCAAGGAACGAGGGCAGGTATAGCTCATCAGAGGAAGCCCATATGAGGTGGGTTCTGTACCTTGTGAGGGGGCTAAGGAGGTGCCTATGGGCAGACCACAAGAGCGAGAGGCTCGCATCAAAAACCTCACCACAAATGTTGCAAACAATTCTCCACGAACGATTCGGCAGAGAAAAATATAACGCGCGCTCTTGAACCATGCTTCGGCCGCGTACAGCTCTTGGATTTCAGCCCACCACTGAGAACTACATGCCGAGAATGGTTCAAGAAGCGCGGGCAATTATGGCGCATCAAGGAGGGTTGGTATGAGATGAGTTTTGTACCTGGTGTGGGGCGAAGACGCGGCTAATCGACAGCGGAATGTTGAATGCTCAAATCAGTTTCGGATTGAGAGCATTTCTCTGGCAGAGTCCTTAGCAGATTGTTGCAGGATGAGAGTACGAGGTTTTCCCACGAAGTTTCAGCAGAAAATATAAAAACCCCGCCCTTAGAGTCATCGTCGGCCGCGCCATGGCCCCCGCTAGTGGCGGCGAGCACTTTGGCTACATACCGACAAAGGTTCAAGAAACACGGAGCACTTGTGGGACAATCAAGAGAGGACGATATGAGGTGAGTCGTGTCCCTTGTGCGGGCCAAAGAGCGCCCGTGTGTTAGGCTGTGAATCGGGCGCGCGACGAACTCAGCAGTTCACTATCTGAGTAAGTTCCAGAGATGGAGAGTTGCGCTAGGTTTTGGAAGCCCGCAGGGAATCCAATGGGAATCGAACAACAGTTTGCACTCATGACCAGATACATCCCGAAATACAAGTAGATGGTCCTGTTTACAAGCATTGAAAGTACCACGCTGTGGGCTATTCAACAACGGCAAGGATGTACAATTTAACGCAGCCACATACCATTGATAACCGTGCACTTGAACGGCGACACGCACTAGAAGGCCACGGACATGAGCACCCAGAACTCGTTCGAAGAGAAAACGCACAGATGTCCCGCCCGTCCAGCCCATCCCACCACACTGCCCCCACTCCGGAACGGTGCCAGGCGTGCTCGTCGGCGGCGCAGTCGTCGTAAAAGTCGTCGTCGGCGGGCTCGTCGGGGTCGTCGACACCGTACTAGTCGACACCGGGCTCGTAGTCGTCGTTCCACTCCCGGTCGTCGTCGTCGACCCACCCCCGGGAGGCGGCGCCGCCCCACCAGCCACGAACCCAAACCACTTCATATCCTCGTTCCCCTGGATGGGCACCGTATGCCCCACCCCGGCGGCGGAGATGCCCTGCAGATTCGGGCCGTAGATGGACTTGGTGTACCCGGAGAGCGGCGTGTTCTGCAGCACCTGCTGAGGCGCGGCGGCGTTGTACCCGAAGATGCCCGCCCATTCTTTGATCTCCTCCGCGAGGTTCGGGTAGAAGAGCGTCTGGTCGGCGGTGCCGTGGTATTCCTGCATGATGGAAACAGTGAGGTTTACATACATACTCGTGGGTTAAGGCGGGCGATTCGCACCTGGATGGGTGGGTACGCGCCGGTGTAGCTGGGGAACATGGCGCGCACGACAGACGCCCACTGCGCGGAGGTCTGCGAGACCTGCCCATTCGCGCAGGACGAGTTCCACGCGTCCACACCGCCGAAGCTGGACACGAAGCACCCGGCGGCGACGCCCGAGTAGACGCTCGCCGCGCGCCAGAGCTCCGGGTACGTCGCGCACAGGACGTTCGTCATCATCGCTGCCCCACAGAATCAATAGTATCGCATTGAAACAAAGAGTAACCGCACCTCCCGAGGATGTGCCGGTGACGAAGATGCGCGTCGGGTCGGCGCCGTAGGTCGCGATCGCGTAGGTGGCCATGTTCGCGATCGCATTGCTGTCCCCGCCGCCGTTGTGTGTCAGAGTCGCCTTCGAACTGACGTCCCAGCATGTACCGCTGTTCGGCGAGTTCGGGTAGATGACGATGAACCCGTAGGTGTCGGCGAGCTGCGCGTAGGGCGAGCCGGTGAAGTACGCCTGCGCTGTGCCGGAGCAGTAGTGGATGGCGACGATCACGGCGGGGTTGGGCTTGACGGTCGTGGGCGTGTAAACGAACATTCCGACATTGGTTGGGTTGCTCCCGAAGTTGGTGACTTGCTTGAGCGTTGAGGTCAACGCCGCGGCGAGGCCCGACCAGAGTAGGAGCAGGGCCGATGTGAGCAGTGTCCGGACAAGGTTGGCCATGATGGATGGACAGAGACGATGGCTCCTGAGCGCCTTTTTACGCCTTGCGGGTCGTTTCAAGTTAGAACCTCGGGAAAAATAGAGCCGAGCCGTGGTCCCATGATGCGTCGGGAAAACCGAGTAAGATATTGAAGGAACTTTCGAATGACGGATGCAGTTCAATGCTCGTCGTGGTAGCAGTTATACTGGAGCTCGTGCTATTGTGACCGACGCTGACCGCGCCTTTTGGCGGGTAGAGAGTCAAGATCGGAAATGCGTTACCGACTTTGGCCCGAGCCCATTTAACGGCTCAGAATTTGGAGTCATGTCGCTTGCGGGTTGACGGAGCGGACTTTCATGCATCTTGAATACCGAAGTAGCGTCATCCGAGGTGCAAACGAGACTGACTTGGCAGGTACTGGACTCGGGAGTTTGCGAGGAAGCGGGTGCATAGTGAACGATCCTAAAGCTCGAAGCGCATGCGCAGTCCTCCGTGTATGTCCCGCAAAGCGGTAGTTGCACCGATGGCAGATTGAGTAGCAAGGCTAAGGTTTGGACGATGAGTAGCTAGCTCTGGGAGACAGATAGAACCAGAGCTGAGACGAGGCAAGCGTTCAGTCTAAGTATGCGCCGCCAAAAACTTCGCAAATGGCAGATATCATTTTGGGAGAATTTCGCTGGCGCCCAAGGATATCGGTGGACGCGACTGACCAAGTCAAGAGTATGAGTCACTGGGCAATCGTAGACGATGTATTGAACGCAGGAGGATAGGATCAAGACGTAGGGAGTCCGAACGACAAAACGACATGGTGGCAAGAGGCAAGGAAGTAGCCGGTTAGACGCCGGTGATGATGGCTCGTGATCACGCGCGTCCCGTTCCAGTCGCGTACATACACGACAACATCAACCTTCAGGTCGAAAACGAGCTCCGTTGGTGAGTTGGATTGTGGAGACTGCCAAATCCAAAGATCGCGATGGATATTACAAAGTCGGCGTCCAAACCCAATCTCTCAAGTTGAACCAAAGTTGAAGAAATATCCATTTCGGAATCCGTTCAAAATTCCAAAGTCGGACAAGCCCTTCGCATGGTGGAAAGGTCTTCGATGGATTCATCATTAATAATCTCTCCAGCACGCTGCAGACTGCGGCCTGCGGGGTGAAGTAAACGAAGTTCACTTGGACGTGCGTGGGATGTGGAGGATTGATTGGATCATGCCGGTTCCTCTTCAGTCCTCACCGCCAACTCCAATTTCGAGCGTACTGTAGCCTTGCCTCCAGGCTAAAGGCTCGATGTGGCAATTTATGGCTTTGCGCAAGGAGGTCTAGTTCACCTTTCCGGAGGCCCAGATTTTCTTCAGAACGGACGGGATGCGTCATGATGTCGTTCCTGGAGCCGCAGCGCGCAGTATCAGCTCCTTGTCAGCTCCGCAGGTTATAATTGAAGGAATTTGGAGCGTGCTTATCTCTTATTCTTCCCCCCATGTCCTCAAAACACTCCGCCCAACCCCTCCTCGTGAGCGTCCCTGCCAACGCTGGCCTCCCGCAGTACTACCAGCAGCCGCCCACATACCACACCATCACGGTCCCCATTCGCCTTGAGGTACAGCAGATCCGTCCTCGACGCTCCCCCCTACGCAGATTCTTGGTTGCGCTCTTCCTTGCTGTGGGCATCTGGGCGACGCTGAGGACCCTGGTGATTCACCACAAACATCGTGGGCATCAGGTAGGTCGCGTTGCTATTTTTTTATTCTTTTTGTTACTAATGGCACGAAGAACTGGGCCCCATATGGCTGGAACACCCCGTCCGACCTGGCCCTCGACCAGTGTGTGACTGGGAGCGCGTGGGGATCCTCCGCTACCGCCTTGACCAGCGATCTCTCCCCCGCCGCTTCCTTCGAGATTCCGCTCAAAGCCGACACTGTCCTGCTCTTGTCGAGCTACAGCCAATCGTCCTTCTTCTCGAAGTCCTCCCTTTCCGGTAACCTCGACGTCAAGACCTCCCCCGACCTCAACGACACCGCGAAAGTCGTCGTCCACTCCTTTGCTGGGATGCGCACCGATGGTAATATTCGGGCGTGTCTGATGACTGGCGAGAACGGTAGGATCGGTGTCGGAATTTTCGTGGGTCTCTCTTCCGCATTGGATGTATATTCGCTCATCTAGTTCCAGCGCAAGGGAGTCTGGTGGGACTCCGGCTCGACGTTCATGAAGATCAGTCTCATCCTCCCCGCCACCGGGACGCCCCCGCAGGTGGAAGGGCTTGAAATTCATCTCCCTAACTTTACTATCAACGTCGCCGACTTGAATGATGCGGTCGCTTTCAAGTCCGTTTCGGTCCAGACATCCAACTCTACCGTCCAAGTCAAGGTGAGCAAGGTCTCTTTCACATGGCTTACTGCCCGAGCTCACTGAGGCCACAGGCTCTTTCCTCAGAACATATCAGGCTGCGCACTTCCAACGCTGCCATCAAAGCCGATGTACGTTCGCTCTTATGCTTCCGACTTACAGCCGTATTGACGATTCCCAGTCGCTCGTTTCCACCGACCTCACCCTCAAAACCTCCAACGCCGGGATATCCGGCAATTTCAACACCTCCAGTTCCCTGCACCTGACCACGTCGAACGCGCCCATCGACGTCGTCGTCGGACTCGAAAGCCTCAACAAAACTGGGCGCCCAACCGTCCTCGTCATGCGCACCAGCAACAAGTGCGTGTCTATCTCTCCCCGTTCTTCCCCCTCCTTCTCAAGGCAAATGATTAATAATTGCGCCCCTCCAGCCGCCTGAACGCGAAAGTCACCCTCACAACCAACGCGTCCAAAGACAAAGGCGGCGCCTTCAACGTCCTCGCCCGCACCTCCAACGGCCCCCTCAACCTCTCCGTCCCCGGCTCGCCCGTGCAAAGCAAACTCACGCTCAACGCCATTACCTCCAACGCGCGCGCCGAGGTGAGGCTGCACCGTGCCTACCAGGGCGCCTTCGCCGTCTCCACCTCGTCGCACTTCCCCGTCGAGGTCCGCCGCCTTGATGGGAGCGAGGAGGACTCGCGCCGGATTGAGTACAGGGATCATGATGGCGGGCATGGACATGGGCACAGGAAGGGTGAGGATGTGCGGGGGGTGATTTATGAGAAGGAGGCGCATAAGGGCCTTGGGAAGGTTAGGGTGCGGACGTCGAATGCGGGGGCGACGTTGCTGGTTTGATGGTCAGTGCATGTTGCGAGTGCGATTCGTACGCCGATGTTGTATTCTTTGTCTCGAAATCAGTATGCCACTCTTTGCTTCGATAATGTCGGCAGTATTATGAAGCTATAGCGAAGTACTGTTCTGGGGCTGGGCGTATAATTTTGCGCCATGCGAGACTCTGGGTTCATTATTCGATTTGCCGCTCCGCAAGTCCGACATGGCGGAGTTGAAACCGGCTTGAGATGCCGAGATACCAACTACACCGGCACCCCCAAGGTTTTTCACAGGTAATCGGCTTGGAGGGATTCAAGATGGGTTATGGCCCGCACATACACCCACTGCTTTGAGTCCCTTCACTAGGTTGCACTGCTCCTTCGATGTAGCCTCCATATGTTCGATTCACGCAACTGTTGATGCCGAACCGAGTACTCTCCGTGTGGCTCGGAGGAGTTGTGGTACAAGTTTGCGAATCCCAATTACACAGTCAGATGCAGGGGACGTCGACCACACCGCCATTGAATGCCTCACGAACTCTCTGAATCGGTTCACCCTGCCGAACTTGATGGTTGGATCCGAAGTTGTCTGAACTTTCTCCCGTAGGTCACTGCCCAGGTCAGTTCCAGCCTCAGCTACTTACTTTTCCTTCGAGCAAAAAAGCACTCGCTCCTCCAGACCACGCCGCGATCCTTGCGCTAACCTCGCAAGACATTCTGCGGCGTCCAACGTCCGTGTGCGATAACGCTGCTATACAAAACGAATACGTACCTCCCCTAGATAACTATTCTAAAGACCTGCGACCCCGATGTTCTTCCGAGGTGGGCCCGTGCCTCGACGTTCCCTAACTCCTCATTCCCTCCGACGACAGCGGTTACGCTCTGTGGTTAGGTGAGGTGCCGGGCGTGCCCGCCAACGTTGATTTCGCAGCGGTGGGAACCCATCCCCCCTTCCTCAACACATTCCCAGATTGGGAAAGCCTTCCTCAGCCTTCGCGTCTCACCTAAAAACAGGTACCCAATCACCGCTGGCCGTCGAAGGGCGCGCCTTGCCTTCCGGGACCGGAAGACTGATATCGCCCCGTTTACACAGCCCAGGGCGACTTCGCCAACGTTCGGGACGTCCCATGGACCCCCGTTCGAAGATCGGAGGCGCGTAGGATGTCGGCTTTAGTTGCTTCCAGCAAGGAACGTTCGGCACTCTCCTCCGTCGCTCTCACGTAGGCATTGAAAATTTTTAGGGGAGGCCTGAATGCTCCATTCTATCGACGAGGCCATGTGTAACGCGCTCCAGGGGCGGCGCGAGCACAGGCCTTCCCGTGGTTCGAGGGTTCAGATTGAACATTCACTTGTTCCAGACCTATCTTTCGTCACAACGCTGTCTGCGACGCGGCGTCCATTAATTGAGAGTCCCCGCGCCGACACTCTACGACATCAGTATATGAAAAACAAAAATCAACCCAGACCAGGGTGGGCTCGATAACGGCAGGTCCTGCAACAACGGAGGGATGAGGGCGGCCAAACTCCATGCGCCCTCAACCCACGCTCGCGTCTGTGGAACTGGCGCCAAACTGGCTTGGCCTAGGCAGATAGCACCCCGTTTCTCCATTTATTCAACCAAGGGTTTATAAGGAGGCCAAAGGTGCGGTGTTCAGCAGTTCACTCCTCCCAGTTGAATTACCACTCCCAGTCCACCGACTAAACCAACCAACCAACCAACCATGTTCTCTGCCAAATCCCTCCTCGTCGCCGTCTCCGCTGCGGTCCTCGCCCAGGCCTACAACGGCACTGGTGAGCCAGCCTCCTTCGCCCTTTGAAGCGCACACTACTGATTATTCTTCAGCTATCCTCGGGTTCTACGGGACGACTAGCTGCGGATGCCCGCCCTGGAACGGGCCCTACGCCGTCGCAATCCCCCGCGACCTCGTCGGCACCGAAACCTGTTGCAACGTCGGTGTCACCGTCACCTGTACGTTGTCCTCATTCTCAATTCTCTCCAAGTAACTCACGCGATATATCAACAGGGCTCGACTCCACCATCGACGCCGTCTTCAGCGGCTACTACGAGGACGGCGCCGGAACCGAGGGCATCGCGCTCAGCGCAGCCGCGTTTGCCGCGCTCGGAGGCTTCCCGGACCAGACGGCGCACTTCCCCGTTACTTGGTCGTTCGACAATTAAATGGACGATGTATGAGAAAAGGAAAGCCCCTTCGCGGGTGTGTGCTATTAGAGGGACTTGTTTGCAATAGAGGGATACTGTATGCTTTGAGATAGTTTGAACAATATGGAAAATTTGCTTTGGAATTCTCTCCCGGGATCAACAGATTTATCGAGGATTCCGGACGGCAAAAAGCGTTTGTGGAGACGAATAATCTACTGGCTGTTCGATGGCTCCCCGACCTCAATTAACAACGAACATGAGCTTCAGAGTCCGCGGTCCCCAACGCTCGGCCTCATATGCCGTGCCAATCCGAACCCGGCACGTTATTGAACGGGATGTTTGCTGCCAGACTTGTTCCGAGTCTTGCCGCTAGGCCGATCGTTACTGAATGAGACAAGTTGAATCTGTTCGCCGAACTCATTGGTTGATCAACTTCACAGCTACATTGGTCGTACATTTCGCTCCTGCAACTTCCTGCTACCCTACGCCTCGGGGTACACCACATTCGGATACATCGGGCGATGATACACCAGCCAGGGATGAAACTCCAGCGCATGCTCCATCGAAAGCCGCATGGCCGGGTCTGTCAACAGGAGACTCGTTATGAAGTCCAGGCCTATATTCAGAACGACGAAGTTAAATTGAAAGGATATGATTGAGGGAAAAAGACGAGCACATACCGTCGTCCGAGAGGCGCCCGCGGAGCAGGTCCCAACGCAGCGTGGGCGGGTTGTACTCGATTAATGTGCGCGGCGACTCGTAGGTGTGGTCGCAGCCCATCGTGAGCCTGAGGACGTCGTCGTCGTCGTCAGAACTCGTAAATGACTGAACGAACGAATAAAAGAGCAAAAACGCACATCTGGAACAACATGATCCCGACGGCCCACACGTCCGCGATGGTGGTGTAGCCCGGCTGCGCGGCGTCCAGCATCTCCGGGGCGGTGTATTCCAGCGAGCCGCGGACTTCCTGATGACTAGTTCAATGCGAGCAACGAAGGGATAGATAGAATCGGGAGCGCACCGTTAGACGGCCGTTGGGCGGGACGTGGGTGGCGAGCCCGAAGCCTGCGACTTTGACGAAGGGGGCGTCACCTGAGAGGAAGATGTTCTAGCGGGGCGTGAGTTTCCCGCCGAAGGCAAGAGGCAAGGGAAACCTACGTCGAGTTTCAGGTTGCGGTGCACTATTCCGAGGCGGTGGACGTAGGCCACGGCTTGAGAAATCTGGTAGATTATGTCGCGGCAGGCGAGCTCCGCTGCGAGGATACTCTCAGTTACACCGGTTGGGATTTATAGGCGACAACATACAGAGACCGACAAGACTGCCCTGGAGGCGCTGGGTTTCACTTTCGCGCACGACGTAGTCGTATAGCGTCCCTCCAGGCACGTATTCAGCGAAGATATCTGGTGATCGTGGTCAGAATTCACAAGACGAAGAAGCCGGTGGTTATTTACTCATAGAATACCCGGTGCCACCGCGGTAGGTTGATAGAATCTGGAGGATGTGTGGGTGGGCGAGAGATTTGAGGATCGCGAACTACGTGGAGTGAGCACGCGAAACAAAAGAGACGCGAGGTATGCCACGTACATCCTTCGGTGGGCCGTCGTCGCTGGACCTGTAGACGGTGGTCATTTTGCCCTCCTCGGTGGTCTTTTGATCAGAAGTCAGCCGCAACTTAGAACGCTGTGCCACCGAAACAAACGAACCCCGCATTCGACGATCTTGAGAGCGACGATTTTGTTGAGGGTCTTGTGGTGGACGCGGTAGACCTTGCCGTACGAGGTGGTACCGATTAGACGGAACTTGATGCACTCCGGGCTGATTTCGCGCAGGGAGAGGCGCAGTTCATCCTGTTGGGCTTCGATGAGGACGGGGCGTTCCAAGGGGACTGGCATATTGGTTGGTGGGGAGACTGGTGCGATAAGATGTGGAGGAAAAAGGAAGTGGGCGAGTGGCTCGGTTTGTGGGCCCTTTATAGAAAGAAAGCGTCAAAGCGGGGAACAATGGTGATTTCCTTTCAGGGTCGGGGGCCACAGCGTCAAGGCGCGCTTTGTTGACTGGAGTGTTTGAGGGCATGATTGTTTGGAGTCCGAGATTATGACCTTCCTGACAGCCTGACGGTCGCTTCAATGAATGCAGGGTTCCGGGTGGCTTTTGGATAGCTTGAGATTGAATTGGCGGGAGACGGGTCTTAGGCTATCCGAGGAGTTGCTGAGCGATATTTTGGAGGACCTATACAAGATAGGGTCGGCAGATGGGACGAATCCAGCGCGGCAAGGGGAGCAAGGGCGGGAGACGAACAAGGTCGGGAAAGAGTCACGAAAGCGGTGCCGGCGGAGTTGTGGCCTGTTTACTCCGCAGGCCATCGGCGTCTGCACCACGTCTCTTCCTCCCTCCTCCGTCGCGTGCCTCTCCTTGTACCCTCTCCTCCTCCTCCCCCAATACTCTCGCAGGCACCTCTTCAAAGCCACTCTCCTTCCTCCCCGTCGCCACCCGACGCGTAGCTCGCCCCCAATGTCCTTCCTGTGGCGACTCTTTCGCGCCGTAAGTCCTTGCCACTTTCCTCAAATTTCCCAGCCTTTCCTCGCCTTTCCCTCTCCGTAAATAGCCTTCCTTACGACCCACGCGCAGGAAAAGCCGCCAGACGACTACGAATCCGTCCTCGCCGCGCTCGCCACCGACATCGCCAAGCGCCAGACCCTCCTCTCAGAAATCCGCGCCCGCGAGCGCAAAGCCACCACGCTCGTGACGCTTTACACCCTCGCGGCCTGGCTTGCCTACCTCGCCGTGTGGTACTTTGGATTTGTCAGCGGAGGTCGAAGTGGGAGCGTACAAGGCGTGGAGCGCGCGGTGCGGGCGCTACCGGTGTTCGTCGGGCCTATCTTGTGCGTGTCGTTTGCTTCCACCTCAAATCATGCTCACGGGAGCGCACACAGTATCCTATTTATCCGCCGCATCGTCCAGATATGGTACAACAGCAAGGGAAACGCCGAGGGTGCGTGTTTTTGCCTCGTCTCTCACCAATGACTCACCCGCGCCACAGAGAAAACCCTGCAAGTAGCTCTGAAGGAACAACGCGCCAAGGTCGAGGAAATCAAAAAGAAGACAAACTTCTACTCGACGCGGGACCTGCTCTCGCGGTACGACGCCTCCGCGCCCGGCTCGCCTTCGCCCTCTGCGGGTCCGGGTCCCGGCCGCGGCGGGCAACCGCACACCCCGCAACGTGGCGGCCCGTCTGCCCCGCAGCACGGACGCCCAAGCGTCGGCGGCCAGCAGCTGCAGCAGCTGCAAAATCAGCCCCAGCAACAACAACCCCAGCAACCGCAACAGCCTCCGGGGCCGCAACAGCGCAAGTGGTTCGATGCGCTCGCGGACTTGCTCGTGGGGGCGGAGGAGCCCGCGCCCGCCGCCTCGCAAAAGTATGCGCTGATTTGCGAAAAGTGTTTTGCGCATAATGGGTTGGTGCCTGAGGGGATGTGGGAGGGGGCGCGTGAGTGTTTCCTCTTATCTTCCTTTATTTCGTCCTTCTACTCTATCCTACCTTCGTCTTCTGGCCGTCATCTCTCGGTCTCACACCTTTTAACCCGCTATTCCGTTCCTCCGTCCTTTTTGCCCACCGTCGAATCTTAACTAACTAACGCCTGCCACAGAATACACCTGCCCCAAATGCGGACACTTCAACCCCTCCGCGCGGAGCAAGCGCCTCGGGCTCGTGTCGCCCATCTCACCCTTGTCGGTGTCGCAGGGTCCCGCGCGGTCGGCGTTCGCGGCGATGCAGAGCGTGCCTGTGCCCGTGTCGATGCCGGCGAGCGAGAACGAGAAGGGCGATGGGGAGCGAGAGGGGAATGGGGAGGGTGTGCGGAGGCGGGGGCAGCGCAAAGCGGCTCGGGATGGAGAAGGGGAGGGCGAGCAGGGGCGGGAGGAGATGATGGAGGTTGATTCGTAATTGTTCAGGACGGCGGGATATATTATAAACGGGTTGGATAGCTAGTTAGTAGTTAGTTAGTTAGTTAGTATATGCGTACCGGAATATATACGGATGGATGGATGGATGGCGCACCGTTATTACACTCCCGACCTGAGGAACCCCCTAATGATCCTGAGGACGGGATATAGCGCTGACTGGGCGTAAACTGTTGGAACATCACGGGTAAAGCTTCGTACTCATCCTGCAGCAATCTGGTAAGTGCTCGTCGTCGCATTCCAGGAGGTTTCCCGAAGCTGATTTGAGCATTCAACATTCTTCCATACCAACCTTCCTTGATGCGCTATAACTGCCTGCGCTTCTTGAACCGTTTTCGGCATGTAGTTTACAGTGGTGGTCCGATCCGCAAACTCTGTGCGCGCGCTCGAAGCACGGTTCTAGAACGCGGGTTGAATTTTTCCCTTTCCATTCGTTCGTTGAAGTCATTTACAACCGCACAAAGGACACAACTCATCTTATATCGTCTTTCCTTGATATGCTATAAGTGCACCGCGCTTCTTGATTGAACCTTTGTCGGCATGTAGCGAGGAGCCATCGGCCAAGTGGCTATCAGCCGCTTAGCAGGGGCCCTGGCGCGGCGGACGATGACTTTCAAGGGCGGGGTTATATTTCTCTTTACCTTGCCTAGCTCCG
This sequence comes from Mycena filopes, assembly GCA_029281495.1. Taxonomy (NCBI): domain Eukaryota; kingdom Fungi; phylum Basidiomycota; class Agaricomycetes; order Agaricales; family Mycenaceae; genus Mycena; species Mycena filopes. Next base: position 1,498,312 of record JARIHR010000018.1, on the reverse strand, counting down.
AGCCTATATGTACAGTCGCGTCTTCGCCCCACACCAGGTACAAAACTCATCTCATACCAACCCTCCTTGATGCGCCATAATTGCCCGCGCTTCTTGAACCGTTCTCGGCATGTAGTTCTCAGTGGTGGGCTGAAATCCAAGAGCTGTGCGCGGCTGAAGCATGCTTCAAGAGCGCGGGTTATATTTTTCCCCGCCGAATCGTTCGTGGAGAATTATTTTCAACCGTTGTCGTGAGGTGTTTGATGCGAGCCTCTCGCTCTTCTATCCTGGCCATAGGCACCCCTTCTCGCCCGCACAAGGTACAGAACCCACCTCATATGGGCTTCCTTTGATCCGCTATACCTGCCCTCGCTTCTTGAACCGTTCTCAGCATGTAATACTGTACAGTTTCGTTCAAATCGACAGTCACGCGTCACGCGGGACCCTTTTTATTGCGGCAATAATTTCTTCTCGATTTATGGGAATTAAGATTTCCGAAAATCATCGGGAGTCGTGTCGAATTGAACGAAATAGTACAGTACCCCAGGAGCAAATGTTTGTGGCAAGTTCAGGGTGACCGAACGGTCGAGAAACCATGCGCGCGGCTGAAGGACAGTTTAAGAGCGGGGGTTATACCTTTTTTTCCTTTCTGTTCGTCGATGAATATTTACGTTGGTTTTACGCAAGTTTTACACGAGAATTCTGAACGATTGTGGTGGAATGTTTGGCACCGGCCTCTCGCCCTTTGATTCTGACCACGACATCGTTTTTTTCGTTGGTCGTTCCCTCAGGCTGGAAAATTCGAACAGGATTAGAAACTAGCGCACAAAACACACGAATCATTGTTGGACTGGGCTAGGCCCTGCTGGGCGCCTTCCCGCTCTTGTTCCCACTCGACCATCGTGCCCAATGCTGCAATACCGTGATCTTGCTAGGGCCGTTCCGTCAAAGCTCAGGCTGCACAACTCGGCCATGGACCGAATAATTATTTGCAACCACTGGCTAAGGACTGAGACACGATTGGGCCCAGACTCAAGTTCTCCTGACGCTCTCAGACTCTCCTTTCTTCACCTTTCTCCTTCTTACCACCACGTCGAGTTGACCTCTGACGCTAAATCTTGCTTCTACCTTCTAAATCTTTCAACAAACTACTCCCCTCCCAAATGTCGCCCACCCTCCCCTCCTCCCGCCTCCCCAACCTCACCGGCGCCTTCGTTGACGAGGGCTACCTCCAGCTCGTCCGACTCCTCGCCTGCGGCGGGTTTGCAAAAGTTTACAAAGCCCTCGACACGACCTCCCCACCCGAGAACCCGGTGTTCTACGCGGTGAAGTGCATGCAGAACGGCGCTCCCGGCTCCCTCCTCGTCTCGACGCTCAGGAACGAGTTCAGCGTGCACCAGGCAGTGTCTCACCACCCTGGGGTGGTCGACTTCCACCACATCTTCACGGACGGTCCCGAGAACGAGTTTGTGTTCATGGTGCTCGGGTTGGAGACGGACAACATGCTCGACTTGATCTTCAGACGCCAGGTCTATGTGGACCGTCCCGCCCTCGTCAAGCAGGCCTTTCTCGAGGTTCTCGACGCTGTCGCTCAATGCCACGACGCTGGCGTCTTCCACCGCGACATCAAACCGCAGAACATCTTGTGTACCTCGGCGGGCACGGGGATTCGTCTCGCAGATTTCGGGATGGCGACGCATGAGGACGAGTCTACCGTCTTTCGATGTGGTACTCTTGCATACATGAGTCCAGGTTCGTCTTCCTCCCTTTCTCATCATCCTCACATACTCACATCGTCTCCAGAGTGCGCAGACTCGACTCGTCTCTCATACTCCCCTCGCCAGTCAGACCTATGGGCCCTCTCCGTCCTACTGCTCAACCTCGCCACCGGCACCGTCCCCTGGCTCACTACCACCGCCTCCGACCCGCGCTTCGCAGCCTACCGCGCAGACGAAGACGCCTACCTCCTCCACACCCTCCACCTCACGCCCGCCGCTGCGGACCTCTTCCGCCGGTGCTTCACCGCCGACCCCGCGACGCGCCCCACCCTGCAGCAGATGCGCGATGCCGTCCTCAACATCGAGCGGTTCTCGCTGGCGGATATGCTTCCCCGCGCCGCCGCCGCCGCAATAGTCCCGCTTCCCGCCGCGAAACCACTCAAGCTCTCCGGCGTCATCCGGTCAGAGAGCCTCGTCCTCCCCGCCCTCATCAGCGACATCCCTTACCCCTCCTCCCCCTCCTCCTTCGCCACTTCCTCCACATCTTCGAGCGCCACCACCCTCCCCACCCCGCCCGCCTCCCTCGACCTCCTCGACGCCGCCAACGTCGGCTTCGCAGCCGTCCACCCCCCGCCGCTCGTCCCCACCAAGCTAAACATGCATCTGCACGCCCGGCCCCCGGCTCTCAAGATGGCCGTGGAGATCCGCTTCTTGGATCGCAGGCGGCGTAATATCGCGACGCGGCAGCGGTTTGCGGAGAAGATGAGACGGATTTGAGAAAGGATACTAGAAAATCAGAAGGAAAGGACGGGGGTGGGAAGTGAGAAGTGAATGATGTATATGTAGAAAACCCAGAGAGAAAGTATGTAGTCGATGAGATGTAACGTCACAAAAAAATGTATATGGTGGAAAACTCATCGCCTCATGAGGCAATGAATGGACGACCTGACCAGACATCCGTCCCACAAGCTCAAGGTCAGCCAGTAGAGCAAGTGCCAATAACCATTTAACCATTATCATTATCTTCGTACTGGTAGATAAATACGTGCAGTTTCAATCAAAGTCGTCCCCGAGTCCTGATGACCACGGGTTGCCATATTACGTAGTGCGCTAATATATGTTCTTTTTTTAAGCGGGAGAGTACGCATTGCCCGACACGCGCGGCTGTTGCTGGCTCGTGGGCTGCGTGGGGCGCGTGAGGCCGCAGCGCGCGAGGCACTCGTCCGTGCCCGCGACGATGTTGTCGGGGATCTGTTAGGTGGGTGCGGATTTAGAGAGAGCTTTTGCAATGGATGATACAGGAGCAGAGAGCGCACCATTTTCGCGAGGGCGGTGACCTCGACGACGCCGAGGCCGCCCAGAGTGGCTTGGATGATGTCGATGGGGAGGCCGTAGACTAGGTTGGCAACTCAAATCAATATCCGTCCGGAGATGGAAGAAAGGAACCCGGACGTACACCGCTGAGCCATCTGCAACACGCCGGGGTCCTCGCCGTTGAACGCCGCGACGAACATCGCCACATCTGCGGAGGTGGTCAATTAATCAGTCAGTTGATTCGAACTTTTGGTGGGTTGGAATAAAGGAATAAAGGCAGACGCACCACAACCAAGATTCTGCTCGAAATGGATGGCGCCTTGGGGGAAGACGGTCATGGAGCCGGGCGGGAGCTCGTTCACCACGAAGCGCGCGCCGTTCTCGGCGAGCATGCCCGTGCGCAGGGTGCCGTTCACGCTGAAGTTGATTTCCGCCGCGCGGGGGTGCTGTATACGTCCAGTCGTAAGTTCAACGCTCATCGCAGAAGAGAATTGATCAAGAAGTACCGTATGGGGCGAGTTCATCGCGCAGGGGCCGAGGAATCCGACCGCTTTGAGTGCCGTCAGTACTGGGGTGCTGAAGGCGAAACAGATAGACTCACTCATAGCGACTCCATTCCCGACGACGGCGGGGAACGTGCCAGAGGTCGCGGTGACGGTGTGCCCTGCGGCGCCCGATACGACGCCCACGGTGGGGTTGAAGAAGTCGTACACATACTGCAGCGATATCAGTATCTCATCCATCCAAAAAAAAATGATAAAAGGCGACGCTATTCACCTGCTTATCGTCGGAGAGTGTGGCGAGACGGTCGACCTGGGTGGGGTCCAAGCGCAGTGCGGCGACTTCGTCGGAGAGGGGGCTCGCGAGCGCGGTGTTCAGGAGGGCGCCGAGGGCGAGGGCGGTTGAGAGGCTGCTGAACATTGCGGCTTGGAAAGAAGTCGGAGGGCGGAGTGGGAGGAGGAGTGCGCGAGAGCTGAACGAATGGGAATTCGATGTCTTCAAGTGGAAACGGTGCGTAGCCTTTATACCGCCTCCGTCGAGCGGGTATTGTATTCTTTTGTATGTAGTTTCAGGCGAGAAGCGATGCCGCTCTTGGCGAGAGGAACAACGCTCGGGGGTTGACTCGGGCACATATAATGTCACAGTGTCCAGATCCTTGAACGGAAACCGACGACATGTCAGGGCGGTAGGATTCATTGAGTTTTGATTGAATATGACCAACCTGTGCGGAAACGAATTGAGAATGGGAGTTGGTGATGATTCGTAGAGAGTCGGAGCTCGGAACACTCCAGCAATATTGGGCAGCGAGGTTGGGATGGCAGTCTGGAAGAAGGGATTATTTCAGTCTGCATAGAGGTGAACGGATGGTTACAGCCTGTCCGACGTATAACTTACGGTCAGGCTGAGCAGGATACCAATCACCTTATACAATGTCCAATCCGCAACACGATGTCGGAAACCGATATACGCACCATGCATACAACTCAACGCCCGCAGGTCGGGTCGGGCGCCTACCAGCGATCGGATCCCGGAGTCGCAAGGTCGACAGAGCTGCAGGGTCTCTGAGTGCCGTCGTCCGGACAGGACGGAGATATGATGTTTCTTACTCTTTCGCTCTTGACCGCGACGCTTTCCTTGGAGTTTAACACAAGTACTCGGCGCACAAGTACTTGAACAGCACGACGAACAGCGTAAGGATCGTGGATGGTTTGTTGTTTCTTTCCGCGGCCAATGTGCTTGGATTGAATGCTCGCCCACAAAGTGCGGAAATAGTGCGGAAACTCGCCAAAAACTCGACGTCTGTGCGCTGACGACGTGAAACCGTTTCAAAGTGAAGTCATAGTAGAATTAAAATGTTGTGCTCACCTATGGAGTGCACGGCGGATCACCGGGCGCACCAGACAAGTTGAGACAACGGGGGGATGTTGTTTTACCGCCGCCGCCGCAAGGAACAAGTGTCCCCGGCGGCGCTGACGAAAATAGTGCAGGCTGTCAGAGAAAAATATCCACTTGGAAGAAAATCCAGCAGAAGTCAGGTAGAGGCTTCAATCGGGCTCGAAGGGCCGACCTTGAGCCGTCCAAAGACATTCTGTGAGTTTCTGTGCTCCGCCAGTCCAGGGACTCAAACTTGTGCCTTAGACAAGAGCAAAGTGACAGACCTGCAGTGGGAAGTGAGGTCAACGCCAACCCGGGCATCAGGAGTCCGACAGAAAGAGCACATTTGAGTGCTGGCAGCGGCGAGAGAGGAACACCGTGACCGTGACTGTCGCTTACGGCATTTTTTGTTCGTGGTCGGAGTTTCAAACACCGGTTACGTCCTCCCACCATGCCGCCGCGCTGCTTGTGTCTCGCCACCTCTGTGCTGGTTCTAAATCGCTGTGTAAAACCTTTGGACCTGTCTACATGACTCGGTGGCCCCCTACATATTCACCCCAGGAAACACATCGTTCCAAAGGCGGGAAACTCCATCAAAGCCTGGTCCGGAAAATTCTCAGCAATCAGCCGCAAAAAGCTTAGAATTTTGGTGGTTTGGGCCTGGAAAATCTTAAGTCGGGCAAGCGTCATCACGGGTGAGGCGGAAAAAAACCTGGTAAAGTCCTGTCAATTCGAATTTTTGCGCTAGGAGCATTCTACCCACCTCCCGACTCGCTCGGTAGCTTCAATGTCTTATTTTCTATCCCCAGGGGCATTATCTGGGTTGTCCTCGCGTCTGTTAAACTCTATGATCTCAAGTGCCGCCGGTGAGCCTCAGTCCTGCAACTTCTAGTCGCGGCTAAGCTGAGGTCTTCTGATCTCTCCCGGAGGCGGGGTCTTTTCTTAATTCTAGTAGCTTCTCAGTGCCCACTGCTTTACGGGAACCCTCGGCCGGCTTCAACTCGCTCCACAGCCCTGTACCGCTGTTAAAACCGTAGAGGCACTCATCCGTTCTGTTCGGACCACTGAGGTCCCATAGGCCGTCGACACGTCGTTGGTTCCGGAGAGTCAGTCATCAGGCTCGTAAGTCCTCCTTTGCATCGAAGATCCCGAATTTACTGATACATTCACGGCCTATCCAAGCCTGTAGATTCAGTCATGGAGATTGCACGGCGGGGGACGAATGCCGTGCATAGGGTCATGATCAATGGGGTGCCACAGGTGCCAGCCGGTTGCCACTCAGTATAAAGTTGGCATACGGGCGAATGATCACCTTAATGTGAGTCCTGCGCCTCGCTTGAGAGGGTGAGCTTGAATAGCAAATTTCAGGTTGGTCTGATACTCCGACGCCGTTTCCGTCACTCTGGGACCTTCTGACTGTAGCTAGAGAGCTTAAGCCTTCATGGGGCGCAGATTTGTGTACTCTGCACATAGATCTACTCTTCCACTGTTCGCAGTACAGCTTTCTGACAGCTTTCTGGCTGCAGACAGGGTGCGTCATGCGGCGGGTTCGTCGGACATCAGTTCGCGACAGTGGTTCGTTGTCATCCACAGCCCGCCAAGATGGAGGTATATATTGCGCTGACCATCCGCACGCCCTCCTTGATGCTCCCTCCTCTCCAGCTAGTCGTGCTTTTCCATCTTCTCCTACCATGTCAGGCCGGTCAACTAGCATCTCCTTCTTGGCGGGTGGGTCACCAAATCCTCGTCAGTTGACCGAGCCTCAAGGATCTCAGAAACCGAATATCACAATGTCACCGGCGGACCGAATTAATGTTGCGGAGGCAGCTCTAGAGAAAGCTATCAGTATGCTGGGTCCCGATGCTCAGTTTGACGGTGCGTGTTTTTCCTCGCTGTGCCCTGTTGCATGCTTGGAGCTATGACATAGGGCAGACTCTGGGATACACCGCACAGTTGTACTCCCAGATGGCGCAGTTTGACATTGCGACAAACCAAACGAAATATGCCGACACCTTGAGACAGTATTTCTTGAAGGCGCCGAGGGCGATCAATTTCTCCGATGAATTGTGCGTACTTTGCTTGATGGATTATAGACGGAGATATGCTGACTCTTTCCCAGTGTCAGTAGTGTTGTCCTCCGCTGCATTGCATTCTTAGCTGACACTGGATGGCCCCAGTTGGATTACGCACTGTATGATACAGCCCTTTTCTTTAAATTCCTCTCAGTCTAACCTCACTGTAGTGCGTGGGGTCATGCGGCGGCCACTGCATACATTGCCTACAACGACTCGGTGTTCCTCGGCTATGCGGTTCAGTCGTGGTGGTTCGGTCGATCGTGGACATTATCATCGGATGAAGTCAATGCAGGCAAGGTCAACGGCAAAGACTTTCCCATCATAAAGGAGTGTCAGTCATGTAAATAAATTCCACACAACCTGTTGTGGGGGAGTTCTAACTTGGGGACGTCCAAAGCATCGATGGTGGGGGGAACCTTTCACGTAGGTTGCTTCATCGTTGGACCTGCAATATCAATACAGGCTGATATTACTTTGCAGAGCAACGACGCCGATACAACGGACATAGACACTCTCGCAACTGGGTAGGTTAAACTTTACATATCTGTGACCGAATAGTCCTAATTGGTGTCTCAGGAGTTTCTTCGTGTAAGCATCTCATACACTTGGAATGCAACACGCAATCTGCTGACGACGGCCCAGTCTATCTGCCCTGCTGGCAGAGATGACCAACACGTCTATGTATCTACAGGCTGCCAAGGACAGTTGGGCTTTCATCGACTCTCATCTGAGAAATCTCTCGTCACAAATACAGGATGTTATCTCTGTCGGAGCCAACCAATCATGTCAAACTGGTTCGCTGCAAACACCGAACAATGGGGGCCTGACTATCGAAGGTCTTGCGATACTCTACGCACAAACGGGGGATTCAAACCTTCAGACCGCGTACGTCACTTCACCTCACAAGTTCTGATGAACCAGCTAACACTCCGACATAGGCTGAATGATATCGTAGTCGCGACAATATTGGATTCATCCTGGCAACATCCAGACGGCGTCCTCATTCACGGAGGTAGTTGCTTGCCCGATCCAAAAGATTTAACACTAACTTCAGGAGATCAGACCTGTATCTCCTACGTGGACTCACGACATTCTACACTTGCAGGTCCATACCAGACCTGCTGGACAGCATCGGCCACTACATCACGGTTCAGGTGAACTTGAAGTTACGCCTCAAGTATTCCCTCGCTGATGATGGTTTGAGCCAGTTTAATGCAGTAATTGACCTTACCACCGCCAATGGAAGCAATGTGTACGGAAACGACTGGTGGGGGCCTCCAAGCTCAACATTTTTCCCGACCAACCAATCTAATGCAATTGGGGCCCAGCTCGGGGCGATAAGTCTCCGAAACACCTCGAACTCCACACCAGCGACGGACTCGCCGACGCAATCGAACTCCACGCCAGCGATGGACCCACCGACACCCTCCTCCAGCGCAACTCCCGCTCCAACCCCAGGGCCTCAAAAGTCCTCAAACGTTGCCGCCATAATTGGCAGTGTATGTGCCGCAGTCGCCATGATAATGTGTGGTCTGCTCGTCTGGCTCATCCGACGTCGCCGCTTGCGAAACTCAAGCCCAGTGCGCCTGTCGCCATTTAATATTTGGGAGAACGTCCGCCGTCGGAGCATGAACATCCAGCATGTGTACACTCCAGATCTGGCGGAGGTGACTGAGGGTCCTACTGTCGCGGTATCAGCCCCACCCGCATTCTCCAAACGTGTCGCGACCAGGCAACCTACATCTTACCCTCAGCGCTCACCAATACCGGCGGAAATTCCTCCTGTCGGCGCATCGGCCCCTCTCGCATCGTCCAAACATGTCATGGCCAGGCGAGCTGCACATCCCCCCGCCCCACCCTCACGTTCATCCGAAATTCCACCGGCACCTGCACCCGCGCGTGGCGCACCCGGAGCAGCTGTGGCTGACAATCTCGCCACTGAGGAGCTTGTGCGACTCCTAGCCGAACGCTTGCAAGGTCGGGAATGGGATGCAGGGGAGGCCCCGCCCGAGTATCCTCTCTGATAGTAAATGTAGGTTGGGGTTTTGAAATTCGAAGGGGTACATCGAGTCGTAGTTTCTGAGCGAGAAAGCATGTAGTATGTACGTTTTGCCTACAGACAAAACGAGGAACTCAGTTGTGATACTTGTTTCCATGAATAACCAGTCCAATAAATAACAACCTTCCCTCAACCAAAATTTGGCCGAGATTGCCTAGTCCTGTGGTTACCACGGTCTGACAGTAGGCGACCAGGGTTATTATATAAGCTTCCCTTTTGGGAAACCACGTGCACAGGCCTTCGACGCGTCCCGACGCGTCGAAGCCATGAAACATCGTGTTTTGAACGGGGTGTAGCATGGGCTATACTTCCTCCTCTTTCCTGTCCCTGCTTTCGAGGAAAAAACTCCGCCCACGACTTGAATCGCACTTGTTCGTGCTTTGTTCGAGCCTTCGGCCGAAAGCAAGTCCGAAACGGTTGATGGTCCGAAAATTGTGCAGGTCAGTCTCAGCGGACTTGCAGTGGACCCAATTCTTCTGCAACTCCTTTGGAGAGCCTTTTGGATTATGATAGGGGGCAAGAATCACGTTGTATCGATGCTCGACGCGTGAATTGAACGCGTTGTTTGGTTAAGCATAGTCCATCAATTTTGATAACCCTCGACGCCGCTTATTGAGCGCGGTAACTAACAGACCAGGATACGAGGTTACGAGTGTCGGTCTGTCGGGAGAGACTAGAGATTGCCGAGTTTGGATCAATGGTACTTATCAGTGCGGCACATCTGCCATGCCACGTCTTTTTCGCAGCAGTCATCTTCTTCCGCCCCACTTAAGCCCCGCCTTGCAGCGGCGGCCAAACTTGGTTTAGGACGGATTGGAACCGGTTGGCATTCCGACCGCACATTGACAACCACGAACAAAGTATGTTCGGGACTTATACTACTTATGTTCGGGACTTATTCTTGCCCGCCTCCTTTGGGTCCTTTACAACGCTCACGGCCACGAAAACATGCGCAGTGAATTCGAGGATCGGCAGGGATCATAATTACTCGAGGCAGGACCAGTGCATGGCGTGAAGATGGAACAAAGTTGGAACACTTACTCACGGAGATTCGAGGAGAGTCCCAGGTGGAGGAGACTCAGCCCTCTCCTTGAATCCAAAACTGCAGCTGAGTGGGACGTTTCAACCCCGACTCCGATGTCTGTGGCATTTTCTCACTGCAGATAGGGAGCGTCATGCGGCGGATAATTCTGGCTCGTCAGACATCTATCTTACTCCAGTTCGCAACGATGGTGCGTTGTCAACCACAGCCCGCTGACATGGAGGTATATTTTGGGGTGTATATCTCGCGCTGGCCATCCTCACACACCCTCCTTGATGCTCTTTCTCCTTCAGTTCGTCGTGCTTTTCCACCTCCTTCCATCATGTGGCGCCGGTCAACTCGCGTCTCCCTCTTGGCGCGTGCGTAGCCAATCCTTCTCACTTCAGCCACTTGAGGGATTTGTTTTGAACTAGAAACCGAATATCACAATGTCCCCGGCGGACCGAATCAATGTCGCGGAGGCAGCTATCGAGAAGGCTATCAGTATGCTGAGTCCCGATGCTCAGTTTGACGGTGCGTGTTTTGCCTCCGGTGCCCTTTCGCGTGTCTGAAGCTAGGGGACATGGGCTAGGACAATCTCTGGGATATGCCGCGCAATTGTACTCTCAGATGGCGCAGTTTGACATTGCGACAAACCAAAGGAAATATGTCGACACCCTGAAACAGTATTTCTTGAAGGCGCCGCACAGGGCGACCAATTTTTCCGACGTATAGTGCGTACTTACTCTTGATGAGAGGGATTATGCTGACTCTACCCAGCGTCAGTTTTCACTCACCCGATTGTATTTCAGCTGACACCCGATGGCTCCGCAGTTGGACTTTGCGCTGTGTGCCACGTTCCTTTGCTTTTTAAATTCCACTCGGTCTGACTCCGTCCAGTGCGTACGGTCACGCCGCCGTCACTGCGTACATTGCCTACAACGAGTCGGTGTTCCTTGATTACGCGGTTCAGTCGTGGTGGTTCGGTCGAACATACACGCTGTCGTCGGACGAAGTGAATGCAGGCAAGACCCCAGTCAAAAACTTCCCTATAATCCAAGTGTGCCAGGACTGTAAGTAGATGGAATATTGCCTATAGTGAAGACTGACTTCAAAAGTATCAACTGTGGGTGGGACGTTCTGGGTGGGCTACTTTGTTTTTGCGCTCCGAAGGTCTGCTGATACTGGCTGCAGAACAACATCCCCGATGAAGGGACAATAGCTACTCTCGGAACTGGGTAGGCTTTAATTGTCTTGTTCGTGGTCGAACAATCCTAACGCTGTGTCAGAAATTTCTTTGTGTAGGCTTTTTCATGCGTCACTGTATTCCGCTAACGACCGTCAAGTCTGTCCGCTCTACTCGCGGAAGTCACCAACATGTCTTTATATTCCGACGCTGCCACGGAGAGTTGGCAATTTGTCGACTTTCATCTGAGAAATTCCATCTCCCAAATACAGGATAACATGTTAGTTCAAGCCAATGAATCGTGTGGCGGCGATTCGACGCATGCATCACCCGACGCAGGATTGATTATAGAAGGTCTTACCATACGCTACGCGCAAACGGCAGATCCACAACTACAGACCGCGTGCGTCGTACCGCACCTCGCAAAGCCAGCTGACATTCCGAGGTAGGTTGAGAGATATCGTGAACGCAACCATACTGGATCAGGTCTGGCAACATCCGGACGGCGTGCTCATCCACGGAGGTAAGCTCGCTGGCGCTTTCGAGAAGAGTTGAAATTGACTTGAGGAAATCAGACCCATATCTCCTCCGTGGACTCACGACGTTCTACACTCGCAACTCCATACCAGACCTGCTGGACGACATCGAACATTACATCGCAGTTCAGGTACATATAACCCAGAAAACCTCCAGTATTCTTTCACTGACAATGGTTTTGAACCAGTTCAACGCAGTAATCGATCTTACCACCGTCAATGGAACCAATGTGTACAGTGGCGACTGGTGGGGACCTCCGAACAAGCCATTCTTCCCGACCAATCAATCTAGCGCCATCGGTGCCTTGCTTGGGGCGATAAATCTGCGGAACGCTTCGGATTCTACGCCTGTGGCGGACCCACCGACGCCGTCCTCCAGCACTACTCCCGTCCCACCCCCAGGACCTCGAAAGTCCTCAAACGTCGCCGCCATCGTCGGCGGCGTAGTATGCGCCGCAGTCGCGCTCCTAGCCTGTGCTCTATTCATCTGGCTCATCCGACGACGCCGCTTGCGCAAGACAAACTCAACCGCAGCGCGCCCCTCGCCGTTCGGAATCTGGTACAATATTCGACGTAGGGGCAAGAATGCCGAAAACGCTCTGGCGGCGCCGGCATCCACGGTATCGGCACCATCCTCGTCCTCCAAAAATGCCTCGGCCAGGCGACCCGCACCCGCACCCGCACCGCCGCCCGCGCCTGTAGTGCCCGTGGTTGCAGTTGCACCGAACGTTAACCCCGGTGGAATTCAGCCGTCCGCTAATCTTGCCACCGAGGAGCTGGTGCGGATGTTGAATGAGCGCTTGCAGGGTCGGGATTGGGACGCGGAGGAGGCGCCGCCTGAGTATCCTGTTTGATCCCGGGTTCGGTTTTGCAGGCGGGCGCGTTGGGTGCTAGTAGAATTTTCATCGGGAAGGCGTGCGTGAACTTGCTTTGATCTTAGACGTGTAGTTTAGGCTGTGATACTCGTTGTACCAGTAAGTTATTACTGGAGGAATAGACTGGGTTCTCGTGAAAACTCAAGACTTCCCTCCATTCGTTCAGTCATATTTACACGGGCGAGTCACTGTAATCCGCGGGCTCGCAATGCGTGTTCAGGAAAACCCCCGAAGCATAAAATTGAAGGCCATACATATTATCCGTGGATACAATATACGGTAAGCGTCCTTGGGCGCGACTAAGTGGAGGGTACTTTTGAGGTATCAACATAGCTAAAAGTTACACAAAAGAGACCGACCCGCGACTACGCAGTCACCAACCGCAAACACCCCTCCGGATCCGCAGGCGAGCGAGACAGACCCTTGAAGACCGTCTTCCCAAGCAAGAAATCCACGCGCTTCACGCCCTGGTTGCGCACCGCAACCTCGCGATCGCGCAGCTGCGCTGGCGGCACCCCGCTCCTCACCGCCTCCGCCCGACAGCGCGCCGTGAACGCGCGCGTCACGCGCGCCTCGTCCTCCTTCCCGAGCGTCGCCCAGTCCGCGTGCGTGATGCGCTGGTGCATCGTGCGGTGCACCGTGATGAGCACGTCGCCGAACGAGATCGGCGGGGCACCCTGCGCGGTGGGGGGCAGCGCGAGGTCGATGGGCCAGAAGGGCAGCCGCGGGTGCAGGATGCGCAGCTTCGTCATGGGCGGGTGGAACGCGGGCTCGCGGATCTCGTTCGCGCCGACGACGGCGCTCTGCGGCGGGTGCGTCGAGACGAGGTACAGGGGGAGGAACGCCGCGGGCGCGAGGTCGAAGTGGAAGTTGGGGGAGGCTACCTCGGCGTTCAGCCACGGGTGGATCTGCGGCGCCGGCAAGGGGTACGGGACGCCGGCGTTGAGGTACGCGTTGGCGTTGTTAACCCAGGTGGGGGTTGTGCCCCACGAGACGGACTTCTTCGTGTGACCCTTCTTGAAGGCGGGATTGGCCTGCAGGAAGGCTGGGACGGCGGGCTGGAGGAAAGGCGAGCCCCGGGGTGCGGCGGCGCCATGCCACGAGTTGGTCCGCTGTCGCGGGGCGAGGGGAATCCAGGCCGCCGTGTACGGGGACTCGTACTGCGGAGCGTCCTCGGGCCACAAGACACTATTGGGGTCAAAGGCACCGGGCGTTCCTGGAAGGTCGGATTGCCCGAGGTACGGGGATGAATATGGAAGGGGAGCGGGGGGCAGGAAGGGCGAGGGCCCGCCCTGCGGGGTCCCGTAGTAGTAGTTCTGGTATGGGGCAGCGTATCGGGTCGAGTTGTCCGCCTCAGGGACGAAGATGAATGGTGCTGCCATGGTGGGGTGGGGGTAGATGCTAAGTGAGACTGGCGGAGGCGCGATGCAGCTTATAAGGCAACGGAAGGAGCGGCGGCAGTGCGGGAGACCTGGGCCGAGGAGACGCGCAGCCTGAGCCAACGAAGGAATCGGGTGAGTCAACGGGGTGAAAAGGGTCCGCAGTCAGCGCCCGACGACTGGCAGACTAAATAAGAATCCGCATAGCATCTGAAACCCATGCGGAGACGCACCTGGTATCCTGATTGAATAATTCATCCCTCATCTATCCAAATTCGACCGATACGACTTGGGCGCTGGCGCTAAAGAGGAATCAATTGGATGAGCCCTTCAGTCCAAGGTGACGCCACAGGGCCTCGTAGAACGCGGGGGCCAGTCGTCGTCGGTGTGCGCCCACATCGGGGGACATCGTCCGCAGGGAGAGAGTGGGGTGGGTGGAGGGGGATTTGGAGAAAGGCTCAGAAAGGAAAGGATCAGCCCGTTGGCTGTGCAGCGCCAAAAACCAACTGATCGTAACATTGCTTCATCCCGCCATTGTAACAGTTGGGCGTCTAAGTTCGGGCCAGCGAGCCTTGGGGAAGTTCAAGGACCGACTTGGAATTGAAGACGAAGCTGTTTCTGCCTGAGGTACGTCGAAACTTGTGACAGATTTGCAGTGCCGGATTTTACCTGTTTGACCGAAGTTCAACCAGGAAATTCGCCATCCAATCACAAACCATCGGCCGGTTGCAGAACCAGTTTAATGTAACCTGCAACGGAAAAAGATTGGGAAAATCCTGAATTAATTGGACGAAGGAAACCAGGAATCTCACTTCCGTGTAGCCGACTTCAACAGTGGTCGGATTGACTGCTTGAATGCCTGAGCATCCTTGAGGCTTTTTGAAGTTGAAGTGAACGACGAATGGTTGACTAACATCGAGAACGCAGCAAGGTCCTACAAAGTCGGATTCAATGTCAGCACCGAGTACTCATTGCAAACCAACCGTAGGCGCCCGGGTTGAGCGACGCGCGACAGCTGTGGCGTTAGCAGTAAGCCAGTGCTCTGGTGCCGAGAGTCAAGGCATTACCGAACTCAGCGAGGTTGGTTTAAATTAGCGCAAACCCAACCTAATCTGATCAGTGAGAACCATGAAGCCAAGAAAAGTTGAGTTGGAGCGCTTACATGTATTCCACCTTCGCGAGAATCTCGGGCATCTCCACGCCTTCGCTCCTTCGGTTGTTTGCGGGTCGACGAGCCCCACAGAGTCGCTTCCAACGGCTCCGAACGAAAAGCTGTTTCGCAAATTCCCGCAGTGTCCACCCCGGCCGAAAACGAGGCAGTTTGACGGCGACCCCGGCGTCTCGAGGGATTCTGAGTTTTTGGCGTTTTGTCTCGAGATCGGCGGTTAGCGGAACAGGGTATAAGTAGCGCCCGAGGGCACGACTTCGGCGAGTCGCGGTGAGGCTGGTTCTAGACGCGCGAAAAGGCAGGGTTGGGCCTCGACGAGTCAGGGCGAGTCAAACGAACAGATGCCTACCTGTGTGTATAGATTGGTCGCAGCGGGAGAAGGGAAGAAAGAAAGCAGACAATAAGCGCGGAGGGATGTTAGGGGTGCGCTTACTGTCGAACATGTACCGCAGAGTAGGCGTGGAGCCGGAACCACGCTACTCGCTCACGACAAAACCTGTATGTAAAAGGACGCCGGATTAGTTGTGCTGAATGGTGAACGGAATTGATTGAGCACGCACGATTTTAGGCATTGAGAACGACGACACAAGTTGCGATTGAATGAGTGGGGAAATGAACTACACTCTGCCGACTGATATATATTCATCGAACCTACAAAAGCAAAGATTCCTGTTGGATTGAGTTTCGAAATCAACCGCAAAGGTAGTAAATAATTCACGTACACCGGAGCAACGAACCAACCAACCGCCTTCAATCATCGTCCTCTTTATCCCGATGCAGCCATCGATCCAATCCTGTCAGGAAAGACATCAGACTCCGGATTGATTGTGCTGAGCGGCGAAAGGATTTAATGCGAGAAAGTAAGTAGTTCGGCGCAGGGTCAGTCAGGAAAGGAAGTCAAGGAAGAAGTACTGGGACAGCGGCAATTGAGGTTGGAAAAAGAAGTCGTGATTCAAACACGCTAAGATTTTATATGCATGGCGTAGCCGATTCGAACGCACAGAGTCAGAGCTGAAGCAAATCTCTGTTGGAATTGAGCTCTGAGATCAACTGCGAGGAGGAGGAATTCACGTACACCAAACCAACCACCCTCAATCATGCTCATTTTTCTCCCGATGCAACCATCCCAGCTCGCCCGCCGCCTCGAGTTCCGACAATCGATCCGCAACGGACGAGGCGAGTGGGCGCGCGGCATGCGCATACCAAAGCAGGTTAAGCTGGAATGGCGGTTCGTCTGCGCGCCCAGCAGCCAGACGCGAAGTGACAAAGTCCAGTAGGACGCGGTCGTCGAATGCGAGGAACGACACCAGTGTGAGAATAGAGAGGCGCGGGACAAGGGGATCGGGCGTCGCGGTGAGGCGTTGGAGGAGGGTGTCGGTGATGAGGGTGTTGTTGGAATACGGCTCGTCGCAGAGGACATCGTGGATGGCCAGTTCTGACAGGATGGGCGTGTGGGATAGGCACTCGACGAGTTCGGACTCTGTTATTACAACTCTCCGAAGCGACAGGTGCGTCAGAGTGTCGCAAAGCGAGGAGCGCGATGCAAATGAGGAGAACTGCCCTGATGGCCAGAAGATGGGTCCGGCTGGAGTGAAAGCCAGACGACGCAGGCGGGGGAGTGTCAACATGTCCATGACGTGGGCAAGAACCGCGCGGGAATGTTCGGAAAGGGTAGTGTTTGCCGGTGAGAGCTGAAGGCTCCAGATATGAGAGATAATTGGCGTCTGGGAAGTCAAAATGGAGTAATCCAGGTTTCGTAGGTCGAACGCGCAGTCGGGCGGACAAAGGCTGAGGATTTTCAAGGCCACATCAATGTTTGAACCGACCGCTCCGAACGCCATGGTTTTGAGTTGACCCCAGGGGAGCTTCGGGAGGATTCCCGAAGACAGGACAACATGTGTTAACTTCGGCGCGATTTCGAAAAGGTCGTCCGGTTCCGCCTCCCAGCCATCGACGTCGAGCCGGCGAAGAAGTGTAAGTTTTCCCTTGATGGACGAGAGACAACATGCAGTGGGCCCTCCAATGAACATCTCGGCGCTACACCATCTGTTAGACTGTTGTGCGAGTAGCTCAAAGCCAGTAGACGCATCCAGCGTCGCGGCGATGGCTCTGATCACCAATGGGCAATGGGCCGACCGTTCAAAGGAGCGCGAAATGCCATCCAAGCTAATATACGGCTGCGAGATCAAGTCCGCCTCGATTATGCTCCAAAGCCACGGCGTGCCCAGCACAGTCTCGTGCCAGCGGAAGCACACCTGCGACACCCGGGCAAGATGTCCCTGCAGTGCACGAGCAATCGCATGGTCCGGGAGCTCCGCGTCGGCGTCGGCGAAGGGTACCGGATCCAAGGCGCAGAGGTCGAATATCTGAGCCAGAACTTCTGGGGGAATACGCCGAATGGGCGTCAGGAGACTGCTGCATCTGTGGCTATAGATTTGCAACGAATCCCTCTCGGAGCTGAGGCGTTTGAGTGTCTGCTGAAGCTTGTCGATTTCTGTATCGTACCGCGCCAGATCGGAGGGGGAGGAGGCGACAATCTGACGGAAATGCGAAAATTCGGTGGGGATTGAATTGGTGCGGAGACGGTGCAGCATGTCGTCTGTCTGTGAAGCGGAGGGGAGAAGCGAGGAAGTGAAACATAATCCGGGTGCCTCGCAGAGAGCCGCCATGACTGGAGCAGAGGGAGGAATTTTGGGTGGTGGTGGTCGCCAACAAAGAGTGTCACAGTGTGACCTACACCATCACGAGACTCGAGACGCATCGCGTCCCATCAAACAAATACATACCATCACAGTTGAATCACGGCTGGTCGAACGACAGAGGTGAGTGAGAGGAGGGTTCAAATTTGGTGGCTACCCTCTACTTGGTCTCTTCTAACTCCCAAACAGACGCACAGCAAAGAATTCTCGTATCTCGAATTACATAACCACTATTACTTGACTATTACCACGTCTAGTCTAGAGTTAACCGCGCTATCAAACCCGGGTACCTCGTATGCTTATGTAAAGTGCGGACCTTGAATTTGATTCCCACGCCTGCTCGAGCAGTACCGCTACCATTCGCCGCCGCCACACATCCTCCTGGCCACCTCCAACCTTCCACTTGTTTCTATTCGATCCCATGGCACCCAAGCTTCGCTGGAGAGGCCCCCAGGGTCGCCGTACTGTCGCAACAATCGTCAAGAAAGAAATTCCCCAATGGCCGAATGGGCTTCATCCGGAGCAAGAAGACGTCGTCACCCGCGTTCTAGACGGTGAAGATGTCATTTGCTGCTTGACCACAGGAGGTGGGAAGTCAGCCATGTTTGCAGTGCCCATCGTAGTGCTTCGGGAGATGGTACGCAATCCCAGTTCCTACCCTGATCTCCCCGTCCGCGCGTTACCCATGGGGATCGTCGTTACTCCGACCAAAGGCCTAGCTGCGAATATAGTAAGTCTCCTCCGCTCCCTGGCTCGACTACCACAATACTTGATAGGTCCATGAGCTCAAAAAACTGTCTGTCCCCGCACTCGCCTATTGCCATGAAACCGTCACCGAGGCACGCAAAACCGGTCAAAACCTGGTCAACGAAATTCAGCAATGCAAGACTTGGAACATCGTCTGCGTTGACCCCGAGCACTTGCGAGAGAAGGCCTGGCGCCAAATCGGTGATTCCGACACTTTTCGCGCAAACATCGTCTTTGGATGCGTCGACGAGATTCATCTCATCGACGAGTGGGGTGCCGACTTCCACCCTCACTTCCGACACATCGGCCAATTCTTTCGTGGCCGGCTGCCCTCCTCCGCCTCCGTTCTCGGTCTCTCAGCAACGCTTCTGCCCGGCGCGCCCATGACCACCATCTGCAAAAGTCTTGGCATGTCCCACGACGATTTTTATCTTCTTCGCTGCTCCAATGAACGCCCCAATACTCAATTTATCATGGAACCCCTCGACCACGGCCTCGGCGGCAAGGAATTTCCCTCCCTCCTTCGTTATCTCAACTCTGGCCGCAAGGCAGTCGTCCACGTTCGCAGGATCGACGAGGTTTTTCGTGTATTTGTGTATCTCTGGAACGCGCTTCCTGACGGCCCGGATCGACTTCGGCGCGTTCAAATGTACCACTCCCTGCGCACCTTCGAAGCGAACACGGAGATCCTTCGACTTCTCGATGAAGACCCACGGTGCCAGGTCGTTATCGCCACCGTCGCATTCGCCAACGGGATCAACGTCAAGTCTCTGCTGGACAGTATTTCGTTAGGATTCCCCGAGACCGTCAACCAACTTTGACAAGAGAAGGGGCGAGTGGGAAGGAATGCAGACAGCGTCGCGCGAGAAGTAGTTTTGTTTCAGCCGAGCGCGCTGAGTGATGCACAGAAACAGCTTGCTGGTGCGCCCTTGAATTTGTATTTTTTCTCAATCAATGTTCACTCAACCTTCACAGGCGTCGTCTTGCCGTCAATACCACGTCAAATCAACCCCAAAACCGGGAAGCCCAAACGCACGAAGAAGTTCAAGCCCATGGAGGAGATCAAAGCGCTGATGCTCGTCGAAAAACACTGTTACATCGCCCTCCTCAACCGAATATACCAGAACCCACCTCTCCAACTGACCACCCTCGACTGCATTCTCGCCAAACGGCGCTTACCGTGTAACCTGTGCGCAATCCGCAATAAACTAACCCTCGTATTTCCGCCGTCCCCACGCCCACGGAACCTTATTCTGCCGCCCTTCACTCCTCCCCCGACAACGAGTTCTGTACCTCTCACTCCTGCGCAGAAGAAGCTGAAGCTAAAAAAGAAGGAGCGCGAGATTGTCGAGCCAGTATTGACTGCGTTTGGAGAGATTGTTCGGCGCGACGAGCGCAAGCACGGGACCAACCAGCACCGCCCGAAATCATCCTTTTTTCCGTCCTCGATCCTCAAGCTCCTCCTCGACAATCTCCTCTCGCTGAGCTCGCTCGAAGATCTCGCCGCCCTCGTTATTGGCTGGAAATTTGCGCGTGCCCATGCTGCGGCACTTTACGACGCGGTTCTCAAGCTGCAGCGGCAAATTAGGGCGGCGAGGGAGGAGGCTCGGGAGGAGAAGAATGCGAAGCAACGAGCGAAGCGTCGATCGAAGAAGGCCGCCCGGGACTGGGATTCGGATGAGGAGGACGCCGAGGTGGAGGAGGAGGAGGAGGAGGAGGAGGAGGAGGAGGAGAAGGAGGAGGAGGAGGAGAAGGAGGAGGGAGAAGGGGCGGACGAGGAGACCAGTGCCGATGAAATCAGCCACGACCCACCTTCATCGCCAATACCTCCTCCGTCAAAACGCTCCAAACCAACGCTGGTCGAGGTCACAAACCGTCCACGCCCGAAGCGCGCGCCGCGGACGCAACCCGAGAAACCCCAAAATTCGGCAACAGTTTTGGCCAGCTTTAGGCCCCCATACAAGCCTCGGAGACGCCCTGCTGTTGACCCGTAGTGATGGTATATTTTCCCCTCAATTTTCCTTCCACTACAACTGATGCAGTTTGTGCTTAGCCGCGTTCGAAAAACTGAACATCGCCGAGATCCCCGAAATAGCTCCCACGCATCCAGTTTTCGCCTTCCCCGCCGTCTCGCTTGTTCAACGCCCCCGAGCTTTGTATACATCATGTACAACGTCGTCCTCAATGTTTCTCTTTGCACTTCCACCACTCTAATCTATTTTTCAAACTGTATTCCTGCTCACCACAAATACAACCAATATTCACTCCTCCTCGTCGCTCGAATCCTCCTCGTACTCGCCGACCTTCTGGCCCTCACCACCCTTCTGGTTCTCGTCTACCTCGGTATCTGAGTCTGAGTCAAACTCCGGGCCCCATGTCGGCACATCCTCAGCCTCCTCGTCCGAGTCCTGCAAGTCAATGTCTTCCCCAAACATTGTTGTCAAGACATTCTCAAACGCCTCTTCCTCGTACCAGTCGGCGCTCATTCTCCCCGTTTCTGGGTCGATTGTGACGGCCAAATCCGAATCACTGGTAAGGGGCTCGTCGCTATGGTCCTCGTTGTCCCACCATTCAACCGAATCTGCGGCGGCGCGAGATGCGACTGAACAGGAGGAGTAGAATGACTTGATGGAATGGGTAGAGGAGCTGGATTGTGTCGAGCTGGATGAGGGAGGGCGCTCCACTTCAGGTGTTGATCTATGCGGCGGGGGCGACATTGGAGGCGATGGAGGTGAGTTGTCGGAATCTAGAGCCATCTGGTCCCCACTCGACGCGCTGCGGAGCTTCTCAACACCACGCAACATGGAGGCGTATTCAGCACCCTGCTGCAGATATTCCGCCATCTTGCCGCCCTCCAATCGCTGCAAGCCACGATCAATCCGATTCACCGCTGCATGTCCCATGCTCCGCTTTGTCCTGAACAAGTGAAGCTCCTCCTCCTTGTACATGCGAAGCAGAATCTTCGTTTCTTCGCGCAAATGCGGGGACGTATGCGTCTTGCTTCGAGGCTTGAGATCGAACGCCGTCTCAACGTCGTCCTTCATCCCCAGGAAACGCTGCACATTCGGCGCGATGGTTTTCCGGTAAAACTTGTCGTCGAATTCACCGCCGCGCCGCCTCACCATGTCTTCCAACCATCGGTTGAAATGCTCCTGCATCAAGTCTCCTTCGATAAAGGTGCCGAGTATGCCTTGAAGACTGATGAGCCAGTTGTTCAAAAGCGTCTGCTTTAGCGCGGGGGAGCACTCGAACTGGAGCAGCGCATATAGATCCAACATGTAGCGCATGTAATTTTGATTTGCCGTCCCCGCAAACGTGAAGATGTAAATCTACCTCGAAGTTGAGAATAAATATTTCAGCAGTATTGGCGATGCATACCTTCAATATTTCGAGCACCCTACCAATATCACCCTCAGGGATAGCGTAGTTGAGCTCGAGCCACCACCCGAACTCCATGAGGAAGAGGATTGCGTTGCTGAGCACTCGGTCACCATCGAATTTGGGCGGCTCAGTGTGAACCTTGGGACCATCTGCTGGCTTCGTAGTGGGCTCGGGAGCAGGTGGGGGAGTGGGGGGCGGGTCTGAACCGGAGGAATCGTCGTCGATGTCTGCCAACCCCGGCATCTCCGCTTCCTCGTCGGACTCGGTGGGCTGAGGAGCACCTGGTTCAGCCTCGGGGGCAGAGCGAGCGATCCACGGAGAGCCAGTGGGAGCCTTGTCATCGGCGCTGGTTTCGTCGTACTCGGCCTTGGAGAGTGATCGATCGTACGCGGGTTGTGAAGCAAACCGTTCACGCAGATTGGCAGCATGTTCGAGGAGATCTTCGAGAGTGGGCAAGCACTTAAGCTCCGCGAGCTCTTCAAAGTGGAGGTGTATATCCGAGTCGACTCCAAGAATAATTCTGCGTGAATTTGGTTTATGAGTTTAAAGTTGAAACCGGACAAGGAACATCATGACTTACCGCCAGCAATCGAGGACTCGCGCCTCCCATATCATCGTCATGCTTCGACTCGTCGGGTAGAAGTCGCATTTTTTGAGGTCGGTTGGGCGCTTCATGTTCGCCGCGTTCGAACTGCGGGAGAGGGATGATGGATCCTTCGACGCAGTCGGTCCGTAGTGGTTCGCCGCGCAAGAATTTAGATCGGTAGACTTGGTATGCCAAGTCTCCGGGGTGCTAATGACGTTGCGGAAGGAGTCGTAAATGTTGATTTCCGTGACAAGATATTTTTTGAGGTTCATGGTCGTGGCATGGCCTGCGCCGTCACCGCGGTCCCAGTCAAGGATGTTATCGTGCTTCTCGGGCTCGATCCCTCTCTGTGTATCGGCATCGACACGTCCACGCTGCATACCCTGCGAGGTCAGCTGTCGCTCAGTGTTTGTCCCCGTGGGCTGGAGAACTTTCTTGCGAAGCGGGATGCGATGTTTTGCCAACGTTGTTCGAAAACGTTCAGAGATTTCTGGCTGGAGGAAGGAGAGGTGCGGGGAGAATTCGGCGAGGACGCGAACGAAATGCAGGTCCCGGATGTTGTCGTTGTGTTCCCAATCGATGGTTTCCCAGACGCTTTCAGCTGTCATGGTTTGGCGCTCCTCCTTCAACACGCGGGCCACATGGTCATTTGCATCAAATGCGCCAGGTACGACGTCGTCGTAGCGAACCGCGGTGCAGGCGATGCCAACCTTGAGCTGATTCTCGCGACCAAGACCGTGCTCGTAGACGGGGGAGTACTCCTGGATGTTATCGCTAATTTTGAAGTATGCGGCCTCGCCACGCGCAGCCGCAGCCCGAGTGTTAACCTGCAGCTGCAGCAGGTCGTTTTCGGACATCGAGTTGAGTGCGTTTTGGGCCGTGGTACTGCTGACGATGGAGCCGAAGCGGGAATAAACACGCTTGACGTCGACGTGGGATTTGCAAATAAAATGCCAAACACCCAGCGGCAGCGCAAGATCTCCACTTGCGTACGTGTTTCGGCTGAGGATGAAGGCGCTAATAGCGCCCACTTGAATCTGAATGAACTCATCAGCACAAAAGGGAAGGAAAGGATTCGAGGAACTCACAGCGGGATGGGGACGGCGTTTACGGACCACAACTTTGCCGTTGACGCGCGGAGCAGAAAAACATTCGGTCAAATACCAGACGAGAGGATCTGCCTCGCGATATTTGGTGGCGAGGTCCTGGACGGAGAATCTCATATCATCCCAAGTCGCTACTCTCGTCCCTTCCTTCCGGCCATTTGTCGACGCGCGAATGTGGGTGTTGTTCGTGGGATCGTCGCTTTTGGCAGCAAGCTGGCCGACCCGTCGATACGCCTCGTCTCCCACGGTTCTCGCGGCCCAAGCGGAGAGACAGGGACGTGCAGAGAGAATATTAGAAAGTGGTTCATGTGGGGAGAAGGCAGCAGCATTCCGCTCGGGCTGATTGCGTTTGGGCCGGCTTTGAGGATGGTCGTAAATCAGCTGTATAACGCCAGCCATCCTCTGCTTGGATGCACCTTGGAGGAAGCTGGTGACAACGGCTTTGTGGCGAGGAGTGCGAGGATCAAGACCGTCCGCGCGATGATGGTGATAGAAAAGAGTGGTTAAGAAGTCGCCGAGACTCTTGAACCCATAGGTTGCCAACACATCGTCGACTTTCTGGAACTTTGACCGCCCTGGGGGCTGCAGCCGAGGCTGGGTCGATGTAGCGGGTGGGAGAGGCAGAGGGACGGAAGGGATGGTGGGAATCGGAAGCGGTACAATACGTTTGTAGGCTCTAACTTTCTTGATTTCGCTGGGTCCAGCATCCATGGTGGGTGTTCTGCGCTTGGAGAGTGCGAGGACGCGTGAGGGTGGTCGTGGAAGCGAGGAAGACGCGTCGAAGCACGATGTAACGGGCTGTGACATCACGCGATGGATGTTCAAACTCCGCACTTTATATAAGCATCCGGGGTACCCATCACTGATGCCGGGTAAATGACAGACTACAACATACCGAGGTACGAGGTAGTGTGTTGTATGTCTGTTTAGAAGAGACTATACCACGTCGGTGATGAGTCCCGATCGTCAATTTATGGGGGCCCCCAACTTTTAAGCGTATGAACCCGGGAGAGGACCTCCCTATTTCCTCCCCTTTGACTCCATGTGCCTCTTCAATTCCTTCATCAACCTCTCGAACCTGCGCCGAAAATCGTCCGCCGACCCGTCAAGCTCCTTCGGAGTCCCGAAAAACTCCTTCCCATCTCCAACGCGCTCGCTGACAAAATTGGCGAAGCGCACCCGCACCTCCCTCTGCTGATCATGGATTTTCTTCATCACCCGCCAGGCGAACGGTGCAAGGTGTTTCGCGTAGTATGCCCCCATCGCGTCGAGGTCCGTCGTTTCGCTGGCCGTGTATGGTCCCGGGGGAGTCACCTCGGTACACTCCTTCTCCGTGACGTATCGCTCGAACGTGACGAGGACCTCCCGAAATCCGTACTGGCACCCTGCCGTATCAATAATCCAACGCTCGGTGCCGCCTCCGAGACCAACTTGCTGGACAGTGTGCGGTCCGCCGCCCCAGTCATCCTCGGGGTTTCGTTCGACCAGCTTCGTGGGGAGGACGGGCTTGCCGATTTGCAGATCCAGGGTCTCGATTGGCGAGGCGATTCCTGGTTCCATTTGGCCCCCATGTTAGCTACCTAGTAGAGGCGGGTGTATTTTCCTGGCTTACCTGCGAGGAGCTTCCGTGTCAAGGGTCCGAGGAGGGCAAATGCCATGGTACACTGATTATGGGTCAGAGCAGCCTCCTTGTGGGCTACGTTTCCTGTGAGACGGTTGTCGAAAGGCCGGGGACTGACATCGGGCGAAGGGTCTCGATAGAGATGCAGCACGCCGTTCTTGAGCTCGATCTTGACCAAGGGCATGTCGAACTCGGCCTCTCGCTGCACCAGGAGCGACGCCCTGAGGATTGTGGCGACCCGCAGCAGGCGCCTGCGAGCACGCAGGTTGTGGCACTGGGTTTTGTGGGTTGGCCAGTGGCTCGTTTGGCACTTGGGGCTGCAGTAGACGACGCCGGGGGCGTCGCCGGATTTGTATTCTGGCGCATCCAGGCATCCTGAACATCGCGACGAAGCTGGATTGCCGCAATTCGCGCAATGAGTGGGGGTCATGGTGGTCGCAGCGTGGCTTGCGTGCCACTCAAAGACCGCCCTTTGTGTTGAAAATAGGACGAGGATCATGCCGGCCGCTCGGCAGCATTATAATAAGTCGCGCGGCGAGTAATTTTTTGAACTAGGAACCGTGGATCTTGAGGTGGTGTGGAGAATGAAGGATGAGTACTTAGACGAGCTTAACCAAGAAACTGACGCGCCAGGAACCCGCGGCACGAACGATCGCGTCGCAAAACCGTTCTTCCTTGAACGATGAACATTTATTTCAACAGTAGGGTTACACGAAACGCAACACAGGAACAAGTGCACACCGCAGACCTTCCCGCATGAGAACAACAATAGGACGAGAACCATAACATCACCCCAACACATTCCCCGCATCCAGCACAAACTGCGCCTCCGCATCCGCAAGCAGCCCAGCGCGCTCCTCCAGGACGCGCTCGTGCGCACGCACGCCCTCGTCGACGCGCGCGAATACCTGGATTTTCGAGCTGTGGTTGTGTTGTTGGTGAGGAGACGAAGAGGAAGGAGGGAAGCGTCGACGCACGTCATATGATCCTTTACCTGGGCGCACAAAGGTTAGATCAGTATTTGGGAGGAAGGGAGGAAGGGGGACGTACGAAGTCGAAGATCTTCGCGTAGAGCGCCGTCAGTTCTGTCGTCCGCCCGTCAGTAAGCGCAAACGGATATCCCAGAACACAGGACATTCAAAGCACCAGGAAGGAGCGAAGGAAAGCCGAACGAAAATGGAAGGATGGATGGATGGCAACGCACCATCCGCACCAGCAAGCCATTCCTCCTTCTTACACCCGCGCCACTTCTCCTTCAGGCGAATGTATTTCTCCACCTTGGCCTCCGCGATCGACGCCAGGTCGAAGTCCTCTGCTTTGAGAAGCTGGAGGAGCTGGGAGTTGTGCGTGGGGTTGACGTTGACGTTGGTGTTGCGATTGGGATGAACGGCCTGCGGGTTGGGGTTACCGGCGGTGCGACGATGGTGCTGACGCGGCTGCTGGGCGGGCGGGTACGCGATCTCGTGCGGGCTTGAAGTGGACGAGCGGCGATACATCTCCGTCGCGGCGGCGGCGTGCGAGGGGCGTCCGTAGTCCTGCTGCGAGTTATTCATTAGTCGGCGCCGCAAGAACGAAAGAAAATACGACATAGATCGGACTGACCTGCTCAGTCTTCAAGCGTTTCGCATACTGGACGCTCTCGTCCTCGTCGCCCTCATCGTCGACCTCCGATCTCCCGCGCTTCTGCCTCCCACGGACGGCAGCGATCTGTGATTCCAGCACTTCGTACACATCGTCCTGCGTGAGGTCCGTTACGGGCGCGCTAAAGTCGAGGCGGTATGGGCCGGGCTGCGAGGGGAGGGTGTACGACGCGGTTTCATTCTCCTGGGACTGCTCGAGACTCGGCTGCGGCTGTTCATTCGCAGGAGCGCGGAAGGGATCGGAAGAAGGCGGAGGGGACATGCGCGAACCGGGAAGAGCAGGGTTTTTGAAAGTCGAAGAAGCAGCGGAAGAAAAGGAAGAGCCGTGGGTGGCATTCGAGAACATGGAAGGCGTTGAGCGGGCCCGAAGAGGCGTCGGAGCAGCGATAGAATGGGCTTGGACGCGATGATTGGCTGTGAGGGCGGATTTAGGCTTGGAATGCGGGTCAGAGGTTCCAGGACGGATAATGTGATGATTCGCCGGTGCAGACATGGAGTGGGGGTCGGACGTCGAGGGACGAGGAGGAGCTTGCATAGATTGACGGCGGGGGAGTGTATTCTGGGCGCGGTTGCCTTTGGTGAGAGATCCTATGTTCAGCGGAGCGTTCTCTGCGTTCTCGACGCGCTCTTTGGGATTAGCAGCCACTGGGCCACCATTCAGGGGGTTTGAGGGGTCAGCTACGAACGTGAGCGGGGTCGCAGGTGCACCAGCGGGAAAGGAAAAAGGTTGGCGAGCGCTTGTCATGCTGGCTGCAGGGAGATTGTGGTGGTCAAGAGCAAGAGGGTCACACCGTGACAGCGCGCGTTAAGTCACTGGAGTCACGACTGTGACATCACGCATGTCGGCTTTACCCGAGCGGCAACTCCCGAAATGGTCTCTGTACAAGCCTGTATTCTGTGCCTTGGGCTCTCCGAAACCTCAAGATGTCCGGTCCAGACTCGGAGGCTAGGGAATTCGAAGCCGAGGTACAGTCGGTCGGACTTTGAAAATAGGCCGACGAGCCGGGTGATCAGAAATTTATGTGGTTCTTACACCGTCTGCTTTGACATTAGCCATGCGGCTCTCGTCCCAGTTTAGGCCTTTCCATAACACAAAAAACCGCAATTCTCAGGATCGAAGAACAGAAATGATGTTGGAACACTGGTGACCGTGACGTGGCACTCCTGTTCCCAACTTCCACCTACCCAACTGGGCGAACTCGGAGCCGCTGCATCTAGCTTTCCCATACTTCTATACTTCCTTCCCTCACTCTCCACGTACACCATGGGGCCTTTCCTGCTGCTCCTCGGCCTCCTGTCCAACGTTAACTGTGCTCTCGCAGCCCTCGAACCCCCTCGTTCTCCAGAACTCAGAGGTACAGTCGAAGCCTTGCTCGATGAGTTCCTGAATCACCTCTCGGTCAGCCTTTGTGCTTCTTGTCTGGGTTGACTTTACCTACGAACTCCTGCGTAGCTCTCGCAAAACCTTACGGGGTACGAAACGACGGAGAACCCGCGCCGCCTGCGGCTCAAGAAGGATACCTTTCTGGATCAAGTACTGGGTACCATGTCTGTAAGTCGTTCCCTACTTTGGGCGTTCATTTATTTAGCCCATCACACTCCAAAGCAACCTCAAGTCGCCATGTCCGCCGCGTCGAGTCACCTCGGGACGACGACATCTGAAGGGAGTGAGAAGCAGCAATTCGTGGACGATCTTGTGAACCAAATGACGATCCCGGAATTGGGTTCTTATGATATTTTCTCCCAAAGCACCGACGCCGACTAATGACCTGCACAGTGTTTCAAATGCACCTTATGTTTGCTGGTAAACCTCGGTTCACTGCTGACAATTGTCCCGTCCTGACTACCTCTCCTCAAAAGATAATATCATCGGCGTGAACTCTGACAACGGCGGATATGGTATGTTTTTCCAGCACACTAACCGGAGGGGCACTTTCTAATCTTCCTGTCAGACGAAGCCATGAAGATCGCCCCCGACGCCGGCGTCGGCGTCATGGCCGACTGGTAACTCGCTCCCACCTCCTCCTCCTCCTCCCCATGCCCAATTCTCAAACGAAACCCCTCAGGTACCCCACCAACACCTCGCAATACAACTCCGTCCAAGCGCTCAACCGCGACAAATCCCGCCTGAAGATCCCCTTCATGGTGTACGCCGAGTGCCTGCACGGCGTCGGCTCCTTCAAGCAGAGCATGTTCCCGCAGAGCATCGGCCTCGCCGCGTCGTTCGACACCGGCCTCGTGCAAGCCGTGGGGCGCGCCATCGGGAGCGAGGCGCGGGCGATTGGGATCCATGCGTGTTTGGCGCCCGTTTTGGATTTGGGGAAGGATCCGAGGTGGGGGAGGACGCAAGGTCGGTAGCGTTGCTTTTTTGGTCAACAGTAAGGGAGGAATGTTCACCGACTCGTTTACAGAGGCCTGGGGTGAAGACTTTGTGCTGACGTCGCACATGGGCGTCGCGTACTCGTCCGGTCTATCCAAGAACAGTTCCTGGGCGGAGCCCGACGCGGTCGTGCCCGTTCTGAAGGTTGATCTCGAATACCATTCATCAAATTTGTGCTGAATCAATGCAGCACTTCGCCGCCTACGGAAGCCCGCGTTCCGGACTCAACGCAGCACCGTCCATGCTGCGCGGCCTGCGCGAGGTGATGCAGGAGATGCTCGTCCCGTTCAAGGCCGCGATCGACTTGGGTGGTGCGAGGGGCGTCATGATGTGCGTGTGTCTCTTGTTCTCGCTTTGAACGCTGGCGTGATACTTGTGTGAGGTCGTACAACGAACTCGACGAAATCCCAGCTTCAGTGCATCCCGTTCTATACGGCGCGTTGGCGGAGTGGGGATTCGACGGTGCGTGTATAGATTACCTTTCGTCCATCGCGCGTCACTGAATGTATGTGCAGGTTTTACGACGGCAGATGATACGGGTAAGTCCGGCTCTCGGTTACTCGAATTCCCTAACTCAGCGCTTGCTAGGCATGGCACAGCTCTTCTCCACGCACCACGTCGCGTCCTCTCCGGCGGACGCCATCGCGCAATGGTATAATGCCGGTGGGATGATTGATTTCTACGACTTTCCGATTGATGTCCTCGTGAACGCAAGTTGCCTTCGCCTCTTTAGACCTGTTCATGCTGAGCGTTTCCAACGCAGAGTACAATCGACCTCGTTGCGAATGGAACAGTTCAGCTGTCGACGTTGCAAGACCACGTCAAGAAGATCCTTGGGGTCAAGTACGATTTAGGTATGTGTCTCGTGAACGCTTCGGGGGGAGTTGAGTCTCACCGAACCTCCAGGATTGTTCGACGATCCATTCATCCCCGCCTCAATCGACGCAGCGGCACTAACCGCGGCCCACGCCCCCCTGACGCTCGATGCCGCCCACCGCAGCATCGTCCTCCTCGAGAACCGCGACCACACCCTCCCCATCTCCCCTAGCGCCCAACATCTCCACACTATCGCCCTCATCGGGCCCTTCAGCGACATTCTCAACTACGGGGACTACTCCGGGCAATGGGGCGCGTACCCCACCAACGGCTCCAGCACCCTCCGCCAAGCGATGTCCTCGCACTTGCACGCCCACGCGCCGGACGTGCGCCTGGTTTCGAGCTGGGGCGCGGAGACGTGGACGTACCACGGGCAGTACAACATCCCGGGCTACCTCCTCTCCTTCGACGGTGCCCCGGGTATGCGTGGGACGTACTACGCCGACACCAACTTCCACACGCCGGTCTTCGTCCTGCAGGAGACGCCGAACCGCGACTGGGGGCTGTATCCACCCGTCGCGAACAATAGCTTGAGTCTCCCGTCGAACAACTTCAGCGCGGTGTGGGAGGCCGAGCTGACCGTGCCGGTCGACGGCGCGGCAGTGGACGGTTGGCTCGGTGTCGCGGTCGCGGCCAACTGCTCCGCGCGTCTGTTCGTGGATGGGGTGCTGCTGGCGGAGACACCGGCGACGCCCAGTGGGAACATACTCGGGAATATCCAGCTCGGCGCGAATACTACGCAGGCACCACCCGGGAGCGCGCCCTTCCGCTTCGTGGAGGGGGCGAAGCACCGCTTGAGGTTGGAATTCAAGGCGTTCAATCTGTGCGTGTCGCTTCACTTTCATCTATAAACTGAACTTGATGACGACGGGGTAGGTTCCAAAAAAGAGCGAACTTCGGGAGCTTGAACGCCGAGGTCGAGCTGTTCTGGAATTTGGTCGATCGGACGGATGCGGTGGAAAAGGTGTGCGCCAGTCTTCATCGTACGAACTCTCGTTATCCTTCGAAACAGGCGGTCGATGTGGCCAAAACTGCTGATCTCGTCGTGTTGGCGGTGGGTGCGAATTGGAACAGCGACGGAGAGAATGGGGATCGGGCGACGCTTGGGCTCTCAGTTGCACAAGGTGCTTTTTTTTTTCCTTCGTCTTCCTCGGAGCATTTACTAGCGCTCTGCAGCCATCCTCGCCGACGCGATTTTCGCGCTAGGAAAGCCTGTGGTACTAGTCCTGCAAGGCGGTCGTCCGTTCGCGATTCCGGAGTATTATGCAAAGGCCGCCGCGGTCATCGATGCGGTGCGTGGCTGCTAGCTCCCTATCTATCTTGGACAACGCAAACTGAAGGTTGTTTGTTCGCGGGCGTAGTTCTTCCCAGGGCAATCTGGGGGGCAGGCGATATCGGATGTTCTCTTTGGTTTGTTCAATCCAGGCGGTCGGGTACCGCTCAGCGTGCCGTTCCACGTCGGTACTTTGCCTGTGTACTACAAGTGAGTGGTGAATTGCTTAAGATGGGCTGAATGCTAACTATGCTTTTAGCTACAAAGCGAGCGCTCATGTGAACAATTTTACTGACGAGGACATCGGGTCGTATCCGAGTGTAAGTTGTCAATCCAACACCTCCCGCTCAGCGCTTCTAACGGCTCCTTCAGTACAGTTTCGGCTATGGGCTGTAAGTCCCTCATCCCCTCGTAATACTCTCACCGCTCACCCATCCTCCAGCTCATACACCACCTTCACCCACCAAAACTTCACCTCCCCAGGCGCGCACACCTTCTCCGCAGGCTCCACCCTCACCTTCCAAGTAACCATAAAAAACACCGGCCCCGTCGCAGGCAGCTACGTCGCCCAAGTCTACCTCCTCCGCCGCGTCTCCACCGTCACCGTCGCAGTCAAGCAGCTCATCGCCTTTACCCGCGTGTACCTCGATCCGGGGGAGAGTCAGGTGGCGGAGATGACGCTGGACGTGGACCGATTCTTGCGGGTCGTGAATCGGGAGAACGCGTGGGAGCTGCAGACTGGGAATTATACGTTTGCGCTGCTTGAGGATTCGAGGTTTTCGGCGGGGACGGGGACGAATGTGACGCTGACTTGTGTGTAGTAGTTTCGCTTGGACTTTTGAGTTGAATATTTGTATACTTGTCGAGGCAGAAATTCGAAAGCAGGAGCAACAGGATTCAGATACATACACGGAAACCGCAAACACGGTTCTCCACGATAAGAATACATACATGATTATCAAGGCGAAAAGCCCGACGTTAATACTTCTCCTCCCCTCTCTTCCCTTCCAGCGTCTACCTACCGAGTCGGCACGCACAAATGCTATCCCCATCGTCAGCCACAAGAAGAACGGGGACGGCCTGGAGAGGGAAAGGGGGAGAGGAGGGAAGGAAGGACTCACATTCTTCGTCTGCGCATGGTAATTCTTATGCGTCTGCGTCCGGCAGTCGTACCCGTACCAGCAATTCTCCGGCGGGGAGTAGCCGCCTGCGAGAAAAGAAAATGATTGTCAGTATAACGCGGATTGAATTATTTGGCAGGGGTGAGCGGGACGGAGTTTCGTACATGAGGAAAGGAAGGTAAAGAGGAAAGGCAACAAGAGGAAGGGAGGAGAGAGAACACACCCTTGACCCTTTCCACCAACCACCACCTCCACGCGTGGTCGACCATGAACGTCGCGAGGCAGTCGGTGCAGTACGACAAGTCCGCCGTCCACGCCGCGTACGTGCCCGTCCCGATCTGCAGCCTCGGGTCCGGGTTCCCAGCTGCCGTCGCTGTTCCTACACATAGATTCGTGAGCTGATGGAGTAAACGAGAACGAGACCGAACGTACCCGCCGTCGTGGTGCTCGTACTCGCCACCCCCGCCCCTCCCACCGTCGTCGTAGTAGTAGTCGTCACCACACTCCCCACACCCTCCCTAAAGGCAAACAGCCCCTCGACCCACTCCCCCATCCCGTCCGTGCCGGGGAGGTGCGCCGCGGCGGGGTTGAAGAGAATCACCTCCGAGTGGTTGAGGCGCAGGTTGCTCTTCAGGAGCTGCGAGGGGTGTAGGGTCAGGCGGTGCCAGTCTGGGTTTGCATTGCGTTAGTTAGTGTTTGTGTTGTGGGTGCAGGTGTATAAGGAGGGAGGGGGGGGGGGGGGGGGGGGGGGGGGGGGGAAGGAACTCACTCCCACGACAATGCAGCTTCAGGCCGCCGGGTGCAGCGCATTGCGAGCCTGCCAGCCAAATCCACAAATCAGCAACGCAGAAGAAAGCAAACAAAGAAGAAAGGAAGGAAGAAGACGCACACGTATCCGACGCGCCCACCACACCGTCCACCAAAACAATCTTGCGCGCCACCTCGTCCCCCCGCTCCCGCTTCTTCCGCTCCTCGTCCGACATGTGCGATCCGCCTGGGCCTGCGACTACCGTCGGCACAAATGCTGGAAAGCCTGTGCCTGCGACAGGCAGCATGAATGCTGGTGCTGACGCCGTGGACGTCGACACCGGAGCCACTGCTGGCGCCGTGGTAGTAGTAGTAGTAGTCGCCGCAGTCGCCGCCGTCGCAGATTGCGCATCCTCATCCTCCGGCGCCTTCACGCGCCTATTCACCCACACCGTCTTCATAGCCAGGTCAAAATACCCCGCATACAGCCCCCTCTCGTCAAAGTCGTCCAGCTCAAAGAGGTTGAAGCCGAGGCGGTCCTGGGCGGCGTCGTGGTTGCGGTCGCGCCAGACTTCGAGCGCGGATTCAGGGCCTGTGGCGAGGAGGACGTCGAGGTAGAGTGAGCCTGGGGTGTTTTCGTGGTGTCAGCGACGTTGTTTTGAGGTAAGGAAGGGTAAAAGAGTAAAACACGCACTCAGATCATCCCCATCCTCGCTCGCCTCGAACAAGCCCCGAAGGAACCGCACCACCGCCCAGATCTCGCGCACCTCCTGCGTCGAGAACACACTCAGCACGGCCGCGCGCTGTGCTTGGATGCGCTGGATCTCCCCGTCGGAGAGCCCGTCCTCGAGCTCTTCGAGGTCGTAGCGCTCCGGCGTGAATATCTTGGTGTAGAGCCAGATGCGGTACATCGCGCGGCGGAAGCGGTGGGATTCCTCTGCTGTGAGGACGGAGGTGCGGGAGGTGCGGTCTTTTTGGCTGGGGGAGAGTCGGTATTTAGGTGATTAGTGAAGTAACGTGGGGCGACGTACGTGGAGCTGTAGATATCCTCGAGCTCGTCGACCACCCTCGAGTGCGCTTGTAGTAGGCTCTTCTCGGCGGCCGTAATGACGCTCGGTGCGTGGTCTTCAGGAAATTTCTCCGCCACCTCGTCCGGTGTCAATTCTGTCGCCTTCTTCAAATGGATATCGTCCGACAAATCGGCGTCCTCGTCGTCGTCGGGGATGTCGTACCGCACGACTCGTAAAGCCTGAGGCAGCGCCGGTCCCACGATGTTGTACGCGACAGCCCTCGTTATAGACTGCCCACGTTATGCTCAATAAGACTCAAAAAACAAGGAGAGAAAGGGGCGCACCTTGGGATGGGTCTGGAACACGTTATAGAAGGCTTTTGAGACGAGAATTGTGGACTGGAGGGCGGAGAATGTGGGGCAGAATGTCATGATTCGGTCGACAATATCGTCATCGAGCGGGAGGGCGCTGAGGGCGCGCATTTTCATTGAGGAGATGGTGGCAGGAGACAAGGAGTTAGCCGGCGGCGTTGATGGCAAACCCAACTGTGACCCGTCGTGACCATCACGTGAGAGTAGAATTATTCTCAACAAATTCAATTAAAATTCCCCTCCCAGTTTTACAAAGAATCCTTGGCGGACACTCTAGGTGCTCTGGATGGTGGCTACCTCCCTGATCAATTCCCTTTTTTTTTGGCCAGGCTGACCCTTGGCTGGCCCGGTCACCCCAGAAAACCAGGACATAAAGTCTAGAAACTCCGACGCGTAGAGAATTATGAAGAGAACCTATATATCCGCTTTGTCCAGGAAGTACGGTCGGGTCAGAGGAAGAAAAAGTGAAACCTTCAGTTTGTGCTAGAGCAAGGGGAACAATGAGTAGCACGCCTGTCCTCTTCCCCGGCTAACCTCTGGACAGCTATCCTGACGATTCCGTTGCTGAGTGCTACACAGGTTTTAAATGCATATCTATGTACGCCACTTGCGTGAAGTTTGAATCTCACACTTGATACACGGATAGATTTGAACCAAGTTCAACCTCTATTCAACCCGGTTGATATTGATACATGCACGCCACAGCTCGGGCCAGGACATACTTTGCTGGAGTCGGCTTCTCTTAAAGTCACCCTTTAAGTACAGAAAACAGAGCCAGCACCCTACCCCTGATGCGCAATCTCGGTAAAGTTATCAAAATAATTCCCCCACTCTTCCATCCTACGCCAACAATTAGCTACAACCAACCCGGATTTGCGCTGCAGACAAACGGCGTACCTGATGCCCTCCGGCGCATCCGTCCACATCGCGAGCGTATGACTGTCGACGAGGCTCATCATCTCGCCCAGTTCGCGGCTCACTTGCGTCGGGATCCAACCTTGCGCAGGTGCCGCCGGAACCGCGATGGCTGGTACGGGGGCGAACAAACTCGGCTCCGTCGGCAGCGAGGCTGAGTTGTGGTGATTGTGGTTAAAGGCCTGTGACACCGATGCCTGCTCGTCGCGCCATGCAGGCACCATCCCACTCGTCCCCATCGAGTCCAAGTTCGCTGCCAGCGGAAGCTGGCCAACGGAGGCCAGATCGGCCAGGATATCCCTATCTCGGTCAGTCGGCATCATTGACCCACGAATAAATAAAACCCACCATAGCAGACCTGCACCCTGCCACCTACGCAAAACGATCGAATCCGGCAGACTCTGTTCCAGCGTAACATCACTTACCGGTCCTCACAAAGCCTCACAACCTCCATACACTTTCGCACATTCGCAATCTCGCGGTTTGGATCCGAGACCACCCCCGTGCGTTTGACGCTCCACACGTTCAGCAGCAGCACGATTGCAGCCGTGAACGCCGGCATCTGCGCGAGATTCCACACTTAATGGCTAGTTCAGGAATAGAGAAGTAGACCCACCAGGTTAATCATATTCGGCACATTCCCCGCCCTGCGCCGCTGCACATCTACGACATTCGCACACGCGCGCGCCGCGTTCGTGCATATGGCCAGCGACGGCAAGCCCTATTAAAAGTCATGCATCAGTCATGTCCCAACGTAGGTGGTAGATAGGGAAGCCCACCGTCGGCGCATTCCGCAAAACCGGTATAAACCGCCTATGCACATAGATCTGCAGGTGGTAATACTTGCAATACAGCGCCACGGACTGGTGGAAGAACACCGTGTCGACGTCCTTGCGGTCGGGATCCCAGCGCAGGTGCGCGGGGATGCGCTCGTACCAGTTGTTCAGCGCCGAATCGAGTTCTGCCGCGAGCGTCTCCTCCAACGCGGCGTCGAGCGAGAAAGCTGCGCGGGTTTTGTTGAGGGGGTACTACGCAACATACGAGTTTAGGTGAGTTTAATGAAGGTGGGAAGAACGGGGCAGAAGAGACGTACAAAGATCTTGATACTGAACCCGAGGAGGTGGTTCAGTTTCAGTACTGCGTTGAAGAACGCGACCCGCGAGGGAACGCCGGGTGGCTGTTCGAACGGTCGCGTCGGGTGCTCCCAGAATTCGTCGTCGCACTATACGCTCAGCTGAGCAACCTCAACTCAAACGGGCAAAGCAGTGACTCCACACACACACCTCGATCGGCAACTCCACATCAAAACTGCGTTCATTTGTTCAATTCAGCTCGAACAACCAATGACACGACGCGAAACTCACTCGCTCTCCTCTATCGCACACGTTCTCCCCGTCCCCGCACTCATCAGGCGGTCCATATAAACCAAGACCCAGAACGCGCGCTTGCGCAGCTCGCCCTCGACGGAGGGCACCTCGTGCGCAGTCTTCCTCCGGTGCGCGCCGATGTCCTACGTTGCGTTCGCGTGAGATGGGGTATGCAAGTGTACAAACAGGCAGGACCACATACCTGCGCGAGCCGGAGCCCAAATCCGATGAGGGTCCAGCACGCTTGAGGGGCCGCCGAACCTTCGAGGAATTGTACGGCCAGCTGCAAAAAGGAACTACATCAAACCAACTGCACAGCTGAAAGAACCGGAACGTACACAGTAATACTGTAGATCATACAGCGTAGCCATGCCGAACATGCGGTTCGTCATATCTCGAACCTGGGTCTCGGGATTAGTCAAATCATCGAAAGAAGAAAGAGGTAGAGTTTTTACCTGATTGAACCACTGCCATCCGAACGCGATTCCGTCCGTCCCAATCGAGGCGTCAGAGCTCAGGCGACCGACCTCGGGGTCTGTGCTCCAGCGCGACGCGATGGCGCAGACGAGGAGGACGGTGGCGCCAAAAGCATCGTCTCTTTGTTATCGTTTGTGAGTTTTTTCAAGGCCAAGAACGAAAGGAGAACACACCGTAGATGCAAGCCGTCCGCAACGCCGCGCTCGAACGTCGGCCGGTGCAGCAGCGGTATGTACATATTCTGGTGTTCAAAATACAAGGCGATAAGTTCGGTCATCATGGTGAAGGGAGGAAAGTGCAAGACGCGTTCTGCGTGGGGATAGGCGCATTCCAACTGACATGAGTCAGAACTTGGCGAGTGCTGCGATGACGAGCACGCACCGGTTTGAAGCCCCAGTATTTCATACGGCGCGAGGTCCAGCCATGGCTCCTTGGGCCGAGGGAGGGCTCGGGTGCATACCCTCGACCCCACGCCTCCCCGCGCTGGACGTCGGCCTTGAGGTCGAGGGCGGCGGTGACGAGCCTGACGCCGGAGCCCTTTCCGTAAAATGTCTCCGAGCGCGGGTGATTGAGGGAGAGTTCTTCGAGCTGAAGATGAAATTAATGAGTGCCGCGGAAATGAAGCGACATGACCCACATTTCGCGCGAGATCCAGATGGATGAGGTCGTCTCCATGTGGCGCGGGTGGTGGTAAGGAAAAGGCATGCAGCCTGGCGCGCATGAGGTTGAGCGTCGCAGTCTGGTTGTCTTCCGCGCCACTTGTCGCCACAGGAGTCACCACGAAATCGCTGTTCTTGAAGTGCGCAGCAGCGAGCTCGGAGCGAAGCTGTCGTATGAGCGCCAGCGACTGGTCGAGCTGCTCCTCGAGCGAAGCCACATAGGTCTTTGGAGGGGCGCGTTTAACTGCAGCCTCGAGATAGGTACAGTCGAAGCTGGCCTCCACGCAGGTCGTACACCGGCTACCGGGCATTTCTGGTCCATCGCACCGAATCTTTTTCTTCCTGCATATGTCACAGGCGCGCTGAATGCGGCGCCGCTTCCCGCGCAAAGCTGGCTTCTCCTCGTCGGACGACATGGGGGGCTTGGGTTGAACGTGGAAGCAGAAAGAAAGGCAACGTCAGCATTCGGGTAGCATCCACCAAATCATGATGCAGTGTGCCGCCAGTGATCCGGCGGCTCACACTGTCCACCGTGTAGGTTCAACCTCTCGGCTCGAAGTTTTCATCCAGATGAACCACTGATTTCAGGCAGGCCATGAGGTAATGTCTTCTTGGCTCAAACCCACTGGAACCTTCTAAACAGAACTACAACACACTACCTCGTACCTCGGTAACTGGAACCACTGACCGGGTTCCAACACACAGGCTCACAGCCGTGAGCTAACCTGCTTTTCTGAGTGTAATACTAACAGTAGTCCTGCTGTTGAAATAAACCTGCGTCGTTCAAGGAGGAACGGTGCTACAAGTCAACCATCCGTTTCGTTTTATTTGCGACGTGAGCGGTCGTGCCGCGAGTTGTTTTCACTGCGAATATGAGTCTAACGTCCTCCACAGTAGTTTGAGACCCACGGTCCCTGGTTCAAAAAAAATACTTCCTGAAGCAACCTCCGCCGACCGCTGCCGAAACGGCCGGCATGATCCTCGCTCTTACAACACAGAGGGCGGTCTTTGAGTGGCACGCAAGCCACGCTGCGACCACAATGAGCCCCACCGAATGTGCAAATTGCGGGACTCCAGCTTCTTCCCGGTGCTCAGGATGCATGGATGCGCCAGAATAATGTGTTTGTTTGATGGGACACGACGCGCTCGAGTCTCGTGATGGCAAGTCACACTGTGACACTCTTTGTTGGCGACCACCACCACCGAAAATCTCTCCTCTGCTCCAGCCATGGCGGCTCTATGCGAGGCGCCTGGATTCTGTTTCACTTCCTCGCTTCTCCCCTCCGCTTCACAGACAGAGGACCTGCTGCACCGTCTCCGCACTTCAGTCCCCACCGAATTTTTCCGCATTTGCGTCAGATTGTCGCCTCCACGCCCTCCGCTCTGGCGCAGTACGATACAGAAATCGACAAGCTTCAGCAGACACTCAAACGCCTCAGCTCCGAGAGGAATTCGTTGCAAATCCATAGCCACAGATGCAGCAGTCTCATGGCGCCTATCCGGCGTATCCCCCCAGAAGTTCTGGCCCAGATATTCGACCTCTGCGCCTTGGATCAGGTACCCTTCGCCGACGCCGACGCGAGTCTCCCGGACGATCCAATCTTCCGCGCATCGCAAGGGCATCTTGCGCCGTTGTCGCAGGTGTGCTTCCGCTGGTACGAGACTGTGCTGGGCACGCCGTGGCTTTGGAGCATAATCGAGGCGGACTTGGTCACGGAGCCCTACGCCAGCTTGGATGGCATTTCGCGCTCCCTTGAACGGTCGGCCCATTGTCCGTTGGTGATCAGAGCCGTTGCTGCGACACTGGATGCGACTACTGCCCTGGAGCTACTCGCGCAACATTCCAACCGATGGTGTAGCGCCGAACTCTTCATTTGAGGTCCGACCGCAGACTGTCTCTCATCCATCAAGGGGAACCTTGCACTTCTTCGCCGCCTCGACGTCGACGGATGGGAGGAGGAGCCGCACGACCTTTTCGAAATCGCTCCAATGTTAACAGACATTGTACTGGCGTCTCCGGGATTCGTCCCGAAACTTCCTTGGATTCAGTTCCAAACGGTGGCGTTCAACGCGGCCAGAGCAAGTATTAACGAGGCTCTGGAAATCATGGGTCTTTGCCCACCCCATTGCGCCTTCGATCTACTGCACCTGGATTTTTCCGTTTTGACCGCTGGCAGACCAATTACCTCTCAAATATGGAGCCTCCAGCTCTCAGGTTGGGACGATACCTCGGACGACTACTCCCGCAGCGTCCTTGGCCACGTCATGGACATGTTAACACTTCCCTGCCTCCGTCGCCTCGTTTTCGCTCCCTTCGAACTCATACCGTGGCCAACAAAGCAGTTCCCCACATTTGCCTCGCGCTCCTCGCTGTGCGACACTTTGACGCACCTATCGCTTCAGAGAGTGGTGATAACCGAGTCCGAACTCGTCGAATGCCTATCCCACACGCCCATTCTGTTGGAGCTCACCATCCACGATGTCCACCGACGCCTCCCGCATCCCGACCACATCCTCGTCACCGACACCCTCCTTCAACGCCTCACCGCGACACCCGATCCCCTTGTCCCGCGCCTCTCCATCCTCACGATGGTCTCGTTCCTCGCATTCGACGACCCCGTTCTACTGGACTTCGTCACTGGGCGTTTGGTCTCTGGACGCACAGCTGAGGCCCCGTTCCGTCTCAACCTGTTCTGGCACGCGCATGCCGCGCGCCCACTCGCGTCGTCCGTTGCGGATCGATTGTCGGAATTCCAGGCGGCGGGCGAGCTTGGATGGCTGCATGACGAAGATGATTGAGGGTGCTTGGTTCCGTGTGCGTGAATTGCTTCTCCTCGCAGTTGATCTCAGAACTCAATTCCAACAGGGATTGGCTTCAGCTCTGACTTTGTATGTTCGAATCCATGCATATAAATCTCAGCGTGTTTGAATCTCGACTGCCTTTTCCAACTCAAGTGCCAATGTCCCAAGACGAGTTCTTCCCTCACTTCCCCTTCTGACTGACTCTTCTAAGTGTTACAGTACCATGTACCTACTTTTCAATGCCTAAAATCGTGCGTGCCTCATCAATTTCTTTCCCCGCTCAGCACAATCAATCCGGAGTCTGATGGCCTTTACTTGCAGGTTTTTTCGTGAGCAAAAAGAAACACAAATTCGAACCTAACTCTGAGCGCCCATTTTTCCCACCGTCGGAGACCTCACACCCTCCTGGACTGGATTCAAC
The DNA here is from genome assembly GCA_029281495.1 of Mycena filopes. NCBI lineage: Eukaryota > Fungi > Basidiomycota > Agaricomycetes > Agaricales > Mycenaceae > Mycena > Mycena filopes. Next base: position 1,456,928 of record JARIHR010000018.1, on the reverse strand, counting down.
CAAGGCTTCAATGCTTGGGATGTTGTCCGGATCCGCCTTCTCTGGATGGGTCACGATTCACGGTTGCGTTATTCTGCGTCCTCATTCTCGTCGATTCTTCACCTTACATTCTTGCCTTGCATATGCGCTTTCGGTCAGCGTCGTGGAGAGAGACACTGCCGACTCCGCCGAGTCCGCAAATTCATTCATTCATTCATTCATTGTGCCATTATAGTGCGCGCGGGCCCCTTGGGGCCCATGTAGAGTCCGCAAATTAAGGGGCGAGTCACCGATCATTCTCAGGCTCCCGACGGGGGTTTCACCCAAATTCACACACGGAACGCCCGTATTGTGCATGCTCGGCGCGCCCACTGATCGCCACTTTTCACTCTCTCCCCCATGTCGACCCCCATCCGCCAGCTACTCGAGCTCATAACCAAGTCCGTAGAAACACTGGAGGCCGCCTGCGACGCCTCTGGAACGACCATCCCAGACCTCCATGCACCGTTCGCCCCGCCCTCGGAGGCCTTTCGCGCCAATCCGGCCGCGGCTGAGGCGGCGAGCATCATCAGCGCTGCGGCCCTCCAGCTGGACGCAATCTTAACCCCACCGCACATATCCTTGTATCGCATCGTCGGCGGGGTGGGTTTCATCCTCGTAGACTCGGTGTGCGGTCCTGTTGATGCATTCATTCCTGCAACAGCACTTCAAGTCTGCGGCGATTCGTATCTGTCTCGAGTCTGGAGTGACGGAAATACTCCGCGAGGCGGGACCCCAGGTTCGTCAGACAAACGGCGGCAATAGCTTCTGACACCGTCTCTAGGGAATTCACGTCAAGGATATCGCGGCGAAGAATGGTCAGGACCCCGAGAAATTGGGTGCGTAGTTCATTAGCACATCCGGGATTCACTCATACGAGAATCGCTGCACAGCGAGGTTCATTCGCTACCTGGCGACCCACCATGTCTACCGCGAGGTGGCGCCAAACGTCTTCACGAACACACGCATTTCGAGCATGTTGGACACGCTCAAGCCAAGCAAGGAAATTCTAGCGGAGTATGTTGTCGTTGTTCTTTATCGGTTCCCTTTTCTCCTCTCAAACTCAACTCTCTCAGCCCGGAGCACAAGCATGAAGGAACCATGGGGCTCGCTGCTCTCGCATCTCACCAGTCAGTCCAGGCATTGCCTCCGCTGCATCCTCTCACTCATCCACTTCGGTAGCCTCGATGAAGCGTTCAAGGGAACCGCCTACTCCTGGGAGACTCTCGCCGACGAGTCCACTCGTCTCTCGGGAGATCCAGCGGCTTCACCCTTCGCGCGTGCGATGGGTCGCAAGGAGACGCTGTGGACCTACCACGCCCGTCCCGAGGAGAAATTTCGCCAGCAGCGGTTCAACATCGGGATGCAGGGCGTGGAGGCCTTACAGCCTGCTGATGCGATCCTCAAGGGTAGTAGTAGCATTCTACGTGAGCTCTGTTCCGCCGCTCACCGTGTTGGCCGATAGCATACAATTGGAGCACCGTGCCCGCCGATTCGCTTGTCGTTGACGTCGGCGGAGGCGTGGGGACGTCCTGTCTGCCGCTCGCGGCGAAATTCCCCGCGCTCAAGTTCGTCGTTCAGGACTTGGCCGGCGTGGTCGCGCAGGAGGAGCAGGTGAGAATCTGTCTCTTGTCCTCGCGCCTTCGAACTCATTCGAATTTGCTCAGGTCTGGGCGACGAAGATGCCCGCGGCACTTTCGTCGGGACAGGTAACGCTACAAGGTGCACCCCACCCTCTCTGTTTATGAGAATGCCAATTAAATCGCTTGCTTAGTTCACGACTTCTTCGCCCCCCAACCCCAGACCAACGCCGCAATATTCCTGCTCAAGCAAATCACACACGACTGGTCGGACGAATACTGCGTCAAGATCCTCCGGCGCCTCTGGGACGCGGCGACACCGACTACTACACTCTTGCTGCTCGACAGCATCGTCCCCCTGGCATGCCGCGACCCCGCCGGCATCGCCGACGGCTTGAAGGAGGCGCCCGAGCCCCTACTCGCGAACTACGGCGGCGTTAACGATATGGCGTACAACGCAGATATGGCGGTGCGTCTGTTTGGTCTTTTCTTTTCTTTTGCAGGGCGTGAACTGTCCTGTAGATGTTCTTGCTGTTCAACTCGCAGGAGCGCACGCGGATGCATTTAGAGGAGCTTTTGTTGCGCACGGGGTGGAAGCTCGTTGCGGTACACCGCCAGCCGGGGGATAGCACCTTCCTCCAGTGTGTTGAGGCGACGAAGATCTCTCGGTGGCCTAAGCTCACAATTTAGCGTACTTGTCCATATATTTGGGAATTCTCCTTACTTGCGAGAACTTTGTCTCCCACATTTTGAAAGTCCGCTCGGCTTTACGGCAATCGCCGGCTCGGCTTGATGTCCAACTTGTGTCAAACCTAAGCTGTGCCAGTCACATGTGACAACCTCCTCCTCTTCCGACTTCCATGCCGCTCACACCACTCACTCGCCAGGAAATCCTGGACTTGTTACTGCTCATGAGTGTCGAGATCTCTCCCCGAACCAAGATCAACGACGAAAAGCTGAACAAGCTCCTCAGTCAAGTTCTCGACAGCAGTCAATATCTCTCCCGAGTCTTGCCGGACCCACCGCTTATCCCTGCGTCTTTCCCGCTGTGGAAGGAGAGCGCGGAGGGCGTGGCTCTCGGTAATGCGATTGGTCGTAGCAACGCCGACGAAGCAAGCTTTAACGAGCGCTCCCGCGCACAGGGGAATATGGACCCGATTCCGATGCACACGAACGCTTTTCGAGACCTTCGGCACAGTTTGCAGAGCATTGCGTCTCATGTCGATCGAGGATACACCCGCTACGCATTTCAGGATCCCGAAATGACCTCAGATATCAGACTCAATGTGCGTCTAGTCTTCGCGACAAGGAGGAATGTCTCACCTTATGTATGTTCGCAGGTTCTCGAAGTCCGCGCGTTTGATACAAGCACGCCAATTCTGGTCGTTCAATACCGCCACTACATTCGCAAGGGGCGTCTTCAGCCGTGGGCTGATGCGATGCTCGCCACGACGTTGAAGGAACAGCACCTGTTGCTGAGACTGCTCAAAAGGAACCGGAAGCGTATCGATTCTTCGTATCAACCGAACGGGGTAGGGATGGAAAGTGACTTTGATCTCTCGTTTTTGTTGCCTGTTGGGTAAGTGTTTCTGCTGTGCTGTAACTCATGTGGTTATGAACTGACACGCTCGTAGACCCCTCACTGCAAAAGATCGCGGCAAACACAGCACTATCGAAGGTTGCCCAAATTGCGGCGAAACTGCCGGAGATTTCAAGCGCTGCGGACGTTGTCTCGCTGTCTCGTACTGCTCCAAGGGTGAGTAAATTCAGCGCCATTTTTCGTTTGTTTGCCCCTAACATCCTGCGTCCAGGATGTCAAACCGACCACTGGAAAACCCATCGCTCAGCATGCAACTCCGTAGCGTCCGGAACATGGAAAGAGATCACCGTCAGGCGCCCGTCTTCGTGGCACCTCAACCGTTACGACGTCGCGGGCCACCCAGAGATCCACGAGCGCAGTCTCGAATACCTCAAGAAAACGCCGCCCGAAAACGCACACGGGAAGCTGCCCTTCATCGTCAAGGTGCAGTTGGCGGCAGCCAATGCGAGTAATCTCCCCGCCGTCATCGGGCAGAGGGTGGACCCGAGGGCGCGGGACGGGCAGTCGATGTTGATATATGACCGGCAGGCGTCGATAGAGGTTGGGATGGAGAGAGCCAGCGCCGACCCGGCGGAGTTCGAGGCCATCGCTGGACTGGTGCAGGAGAAGGGGTTTCGTGGGCTGCGGCTCTTTTGCTGGGCTACTAGGTCGGGGGACTGGACCTTGCGTATTTGCATGGACCACTTCCCGGAGGAGCAGAAGTGGTAGTATGACCTCGGAACTATATGGATCAAGTGCGAAATGTGAGGCTTGAACGCCGTTCATCTATTATACGCACGGCCTCACACCCGGTTTCCGCTCTCAATCTTTATTGTAAAGACTTGGACCCCATTCGTATTTCTGCTCCATTCACCAGCACGGCGAGGCAGGGTTGGGACATAACAACATTTACAATTCCGGGAGTCCCGACCACGTAACTGGCGACAAGGTCGTCTCCCCGGGGAGGCCTCCTAGCGCAGCGAATGCGTCCGGGCTCAGCGCAATGTCCTGCGGGCCTCCTGCGTCGTAAGTGCCGCTGAGGACCACGGTGGTGTTCAAGCCGTTGACTGAGGGTCCGCCGGGTAAGTGAGGACTGTTCGCACACGGTGGGGAAACTTACAGCTGAGCTGGATTTGGAAAAGGCAGCAGACGGCGGTACTGACAATGGCGCTGGGGATAGCAATGGTGAAGGGTCCAGTCTCGGCCCCGCACACGCAGTTGCTGGTGTCAGAGAATCCGCGGTGGGCTGAGTAGCGTACGCGCGTTAGAAAGATGCTGAGGCAGGGGAGGCAGGACGAACCGGTTCCCATGAAGGGACCTCCGCCCAGAGTGCCGGACTTGCCGTCTTGTCCTTGCGACACAACGCTATGAACGTAGCCCGTAGCGACGAGGATGGCGGTGAAGAGAGTCTTCGTGAACATCTGCCTGGGTAATTGGTTCAGGTGAGTGAGGTGAAGTTGAACGGGGATTATATACCGCGGTAGACTGGGAGTCCATGGGGAAAGCGGGTTTGGGGAATTAATCGTCAGCCCGCGATGCCCAGCGGCATTCGACGATTCTATTAGGGACGGCGGGAGTTGATCGTCGGCCAGGGTAGTATTGAATGCAAGGTTCGGAATGCTTCCCTGGCGGTGAATGGCGGAGGTCTGGCTCGAATGGTACTCACAAGCAAGGGTGGATATTGGCCGCAACGGCGATCTCGCGAATACTGTATAAAGCTACAGCGCAGTTGACTAACGGCTCTGCGACTCGCCCTTCAGGCAGTTCAAGCCGAATGGATGCCCCGGCTCGGACATCGTTCGAGTTCCGTCTCAACAATGGGGTAGTCAACCGTCTGGCCTCGTGGCGGAACCATACTCGTACGGCGTCATGAAACGGGGCCGTGCGTCCCTGGACGGGGAATGCTTGATCGGCAAACTGGGTCAGCTTTCACCGAGATCAATGCTAGGATTTCACCGACACTCACCACAGTTCAAAGGCGAGCATGAAGTAATTCAAAGGGAATATTGCAATGTCCTGAAGGAACGCCCGGGCCCTCCGAGTGGGAAGGACCAGCCTCGCAAAGCGGTTGACCGAAGGTTTCGTAATACGCGCATGGGAAAGGACTTTTTCTCTGCGTAGTCTTGTACTCTCCCTTATTCCAATCCAATAAATTTGCTTTCCACTGATACCTGGCGCGGTGAACTGGCACTTTCGACCTCTCCATAACTTCAATTTATTCTTTGGTAAACGCTTGTTTCATGGCCTCGTCTACTACTCGCATTCCACATTCGCACCTCGCATGCACCACTCTGACATATTATTCCTCCTGTCCGCTTTCGCGGCCATGAATCGCTATTTGAACATTCTCACGATTTTTCACTACCTAGACTCAGTCGACTCTGCCCGACTCAGTCCATTTCCAATCATCGACCATTTTTTTTTTCACCCGATCCATGAGTCTTTCAACCCATTCTCTTCAAAACAGACGCCGCACCAGATAATGCCGTATCTCGAACGTTGTCATTTTAACCACACTTCACGACTGGAGAGTACACATAAGTGCGTATGATTCCCACAGTTCGGGCAGATTACTCTATTTGTCCCAGCGTGGCACCCTCTGAGACGCGACGCCATCACGTGGCGTACTCGATTTTTTTTACCGTCTTTGTCTTCTCCTCGACCATGCCAGCAACGCATCACCCAGCCGCGACCCACTTGGCCGAAGTTCTCCATCTCACTGGGTCCTCCTCATTCCTGCTTGGCCCCGGCGATGCTGCTCGTTTCGACCAGGAGGTTATTGCTCCAATTTCCTTCGTGTCCCATTTTTGAAAAAGGCCACAGATGAACGACGCGTACGGGAAGGCGATAGAGGAGGGTCAAGACGAGATTCTCATCGTATGTTAAAGCGACCGCAAGAGGGTCCACTTCCTTACTGGCTCCACAGGCCAGTTTCTCCGCGCGGTTCCTCGCCGCGCTGGTCGAGTCGTACAAGTCAGCCCCGCACATCATCACACCGTACGTGACGATGCTGCGCGCGCTCATGGACTCGGGGTACTTTGCAAAGTTGATGCGCGGCCCACTGGGCTGCGACCTATATCGAGTGCACGCGGAGCGGGTGGCCGACTTGGATTTTGCTGTCGATGCGGTGAGCCGGCCCATTCATTCATTCTTGCTGCCTCATATAAACCCTTGCCAGAAAAACGCGGAGGGGATGGAAGGCGCGATCGTGATGTTAGTTTTCTTGATGGTTTGTGAGTTGCGTTGCGTTGTCTCTTTCTTCGTGCCGCTCAAGTCTGTGTCTAACGTAGATTCCGTGCACTACCGCAAAAACATCAAACCGCTTTCCGATGCCACCAAAAACAAGCTCATCGCGGTCTTGGCCGCTGTCCAGGACATTTACGAGGACCAGCTCCACCAGACCGGCATCCCGAAAGGCGCGATGCCTGACCGCAGAGCGCTCAGTCTCCAAGTGTGATCCCCGTTTTTTTCGCATTGCTTTATTACATAGTGCTGAATATACACAGGCCGTCTACGTGAACGCCCGCGAGTAAGCTACCCGTCTTTCCAGAATCAAGTGAACACTAACTCTCCGGATCCTTGCAGTGGGGAGCTCTTCCTCCGCGGCGAACTGACGAGCGACAAGATGCTCGGCGCAGTCGGGCGCATGATGCCCTGGGTCACCTGCGGCGGGTACGACACCGGCTGCTGGGCCAAAGGGAAGCAGAAGGGCCGCCTCGGCTGTGGGCGATGCGAGACGCAGACGTATTGCTCCAGAGGTTAGTAGTCTCATCTACTCTACTAACACTAAACTCACGACAACGACGATTGCAAGAGCACCAGAAGGCAGATTGGCCGAGTACGTGTCCATATTCGACGTTTGTCGGGATGATTATTGACGATGGGGGTCTGCAGAGCACAAGCATTCGTGCTTCGAGACGGCCTACTGAGATGAAGCGCCGGTTAAAGTTTTTGAATAGCGTGTTGCAATTCAGGCCGTCATCTTGATCCAATGTACTCACACCTGCCTCGAATGAGAGCGTCTCAGCCCAGATTGAATCAAATGACGCTCAATACTCACGCAGACACTTTCAACCAAGGATATACAATCAATTCACCGCAAACCCAAAACCCTACGCAACCAACCCATAAACCTTCCACGCCCACCCCCACTTACCCCCCTCCCTCCGATCGATATCCGCGTTATTCGCCAAATCGTCGGGCCCCTCGACGTGCCGCCCCGTGTCGACGTCGATGTCGAGCAGCGCGGGCGTCCCTGTGCGCTTGAGGAGCCGCCAGAGGACGTAGAGGAGCGCGAAGAGGGGGAGCTCAACTGTGGGTGGTTCGTTAGGTCAAGGTCAGACACTGTATAAAAAGGAAGAAAGAAGGAAGGGAGAACGCACTGTAGTCTGAGACGAACGAGATCTTATCGAAGCCGCCCTTCCACGCTGACCAGCCTTGGACTGCAGTTGTCGAGGAGTTGAACTACATGAGTGGGGAAAAGGAAGGAGGGAGGGAGGGACACGCACGGAGGATGATAGCGGATGTGGAGAAGACGACGGCGGGGGCGGCGAATCCGCCGAGGGGGTTGGGGAACTTGAGTTCCGAGATTTTGCGCCCTTGGGCGACCCAGGCGCGCCGGAAACGCCAGGAGGAGACACCGATGCACCACCAGGCGATCTAGAATTTGGGCAGACGCCGTCAATATAGGTTCATGGGAAGGAGGACAAGCATGTGTGTACTTGGTTGGAAACCTAACAGGCAACTGAATTAGCGACCAAATGGGTGCATGGTGCGGGTAGTATGCGACTCACACCAACGAGATTTTGCGCCCACGTCCAAATTTCACCCGCCCCGCCCGGGAGGAACGACGCGCCAAAGAAAATCAACGACACAGACGCAACCGCGAGCACCGCAACCCAAGGCACGCCGTTCCGATTCGTATGCAGGAACACCCGTGGCGCCTGACCAATTGCAGAGAGCCCGTAGACGACGCGCGCGCCGGCGAAGAGCGCGTGGTTGCCGGCGGAGATGACGGAGGTGAGGATGACGGCGTTCATGAAGGATCCGCCGGCTTTTGAGCCCGCTTGCGCGAAGACGAGCGTGAAGGGGGAGGTTGCGGTGGTTTTGGTGGATAGGCCGGGGAAGTTGTACCTAAGCAAGTAGGGGATGGATACGTTAATGAATTGGTTGAGTGAGGATGCGGAGATTGGGAGGAGAGGACGCGACGCACGGGATATCAAAGCCGATGAGGATGACCGTGAGGACGTAGAATATGAGGATGCGGAAGAAGACGCGGTTGATTACGCGGGGGACGTTGCGAGTTGGGTTGCGTTGCTCGCCCGCACTGTGAGAAAACGACATCAGTAGATGAAGAGAGGCAGGTGAGAGAGTCGACTCGCGTGATACCAATAGACTCGGTTCCTCCATACGCAAATGACGCGGTCACGAAGAGAGACGCAAACCCGCCAAAGCCTCCCACAAACGGTGCGTCGTTGAGCGTCCAATACTGGTGGCGCATGTTCAGCAGCAGAGCAAAGGAGCGGTGAGAAACGGACCTTTGCGCCGATGTATTCATGTGTAGTATTGCCCCCAGCATTCACAGCGATACCGAGGAAGAAGAAAATGATGATGGAGATGACTTTGAGCTTTGGACGAATCAGCACCAAGGAAAGCACGGGAAGGAGATGTAGCCCTACCGAGGACAGCCAGTATTCTAATTCCCCATAGGCCTTCACGTGTATGAGGTTGATGACCACGATGAAGGCGAGGAAAAACAGCGACGGGAGCCAGACGAGGTGGCCCGACGGCTGGAGTGATTCCGTTCAATTTAAGGTACAAGGGCAGAACCTAAACACATACGATCCAATACTCCATCAACAGCTGCGCGGCCGTGAGATCCCCCGCGGTCGAAATTGCATCGTTGAACGCGTAATTCCACCCAATACTAAACCCGAAGGATTCATCCACAAATCGCGCCGAGTAAGTCGAGAAGGATCCCGCCAGTGGGAACTCGGTGGCCATTTCGCCTAAGCAGAGCATCACCAGAAACACAACGGCACCGACGAGCGAGTAATTCAGGAGGAGTGAACCGGGGCCGCCGGTGGCCAGTGCGCGGCCGGTACCAAGGAAGAGGCCGGTACCGATGGACCCGCCGATGGCGATCATGGATACCTGCAAGAAGTCAGCTTCTGCGTGCGACTCGGGGAAAGAAAAGAAGAGGAATTACCTGACGCGAGGAAAGCGCACGATTCAGGTGCTCGGCGGATTCTGGCGGGGTCGCGAGGCTTGCTACGGATTCTTTCTCGGGATCATGGGCCTTTTCGACGGGGGAGGAGGACGCCATGGTGGACGAAGCGCGGTGAGATGGGGGGAGAGAAGAGAAGACCGACGCCGAAGAAGCGCGCAAAGGCGTGATTTGACAAGATTTGGCGCGAGTGATCGTCACAGAGATCGGCGTTTCGGAAGGAGGCAGATCCTTACATGCCCTCACTTGGCGCGATTTGTTGGCGAGAGCCCCCAGTGATTTGTATGGTTGGGATCGACGCGATACTGCGCTGCTAGCTCACTGAAGGTGCACCATTATTTCGTCAAGAAAAAAGAATCTATTGGATGTGTTAGCAAGATTAGAAAAGATCTCAACCAGACTCTGAGTCTGGTTCGAATCTGAGACTCGGAGCTTAGCCAGTCGACTGTAACTCCACATCGCCGCACTCCGTATCCGACGCAAACCGGAGCTGCGTATTATTGGTTCGAGGTCGAAATCGAAGTCGTCCATCAGTGGTTGTTGTCTGGGCTGGGCCAGTCATGGTCGGCGCGGTGTGTCCCATACCGACGCGCACGACGATCAACGTCGGGGCGATGTTCTGCGTTTGATTGGATTAAAGCTATGAGGAGGACGAGGTAGGTGCGGAACGTACGACGAGTTGACTGATCGTCCCGTGGGAGAGGTAAACGGCGGTCTGCGGAAAGTAGTATATCAGCCACAGATAATTAGAAATCAAGGCAGGAAGAAGAACGTACGGGATGCGAATCCTGTATGGAGAGAGATACGACCTGGAAGATGAGCCCGCAGCAGTAGATCGCGCCGGATTCGAGGCTGCGGCGACAATAATCAACTTCAAGTCAAGGTTGAATTGAGTCTTGGATAAGACTGACATGATCGCGATCGCGGCGTTGTACTGCGACGTGGACTCCAAATCGTGTCCAAGCACCTCCCGCTGCTTTCGGGTGACCCACCAGATGCGGCCCGCTAGTTGTGTATCAGCGAGAAAATCACTTGGAGGAAAAGGAAGATGCGGGAGCCGACCTGTGAGCGTCATCAAGACAAAGTTGGTGAGCAAGTTGAGGGTGAAGACGATGCGAGGGTCGATGTGGGCTGGGCCGCGGGAGTAGTCTTGGTCGTAAGATGTCACGTAGCCGGTCGCTGTACAGTAGTAGGTGAATATTCGTCGGAGGAGTGGAAGGAATCAGCAACCTAGGGTACCGCACATGACGAGCATCGGCGCGATGATGTATATTTTTGACGGGCGCCCCAAGACGAGATAGCATCTGTAAACCTGCGAGGCATGGGCAATTATGTCGATGGGTGCGTATAGCGAATACACACCAGGAGACCGTCTGTGATTACACTGGAGCACGCACAAATCAGCATAATGCCTGGAAGCGAGAACCAAAGACATACGTGTTCGTGACGAGAACCAAGTCCTGCGTCAATACCAACGCCCAATAGAGCTGCTCGAGGGCCGCGGGATGCGACGGATCGAGATGTTGCGTGCTATCCGTGATCACAATCGCCAACAGCTTCAACGCCAAAGAGGAGCTGACGAGGTGGAGTGAGAATTGCACCGTCGCCAGAACGCCCATCGCCGCAGTTAAGATGAGCAGCGTCGTCCGGCCGGGGGCCTTGCGGCGATGGAGTAGATGCAGCGCGATTAGGAATAGGACGACGAAGATGCCTGGGGAACGATCAGCTTCAAGGGGTTGGCGTGAGCAGCTGTCATTTTTTTACCGTAGAACAAAGTCGTCGTCTACTGTATCATTTCGACCAAAGGTTCAGGTGACGGGTGACGAACACCCGTGAACTGAACGATTTTGGTGTCGGTGACAGTGACAAGCAGCTTTTGTGGCCGAATTAGGCTGAAAAACAGCAAAAAAATCCGTCCGGCACTTGCCGGACGTCCGTATATGGGAATTTTCGCTGATTGCCGATCAATGAACAACTTGTTCAGTGAACAATCGTGGTGACGGGTGACACCCCGTGAACCTTTGGTCGAAATGATACAGTAGTTGCGGGTCAGGCTTGATTTAAAATAGAGCAATCGATCCGCGAAAGCTCACCGTCGCCGTGTAAACCTCGTCCTGCAAATTTTCCCAGTAGTTTTCGAACGTGACGGCGTCGACCGAGTACTGTACTATTTCGACCAAAGGTTCAGGTGACGGGTGACGGCCACCCGTGAACTGAACAGTTTTGGCCCTGGTGACGGTGACAGAGAGCTTTTCTGGCCTAATTAGGCTGAAAAACACGAAAATTTTGCGTCCGGCGCTTGCCGGACGTCCATATATGGCAATTTTCGGTGATTGCCGATCAATGAACAGCTTGTTCAGTGAACAATAGTGGTGACGGGTGACACCCCGTGAACCTTTGGTCGAAATAGTACAGTAGGATGAAGCCATGGTATGCGGGGAAGGGGGGATTAACGGAGCGCGGCTGTTGTGGGGACTTCACCTGTCGCGAGGCGCTGCAGATGAATGAAAGGCAATCCGGCGAGTCCCATATGGTCGAGGCAGTCCCATGGTCTGATGGAGTGAGTAATGGCTTCTCTACAGCTTCTCGAAAGGCCCCGGAACTTGGGTCTATGAAGGATTGCGGACGCAAAACTTGAAGGTTTCAAAGGCAAGTCAAGGGAATTTGAGACACCGGTGACCCTGCAAAACGATTTTCGAACGCAAATCCGCGGGAGGGGCATCTGGGGGCAAGCGAATGGTCCGTGCACTGGCAGCATGTGGCTCGAGCCTTGCAGCGAGAATCGAAGCTTCGGTGGCATGAAGTCGCCGATATCTTACAGTAGAGCGTTGGTAGAGCGAAAAGGCTGTGGCTTCTTGAGCAGAGAGAGCGCGAGGAACCTGGCCGGGATTTAGTATGGTGGCAAGACGAGAGGCTCTCTGTAAACAGGCGACAACAACGCGTCTCTGTTGAGTCACCGTCACACTTGTGACATCGCCTCGTCTCTTTCTTCCGAAACCACCACCAGTGGTCCACCACCGTTCCCAGCTTGATACCCAGCGAAGTCACCTCCCCCCCGAGCCTTTTCAAATCCCTACAGACCATCCTACGGGATATCTGGCCGTGGCAAAAGTGGCACGCCCATTCCAAAAAGCTGACTCGCCGCCCCTAGGCTCTACGGTCTCGGACAAGTCTTGGAAAAGGCGGAGCCCAACATAAAAAAATCTTTAGGTACCTTGCAAAACCCCCGTGTCGCCGTTCTCCGCTTATTGTAATGTATCACAAATTCGAAGCCTGGCATCCGTCCGACGTCGTCTCGTTTGCCGTGGAGGTGTGTCTCGGGCCTCATATCCCCAGAGCCTGAAACGCGCAATGTCTTTGGCATCTTTCTCTGGAACGTCATCCGCGACTCTGTCATCTACACCGAGCACGCCAATCGGTACGTGGTCGTCGCCCCGACCAGTTCCCTCTCTTCGCCTTTAATCCTCTTCTTCGTGCTCATCATCTCTGGCAGACGCCCGATGCCCTATCCTCACTGGCACCCATCCATACAACAAGACCGCACTCGACGGCATTTATGCCCCCAAGCGCTCCGACCGTACCCTCCACGGTTTCGGGGGATTAATCTCGGTGTGACAAAATTTGGACTCAGACTTCCTCATTCTTGCGTACGCGCCACCGTTCAGTGGATGAGCTGGTACGTCCTCCATTGGCGAATCTAAGACACCCTAGATCGCTAAATTCCCTCGCTAAGAATCTGGAAATCAGGATAGCACTCATGCATAGGTCAACGTAACAATTTCTCGACGGTGCAAAATACATCGAAGACAAGACTACGACGCCAATAGCTGTCTGGCAAGCGAGCCGTGCTGGTCAAGTCCTCTCAGCGACCCTGAGAACGAACAATCAGTGAGCGAACCAACTTGAACAGAAATGCGCTGCTCACGATGCACACGTCCCCTCCGCTTGGCGGTGATAAACGCCTCCGCAAGCACCCAGTATCCTCCCGCCCCAGTCGCGACGCGCAGCCAGTCCCCACGGTCCCCCGTCTGCCCCATAAACATGAATCGCTCGTCGTCATCTGCCACCGCTACCTCAGTCAGGCGAGACCGCGAGACGGGGCCCCCGACGAGGAAGAGGATGCACACGAGCTGGCCGTGGGTGGTTGAGCGGAGCCAGGTGCGCAGCGTCGTGTATTGCGGGACGGACGCGGGGTGGAGGGCGATGTGCGTCAGGCGCGCAGGGAGCGCCATTCCCGTCCCCAGGGCGAGCGCCGTCGGGGTGTCGAGGAGTTCGAGGTGCGTGAGGTGCTGGAACATCGGCCGCGTCCAGTCTAGTGTGCGGGGGAAGAGGTCGGTAACGAAGAACGCCACCTGCTCGAGGTGGTGGAGGGATTCCAGGGCAAGAAGGTGCGCCCGGGGGTCGTGGTCGTACGGCGTGTAATACAGGTGCGTGAGAGAGGAGCAGGCGGCGAAAATGGTGGATACGGTGGCGGACTCCAAGTAGGATTGGAGGAAGAGGTGCCGGACGGATGCCGCGAAGAAGGAGTGCGGTTTCGTCGCAATTGCGTGGATGAATACCTCTACGGGCATCACTGGGATACCTTGCATTTGGCGGACATGGTTTACAAAGGGCGAGGTTACAAAGACAACTTCATAGAGGAGAGGTTCGACCCTGTGATGGCTTTGGATCAGGGATAAAAAACACAGATTTGAGAAGTGTTCTACCATTGCTTGACGCGCCAACATACTCGCATGAAGGTAGGAATGCTGGTGCGGTGCGTTATTGCGGCGAACTCGAAGATGACCCGCTCGAGTTCCGGGGGAAGTCTGGGGTTGGAAACATCGGCTTGAGATGGGTTCACCATTCGTATAGTCCGGAGTTCGTCCAGAGGGAACGTGGCAGGTGAGAGCAAGTGACAACCGGCGGTTGGGTGGCGTGCGGAGATAAATCTGCGCCCGAGGCTATCAAACGCGTCCACATGACTTAGACACGTCGCGTCGCGTTCATCGAAGCAGTCAAGAAACAAGGGATAATGACCTTGCAAGAGTGATACCGCGGGAAGTCAAAGTGTAGGTGGATTATTTGGCGCCCAAAGTATTCCCAGTTCAGGTATTCTCCCTACAACAACGGCAGTTGAATATAGTTCGGATGATCGGGATTCAATCAGTAACTATAGAGTCTACCAGCCCACGGGGAGTGCCAAATCGGAGTAGGGGGAGGCGGGCTCAATGCGGACAAGATGCTCCTCAAAAAAAACTGGTCGCCGACTCGGAATTGAAGGAACCATCTAGACCGTGTTTACCTGAGAATGTTAAAATAGCGATTCATCGCCGCGGAAGCGGACAGGAGGAATAAGTTCATCAAAGAATGAAATTCGAGTTATGGAGAGGTCGCAAGTGCCACTTCAACGCGCCTAGTATCAGCGGAAAGCAGATGGTAGGTTGGAAAAAGGAGTGCCCAAGAGTACAAAACTACGCAGAGAAAAAGTCCTTTCCCATCAAGAGATCCATCTCAGCCGAGTCGAGCAGCGCAGCGTCGAAGCCGTGGTTGCTCAACGTGCCCAGCTCCTCCTCGAGAATCTCCTGATAACCGCGGACGGCCCGAACCTGGAAGAGACGGACCCGCCTCAGGCGTTCAAAGCGCAACTTCGCCATGCCGAAGAAGGCCCTCTCAGGGAAGTCGGTGTTGGTCCCATAAGTGAAAGAAGCAAGCTGTGGGCAAAGCTCGTACTGGCCGGTAGCGGACACCGTCTTCGTCATCGCCCGGAGCAGCGCATGCTGCGGCTTCTTGGTCCCAGGCATGTCACAAGGCTCGATAGCGAGGTATGTGAGGGAGGGAAGATCGCGGAGGACTGGGATCAACTCGGTCGGGATGGCAAAGTTCATGAGGACCAACGTCCCGAGGGCACAGGCGGAGCGGCGGATGAAGGGCGGCAGTACAAGGATAAGGTTGTCGGAATATAACGGGGAGTAGATGCTTTCGAGCAAAGGCGCCGTCAACCGCTCCAGCAGCTCTGGATTCACCGTGCAGAGGCGGCAAAGTTGAGGGAGCACGATTAGCGCGGTATCGTTGGCCGCGGTTTGCGCCTCGGTCCGCATGAAGGCGATCGCGCATTCACGGAGGTTAGGGGCGGCTACGAGGATCTGGCGTTGGCGTGACCAGCTGTCCATCGCCCGATAGCGGGTGATTTGCGCCCATGGGAGCTGCACGGTGGGCGATGGACGACGGAATTTCCAGTCGCTGAGGATAACTTCTCGAAGGCTCGGCGCGTCCTGGAATACGTCTGGGATAACGGTCCCGTGCGCCTTGACCAGCTCCAGTTTCACGAGACGATCCAGGCGGCCCTTGATGTTGTGAAGACGGTTGAACGCCGTTTCGCTGACATGCAAGCAGAAGCTGCGCCAGCGTGGGGACTGCGCGAAGACCAGGTCGAGGGACTGAGCGTCAACTTTGGTGGGGCAGAGCACATCCAACGCTGCATGAGCGGACCGAAGGAGTTGGGCTTCGACCATGGAAGGGTCAAAGGCTCGCCGCGATTGGGTTGGGATGGTGATGTGATTCCAGAGAGGAGAGTAGCCCAGCGCAGAAAGCCTCCACATTCGGCAGATATGCCCCAGATGCCATGGAGGTTTTACCGCGCCTTGGTCTCGCTCATTATCGAGGGTCAGAGCGAATATTTTACAAACCAACTCTGAGGGAACACGTCGAACCGCAGAGATGATAGCCTGACATTTCACAAGGATTTTCGCGTTCGCGTCTCGCCGTGCGACGAGCTGGGCCAGCGCGACTTGCATGTCATGGATCTCGGTGTCCAGGGAAAGTAATACATCCTGCTGCGCTGCGACGATGATACGGACAAGCGGGAGTTCAGAGTCCGACGGGGTGTCGTTAGATTCCAGGAGGTGTGTTAGAGGGGTTGTCGACGGCGCCGGTGGATCGCTGGAGGCTCCCAGCGGGGCAGCGCCGCATTTCCAGCAACTGGCGGCCATTGGACACTGGAGGGAATGAGCGAAAGCGTTCATGCCACGGGTATCTCTCACCTGTGACTGTACAAGGCGATTTGGAGGGGGTGGCAAGGTGGTGGTCAAGAACAAAGGCCTGACAAACAGTCGACAATAATACAGCACCGCTTCGCGTCTTTTCCTCTCCCATCATGCCCAAAATTCACGCAGCTTTGCGTCTCGACAAAACCTCAAAATTACCCAGTTCACTCCGTGTAATTATACCAACTCGCATCTATCAACGATCCTTCGACTGAAACCCTCTGAAGCTCATCGCAGCCGCTGCGATAAACGGGTCGAAACCAGATTTGCGCAAATTGTATGGGGCTCTGGAAGATGCCCATTTCCCCGGCGAACAAGCAATGTGTTTCTTGCCGGTCCTGTACATCAATCTAGACCCGTCCCACATCCCAGATTCCCGTGAGCTCGAAGACCTCATATCGACGTCAACGCTCTTCGAATTGTCGCTGAAGACACTCTACACCCTTTACGTTCTCTCCGAGAGGCCCGAGTTCCCATATGACGCCGCCGTGGATCTCTGGCCCCGGGTGTGGCCATGGATTGACTTCTTTCACACATACTGGGCTCACCTCCCGGGTCTTGACCTCAAAACCGTGCGCTGGTTTCGCATGACGCACTCCACGCTTATTTTGAAGCTCGCGCACGGCGATTCGATGCAGGATGTCGTTTTGGAGACACCTGGGACTCGCCGTATCATCGCAGGTGGATGGGCGTCCATGCTCCACTATGGTTTGCCAAAGATTGGACCGCGCCGCCAGGCGTCGTTGACCGATCTCGCCGTGCATCTTTTTGCGTTGGTGTCCGAGGTCGAGCTCAGACAGAATTTTGACGAAATTCTCGATGCGCTCGGGAGCTGTCACGATCTGGCGAACACCCTAATCGAGTACATCTCCCTCGCCGTCGACGACGCGGGATCTGCAGCCACGGACGCGGTTCACGCGATGGTGACTTTCGTGCAACCAACGCTCCGTGTGTACCCTGACTTCACCTCGGCGCTCCTATCCTCCAGGTTTATCTCGGCTCTGGTCCCGGCGCTCGCGATTGACCGGGACATCGCGCACATACTGGGACTTCCCCACCGCCTCATCGATCTTACTCTTGCGCTCCTAGTGGAGTACATGGAGAGAGCTCCCGGATGTACAGGGCTGGTCGAGGCCCTGCGCGCCGGCCTTCTCCCACACCTCGCCAGACTTTTGCCTGAAATCGTGCAACGCTCGTACGAGGGGATGTACGAGAAGATGAAGTTCCCGTTACACCAATTCCTACCCAGCGGCTCGGTTTGCTACTCGGTCCTCACCCTTTTGAGGACATCATTCGCAGATATCGAGGCCACACCCTATACGCAGAAGTTCTGCCGCTGCAAGTTATTCGAAACATGGAATCAGTTGAAGGTTTTGGTAGACCGGCGGCTGAAGGTGCTGGACGCATGGGACGCCTCTGATCGGTCGACATCCCTGGCATGCGACAATTTAAAGGTTAGTCTTGCCTCTATGAATCTCTGCAGTTAACGGAGCTATCTGGCGCAGTGTGGCAGGATCGACGACAGACACCACTTCAAATACTGTTCTGCCTGCCAACGCAGCACTTATTGCTCCCGTGAGTGCCAGCGTCTTGACTGGCGCAACCATCGCAGCATATGTGCACATCTACGAATGGAACACGCTCGTACGGTCTTTCCCTTTCAAGCTTTCCAAATATCTACTAATTCACTCCCAGAACTCGACGAGTTGGCTCTTACCACCCGCGACAAACTATTCCTTCGCAAGCTCATGGACGAAGACTACAAACGCCTCCTTCATCCGCAAATCGTGCGCGGTATCATCAAATCCCTTTACCAGCGCCCCACCATGCCCTTCTGCGTTCAGTTCGCCTACGACAAGCCCGGGGACGTTATCATCGAGGTCCTTGCTGCCGCAAACACGCACCCGACGGAGGTCCTTACACACGAGGGCCTCGCCGCTGCCTGGGAGCGCGTGGCTCGCGCGGAGGGCCGGATGGAGGTACACATGATACGCATTGGGCTGGGGCGGTGGGTGCGGGAGTTCGTGTTCCCGCTGCGCACGACAGGCACGCGCTTGAACGACGGGCTGCGGCGAATCGCAGGGAATCTGGACGCCTTGAACCAGACACAGGTGGATGCTCTCATCGGCGTCCTGGTCCCGACGGCGATGAGCGAGGGGAGACACATTCATTAGTCCTCTATTTTTTTTTCTCATTCTCGTTGCGTTGATTCGGAAGTATATTTGTTGGTCTCGGAAGGAAATGGATATTTGCGAGTCTGCGACTGCTACGCCGTGATCATACTATGGACAAATGGTAGTTCGGAGTCCAGAGGTATGTCGTTAGTTAGCAAGCGCAAGAGGTGTGCCAGATGTCTAATAATCATTCTATCGTTGAAAAAAGAAAACTGAACTTCCGCACACGTGACGTCGTCGCGTCGGCTTCAGGAACCAAACAACCGCAGATTGAGCGCTCAATAATTTCC
Source organism: Mycena filopes (assembly GCA_029281495.1). Taxonomy (NCBI): domain Eukaryota; kingdom Fungi; phylum Basidiomycota; class Agaricomycetes; order Agaricales; family Mycenaceae; genus Mycena; species Mycena filopes. Next base: position 1,438,036 of record JARIHR010000018.1, on the reverse strand, counting down.
ATGAATCGCGAAACTAAAATTGGTCAACTTGATTGAATTGAAGGCCAGTGGTGCTTACTTTGCGCGACGCAATTATCTTTCTCATGCAGGAAAAGTGGGGCTGAGGAGCACGAGAAATAGTGATGGCATCTCTTAAAGACCTCGAGGGTCCACGCACGAACAGGCAAATATTTCAATTTTGGGACTCGAATACATGCATGACTACATCGTGATTTCCGTGGTATAATTTTACAAATGAGTGGGGATTTTTTACAACATTGGGCGAAAGAAACCTTTCATACCATACACCTCCTTCTCAAAACGTCGGCGGCGTGAACATGGGCGTGAAGATCGGGAAGAGTAGCAACACCGCCACGAGCCACCACGCGCGGTAGAGCACGCGCCAGACCTCCTCCTCGAGAGTCTTGTGGAAGCAGTCCAGGAGGCTGCTGTACGGCGCCTCATCCGCCGTGCGGAAGGCCAGCACCTGCTCGGGGTACGTCGGCACAGCGGCAGCAGCAGGACCGTCCGGCGTATCGCCGAGGCGCTGCAGCGTCAGGCGCGTAACCATGACTTGGAGTGGGGTGGTGAGGGCGGTGGTGAGGATGAGGAGGGGGAGCGCGGCGCCGAGTGCCACGCCGAGGGGAACGCGGGGGAAGACAAAGAAGCGGAGGAGGCTCAAGGTGGGGGAGACGAGCGCCTCAAGGACCAGGGCGAATGCGACGCCGGGGGCGAGGTAGAGGCGGAGGGGCTGGGCGCGCTCGGCGGGGGAGAGGAGGACGTGTAAGGCAGCAGACGCATCGAAGGCCCTTAGCTTGTGGGGCGTGGTGATTGCGCTGTGGGACAGTCGATGTAAGAGTACAGTTCGGTGAAATGTAGGATGAGGGCACACACCGGTTCGCAATGATTTGGATGGGGACCAGGAGGAGGACGGGGATCGTAGAAACACCAAAGGTGATGACTGTAAGGCTAGGTTATTGAGATGAAAGCAGGCAGAACGTTCAGCGTACCCCATAAGACGACATTTGAGTGACGCGGTGCATAAATGCCGCCATGGATGCCTCCGGTGAGTAGGACGCCCACGGGGACGGCGACTATGACGGCAAGTACACTCGCGATAAGAGTCGGCACTGGATGAAGCCGGTTAGGATTCGCAGAGCACCAGGCAAGCATCGGTTGGCGTACTGATTCCCTTGTAGAGTCCACTCCACCCCTCGACACGGTGCACGCGTTTCATCATCCCGAAGTACGAAAGGTCTGCGTCGGACGTGGATGGAACGTTGCCCGCTCCCCCTTCATCATCCAGACGAACTGAGCCAATCTTGGGAGTGTAGTTCGCGCGGAAACGGATGAGTACGCCCAAGAAAGGTATGGTGATAGCCAGGGTCAAACCGAGGGACCTTGAGTAAGTCAGAGTCAACTTAGGTCCTAAGTGGCGGTTGGTTCAACTCACAATGCGGCGGCAACAAAGCCTACGACGAGTGAAATCAAAAGAGTAATTGGGTCAGCCATGGTGGGGTGCGGTGAGTTGTGGTGAGTCAACGTGTGAAGGCGCGGTGGTCTTATATAGAGCGGCGCCTAATTATGCGGTGCCGATGCGCAGTTGATGCGCAGTCTTGAAAGTTGGCGCCAACTCGGCGCAGTCCATGGAACGACATGGAACGTGCAGCAAAAAATGGAAACGCGGACCGTTAAATTCGACACCAGGTAAGTACATACGCGCCTGGCCGGCGGAGTTTTGTGCTGACGCGGCAGGCGGCAACACACGGCATGACTCGGACTGTTGAATTGTCCATTTGGCGAACTTGACTTATACCACCTCGCGCAGATTCAGTAGGATCGCGCCGTCGCAAACATTCATTCCCACCCGACACAACATACGTGATCCTGCAGGCGGGAACAATCAATTCTTAAACCAAGGGAGCGAAAACACAAGATCGGAATGCGAACCTAATGCGTGAATTTCCCCTCCTTCAGCGCCGTCGGGACCAGCACACCGATGAGAGCCTCCATCTGAACCTCTGTCAACGCGTCGAGAGTCCCCGCAATCCGCCGCAGCCCCTCGTGCAAACGCGTACCCGTCGTGCGCAATGGGAACACGAACTCCTGCACCCACGAGCCCAGCCCAATGCGCATTACATGCAATTCCATCCGGCCCCTCGCGCGCCCAACGCGCTCGCAGGTTCCGGCGAGCCCCTGGTTCGTGAGCCCATCCGTGAGGTCGTCTGCAGCAGCAAGGACCTCGATTATAACGTCGCCAGGCTTCTCGTAGTTGAAGTGGACACAGTAGGGCGCGGTGGGTTGTTGGTAGAGGAACGTCACGATTTTGCGTGCGATTTTCGGCCGGAGAAGGCGTTTGTAGTCCTCGTCTATGAGCCTGCGGAGGAAGAGTTTGTCGCGTGTGGTAAGAGCCAACTCGTCGAATTCTGAGAGTGGCTTAGCACAGAGTTAAAATACTAAGTAAATGGGAACGCCCGTACGAGTGTGACCCATTCGTAAATAAGCACAGACGCTGCGGTGTTTGCGCCAATCGACACGCTGGCACTCGCGGGAGCAATAAGTGGTACTTTGGCAGGCAGAACAATGTTTGAACTGATGTCTGTCGTCGATCTTGCCGCACTGCGCCAACTCCATCAGCTGCAGTTAATCGCAGAGACACGACTGACCTTCAGATTGTCGCAGACAAGGAATGTAGACCGTCTGGAGGCCTCCCATGCGTCCAGCACTTTCACCCGTCGGTCTACCAAAACCTTCAGCCCATTCCACGCTTCAAACAATATGGAGCGCGAGAACTTCTGTGGATACGGCTTGGCCTCGATCTCTGCGAGTGACTTCCTCAGGAGTACGAGGACGGAGTAGCAAACCAAGCTACTGGGTAGCAGCTGGCGCAATAGGAATTCGAGGGTCTCGTACATACCCTCGTACGAGGGTCGCACCATGTCAGGCAAAAATCTGACGACGTGGGATAGGAGGCCAGCGCGCAGAGCCTCAACGATTCCTGTATATCCGGGGGCGATCTTCATGTACTCGAGCAGGAGCGCAAAGGAAACGTCGACGAGGCGATGGGGTCCGGGGTCCCCTTTCCTCTCGACTGCGAGCGCCGAGACAAGCGCCGAGATAAACCCATAGGACGACAGGAGCACCGAGGTGAAATCAGTGTGCACAGCGAGTATCGGTTGCACGAAAAGCACCACCGCCTTGATCGCGTCCGCAGCTATAACAGATCCCGCCTCGGCGACAGCGAGGGAGATATGCTTCAGCAGGAGAGTCACTAGAGCGCCGCAACTACGGTCGAGGGCATCCAGAATTTCGTCAAAGTTCCGTCTGTGCTTGATGTCAATTGCCAATGCGAAAAGATGTATGACCAGATCGGCCAGCGTGGCGCTACGCGTCCTTCCAAAATCATGGTTAAGCACGTACGCCCATCCACCTGCTATGATCCAGCGCGTCCTTGGTGTTGCCACAATGATATCCTGTGCCGCATCGCCAGGCGAGAGTTTCACAATGAGTGTGGAGTGCCTCATGCGAACCCAGGGCTCGTCCTGGCGGTCAAAACCCGGCAGGTGATCCCAGTACGTGTGAAGGAAGTCAAGCCATTTCCACAGCCGAGGCCAGATGTCCACAGCGGCGGCATAGGGGAATTGACTCCGTCCCGCGAGAAGGTAAAGGGCGTAGAGGGTCTTCAGCGACAATTCGATAGCTGGTCGCTGCGTTGATGTCGAGACAAGGTCTTCGAGCTCGTCGGAATCTGGGATGTGAGAGGTGTCGAGATAAATGTACAGGACCGGCAATGCACCCATTGCTTGTTCGACGGGTAAATGGCCATCCTCCAGAGCCGCATACAATTTGAGCAGATCCAGTAACGACCCGTTTATCGCGGCGGCTGCGATGAGCTTCACGCGTTTTCGGTGAATGAATTTTATCAGTAGTAGGTGACAGTGCGTACGCGTAGTGAGCTCGGTAGGTTTGAGGTCTTTTCGACCCGCAAGGCTGGGTGAATTTTGGTCATCGTGGGATAAGAGAAAGAGGCGAAGCGATGCTGATGTGCTGTTACCTGTTTGTCTGAACCTTCTCCCACACCACCATGTCAGGCAAGAATCGTCTTGAAGTTCGGACCCGGATAGAGGTGAGAGGGATACTGAGTGAGTGAAGAAGCTCTCTCATACGTGTCCGAGTCAGGGTCCAACTTGCTGGAAATGCGGCGCTGCCCCCTTGGTAGCCAGCGATCCACCGATGACAAACACCTTTCCTTTGACGCACCTCTTGGAATCCAACGACCCTCCTCTCGAGCCTGAAATACCAATCATCCGCAGTATAATTGCGGCGCAGCAGGATTCGTTAACTTCCCTGGACATTGAGATCCACGACATGCAAATTGCATTGGCGCAGCTCCTCGCACGGCGCGACGCGAGCGCGAAAATGCTTCTTAAATATCAAGCCATCACCTCTGCAGTTCGCCGCGTTCCCTCGGAGCTGGTTTGCGAAATATTTGCACTGACGCTCGAAGGGAAAGGCCCGGACCAAGCTGGGGTGAAACCTCCATGGCGTCTGGGGCATATTTGCCGCTCGTGGCGGCGTTCAGCGCTGCAGTACTCCCTCCTCTGGAACCAAATCGAAATTCCGACCGAATCGACGGAATCCTTCAACCCTTCTATGCTCGAAACCCAACTCCTCCGGTCCGCTCGTGCATCGTTGGACGTTCTGTGGCTCGCTGAAGTCGAGGCTCCGCCATTGGATCTAGTCTTAGCGCATTCTCCTCGCTGGCATAGTCTCTGCTTGCACGTTGACGAAGAAGATGACGAAATGCTGAACCGTCTCCACCGCGTCAACGGCCGGCTCGACCGTCTCGAGATACTGGAGCTGGTCAAGGCGCACGGGACGGTCATCCCAGACGTCTTCCAGGACGCGCAGGCCCTCCGACAAGTCATCCTCACGGACTGGGAATTCCATTACCCGTCGCCCGTGGCGCAGATCCCGTGGGCCCAGATTACCCGCTATCGGGGAATGTACAGCTGGCAGCGGCAGCTCCAAATTCTCGCCGCAGCCGCCCCGAGCCTCCGCGAATGCGCGGTCGCATACGACCACCTCATGCAGACCGAGTCGCTCATCGACGAGGACGACGCCCCTCCAATCGTCCTCCCGCAGCTGCGCCGCATCTGCACCGCGAGCCCGGACCTCCTGCGACGGCTGACGGCGCCGTTGCTCGACACCATCTACTCTGTATACCATTCGGACAATCTCGTTCCCCTACTGCCGCCTTTCATCAGCCGTTCCGCGTGCACCATCACCACGTTGGTGTTGATGCACTGCGGCATCTCGCCGGACTCGGATTTGGTCGCAGTCCTCCGTAGCCTTCCCTCCCTCACGTACCTCGCCATCGAACCCGACGACCTGCAGGAAACCCGCGTGCAGCAGCTTGCGCTGCTCCGTGCTATGACGGCGACGGTATCCGCCACCGGCGCACACGAGCTCTGCCCGAAGCTTACCTCCCTCGTCTATGGGATGAATGCGGACTTTTCGCATACAACCTTTTTCGAGATGGCGCACTCGCGCCTTCATGGGATTGGAAGCTTGACGCAGCTGCGTCTGTTCCCGGTTCGGTACGTCCACGGATTCCAGGATGTTGTTATGATGCGACTGAATCCGTTGCGCCATTGCGGCTTCGACGCTGCGTTGCTCGACTCGGCCGGGGTCGATCTCCTGCGGGGAAAGGGGTTCTTCTCCCCGTAGACTTTTACGCTTGTGCAGTATATAAATTTCGAAGTATTCAATTTGCTTTCGCTCGTTCTGGTACTGGTTTGACTTTGATAAGCGCAGTAACTTCCGAGTCGGATCCCTCACCGAGGACCCGACGTCCAAAACAATCCGTCACTGGCCTGCGGCAGAAAATGCTCATTGTGATGCCGACCCAATCGCGCTGACAGGAAATAACTGAGGAGAGATTGCGATTCACAGGGTAGCTCGATTCACAGGGTAGCTATACACTGGCCCTCGAGCGTGGCTCAGTCATCGGCACCCTCGAGCCAAGGGTCCTGCAGTAGTTCTTCGGCAGTGGCCCGGTCATCTGGATTGAGGCGCAGGCATCGGCGCATGAAGTTGGCCATTCCAATAATCTCAGCCACCGGTATATGCGTCCCATGCTGTGCGAATGTCCCCTCCAGAGGAATATGGAACGGGGTGCTCCGCTTCTTCAACTGACCTATAGAGAGGTCAAAGCAAACGGAGGAGTGTCGCAGGTGAAGAACATACATGATGCATCGAAATACTGGCTCGCGAGCGGCCAGGCACTGAGCTGCTCCGCTTTGAAACTACCTTCACCGGTAAACGCGATCATTTGGTACAGGATGTGTTCAAGCTTGGTCATTTTGAAGAACCTCTTGTTGCGAATGTAGGTAAAGAGTGTGCGACGAGGCACAGCTAGTTGATAGACCTAGTAACGACCGTCAGCATCGAAAACTCGTCTTGCGGGCTCGTGAGGCGAACCAGACATCCAAACGCCCATATGTCGGCCGGTAGATCCCATTCTCCTCCAAGAAATACTTCCGGCGCTCGTGAAGTTGGAGATTTGATCGTCTTGCCAGCATGAAATTTGGACGGCACCGACGCTGTGTGCATGTCATAAGGGTAGCCTCGAGCAGATTGAGGAAGGAGACAGCTCACCACACCCGAAGTCGGTCAAGACGTAAGTGGCGCGACGAGCGAGCTCCTCGGAGATCAGTGGCATTGGTTGAGGTAAATTACCGTCCATCAACCCAAATGGCGGCGTCCGCACTGGTGGACGGGCTTGCGCTGGATCCATTGCGATCCAACGCTCAATGTCCGCGGTCGCCAGATTGGTGCAAAAGAGGACATTGGTTGATTTGAGATCGGTGTGAATAACACGACGACCGTGCATGTGGGCGAGACCGCGTAGAGAGTGGAGAATAATGCGCTTGGATGTCCAAATGTCCAAGGGTGTTTTCCGACCGGCGAAACGCCCCACGTCACCCCCATAGACTGGCAACACGAAACAGAGGTGAGAACCGGTTGACGGGCGGAGCATGAGGAACTCGTCTAAGAGTGGCGCATAATGCGGCGATGGAGCCGGAGGGGAGGCAGACATAGCTTTCTGAGCCATCGTATTCTCTTCGCTCTTCGTCCCCGTCAGGTGATTCCTCAACGTTTTGACCGCGACGAACCCATTCCCACTACAACCTATGCTGAGTAAATGTCCTTCCAAGGAGCTGATCGACATGCACTTACATTTTGTCCCGGGCCAACCAGGTAGTGGAGTCGACGTCCCAGTTCAGCTGTCGGAGGATCGTGTACTGCTGGTCCCGTCCAATAGATTCGCCGAATTCAATTACTGTACTATTTCGACCGTAGATTCAAGTCACGGGTCACAGCCCTTGGTGAATTGAACCTATTTAATGAAGGTCACAGGTCACCGAGAGGCTTGAATTAGTGACCGTTTTGCCGGCTGAAATTCAAAAATTTCTCCCGCACCGAGTGAGCAGCTCCCAGCGGCAATGTTGACGGTTTTTGTGCCTTCTGGGGGCTGCTAACTGCAAATTGACTCTCAACATGCTTGCTAGGCCAATACACCCCAGGATTTCCTTCAGTTGAACAGTTCATCAACTGAATGTTGAATGATAAAAATGTGGGTCACAGGTCCCAGCCGTGGTTGAATCTCACGAAAGGTTGAATCTAATAGGTCACAGGTCACAGCGGCTGAATCTACGGTCGAAATCAAGAGGTACCCGCCAGTGAAAGCCGAGACACTAGGTACCCGTGGGAGGCAAATGTTGATGCATCACAGAATTACTATACATGGTCTGACAGGCACGATATATAGGCATTGATGCGATCATTATTACGGAGTCTGTCTCCCAAGCCTCAGATTTTTTTTTCAACAGTTGCGCAGAAAGGTCCAATTCGTTCAGAAAAATAATTGATTAAGGGTTTCCTTTTGGGGAAAATTTCCTTCCCACGGGTACCTAGTGTCTCGGCTTTCACTGGCGGGTACCTCTTGGTCGAAATAGTACAGTAGTGGCCAGGCGCCGTAGTTCTTCGCGGCTCGCGCGCCCTGGGCCTCGGAGACGGGGTTCAAGCCGGCGACAGTTCTACCTTCAGAGTCGACGCCGAGGAACTCGTTTGTGGGCTCTGTGGCTGTCGACGAGATGTGACGAAGTCTGGGGCAAGCGCGAGTGATCGAGGGAATCTGAATCTGGAGCACTGGCAGTCGACAAAGAGGTGGACGTAACATGGGGACGGCGAAAGAGAAACGAAAGGTCGTTTCAAGGTCGTTTGTGGGTCCAACGTGCCACACGTGTCCAGGATAATTTTAGCGACTCAAAGTCGCAACTTTGGTTCCCACGGTTCAATTTGCGTTAGCCTTTTTTCCCCCTTGCACCATACTGCGGGACGATGACTGCAGTACATTTCGAATTCTTCTCAGCCACAGTCAGTTTGAACGGCCTAGGTTTGGCTCCCTCAGAATCGCGGCTGGGTCGCAAATCTGGACCCCAAGTTACGTCGGCTGAATCCTGCGAACCTGGCTTCCTCACTGCGAACCTTTTCCTGAAAACCATAGGCAATATGGCCGAGCAACGCTTGGATCCCTCACTGTGCGAGGGCCTTGGGATGAGTTCACCATCACCCCTGTTTATAAACTGGAGACAGGCAATTGAGTCTGAGATAGGAGCGATGGATGTAGGAGAGTAATGGAGGAATATATTGAGCAGATAGGAGATAGGGAGGATTTGAAATGGAGGTTAAACCGTGGGAACGTGCCGTTAAAGGGGATTTGTCTCTGTTTGACATCCCTCGTCGCTCCTTTCCTCTCACGACAATGTCCGCCAGATTCCCCGTCGAGATTTGGTTGCGGATATTCTCCTCCGTCGATGCGCACTCCCTCCAATCCGTCGTCCTGGCCTGTGCGCACTTCCACAACGTGGGAATGGAGGAATTGTTACGCACTCTGGTTTGGGACACACCACTTGAAGGCAAAGAGTAACCTCGAGTTCTGGGATCGGGTTGCCGGTTTCCAGCACATTCCAAGGGAACTGTCGATTGAGAACAGCCATATTCGAACCGGGTATGAACGGTATTACGAGGGTACGTCTTAACACTGTTGAACTTCTCAGGTCGGATTGATCTAAGCTTCTCCTTCGCAGAGAGCGAACCCCATCCACGCATCATGAGCAGCGTCCTCCGGTTTCCCAACTTGACAAGCCTTTCGCTGTCCCGCACCCGTCTTGGTCCAGCCTTCTACCAAGTCCTCGCTGGTCTCCCCAACATGACTCATCTCAGCCTCAGCTTCTGCCAGCTCACACCCGCTCCTTCTCACTTCCCCCACTCCTTCCCCTCTTTCTTCGCCGAAGACTCCCAGCCGGTCGCTGTCACAGACCTCTCCATCCACGAAGTCGATTCTTCCTACGGCGCGCAGGATATCTGGGGTACGCGCGCCGACTCCCCAGAGATGCGGCTCTTCCTGTTCCTCCCCCACCTGCGCGCCCTCACGCTCAAGTCATACGCTCGCGTTCCCCGCGCCGTCCTGCGCGGGTTGACCTCATTCTCTCTCGCCCCCGAAACTACCGACCCCATCGACCTGCTCAACGAATACCTCCCGCACATTCCTGATCTCCTTCACCTCCGCATTCCAGTTGGTCCCATAAACAAGTGGGACCCGCACGGCAATGGCTCCGCGACGGCTCCCACACTCACGGGCACCCTCCCTCGCCTGCAGTCGTTCGTAGGGCCCTGGGTCCTTGCCGCCAGCCTCATTGCTGACTCGCCCGCGCTCACATCTCTCACAATCAACGACTTCATTCCAGACACGGCGGCGGCGCTCACGATCCTCGAGGGCGCCAGCCCCAGCGCTGGGACCTTGCGCCACCTCGACCTCAGCCTTGTTGAGTGGGACGACGAAGTGATGTACGCCATCGTAGGCAAGTTACGTGCATGCCGCGAGGTGCGGGTGGTGTATCGCTTCTCGCAGCCGGACACGGTGAATATGCATGCCTCCATCCTTCATACCCCGCGTGTCTAATGCAGCATAGGAATTCATAGACAGACTTGGTGTCGATCACCTCGAGCACCTCCCCGACCTCGAGTTGTTGCACCTTCACGCCGTGCCCCCGCCGCCGCCGCCGCGTTCACCGCCGAGGTCCTGCCCGCGCCACTTTCCTGAGAGTGATAGCGAGAGTGACGAAGAGGATAAACCGAAGGCGCTCGTCCCGGCCGTCCTGCCCGCGGAGAAGGAATGCGCGGAGAGTTTGGCAGCGTGGACGAAGGATAATCCGCGCTTGACGGCGGTGCGGTTCGTTGAGGGGAGAGAGTGGGTGAAGAGGGATATCGGAGGTCGGAAGCGGTGGTGAGTGGTTTGAGGCGGGTTATTTGAGGCAGGAACTCAGGAGTCAGGATGGATGGATTTGGTGCGATGGAGCTTAATTGTTACTTAGTGGGTTACTTAGGCCGCTACTTGTTGCCACGAAGATGTTGGTTTGCTGAACTTTCATTCAATAATTTCCGAAACAGGACTTCAACTTGTACTTCTCGCGCTCACGCATAAGTGAACTCGTTACGTTGACCTCGGTCAGCGTTATATTCCTTTGAATTGACTTGAACTTCACTTGGGCCTGCGTCGGACCCTCTCACCAACGTACTTCAACCGCCACAGGCATCAGTTAACTAATTCCTTGAGGAGGAAGTGAACTCGGGCATCTCGGGAATATGCAAGGTGAATCTCGTTCAGTAACCGCGGTCAAAACTTACCTACCACCAACTGATTTACAAAATATAGGTCCCAGTACGCTGAGGCTATCGTTGAACGATTTAACTGATTGCGCAGCGCAGCGGCTTCCACATCATTCCCACGGTTCAACCTCGGGGTTGAACTCGGGCTTCGTTCGGCCTGCCCTTTGACTCTGGTTGACTGGTGCGTATGATGAAGAGGAATCCTCCTTTGTAGTGCCACGCTCATCTTATCCTCATTAAATTCTCCCCTGTCTTGATCGCGACTCAACCACTCATACACGCAAATTTCTCCATTAAATCAATCTTCGTACACTACTGCGTCTATAAGTACTCAAGCTTTACTGTCCTTTTTACATGAGCTGAATCGTACACTAGTCTATCCCTCCACCTCAACCTTTCGGTGCCCAAGAGCCGCCTTGCCCCACTTGATCATCTCCGTTGGGCCGCCTCTTGCTGCTACCCTCCTGCGAGCAAGTATCGACACGGTCGACGTGTCGGTACCCACAAATCCACTAGCGTCGCCCTGGATGACTGTATCAATCAGCACCGGATACCTACCAACGCTCATTAGTCTCGGTTAAGACGCAACTTAGAGGAATGAATGATGAACACCCACCAAGCTCCGTACAACTCGACCGTCCGGGAGTGGTCCGGACGCAGCCACCCGAGCGCGCGCACCGCCTCCCACCACCTAGGATCCTCCTCGTCGCTGGTGACGACGACGCGGTCGATACCAACGCCCGTGTCCTCCAGCATCTCCGCGCGCATCTCCGCAACACGCTCCGCGTACTTCGATATCGGCGCGAAGCACCTGGACAGCGGGATCGCATCTATGTTGCACCATATCGTGAAATCGCCGTGGCGGACGTGGACGGCAATGTACTTTATTATACGCAACCAGGCGCATCAGCGGGCGCATTATTTCGAAAGGGAGAATCACCCACCGGTGGAATTTCCTCGGCACCTTCGATCCCCAGCGTCCGACGCGCGCAATCCCTCGCTATCTCCTGCAACGCCGGCGCCCAGTGCATATGCCGCCCCACGTCCTGCCAAGCGGGCGAAATGTCCGCCTTATCTTCCAGCGTTTTAATCCCGGTGTACAGCGTGTTGACGCAGAACAGGTGGTCGTCTGGGGCGTGCACTGTCTTGCGCAGCGGCGAAGCCACGGGGTCTGGCAGGTCGGGATGGGTCCTCGCGCGCGCGTTGAAGGCGATGAAGGATGCCAAGGGCCAGAGAAATATACTGCCGTCGGATTCGGCGTCGGGCTTCACCGCATCGCGGAGCCACGGCGGGACGGGTGTGTATGAGACATCTGAGTAGACAAAGCTCAGGTGAGGCTGGGGCATTGTGGGGAGGATACTCACCGAGATGAAGGTCAACAGGAGTTTCGAGATATACTCTTTCCCGCTCCCATGTCTTGTGCCTGACATCCCAGCAGCCTAGTTCTTCAATCTCGTCGCTTCCGACGTCCTGGTGAAGGTGAGGAATAGTTCCACAAGAACAACATTGGCATTGTACTAAGTACCTTGACGTCTCGCCATTCCAGGACCGGCGTACCCAGTTCCCTACGCAGCCTTGGAAAATCGGGTTATTTGGTGAGGAATCGCCCCAACTGCCTGTTCTTTTCTAATTTCGATGACACTAGAACATCTTCTATCGTCGAACGAGGTACATGATGCAAACGCGTGCTGTCCAGCGACGCACATGGGCGGCCGTCCAGGCCGAACGACTACTGACGCAATCCATCTTCTCACCTCCCGAATCAGGGATGAGTTTCGCAGGGGGAATGTGGTCACGGTTATTAGTATGGGCGATATACTGTACTATTAAATTCAATTCGGCGGTCACGCGTCACGGGGGGTCCTGACAGGCCCCCGGTCACTACCCCCAAGGCCCGTCCGCTTTTGCCCGAGAAAAATCACTGATTTACTCTATGAAATTTGAGCTCTGGAGGTTGTTTTACTCTATTTCGGACGAGCATTTTGGGTGCAAAATGGTGATTTTTCTTCTCGCGCAGCCATTTTTCTCCCTGTGGGGGGCAGTTGCAAGGTGATTCGGCCTACTGGTGAGCCAGGTGGCTGAGGAAGTGTTTACAGTCAAGTTTCAACATGTTCAGCACACCTTGTTTTGAAAAAATCCCGCGCGCTGCGCGCGATTTACTCTATTCTGGACGAGCTCTGCCCAATTTTGACCAGTTTTACTCTATTTTGCGGACGGAGAAAGGGGTCATTTTGACCACTTGATTTACTCTATCGCGGACCGGCTTTGGGGGTAGTGACCGGGGGCCTGTCCTGACGTGCCGAAATTTCAACTTTGGTCACTCGTCACGGAGGGTTCTGACGAAAGGGCCGGGTGTCACGGTAGGTGGAAATTTTGGGTTGGAAACAAGGTAAGTGCATTTTTCTCCGACCATGGCACTTTTCTTCGTTGTGGAGGAGGTTTTTCACTCATCAAACTCTTTTCTAGCGTCTTCCGGGCCTCAAAGTTCCCAAAATTCCACTAACAATCTTGTAAAAACCACTCAAGTGGTTCCTTTTTCACTTGTGAGCCGGAAAACTGTTTTAACTGCTCTCTGAGGCCGTACTCTCAGTGCCACAGCACCTCTGACCACCAGTAGTCACTCTCCAGCGCTGACGAAATTTCCCGCCTTGTCACGCACGTTGGCCGCCCTTGACGAACTGACGAACTCGAAATTCCAGTCACGTGTCACCCCCCCTGACGAATTGAATTTAATAGTACAGTACTGTATAAATATTAGCACTTTTTTTGCAGGGTTTTTGAATGCAACTTACATCTCAATTTGCTGTGGGTGACAGCTTTATGGTCTTGGATGACACCTTCAACGCTTGGTTACATCTCCGAGGTGGGTTACATCTCAACATTTGGTTGCGCCTCTTTGGCTTTGATGTATCAAACCGGCAGATGCGTCGGCAAGCGGCCATCGCCGGGGGAATGATATTTTTTTCGAGAAAAGGAGTTGACATCACTGGTTGGGAGATTCAGATTTTTCACCACTATTTTCGGTGAAAAATGTTGTTTGTTTTTCAGAGATTTTCCACTGGAGAAACCCTTGGAAAACTCAAAATATTTTCACTCCTTTTCCAGCAAAAGGTGAAAAACTCGAAACAAAGTTGGAAAATGGTGAGAAAGTTTTGAGTTTTTCACCCACTTTTTCAGTGGAAAATCTCTGAAAAACAAAGGACATTTTTCACCAAAAATAGTGGTGAAAAATTTGAATCTCCCAACCAGTGCATGGTATCTGGTATTCCGGCTGGTCATAAAATATCTCAGGAGCTCACTTTGAGTCACTGGGGCACAAATTTACCCTTACCCGCCTGAAAGCACCCAGGTGTTAGCTAGGTTTGAATAGTCCCATAACGGGGTAGGATCTGAGTGTCGACAGGGTCAAAATGGTTTAGGGCCATTGTATTTACCTTTTCCAGCCACAAAAACCCTTCTCGACCACTTGAGTCGAGAAAACCGTCGATGTTCCTTTTTGGGAACACGGCAGTGAGTCGGCACAAACTTTGTTCCGCCAGTAAGATCACCGCCATCATACTTTGGTTTATCTCTCATCGGTCGAGTTCAAAAATGGGTACTTCACCCGTAAAGTAACCGTCCTTGAAGCGTCCTCAAAGATGCAACCCTGGTACCAAGCTGTGAGCTTTTTCAGGGTTTGACACCAGTTGCAAGCCAAAACCCCTGTTTCCAGTTGGTGTTGCAAGCCAAGATAATTTTGTATGGCACATATACTGTACAAAAATTACCTTAGCTTACAACACCAACTGGAAACAGGGATTTTGGGTTGCAACTGGTGTCAAGTCCTGGAAACGGTCACAACTTTGTACCAGGTTTGCACTTTCACGAAAAGGCTTGCTTTATCAGGTTCCTTCGCTGAAGGACAAGTTTTCAACTTTATAATTGAAAAATCGAGTAGATTCTGATGGCGGTGATCCTATCGGCGGAACAAAGTGCGGGCCGACTCGCTGCCGACTTGTTGAAATGGAACACCAATGATTTTGTAGATTTATGTAGTCGGGAGGGGTATTTATACATGGAAACAGTTAATAAAATGGTTATGAACCCTTCTGAAGATATCGAGACTCAAGTCCCGCCCATTTGTGAACCCATTCAGACCTCGCAAAAATTGGCGGTCCAAGGAGGAATTTGGGTTCTCGAAGGTGGGAAACGGTGCTGTTTGTGCCCGCTGACGTAGAAATATTCTATGAGCACCAGCCGGAATCGCATATGTAGCGTGAACGGGCAGAAAACGATCCCGACGGAAATGGCCGATTGCCGACGCGTTGGCCGCCGTGATGTATCATAGCCAAACAGGTACAAGCACATGGGGAGGTGTCACCCGCCTCGAAGATGCAACCCATGGTCGAAGATGTCATCCACAAGAATCAACTGCAATCCATGCAAGATTGAGATGTAAGTTGCGGTCAAAAACCCTGCAAAAAACTGGTAATTTTTGGACAATATATCGCCCATAATTTTGTACAGTATATGTGCCATATTATTAGCCTCGACATCCGCGCTGCATTCCCCAACGCAGAATTCAAGCCCGACTCATCCACAACATGCGTGCGCGGTGAGGTACCAGCGGAACTTATCGCATTCTACCAGCATGTATGGCACATATACTGTACAAAAATTATCTTGGCTTACAACACCAACTGGAAACAGGGATTTTAGGTTGCAACTGGTGTCAAGTCCCAAAAACGGTCACAACTTCGTACCAGGTCTGCACCTTAACAAAAGGCTTGCTTTATCAGGTTACTTCTCTGAAGGACACATTTTTGAACTTCGCAGTAGAAAAACCGAACAAATTCCGATGGCGGTGATCCTATCGGCGGAACAAAGTGCGTGCCGACTCGCTGCCGACTTTCTGAAATGGAACACCGATGACTTTGTGGATTCAGGTGGTCGGGATGGTTATTTCTACACGGAAACAGTTAATACAATGGTTATGAACCACTCTGAAGATATCGAGACTCAAGCCCCGCCCATTCGTGAACCCATTCAGACCTCACCAAAATCTGTGGGCTCCAGGGAGGAATTTGGGTTTTCATAGCTGGGATTCGGTACTGTTTGAGGCCACCGGTGGAGAAATAGTATTTTGAGGTATACGAGCAGCAGCCGGAGCCGCACATGTAGCGTAAACGGGCGGAAAACGCTCTTGACGAAAATGGCTGATTGCCGACGCGTTGGCCGCTGTGATGTATCAGAGCCAAACAGGTACAAGCACATGGGGAGATGTTACCCGCCTCGAAGATGCAACCCATGGTCGAAGATGTCATCCACAAGAATCAAGCTGCAATCCACGCAAGATTGAGATGTAAGTTGCGGTCAAAAACCCTGCAAAAAAGTGGTAATTTTTGGACAATATATCGCCCATAAGCATGATCTCGCAGGCCAGTCGACACCCCTCAAGTTCGATGACTTAATTTTGAACCCTTATGTCATCACCAACGGAATCGGCCAAGGGTGCCCCCTCCTCGGGCGGCTTGTACCGATTTTATAATGCCCCTCTCCTCGATGTTGTCACTGAGCGGAACAATTCAGACGCAGGCGCGGCGCCTGCGTCTGAATCCTACTACGACGACTCATACCTCCTCGCTGCCGCCCCCACCTTCGAAAAGTGCGACCTGATCCTGTTTGACATGACCGCCAAAACCCGTGAATGGTCCAGAACCCACAACTCGGGATTTGAAGAGTCCAAATTTGGTATTCTGCGATTGCTTGCCCAAGGCCGTGCCGACATACAGATCCCTTACGACTGGAATGGTACCCTCATCCCTCATGTTGACCACATTAAATTTCTAGGTGTCTTAATCGACAAACTTAAGTTCCGACTGCAAGCAGAGGCAGCGGCAGCAAAAGGACTCAAGGTTTTGTACGCCTGCAACCGCCTCATCCGCCCGTCCTTCGGACTCCCCCACAAGTATGTTAAACGGTTGTACGAGAGCGTTGTGGTCCCCAAAATGACCGACACCCTCGACACCTGGTCCACTCCGATAACGACCGAACCAGGTGCGACCGTTCGACGGGGGAGCGTGGGTTTTGCGAAGCGCATGGGAAGGGTTCAACGCCTGGCCGGGATCCTCATCACCGGCGCCATCCGAACCACAGCAAATGACCTACTCGAGCTCCACGCTCACAATACTCCCATTGAACTCCGCCTCAACGCGATCTGTCACAGAGCTGCGGTACGTATTTGCACTCTTCCCTCCTCCCATCCACTCTCCCCAATCGCCACCCGCACTGCTCTTCGCCACGACATCAGACGGCACCGCTCTGCACTGCACAACTTAATGCACACCTGGCGGCTGCACCCGGAGGAATTTGAACAGATTCAACCCTTCCCTTTCCCCCCATCCTAGACTCCTCCCTTCTCCCATGACACTGCTGCTAACAAGGGCGATGCCCTGACTTGCGCCTGCGCGCGCAGTCGCGACTTTGACCTCTGTCTGTACAGCGACGGTTCTGACATCGACGGCAAAATTGGTGCCGCATGCATTACAGACCGCCGCGACGACACGTTCACGCGCCGGCTTCAGCTCGGGTCCGAACATGATCATACCGTGTTTGAGTCCGAGGTTGTCGGGGCGACGCTCGCCCTCGCCTCCGTCCCATCTCTTCCACACCTCCGCAGAATATTCCTCGGCATAGACAGCCAAAGTGCGATTCATGCTCTACGTCGGCTTCGACAGCAGCCCGGCCAGTACCTCTTGCTGGAATTTGACGCCGAACTCGTGCGGTTGAAGTCCAGGATCCCCGGGGCTGCAATCCACATTGGCTGGGTCCCCGGTCACGTCGACTTTGCCCCCAACAAACATGTCGACGCGGAAGCAAAACATGCCGCCCAAAACAACGACCCTCCCCATCACCACACCCCCTCCCTCTTCCAATCCCCTCTACCCCGCAGTGTCGCAGCTGCGAAGGCTGAATTCCGAACCCGCACGACATCCCTTTGGACCGCTACTTGGAAGACGTCCTCATGTTACGAAAAATACTGCCAACTGGACAAACACGCCATCGTCCATTCCATCCATAAATCCCTTATCAACCTCTCACGCCGTAACTCCAGTCTCATTGTTCAACTACGCTCTCATGTCGTTGCGTTGAATGCCTGGCTCCACAAAATCCGACACGCCGAGTCCCCACTCTGCCCAACATGTCACCGCCGCAAAGACGTCCCTCACTTCATCTTTTTCTGCTCCCGATTCACTCATCATCGCGCCCTCCTCATTGCAGCCCTTGGCCGAAAGGCTACATCCCTCGGCTACCTCCTCACCACCGAAAGGGGAATGCAATGACGGGCTTCACTTGCGAGCGCGGTGCCTCAGAATGAGCTCTAAACCAAATCTACAAACTCAAAAGAGCCCGCAAAATGGATCAAAACAACACAACAAACACACACTACTCAACAGCTTTGCCTTGTAGTTCGTGGGGTTCCAACCAAAGTATTATGGCTGTGGCAATAGCAGCAAAATATTGAATCTGACAGCAAAAGCTTTTACTCGACGAAGTCTGTTTTTCGACCGACTGGCTCTTGAATGCTTTCCAACTGAACTCTGGGAGAGTTTTTGGGTTACTACAAGTTTGTATGTGGTGATGAACACCAGGTGGTATGTCTGGTTTCACTGAAAGTGAAGACTTCAATCTCTAAGCCGCTGTCGCTGTCCTTATTTCGCTGTCGCTGAACGCTGTCTCCAGTAACTCAGATCGCTTTCACAAATTTATAACCAACAGGACACAAACATATCAAATTGACACCCAAATGTACACCGAATGAAGTCATCGACTTCCAAATCGGAGACGTGTGCTTGTCTGCTACGCTCCTGGTCTGAAAGGGACGGTCCACTGGCCTCCACTCGTGAGCCACTGCCTACTTTATACTACTTTCAACAGACCAAATACAAGTACATACAGAAACTAGATATGGATAATGTTCTAGCGCCAAGACCCTGATCCGCAAAGTTGCGGACACAAGTCTCGCACCTAAACTACCCTATTGTACACAATCTGAAACATAAACGGAAATAAATAGAGAATATAAACTGAAACTGGGTATAATCTCCAACCTCGGCACACTGCTGCCGCTACAACTCCGACTGACTCAGATTCGGGATGCGACCTGCCGCATGATCACTCCTTGTTTCACGTCAAGACACACAGCCCACCATGCCGTTGCTAGCTCCACATGCCCGAGGCCGAGCCAGAAACTAATAATGAACGGTCCAAGCGTGATAGCACATCTATTCCCGAATGCCCTCCTCTGAGTCCCTCCGTTCCTGGGCCAGACCGTTCCAGACCTTTGCCTCTGTCAATATGAACAAGTCATCATTGTACCACCCGCTCAACCATCGAGTTGAACTGGGTTTATCCCATAGATATAACCGTTCCAGTCCTAGCTACCCACTTTGTGATTTGTACAGCCCACCCCTTGGTCTCTGGCTTCATGGGGAGCTAGACGGAGGCCGAGAGAAATAGCGGCGGCGGCGAGGAGGATGGGTAATCTCCTCCAGGAGCGATCACTGCTAAAGCGGAGGCGAGAGCAAGGGTGATGTAGTGAGGAGGCGAGAGCGAGCACAGCAAGCAATGGGGAGGCCATTAGATGTGCGGGCCAGGAGACCGGAGGCGCGGAGCGACCGAGACGGTAGTGGCAGTAAAACGGGAGTCGTGGGTACTGTTTCGGCGATATTGGGGATGTTGAATTTGTAGATCGCGAGAGGCCCTCAAATTCTGTAGAATATTGATGGATTACATTGGGAGGCTCTACGTCAGGATTGAAATTTGCCCAACAGATGCGACGAAACAGCAGATATTGAATCTTAATTGGATCCCAGATCGGGCGCGCACTGGGCACTGGAGGGAACTTGTCACTTGTGAGACCTTCCAGAACGACGGTGGTGTTGAAATCGTGATTGCAGTGAGGTGGCATTGACTCGACAATCCTTGAGGGGAGAGGGCAGAGGAATGAGCGGCCAAATGCACAGTGGATGGATAGGAGCCTGGGCCATAAGTTGAAAAACTGTTGAAATTGATGAATTGGGGTCTTGATTCAGGACACGCGCAAATTGTGGAGGGAGCAAGCAGCGAGAGATGGCGGGAAAGAGCGGGACGGGTGAATTGGAAAGCAGATTTATATGGCGCAGCTGTGGGCAGTGCGGTAGAAATCTCGCAGTTGAGAATAGCTGTGCACTGTGCGCAAGGACTGCGCGAGGCCAATATCTTGAGAGTTTCTACTGGGGATTCAATTCAATACAACAGCAGTTCAACAGTTTACAGGTGGAGATGACTTGTCGACGCCGCGGTGGAACTCCGGGAATTGTGTGAATTTAATTGAATCGGGAAAGCTGTGGAACTGCGTGTGATTGCAGACAATCAAGGATGGAGCAGCAGAGGAGAGGGAGAGAGAAGGGGATAAAGACATATGGGGATTGAACCAAAGGAAACCAAATGAACGAGGGCCATTTCATTAAAGAACGGTTAATGCATCTTGAGAGTCTTTTGCGAGATGAAGGTCTTTCAAAAGAAAACCGAATCTACTTTCAAAAGACCCGATGTCTTGGGCAAAATTGAGGCTTTCGGGTCTTTCACGTCTCGCCCAAGACGTGAAAGACCCGAAAGACTAATTTACTGATGGCATTGATGGCCGCCATATGTAAGGACCTGTGTGATGCGGTGATACAACCTGCTAGCGAAAGGTACAGGGGCGGCACCAGTGGTGTTAGCATGGGACTGAAAGAGGAGTGTATGCAGTAACTGGAAGCCTATACTCGGTCTTCGGAGTACGATCAGAGTGTTTTCAACCTTCGATGGCTTTAACAGATCGGTGAGGGAAAAAGTATTCGTTTTCGCTGTAAGTAAGTAGACCAAACATGGTTCAAATATTCCCAGCACTTGGATAGCCTAAACTCGTTGAACGAACAAACAAACAAACTCTTCTGTGCACATGAACCGAACGGTAACGAGATCCTTTGAATGTACATTACATACTTGCTTTGCACACTGGCCAATAATTGCAATGACCTCTCAGAACAAGGGAACCCAAGGGGCGACGACATCACTAACCTCATCAAGCAGACAGGTGCAAATCTGCTCATGCGCCCTGTAAACCTCCAGGAATTCCAGCCCTCAAGAAAACAGGAAAGTGAGGGGAAGACGACCCAGGCTCAAATCGAACGAGCGGCTCCCGTATAAGCTTTGGAAACCAACTTAAGAACTTGGTACATCCGCCTCTGGCTCAGCTAACTGTTGAGATTCACGCTACCCGCGGTATCATATCTAGATTATTTTTTCATTTTGTTCATGTTTACTTACTGCCCAGTATTAACTAATCATCGTAACAGTTCACGCCTCAGTTCTGACCATCACAGACTGAGGCTCCGTTCACTATAGTTCGATCCCCCGCTCGTTTAGCGCCGGTGCATCTTCACAGGTTATGGGCTCCCGAGAGACTACCGACCATCTCGAAACGAAGCGAACACTTCCTATACTTCAAGATGATTCGTCAAACTGGGTTCACTACTCAGAAATTATGACGACGCACGCGAAGGCAAAAGGACTACATCGCCATCTTGGTGGAACGGCGCGAGCACCTGCAGATATCACGCAGGACGTAACTGGCGACTGGTACCTCCCCGGAAGCATAACTCCGCTTACCGACGACGAGGTCGAAGCCCACCAGAAGAAGGAGGACGACTACGAGATGAAGGAAGCCAAGCTGCGAGATTTGATCTATCAGACAGTCAGCACAACGCGTTTCTCGCAGATAAAAGACCAGAAAACTGCGCACGAGGTGTGGAACAAGCTAGTCGAACTCAACGAAAACAGAGGCGACATGGTGCAGCTTAACACCCTCACCCGATTGCAGCAGATGCGTTGCGGCGACGACGACGACCTCCAGAAACATCTGGCGGATATGTCGGAGCTCAAAGACATTCTCGCAAAGATGGGAAACCCCCTTTCTGATATGCAATTCACTGCATACATTCGTGCCTCTATTCCTGACCATTACCGCTCCCTCCTTATGACAATCTCCACGGCCGCCCGACTATCCGTCCCCCCGCGTCAAATCGACAGCGCGCTCATCATCACGGAGCTCACCAACGAGTATCTTGCGCGCAGCGTCGACAAGAAAATTGACAGCGACAACGCGGCGATGTCGGCAATGAAAAGCGCCAGTGGAAAGGGCGGCAAAGGTAGGGGAGAAGCCGAAGTGCACGAACTGCAAAAAGAAGGGGCATGATAAGCCAAACTGCTTTGCGCCAGGGGGAGGAAAGGAACACGACAAACCTGACTGGTACATCAAGCAGCAGGAGTCGGCGAAGAAGAACCAAGACAAGGCGAAGACGGCGGCAGCGGCAGCGGCGGCGGACGATGACACGGACAACGTCGCGCTGGTCATTGGTATCGACGACGACGTTGTCGTCGCGTTCTTCATCACGTCCGACTTCCGCGAGGACGAAGCCCATGCCGCCAGTACATCCGCCGACGACAACATGATTGTCGACAGCGGTTCAACACGCCATTTCTCGCCCAATCGTGACAAATTCACTTCCTTCCACGACATTCCCCCAATTCCCATACGCGCCGCAGATGGCCGCACCTTTGACGCGACGGGTAAAGGCAGCTACACGTCCTATTTTCCGATGGGACCTGGTAAGCAACCGACCCGTACGACATTGTTGAACACATACTATTCCCCCCACATGGCATTCACCCTCATTTCCGTTAGCACGCTCGACCGCGCCGGCTGTACAGTCACGGCCGAAAATGGAACCTGCGTCATTCAATCCCCGAAACCCGGGCGCAGGACCATCGCGATATTCCCAATCGTTCGCGGCCTATACGGCGCGCCAAACTTAGCCACCGCCGCATCTGCACAACCTGAAATAGAAGCCTCGTACCTCGCGAAACGGATGGTCTCCATATCGGAATTCCATCGCCGAATGGGACACGTCAACCACGACGACCTCGTCAACGCGGTGAAGGCGGGCACAGTCACCGGGGTAAACCTCGACCTGACGTCGAAACCCCAGTGGTGCGAGGTGTGCGTGCAGGCGAAGGCAGCGCGGAAACCGATCCCACGGCAGGCGAGCGAGCCGCGACCAACCGTCTACGGCGGGAAGGTCGTCACGGATCTGAAGGGGAAGCTACCAGTTCCATCAATCAAGGGTGCGCTATACGCAATGGGCTTCACAGACCTTTCAACCCACGAAGAACGAGCCTACTTCCTCAAAAAGAAGTCCGAGGCGTTCGAACACTACCTCAAATATGAGGCGTGGGTGCTTGTCCAACGCGGAGCGCACATCAAGACCTTGGGTTCTGATGGTGGGGGTGAGTTCATCTCGAAGGAGTTCGAGAATTACCTTGAGAAAGCCGGAACGGAACACCAACTAACCGTCCACGATACCCCGAGCGAGAACGGCATCGCCGAGCGCGGACAGCGCACGCATATCGAGCAAGTCCGCGCGATGATCATTCAATCCGGCATGCCAAAGTATCTGTGGGCGGAGGCTTGGTTGCACTCCGTATGGCTCCGTAACCGTTGCCCCACGGCCGCACTCCCATCCCACAAAACTCCGATGGAAATGGCAACGAAGAAGAAGCCTAATCTTGCCAAACTACTGGAGTGGGGTACGCCGGTGTGGGTAAAGGTGAAGGGGTCCGGCGATCTTGAGCATCGAGCAAAGAAAGTAAATTTTGTCGGATATGACCTGCGGGCGAAAGGGATGAGGCTCTGGCCGGGTACGCGAAAGATAATGGTGGAGAGGGATGTGTATTTCAACGAGAAAGACGCGCTAACCCCCGGGACTGCCTCGATTGAGGGGGAGTGGGGAGATGATGACATTCTCGAAAGTCCCGAGGAGCCGTCCAACTCGAAGAAAACACCTCCCACGGACGAACGAGCAGCGGGGAATGAACAGAATCGAGGACTCACCGATGCTGTTAACCCTCCAGTACCCGAAAACCTCCGCTCGTCGCCTCCACCAGAACCTAACCCCGCGCCAACCGAAGTCCCACCACCCGAGGCTCCAACCGACACAACACCGCCGCCACCACCTCCGCACGCCCGTACGCGCCGAAGCGAGGCTGAAAAGCTTGGACCTGCGCCGTATACGGGACGTGAGACCCGAACACGCAAGCCGCCAGGTTTTTACCATAGCATGAATGCCATGGCAGCTGCAGAGTCGTCCACGGAGGATGTTGCGGCGATGTTCGAGATGCTTGAGGAGGAGGAAGACGACGACTCAGACCTCCATCTGGAGAATGAGGATGTCGAGGACAGGACGTTCGTTGTCGAGTTTGCGATGGTGACGGAAAGTGTCCCGATGACTTTGCGTCAGGCCATCAATGGCCCCGATGCCAAACATTGGATGCCTGCGGCGCAAGCCGAATTCAACCAGCTCGAGAAACTCAATACCTGGGATATCGTCGAGGCTCCAATTGGCGCAAAAGTCATCCGCAATCACTGCGTGCTTACGATCAAGCGGGACGCATTCAACCAAATCAGCAAATACAAAGTTCGACTCGTCGCCAACGGCCGGACCATGGTACACGGCATCCACTACACCGACACCTTTGCCCCCGTTGTGCGCCATGCGACCCTCCGAGTCTTGCTGACCATCGCCGCTGTCAACGACTGGGAAATCCATCAAGCCGACGTCAAAAACGCGTATCTCAACGCGCCGATTGACGAAACAATTTACATGGAGATCCCACAAGAATACGACAGGTTCTGTTCCAAACCTCTCCCCTCCGTTGCTCCCGGACATCGTCTCGTCTGTAAGCTTAACAAGGGCTTATACGGCACTAAACAAGGCGGCAGAACCTGGTACATCAAACTCCGAGATACGTTCAAATTGCTTGGCTACACGGTTCTGCTTGCCGACAACGCCGTATTCATCAGTCGGGACAAATCCACGATTGTCGCAGCCGCCGTCGACGACTTCACCATTCTCGGGAAGACCCTCGCAAACATCAGCCTTATCAAAAAAACAACTTAACGAACACTTCGAACTCGTCGACCTCGGAGAAATCAATTGGCTTCTCGGTATCCGTATCACACGCGACCGAAAGACCAAGACGATTTCTCTGAGTCAGTCCGCATACATTGAGCAAATTCTCGCTCAAATGGGCTTGTCTGACGCAGCTCCGTGCCTGACACCGATGGAGCCCGGGGTCGATCTCAGTATTGATTCACCCGGAGTTTCCTCACAGGTACTTTCAAGTGACGATAAGGCTGTATATTGCCAAGGTGTCGGATTCTTGATGTACGCCACCATTACCCATCCCGAGATTACCTACCACGTCTCCACCCTATCCCAATTTATGCACGAGCCACGCACTACTCACCTCAAGGCTCTCCGACGTGTTGCCCGGTATCTCGGCGGTGTTCGTCATCACCGACTCGTTCTCGGCGGTTCCAATTCTACCCTGGTTGGATATTCTGATGCCGACTGGTCGTCCAACCTTGACCGTCGTTCGATTTCCGGCTACGCCTTCTATTTGGGAAATAGTTTGGTTGATTGGAGCTCCAAGAAGCAACCCTTGGTCACACTTTCCAGCACAGAATCCGAGTATGCCGCTCTCACTCACGCTTCCAAAAATCTGCTGTGGCTCCGGAAACTGCTCGCCGAGATTTCCATGCCAATTTCCAGACCCTCGACTCTCTTCTGTGACAATCAAAGCGCTATTGCATTAACCAAGGACAGCCTCTTCCACGCTCGCACCAAACATATCGACAATCGCTTTCATTTCATTCGCCAAACAGTCTCCGATGGCAACGCACTCATCGTCTATTGCTCCACCACCGACCAGATCGCCGATATCTTTACAAAATCCCTTGGGCGTCCAAAATTCATTCATTTCCGCGAGCTTCTCGGTATTGAAGAAGATCCCGCTTCAGCGTGAGGGGGAGTGTTGAGATTCACGCTACCCGCGGTATCATATCTAGATTATCTTTTCATTTTGTTCATGTTTACTTACTGCCCAGTATTAACTAATCGTCGTAACAGTTCACGCCTCAGTTCTGACCATCACAGACTGAGGCGTAAGTTATCCATTCCTACCTACGTTACTTTACTGACCAGTAGAATAGTCCGTTCACTATAGGTACATAATATATCTGAGTTCTGACCATCACAGACTGAGGCTCCGTTCACTATAGTTCGATCCCCCGCTCGTTTAGCGCCGGTGCATCTTCACACTAACCTCACAATTGCAACGGCAGCTGAGAGCAAGAGAAGCCCAGGGGCGGCAACATCTACTAGGCTTGTCAAGCAGGCAGGTGTAATCCACCATGCTCTACTCAGGGTGGACCCCATAAATTTGAGCCTTCCCGAAGTTCAAAAAGAAAAAAAGATCGTGTGGGAGAGCACATGACCTAGGCTCGAATCGACCGAGCAGCTCCTATATAACTTTTTCAAGGCTTTTCTACTCGGTACAGGCACGGACCATCTGCCACTGAGTCTCAAATTGCTGGCCTTCATATATCATTTTCTCGTTTGGTGGAACCGCGGCGCATCCTGCGTATGAAAAATGGTAACGAGCGGCTCCTGTATAAGCTGTCCAACATCTCCCTTTTTCACCGTGGATAGGTGCAGGATTTTTCCTTGAGATTCATGGAGAAGATTGAAACCAACTGTGGGAAATAAAAGGTCAACACTGGTTGGGAGATCCAAGTTTTTCATCAGCATTTCCAGTGAAAACTGTGGGTTATTTTTCAGCAATTTTTCTCTGAAAAAGTTGGTGAAGAATTTAAAATATTTTCACTGTTTTCTAGCTTTCTTTCGAGTTTTTCACCTTGTGTCGGAAAAGCGGTGAAAATGTTTTGAATTTTTCACCTACGTTTGTCGGGAAAAACTGCTGAAGAATTACCCACAGTTTCACCATAAATAGCAGTGAAAAACTTGGATCTCTCAACCAGTGCGACTCAACTGAACATTTTTCAACATGAACTGCAAGATGTCTGCCCTACTCGACTTCCGATAGGTAGGTAGTATCCATTGACCAAGTTCAAATTCGCTCCCATCTGACCAGTGACCGCAGCTTGAAGCACCAAGAAGAATGCAACCTTGTTTATCGCTATGCGGAGTCAGGGAATTGAACCCCGGTGAACTATCTACTTACATATGTAAATCACTATGTAGTGATTATTCTGAGGTCTGAGCAACAGTCTCTTCAGTTTGGTCTTGTGATTCAACCAACTTACTCAAATAAACATAATAAATAAATAAATAGATTTTCAACCACATCGATACGAGTATAAATGGTTTTGCACATCAGGTTCAATTCTTGGAAATTCAGCCAGTAACTATGCTTTCCTTCACCTTGAGAGCCGTACCCCAGTCTCAGGGAGTTCAAGCTCTGTTCCCTCCACTTTTCTGGCAGGTGTGCTGAGCTGTGCCAGCTTCACCAACTTCATTTGGTCACTGAGCTCCATCTCAGCAACTCTGGTCTCAATATCAGCAATCCGTTTCACCTGGGATGAGCGTTCAAAAAGGGGTTTTGCCATCCTCCACAGTTCCAGAGCCTTTGTTGGGTTGGCATTCCGTTTGGAGATATCTTCAAGTCGGATGAGACATTCCGCCTTGCTACGGTGAACATCCATCTGGGTAAAACCATCCAAGGCAAGGGTGAACAGGGAAGTGGCTGTGGCTACATCCCCATCCTTAAGGAAGATGTCTCCAATAAATTGCAGAGCCTTGTGAGTTCCTAGCTTCTCTTTCTGCTTAAGAGAGTGGGCCAGGAAAATTGTACTCCATGAGGTATCATGGTGGAAACCTTCCCAACGGCTACTGTCTCCAAGGCTCTCAAGACATAAAGCCACCAGCTCAGAGTCATTGGCCCATGCCCATCTCAGACACTTGCAAAACAGTGATAAGGCAGACATATCCCCCTCTCGGAGATTGAGATCTGCCTGAATAATTTCGGAAGCAGTTTTCAACCATGTTCCCCCATTGTTATTGGTGATGGCTTGGATTGCATCAAATCTCTGTTGTATCTCAGAATGTGCAACACCTATTGAGACCTCAACCTCAGCTAGGTTGAGCAGGGTAAAGCTACGTTGGCGTAGGTTGTGGCCTAGCACTTTTTGGAGAATGTGGCTGTGAATTTTGTGTGCTTCCTCATATTCAGATTTCAGTTCGTGAACTTGCCCCAGTCTTCCCATGAGAGCATAGGCAAGATCAGTGGAGGCCATGCCACACAGAGTTAAGAGACTCCTGGCTCTGCCCAGCAGTGTAAGGCACTGTGTGTAATTTCCTAGTGCTCCTAAGCATACAGTGTCATAGTACAGTGCCCGTGCCTCGTGGTAAAGATTCCCATCGATCCGACCCATTTGTTGCGCCTTCTGGGCATAGGCTTGACCAACAGGGTAGTCACCAACCAGTGATTTAATCTGTGCCAGTCCAATAAGTGCATTGGTTTGGGTTGTGGCATCTTCCACTATTTCTGCCAAGTGGAGGGCCATTCCATAGTACTCAACGGCTGATTGGATGTCATGGATGTAGCGCAAGTAGTAGTCTGCAATAAGACTATAAAAGCGGGCTGCAAAGCTCTCTTAATGTCTATTCAACAGAAATTTTGCAGAAACATACTTTTGAGCGTGACATTATCACAGTGGTGAAGGTGTTCTATGCCCTGAACAATCAGGGCATTTGAGTTGGAAATTGAACCAAATTCCCAGGACCTCAGTGTCTCTATAATGAATGTGACATGTGAGGTGTGGTCAAACTTGTGAGCAAAACTACTGAGTTCTTCCATGAGAGATATTTTGTCGTGTCCTTCAATGCGGCTGGAGTGGTTCAGCCTGCATATATCAGAGACTGTAGTTCTCAAGTCGGAATGGTCAGAATACAGATTGTGCCGGAAGATGTTTTGGATATTGGTAAAGTTTGTTTGTACTTGGGTGACCAACATAGCACCGGACTTCTGGCCCCGATGTTTTGCGTGGACCTCAACGAGCTCCTGGAAGTGGCAAAGAAGGGGGTTTATCATCTGGTCCATGGGAGGGAAGACCTTCTGCATGTATTCTCGGATGGGTACAAGCACCTTGAGTCGTTTGTGTTCGTCAATGTAGGCCAGAGCAGTGCGAACCAGTGCATCCTTGCATCCAAGAATATTCCTCAACGGAAACTTTGCTTGTCGAAGCTCGGCATCCGAGAGCCCATCAGGAAGGATGGCCATTAGGCTCAGGAGATCACGAGCATCAGGGATAGATGTGATTCGTGGGCTCGAGAGTGAGAGTGAGATGGATAACTCCATGTTTGATCTTTTGTCATGGCCATCTGAAATCACAGAGGTCTTTTCGATTTGCCAGCGGGACAAGACCCTTGAGCAGCCTTCCACATCAACCAAATGAGCCAAAAGACAGATTGCAAGGGGCACATTGTCTGTGAGCTCAAGAACCTGGTTGATCTCTTCTGGCAAATGTCCATCATCTGCGATGTCCAAGAACACCTCTTGGGCAGCATCTGGAGCCAAAGGTCGCAAGGGCAACAAAAAGGGTCTGGTCCACTGCACTTTTGATGGCCTTTCCGCTCCCCGCATTGTAACCTGGGGTCTCATGAGTGACACGGTGCTGGAAAATAGAGGGCTTCAACAAACCATTAAGGACAATGTGTTTATGTCTGTAAGCAGAGACAGAAACTCCTCAATCTCCTTACGAAGCTCAACCGGCTCCCAGAGTGTTTCAAAGTTATCTAGAACCAGCAGACTGGGTGGGATCTGACTGAGATGCTGGCAAACAGCCCGAGTCATATCTCCCCCAGGCTTCAGTCCAAGGTGTGCACCAATGAGAGAAGCGAGTTCTGCTGTGCTTTCAGCTTTATCGCATGGGATAAAGAACCGATACTGGGTGTATCTGCCTGCAATTGTGTCCTCATGTAGGACAGCTTTGGCTAAGCTTGTCTTTCCCATTCCCCCTGCACCTA
Source organism: Mycena filopes (assembly GCA_029281495.1). Taxonomy (NCBI): domain Eukaryota; kingdom Fungi; phylum Basidiomycota; class Agaricomycetes; order Agaricales; family Mycenaceae; genus Mycena; species Mycena filopes. The sequence goes on along the minus strand of JARIHR010000018.1, from coordinate 1,408,370 downwards.
GGATGGCAATGTGTGGATTTCCTTTATTGAAGAGCTTGAGAATATCTGCTAGCTCTGATTCACGTCCATGGAAGATTTGTGTGCTTGCTGGCAGCATGGAGATTGAGGTGGAGCTTTACTTCCAGTGAGCAAAACACAGAAAATGAATTCCAGAATGCTGACCTTGTGAAGGAACCAGAGTACATTTTGCTGATCTGTCCAAATAGTTTTCACTGAGCAGTGAATGCCAGAGCAAATATTTCAAACATACAGAAGATGCAGAGTCAGAGCTAGAAAGTGTGTCAATGAGATTGAGGACTTCCTGATGTTTGTCCTCTGCTCTTGCTTGCATGTCGGCCAGGATATTCACAGTTGTGATCTGGATCTTTTCTTTAGCTATTGGGTCTTTCCATAACCAATGTGATTTACTGAGAAGAAAGCCAGTTCATGTTGCAAATCTGCCTTGCAGCTCTTGAGTAAGGCTCCAAGTTCACCTTGTCGGAGGAAAAATTTGAATTTGTTGCCAGTTTGCTGAGCCTCGATGAATGTATGGATCTTGTGAAGAGTCCTAAGTAATTGGTGAGTAGACATTAATTGAATATCAGGCCTTCAAATTACGTTGTAAGGTTCCCAATCTGATTCAACACACTGGGGGCAAGGTCTTCACCATTGTCTGACTTGAGGTAGACATCGACAACTGCAGCGAGCAACTGGGAAGTGTGCTCCATCAACTCAGCACAATGCTCCTTATTTTGTTTGATAGTCTAGGCATTGGGTAAGGAGAGCTCTGTACTACGATTTATTAGAGAGCATACCAACATAAGTTTGGCTAGGGATTGTGTGGTGTTTGAGATGGTTTCTAGACCAGGGACCTTGAGGGTCTCCACAAGGAGCTCAAGGGTGTGCGTAGTAACCGTCAAAGACTTTGAGATATTGTTCAGGCGTGTTTCCGTGGTCGGTGGGTTCATTTTGATGGATTTTTGAGTCATGGCACCTCAAAACCGTCTGGGCTTTATACTACTCGGACCTTCTCTATTATTGGTTGCTGTTCATCTCTGTAGGCATATGGAACACCTGTTGGTGGGAGTCAACTCTATTTGTGAAAGATAATCACAAGCAGTTCAATGATGATTGTTCAACTGAGCTGTGAATAAGATGTGATACTTGTTGAGCATCTTTTTTCCCTCTGTGATTCAATCCACTCCTGCACACAGACCACACAGCTCTGAGCATTTCTATGGATTTGTGAATGGACTTGACGGTGAAACGGGACGGTAACGCCTATGTGTAACTTGGGCTATATGTATGCTAAGAAGCGTGCACACTAATGCAACACACAACCACCACACAACTAACACACAAATCACTTTATACTCCCAAGAACTAGGCGCTTCTCCTTGGTTGAGTTCGGGTCCGAGCCGTAGTATGCGACTGCTGGCTTTAACTCTTTATGCAACTAATCTCCGGTCTATGATTGAACTAACGCCGAGGAACACTCCCAAACGACTCTGCTGCACTCCTTGTCTCGAAACAATACACTCTCGGGCGTATAATGAACTTGGTTGGGTCTGGGTATGAGGATACTGAGTGATATATAGGCAATTCCGAGGAAAAGCGTGAATATGCACTAGGCGGAGTTTGTGTAGTTTGTTTCTGAAAATCCCTTCTCCCAAGGACTCCCTAGGGCAACACGAGGGCTATACTGCTTTCCACTAAACTGCTCCTCGGCGAGCTGGACCTTTGTCACTGACTTCACCGGACTTGGGTATTCCCTCGAAAACACAAGAGCGTTTCCGTACACTGGTTTTATAAGGACCCAAGCGCAACTTGCAATTATCCAACGGTTCTACCGACTCAATCTGCCGAGCTGACTTCCCAAACTGTTCAACCTAGCAAGCGCCACAGTTGGTGTTACGGTCGAAACTAGCGTTGCAAATGCGAAAGCCCCTTCCCACAGTAGCCGTGCAGCCTTTGCGATACTCAAGTCTTCCCACTTGGTGCGTTTAAACGGTCCTGATTTATACGTGAGCCGCTTGCACTGTTCCCAACGCGAACTTATACTGAATGCGCAACTTAAGAGATGAACTCCGAGGAAGCCAACAATCCAACTTCAATTTCTACAGACTTTACAAAACAGAGGAAGGTATCTTTTATCTCTGCTTTGGAAGGCCCGAGCACACCCACACCGTCAAGGTCTTAAACGATGAGCGGGGATGAACTGGTCTTCCTCAGCGTTTTCTACGTCCTTTTATACTACTGAGTCCATTGTACATGATAAGCAAGATTGAGTCAGAGAAAGAGAGCCACATCCTGCCTCGGCAACACGGAAACGCTGCCCGGCCTATTCGTCAGTTCGGCCTGGGGTTACAGTCATCAGTCTGATGCAACCCTCGGTCTACTTTGGGTATATTTCTATTATCAACCCGGGTAAACGGGTGCCGATGGTCTGCGTATGGCCGCGGCTGCCTCCATTAGGTACCTCGCTAGCTCATAGCACCTTTGTCATGCTTCCTCGGCGTAGATCCGCACGGCACGGTCATCTATGCAACTCAACATTGCAACTGGGTATCATCTCCGTCTAGCCAAAACTCCTTCTCAATGTATCTCATCTCCAACTATCGATATATCGCCGCGCAAAGCTGCATTGTGTTTCTCTCGTGAAGCTCCATCTAAAAGCGTTCAGCGCGGGCATATAGACCATCTCTCAGATCTCCAGTATCCGACCAAATCAGCCTCTCACTGAATATATCCCTCGGAAGACCATGTCTATGTTCCCTGCAACTCCCAACCCGTTCTGTGTCGTTGTCCAATCCTCGTACAAGCTCCTCGACCCTTGCAGACTACCAGACTTTGATAGTTCCTCCTTGTTTAGTGTATGATTCCAATGTAACGCTTGTAAACCGCGCCGAACATTGTTCAACATACTACAGCCAGTAGCTGGAGCTCACTCTGACTCTCCTTTATACCACCGAGCAGAGGCCTAACATCCCTAACTTAAGTCCATTAGAAGGCTAATGCGAGTCCTCGGCGCACTACTAGCGTAGTACCCTAAAAAGCGCAAAGTTTAGCCAGATGTTGTGACACAGGTGTTGTGTCGTTTCATCTCCCCTTTACAAAATCTCAACCGTCCCCGGTTGTGGTCGGCGCCATTCGCCTTCCAGTTTCATAGCCCGAGGAATGGCATCTTCCTCGGTGCGCTCATTTTATTTTGTATCTGGCATTTATGTCCACAGATTGCAAGTCGCTCTGTTTTCGTTTCCTTGATTGTTCAACTTAATTTTCCCACTATTCAACTTTGGAGCTGCATATGGTCAGGATCTACACTCAGTGATTCAGCCTAAACACCCCTTCTCAAAGCGGAAATAGATCAAATGTCTTAGACATCTTCTATATGCCGAGGACTGGGTGCATTGGCTTCACCATTGACCGCGCTTCAGCTAACACTCTTTGCCGCAACCATATATTTCCTTGAGAGGGGAAGATACTAGGTGAATTTCAAACTTGGCCTCTGCCGTCGATTTATGTTACGGCACCACGTGCTTTAGAACCCAGGCATATTTTGGGAGACTTCTATCGTCCCTTGATATTCCTCCAAGCCCTGAACACCGTGGAATCGTCTTGAGCTCGGCTGGCCCGTGCGCAGCTCACTTAAAGTGAGACGTGCAAACGTCGGAGTTTGAAATTCTCCTTTGTCTTTCCCCTCATCGCCCACTCTCTCTTTTTCACACTTCTCCTCTATTTCTTCACTTATGGCCTCTGCCTCGGGTTCTGGCTCTCGCCAGCGCACTCATTCCACTGTCGTCCAGCCTGCCAGTGCTGCCAAGCCTATCTTCGTCGACCCCGACAGTCCCCGCCTCCCATGGACCCGTCTTCGCACCAGCGCCTTCCGCAACATAATCCCCTTCTTCGACCAGGAAACCGTCTTCTCAGCCGATCCTCAGGACGTTGCTGACGCTATTGAAGCCCTGCGGCCTGATCTCGTGCGTTACCACAGATATATCTCAAACGCTGCTTCTACTAACTCGTCATCCTTATTCTGCAGACGAAATTCCAGGTGTATTGTCCCGACCCACCAATAGAGATCCAGGTCTTTCTGCAAGGCGTTTACCGGGCGATCCACCTCTTCGTGGCTACTTGCCCCGGATATGCTGATCAGTTTGCCGGGCTGCCTGCAGCACCTTCCGCCGCGCTCAAGGAGCTGATGGTACGTCACCGTCGACTTATTCTTTGAGCCTTTAACGCTAAACTCTTTCGCCTAGGCTCAGAAACGTGTCGTCCTGCCTACGTCCAGCTTTAAGATCCCCTTTATTACCATCCGCGAAACCGCACAACCCCAGCCTACACCTAAATCTAAACCTCGTACCGAACTTGTGCCACCGCCGCCCGTCGATCCTCCTGAGGCACCAACTCCCAAACGCACCCGTCACCCACCTGCTAATCGCAATGGCACCGCCGGGCAGACCTCCAAGTCTGCTGCCAAGAGCGAACCAGCGGCGAGCAAGGGTACGGCGCATCGTCCTCGTCGCACACAGGCGCAGATGCTTCAAGACAAAACTTCCTCCAAGCTCCTGCCCACCCCTGTGTCCAAGAAACCTGCGAAGTCCGCGGCCTCTAAGGTGCGTTTTCTCTCTTCGGTCCCCCACTCCGTTTGTTGCTCATTGTCTCGTCTAGACGTCCAAGCACCAACATTCTCCCGAGGTCAACCCCGAGGAGGAGCAGGACCCCGATTTCTCACCACCGCCGCCCAAAAAGGTACGACTTCCTTAGCTATATCTGTTTCTTGACTGGCTCGCTCACTGTTCACCTCAGAAGGGTGTTAAGCGCAAACGCTCGCCCGAAGTCAACCCCGAGGAGGAACAGGATCCTAACCAGTCACCTCCACCAACCAAAAAGGTATGGTGCTGCTCACTATAGCATCCTTCTCTATGCTAACCAACTACCTAGGCCAAGAGTAAACAAGCGCAGCACGTTTCTTTCGTGACGGTCGCCGAGGGTTTTGCTCCCGCAGAGTCGCTTGTTCAGGTAAAGAAGGTGCGTTCTGCCCACTTCCTTTCCTGTTTGTCCTTAACTCATGTTCTAGAAAAAGCGCAAGAAGAGAGTCACCGAGGAGACGCCTGCCGAGTTCATGGAGGACGAGCCCGTTGCCAGTACTTCGGCCGTCATGCTTCCCCCTCGCAAGGTAAGTTTCTTTCTTCTATAACTTGATTTTAACGTCTTTACTGATGATTTTCTAGGCCAAAACGGTCGTGGTCGGGCCACCTCTGCCTTCCGCACGCCCGCCGTCTCCAGCGTCGCCTGCTGTTTCTCCGCCCGCATCTCCGCGCGCGTCTCCACCTATCAAGTCCGAGTTCCTCAATCTCGATCCCGGGTCTTTACTTTCCGCGCCCCGGCGCCAGGTCCTCACGATGCCTGAACACTCCAACGAGGGTGTCTCCAACCGCGTGGAACTGTATCAACATGCCATGATCCCAGAGGGCGGTAAGTTCCATTTAGCTCTTTGTTTGCCGATATATTGCTAACTTGTCCTTCAAAGATTGGGCGGAAGGCAGCGAGCGTCCCATGCCGGCCATTCTTCACGTTTCCGCGGCCACGGTCACCGACGCGTTCATTCCAAGCTTCGCGTCCACCGCGATCCTCAAATGCGTCCAATGTCTCCTGCGCGGTGACGACTGCGGTGGGAATTCCATCAGCGTTACCTGCCCGGATTGCCGCAAGCACAAAGCCAAGTGCTCGCGCACGATGGAGCCCATTGAAATCATCAACCTCCTCGACGGCCTTCGTCCCTACTTTGCGCTGGCTCCGGATCGTAAGTCACGTTTTACTCATCGTTGCCCGCGTTTACTAACCCATTTCTAATAGACATTGCCCGCGGCTTCGTCGACTTCCTCAACGCCCGCCGTCATTCCGACATGATGGCTCAACTTCACGCGCGCAGTCTCCACGACACCGAGCTGCACCTCTATTCACTGTTGGCCTCCTTCGAGAATCAAGGCCGCACCCTCCCCGCCGACGTCCTTATTCGTTACTTCGAGAACCCAGCCGATGTCGACCGCATGGTGCAGGCCTTGGAGAGCTTCAACATGTCGGCTGTGCGCCTCGTCTTGGCGCACGCCGAGCTTCGCCCCACTTCCGCCGTGCAGCGCCATGTTCCCAGCGAGCCGCACTCGATTGGCAACTCCTACCATACTTATGGTATGCCGGCTTACTACGCCGCGATGGAGCCACAGGAGTTGGAGAGCTCAATGGCGAATGTGTTCGTCCCGGGGCAGCGTACCACGCAGCCCCAGCCGTCGAGACAGGTTACCCCGCCGCGCACCGCGCCATCTCTTCCTCGCCGCCTCCCGCAGTCGACCCTTCGCCGTCTACTTTCTCGCAGGCCAACCTCGAGGTCCACAATACGTTGAATTCCCTTGTGGCTAAACTCCCACCGTCTTCAACAACATTCCCTGGACCTTCTGTCGCCGAGCCTTCGCTGCAGCGCGTCGCCTCTGGTTCTTTGGCTATCCAGCCCACTTCGCCGACGTTTGCACAGGTGGCCGCAACTTCGCCTCGCGATCCTACTCCACTCGCGGAGTTCGATCCCGAGGTGGAGCCTTCGCTGGAGTCTGCAGCGCCCTCTCCTCCTGCTGCGCCATCGTCACCTGCGCGACCACCGAAATCCCCGACGCCACCGCCGAAGTCCAAAGCACCATTACTGCCTCCTCCCGCGCCTTCTTCACTGCCCAAACTCTCGACGCCCGCGCCCACCACCGAGACTTTTGGTTCCCCAACGCTGTTATCCCCTTTGTCGCCGTCTCGGCCAAAGGTTCAGCGTCAGTTGACCAACTACTTCCCGACTTCCCCGCGCAAGGCTGCTCGCGCACCTGTATCGGATGCTACCGCGGGCCCTAGCACGGGTGGGGCTTGACTTGGCTGGGATGGCAGATTCTTTGGGTTGGAACTTTGATATATTGCTCGCGCCGGGACGCTTACTCTACATCGCTCTTGCTACCTATGCCAACAACATCTACTTACTATGTATGCTTGCCGCGGTGCACACTGCTACTTAAAAGCTGGGTTTCTGAAACGCGTAGTAGTTGCTTGATACCGCGTATCCTTTAGCTAGTCTGCCAATCAATTTGACTTTAGTGCTCATTTTCCACGGGAATTAAGTCTTTAAGACTCGTTTCTTTGGTTATAATAAGTTTATAAGTCCAACTTCAAGGAGATTCGTCTGCTACGATGTCCCACAGTCTTTTAACAGCCAGCGCGGTACGCGCGTCGCTCATACAACTCGTGTTTTAACTTTTACTTGATCAAACTCAACTCAGGCTTGCTCAGGTGATCGTCAATACACCTTTATCTTCTGTTCACGATTTTCCTTATCGCCGCGCCACCCATTATTCGGTTTATCTAGACTTGCTGATCACCGCGAGGTGTTTGGTTGGTCCCCATAGGTGCATGTCATGGCTCCTCGGCACTTTTTGGTCAAAGCGCACCACCAATCTTCACCTTATTTGGACTAACAACCCGTATCTTGGTAGGCTCGATACCAGCCTGTCTCCGAGGGTAAACCTGTCGAAGACAGGCTGGTCGATCTGAGTTTGAAATAGCGGGTCAAAATTCTTACCAAAAAAGGTTAATCCGGACCGCGATTCCGAGTGGTGGAAGCCGCGGCCAAACAGGAGCAACATCCATCATTTTGCACTTAGTACTCGACGATACTCACCGTTTCTCACCTGAAGCCCCGGAGTAGCGTCCCCCAGTGTAGGCGGTGATACCTATGTAATTTTCTCGCCGGATATCAGGTGAGTGAAGCTCAACTTTGGATAACCTTTTTTGGTAATAATTTTGATCCGCCATTTCAAACTCAGATCGACTGGTCTGTCTTCGACAGGTTTACCTTCAAGACAGACCAGTGTCTGGTCTAGTATCTTGGCTAAATGCTGTTATACCGCGCTTAAACAACCAGTTGTAGCCTTCTAGATCCTCGTTTCGGTTGCCCGGTGGGAAAATCCGCTTAACTACTCAACATCGCACCAACTTAGGATCTTCTTTTCAGATTTGATCGTTTTAGTTGGTTCAACGCATTCCTCATTCTTCCTTAGCACCGCGCATGTCCTTGAGTAGACTTTTTAGCTTCTGTTAGTCTATGCCTGGTGTTCCTCGGGATATATCTAGCTTCCTCATGTTTATCTGCGGATGCCGCCAATTTTAACCCTTTCTGAACATCAAACAATCTCGCGGTTTATAACACCATTGAAATTCCCCTTGACCGATCACCCCTCGTGAACCATTACTGGACCCGATGGTCGCCTGCCTCGGCGTTGTTCTCTGAGTTATATCCATAAGTTCTAGCAGATGGTGTTATGGCGAGGCTTTCGATGGCATACTATACTGCAGCTACATACTGAGTTCTACTGTTTTACCAGTTTCCTTCAGCCGCGCTATAGCTAGTATATTAAAGACATCCTGCCCTCATGATTCCTGTCTCCATCTGTCAACCTCGGTCGATATCATGGCATTCAAAAATAAATTTTTGACCCATGCGTTCGCGCCTGATATTGGTTTACCCGTTACAGCCTCCTCCCCTTTACAAATCCCAAACCGTCCCCGGTTTGTTCTGTTGTTACTCAGAGATGCGCTGTTTCAAGCAACAATCCACCAGTTGCTCACTGGTCGACCCAAATGTTTCAAGACATGATTTTCCATAATTTTCACCGCGCTAAGGTATATAAACCCCGAGGAAGGTCGTCCCCGATTTCCTTGTCCTGTTCTGACCCTCCGTACCATGTCTGCTCGGCATGCGCCTCCATCTGCGCTTCAACTGGCATCTACGGCTGTTCTTGAATCCGTTGCTGAATATACTACAGTCAAAGCTGTCTTAACCCATACCCCTCGGTGGACGGCCCAAGGTATGGGTTATCACAGCTTATGGGGTTCGAGGGCCGTGGGAATTAATCTGGAAGATGCCGGCCACCAAAAACTTCCGTTGTTTTCCTCTAAAATATTCTAAAGTTGGCCAAAAAAAGTCTCTGCTGCATACTATTCAGTGTTAACACCCATACTTGACACCAAATGTGTCTTATAGGCAGCACAGAGGTCCATACTCAACCTAGGTTTGGTTCAACCAGAGTCAATCCTTGTGTGGAACTCAAAACATGGACTGTTTTGAAGGATCATACTAAAAAATGAGTGAAAGAATGCTGTTAGGACCCATGATTTTCACCCAAATCACCTTGAAACTCCATCAAAACCATGGGTTTCCCTTTGAAAAAGGTATGGGTTATGGGGTTTCACAGATTTATGGGGTTTTGAGGGGGAACATGCTCGGTGGAAGCAAAAAAGTATGGGATTTCACAGATTATGGGTTACCACGGCTATGGGTTAAGACAGCTTTGACTGTACTCTCAGCAACCTTCCGTCTGTCACTGCAACTACCGCGCACCGCTCCCTTGACTTTGCTGTGGACCGCGTCGTGCGTATATCTATGCTTTGTGACCTTAACTATCGTCTGATAACCTTCCTCGGCATAAGGCTGCGTTCGTACCCTTCAAAGAGTCCCTCCTCCTTTCCGCATACGAGCCCACCAAGGAGGCTATCTACTCCCTCCGCGAATACGTCACTACCGCCACCAAGAATGGGTTCAGACCCCCCGCGGCGCATATGACCGAAATCGCGAACATGCTCAAGTTCTACGAGGACGCGCGTGCCGTTAAACAGAGGAAGACCGAGGAACGCAACCGTGCCAAACAGCAAGTTCGTTTGCTACTTTTCAGTATTTCCTCGGTCGTTAACCTTGCGTTTTCAGGCTAAGGCGACGTTCCAGCCCCTCCCTCCGACTCAGAGGATTCCGAGGATTCCAAGAGTGTGTGTGAGGCCGTTCGTCCTGGCTCCCCTACTGACGAGGTATTGCTATCCCAGAAACTCCTTTGGCTTGCTAACCTGCTTAAGCAGATGGACGTGGATGATTCCGGTTCCCGCTCGGAGATTGGCACCGTTCCCGCCGGTCTTCGTTTCAAGAAGACTCCCGTTCAGGTATGTCTTTGAAGTTCAACTCTGGCGCCGAACGCTCATCCCACTCTCCTTCAGGTGGCTACCTGTTTCTACTGTACATCCCCCACTCACGCTTCTGCTCTTTGCCCTGTCAAGCCCATCCTGGACTCCGGTGCGAATGTCACTATCCTCAGCAAGGACAAGGATGTCATCATTATCGATGACCCCATTGACGCCGCGCCTAACAAAAAGGCCAAAGCGGAATCGCGTTGTGTACGGCCCCCTTCTTCACCTTTAACGCCGCGCATTTGCTCATTAGTTCCGGGAGCTCAGAAAAAGGCTGCTCGGCGCGCGGTACGGATTTAAACCCTCAGTTTCAACGCGTTCTAACTCATTCTTTTTCCAGGAAAAGGAAAAGGAGAAAGAAAAAGCCGAAGTCGCTCCCCTCGTGCGTTTATATTCCGTTTAACGTGCCTGCCATTCTAATCCTTTCTTTCCAGGAGCCAGCAGCGGAAATTACTCCGCCCTCGGAGCCTTCTCGCAAACGTCGCCGCGTTGGCAAGTCCATCAATACTGATATTGAAGCCGATGTCCCGGTCCATGGTAGGTCTTCCTTTATTGCCGCGCTATGCTTCATTAACAGCCCCGTAGGCAACACTAAAGATGTCTCGCAGTCAGTCATTGATAGCGTCTCCGCCATCCTTGACAACACCGAGATTATCTCCAGCGACCCCCGACTTTCTGCGTAAACGCGAGAAGGAAATCACCAAAGACCTCGTCGCCGCCGCCTACCGCATGCAGTACTTCTATAACCTGCGCAACTTCTTCGTCGAGCGGCTCGCCGACACTCGCAAGCAGCGCGAGGGCGCTAACTTGGATCGCTTCCTCCAAGATGGTGATGTGTGAGTGTTCCTCGGCGTTTGTCTAAGAATTTCCACTAACGGGATGTCTATACAGTTAAAACCCATATATTCAATCCACGCTCGTTCCGTTCCTAGTTTCAAATTTGCGGTTTGTATAACCGCACCACTCGTTCTTCAACAGAACCATCATTGGCTCTTCAACAGTAGCTACTCATGGACTTATCTCTATCCACGTTCCTTCACTGGAATCGCCCCGAGTTTCCCTCGATCGTATCTCGTTTAGCAGTACTTAGCCAATACATTTGTTTTGACAAGTCAATCGGTTGAAGATCTGAATTTCCAACGATCTGAGACATCACTGCCCCCTCTGCACGAGTATAAGTATGCCGACCTCAGGACCCCTTTCCTCGGTGTCCCTCTCTCCAACTCACGTCTCCCTCGGCGTTTCTGACCATGTTTCCTCGGGACGAAATGGTGGAGTACTGCCTGTACATGTTGGAGGATCAGAAGGTACTCCTTCCTCCCTTGCAACATTTCCTCGGCTTATACTTGCCCAGGTCATCAACAACTGCGAAGCTTGTGTCGAGGATGAATATGTGTGCGTGGTGTTCTCCTGGGGTCGCTGCTGCCACTGGTGCGAGCGTCGTCTGCTGCCCAACTGCTTGCATGCGTCCGAAGAGTACTTCCGTCAATACACTGTGCATTCCCGTGCCGCGATTGAAGCTAGTGCGTCCATCTGGTTCTTGTGCCCGGGATTTATCTAACGCCGTCCGCCAGGTTTCCCTTTCGGTCGTGATAAATATACCCTGGACCAACTCATGCCCTCGGTCCCTCTGGCCTTCGAATATCTGTGCCGCTGCTACTTTAATCGCACTCGAAAGCAGATTAAGGAACGCATTAACACTATGACCAGCCTCCAGGAACTAGTCGCCTTGAACATGGAGTTCGTGGCTTATGGGTACCACCGCCACGCTCTTCGTTTTGTGCAAGAACGCGTGAACCAGATCCGCCACTCTACTGCGCCATCTCAGAACCTGCCTTCCGGGCCTATGCTGTGTGTGTTTTGTCGCTCAATGTGGGAGTGGGCAGCGAGCGGAAATTGATGGGCTGATGCGAGGTCGTACAGCCACATCAAACTCGGTCGCTCTCTCGTTCTGACTGTTTTACCTCACACTGGCACGGATTTGCGAATATAAGACAGTGTAGGTATGTAAGAAGTCATATAACTATAAGGCATGTACTAGATACTTACTGGAATTTTTATATTACATTATTGGTCCATCTCGATGTCTTCCTCCACTTCCCAGTCATCCACCACTGGTGCAGCATCCTCTGGAGTTAATCCGGGCCCCAAATATAAGGTCAGGATCCTCGAGTAACAGTTTGAGGTGGTCTTGAACCGCCTTGTGAAGCGGACCGAGGTCGAGTAGGTTGGTGTTTTCGGTCCCAGGTCCACGAACTTGCCGCATGTACGGGTGAGTTATCAATACCCGGTACAGGATCATGGCGACCAGCTCCGCAAGAGTAGGGGGGTCCCGCAAGGCATCGAGGAGATTTTTCTCGATGTTGGTGAGTGAAGGGAAGGTTTTGGTCCAACGGATGACATCGAGCATCTCCAGATATTCCGGGAGGTAAATTATCAACTCCGCGGCCGCGTCTCCGTGGCTGCCAAAACGAGTGTTGTTGGTGTCGGGGAATTTATGGTGCTGCTTGCCAGTTTTCCTCGTCATAAAATCGACGTGCTTGTCCCCTTGCCCCTTCTTAGCCTTGTCTTTGTTGTTGAAAATTGCGCCGGCAAGCGCACAGGCTTTGACTCCGCCGCGGGTAGAGGCCTCAAAGGCTCTGAATTCGTCCTCCGTGAGAGCGCCGGTGGCGGAGAAGGTGCGATCGTAGACGTTGCGAAGGACCGCGGCGTTGGCTTTATTCGCAAGGAGGACCGGTTGGACAGCACCGATTTTGTTCCACTCCAACATCATCTCCGTGTTGCCGCCCTTGAAGCTTTTCAGATCTTTATGCATGCAGCAGCCGCCCCAAATGAATAGGTCCAACTTGCGGCGGTCCTCGGGAGATAACGCATCGTAGGCTTCCTTTCCCAGGACTGCCACGACCTCTGCCATGAGCTTCGCGTCCCGGTCGGCTTGTTCTGCTGGCGACAGGGCCTTCCACGCTTCCTCCCCTCCCGCATCGGCGATTTTTTTGGCGTTCCAGGCAGCCAGGTAATGAACGAGCTCCATGAAAGCCTTCCCCGCCAAAGCTTGTTCGCCGAGACTCTCCAGCGTCGCCTCTCGCTTCAGCACCCTCCATACCCCTCGCCGTTCCTTTCTCCGCGGAGGCGTGGTCGCCATTCATCGCCTTCAAGATAATCATGAATTCTCGAACCGTATATTGTGTCCTCAGCCGCGCTGCCAACGGACTGCGATTGAAAATGTTGACAGCATCTGCGATTCGGTTCTTCCAGCCCTCGACTGACTGGGCGCTCGAGTGGTCCAGGGTTTTCTCTACGCCTACGAAGCGGACCTTCGGCGTTGAGTTTGGGTCGATGTCGAGGTTCCCTGACTTGTAGTCGGGTGCGCGGGTCGCAAGATGTCGGCTTTCAATATTTTGACCTCGGTTGGATGTACTGTCGGCGCTGATTGTTACGCCTGCGTATATTTTAATGCTGCTCGGATTCCAGTGTGCTAGGAAGCTTACCTGTGTTCTTTGACAGCTCGTAAATCAACTGCATCCTCGCCGCCACACCCCCCTCTTCAATTGCACGGCCGACGGTTCTGCGGCTCATTACGCGGTTGATACGTACGCCGAAGACGTTGCCAATGCGCTCCATCATCGGCCCAATCTTGCCCCGCGCACATCCGCCGTCGGCCATAATCCTGGCGAGCTGCCTGGCTTGCGCAGTATAGATCCCCTTCTCCGTAACTCGGCAGATGCTTGATTTGGCTTTGGCACGCGCAACGGCGCGTGAAAACCCCCGAATTGAACGCCGAACGCGCTGCTTCAAGGCCTTGACTTGTTTCCGGAGGGCATCAGCTGTGGCGACAGACGACACCGATTTTTTCCGCCCCTCCACGACATATTTTTCGATAATGCCGCTCAATTCGGTGATGCGTTCTGCGGAGAGTTGTGCCGTCCGCCTGGTGGCCGCGTCCGTGAGTTTGAACTTGGCCAGCTCTGCTTCAAGCTTCCGTTGTTGGTTCAGAGATGCCCTGTACTTGCGGCGAATCTTTTGGTACGCATTCTTCCAATCTGTCGCGGGTTGCTTATGCTTTTTCGGGGGTGGAGCTAGATTCGGAGCTGGGCGATGGTTTTCTTTGTTGTGACCCGCCTTTTTGCGTAAGCAGGCATCGAATTGGGCGAGGCGACCGGCGGAGGGCTTCTTCGGCTTGTGTGTTGTCCGCTGCTTATTGCCGCCGGTCATGATCCTCCAAAAAGAGGCGGCGTCTGTCCAAGAAGCAACGCGACGGTGACCTTCAGATCAGCTATCAGGTGGGTTTAGCCTCTCCAGAAGTTCAATATGACATATCAGAGTGTTTACGGACCGGCGCTGGGACGTGGCTGTGGACTACCGTGGTTCGCGACGCGTCGAAGGCAGGAGACGACGCGTTATGTCACGCGCGGTAACACATCTGGTCACAGTCATCCTGCGGCAGGTTTTACCACCTCTGCACGGCCTAAAATATTCAAGATGGTATCGGACATCGGTCTACACATGATTAACTATGATTTGACCAAAGGAATTTTTATAAGTAGTTTCCAGCTTTGGCGGTTAATTCCAAGTCCGGCAATTTTCCCCGCCAGCCAAATCTGTTCGGCCAAATCATCGGCAGGCTAACCTGGCGTGGTTCGGCTTCTAAGATTTGTTGGCATCACCGCGATAGCTCGCAAAAAATGAGCCGGCGTTTCGGCTATGAATTTTGGCGGTGCGCCCTCCGTGATCGACATGTACAAACAGAACACTGATGGCTCGATCGCTGCCCACTCCCACTCAATGTCCTCCTCGGGCTTAGACTACCTTTACTTTGCCAGTTTTACTCCCTCGTTGGTCACGTAACACATTATACCCGCTTCGTACTCCGTTTAGACCGCCGAGGTCCTGTTTGAACTATTTCCTCATCTAATCCAAATGTCTCGTCTTCTTCCTCGGTGATCCTTGGGCGTCACCCTAAGATGCACTTTATCAAAGATCAAATCTTTGCCCTTGTATTTCTTGCCCTGTTTCTTCGTCTTAAGCACCGCGCTATCGTTCATTAGATCCTCCAACGTGTTTTGCGAAATGTCAATGAGCTTGTGAATGTTAGCAGGGATGGGAATGGACTTGCGCGCTGCATAAGGAATTACCCTAAATGCTGTGATCCGATCCTGAAACATTGCCCCGTTCAATTCTGCCACCAAGTATGCGCCACCGAGGGTGCGCCTAATCACAACCATAGGGCCCATATATCTCGGTTCCATCTTGGCGTTCAATGACTTTTCAACCCCGGTATGGCGTACCAGAACTAAGTCTCCAGGTTTGAAGTCATAATTCTTGATAGCATTCTCATGATATCGCTCGTACTTTCGGACTGACACTCTCTTGTTATAACACTGGGGGCAAGGCCCACGGGCGTGGGTTCATGGCATTTGATCAGCGGTGCACGAACACTTGCCATGACACTTGCCATGGCAGATTTGAGAACACCCGGCCCGGACTTTCCCGAGCTCCGAGACATCACCGCGGGTTCATTCGACAATATGCAGATATTTTGTTCACACAGGTGTGGAAGTGCCGCACAGGAATTTTGATAGATATTCAGACACTGGCAGATGAGTGATTAACACACAACAGATAAGTAGAGATGAGGGCGAGAACATCCTTCTCTCCTCCCCTCACCATGCCAGGTGCGAAGGTTGTCTGCACCTGTCCCAAGTGCCTAGGGCACTGGGTCATGGTAGATGGACAGCGCATTCCGGGCCGCAAACTTAGTTCACAAATCCGCCGCCGACATGAAATCTCTGCAGCGGTGCATCGATCACCAGATTACCCAACCCCCCGAGCCCAGTTGGTGTTACGGGGTTTTCCGACGAGGACGAGGATGAAGTCTCTGACTTTGGCAAATTTGGGTCCAGCAGTGTGTCAATCCTGTTTTTCCACAGTCCTGGGATGCTGAAGAGCCACAGATATTAGAGTGTTTGCGCAGCAGCCATTCAAGCCATTGGATGGCTGGTTGGCGTTGCGCAAACTGATGGCTAATGGCTTCGGAATTTTTTGTCCTAGCCAACGTGAGCGCTCGAGTGAGGGTCTGTGCTTCCCACTCTATCCCTCCTAGGCGACAGAGTGTCATAATCCCAATAATTGGAGCCCAAACTGAACGGTTGACTTCTGAGGTAAACTATGCGTTGTGAATGAAGAACGTGCAAGGCCCGAGAAAGAATCCAACACCTTTTAGCCTACTCACCCTGCATACCCCTCCATTTTATGCCCTCAACATGGCTCAGGACGAAAAATTCTGAAGCCATTAGCCATCAGTTTGCGCAACGCCAATCAGCCATTCAATGGCTTGAATGGCTGTTGCGCAAACTCGCTATTGACATTGACAGTAGTCTCATTGTGCAACTGTGTGCTAGTCTGGTGATATGGCTCAACCTGCGAGCTGGTGTCAGCCGGGAAACTGCAAACACCATTTTGAAGGCGCTTCAGTTTATTCTGTCGACATTTCTGCATCTCGTGCAACTACAGTTGACTGCTCACGGCCTTCCTATACACCTCCCGGCACTGCAGATCCCTCAGGACATTCGCACAGCATACAAGAACTATACTAGGGAGCCAGACATCATTCGGACTGCCTGTTGTCCAAAGTGCTATGCACTTTACCCATCCTTGGCAACGATGCCTGAACGATGCACAGCGAAAATTTCGAAGAAATCAAAAATCAGCTGCAAGGCTGAGCTCTGGCGGACACAGCGCTTTGGAAAGGAGTATAAACGTGTTCCAAAAACCACATTCAACACACAGAAATTTGAATCCTGGCTGGAGTGGTTTCTTTCACGGAAATCTATCGAGGACTACCTTGCCAAAAGCTTTCAGCGAGCCGCTATGGCAGAGGGCGAGGAGATGGCCGACCTCCAGGACAGTCATCGGTGGCAAAATCTCAAAAACCAGGGAAAGGACAAATACAACTTGGTTTTTGGTCTCTACATCGATTGGTTCAACCCTCGCGGAAACAAGATGGCAGGCATGTTCTTTCACCACTGGATCTCAAATAGTTACTGATATGTATAACAGGAAAGCAAGTTTCATGCGGCGCAATCATCCTCTACTGTCTGAACCTCCCAGCGGATGTTCGCTACTTGCCAGAAATGTCTTCATTGTGGGGTTGACTCCATCCCCCAACAAACCGACTGCAAGAGCACTCCTGAATCTGCTTGATCCAATCATGAAAACTATTCTCTTGTATGATCTTCCAGGGAAAGTTATACCAACATACTCACATCCGGAAGGGGTGAATGTTGCTGCTCGAATTGTTCCTCTTGTTGCAGACCTTCCTGCTACAAGAGAAACTGGTGGATTCCTGGGACACGCTGCAAATATGTTCTGCTCGTTTTGCCTTCTCACCAAGAGTGAACGGCACAGATCGGACTATTGGGCATGGCCAAATCGGATTAGCTCAGTCGTGCTAAAAGCAAGCCAAAAAGTGGTTGAGACTTCCCACCAAGAAGGAAAGGACTATTGAACAGCGGAAAACTGGGGTCCGTTGGTGCTCCCTTCATCTCCTCCCCTACCGGGATCCTGTGCATGACACAATGCTAGGGTTTATGCACAACTGGCTTGAAGGTGTCCTGGAACATCAGCTCCGGGGGCTCTGGGGGATAGGTCGTGATGCAAGGCGGACAAGGTCGCTGGCGGAGCTTGATGAAGACGATGAGGATCTTTGGACAGATACGGATAGATCCGATGCAGAAGGAGAGGCACAGGATCTTTTGAATGATGAAAAAAACTTTGATGCAGGTGACTTTGAGGAATGGAGGGCAGGCTATCTTCAAAGTGCACACCCATCTGACGCTGAGGAGGAGAATGAGGATACCCCAAAGGGAACTCCAGCACCAGATGATGATGACCCAATGGACGGCTCTGGATCTGAGGCCACGCCCGTTCCACAATCTATTGCTGGAGGCGACACAGACGACAGTGATGCTGAAGATGAAGACAGTGACGATGATGAATTTGCGGATGTTGCAGTACGAGGCTCCTGGAAGTTTAGTAAAGAACAACTGGCCAAAATTCACAGCTGTATCAGAGAAGTCTCACTTCCTACGTGGGTCTCGCGCCCACCAGGAAATCTTGGCGAAAAAAAAAAACACGGAAAGTTGAAAGCAGAAGAATTTTTGACACTGTTCTCAGTGATTTTCCCTCTTGTCCTGCCGGAAATTACATTGGACGATGATCCCACTCGCCAGCAAGCCATGCTGGAAAGCTTCTTCAATGTGGTTGGAGGAACAAATATTCTGGCATCATTCAAAACTTCAAACTCTGCAGCTGATACATTCCTGCACTATTATGAGGCCTATTTTATCTCTATTCAAGACCTTTTCCCTGATGTTGATATTGTACCAAACCACCACTATGCATTCCACAACGATGGCATTCTAAAAAACTGGGGACCTCTTCCAAGTCAGAACGAGTTCATGGGTGAACGTATGAATGGTTTACTGCAGAAGATCAAGACAAATGACCACATCTGTGAGTTGCTCGAGACTCAGAATGCGGTGAGCTGACCAGTTATTTGTAGATGATATGGACTATACCATGCTCAGGCAAATGACTCGTCAGAGTCGGGTACTTGGGCAGCAGCACGATAGCAGCTTGCATGATGACCCCGGACCCATGCAGACCCTTGCTACCCTCTTGAATCCGGAGAAGAAAAAAATCCACAAAGTTCGGATCCTCAGTGAAGCAGATTTGGCCAAGTTTTTGGCACGCAAGAACCAGGAATTATCCCTGCCAGCTTACAACTTGCTGCTGAGATACCTGACCTCAGTTGGGGATCACAAGCTCAACTTTTGGGGTACCCGCAATGCTGCAGGGGGTATCACCCTTCCCGATCCTGACCATCGATCCATGATCTTGCCACCTCGTGTGCCAAGCGTTCCCGAAAATGCAATATCGACAAGCGAACCTATAGCCGGCAGTCATCCCACCAGGGGAATAGCTTAATTCAGTTTTACCATCCGGAAACTGAACGGAGCGACAATGAGACCTTCACTGGGGTGGTCATCGATGCCATCCTGAAAATCCCCCTCGACAACACACTAAGAACATTCCTCCTTGTTCGCAAATATCAAGCTCTGGTTATCCCACCCTATTCAAATCACCCCGAATTAATGAGTTCGGTGGTATATGCGGAAGGACCCCCAGCCTGGTCAGATGTTCATTGAGCCAAAACATATTATTACCCATTTAACAGCATGGAAAAGAGGTCCAGAAATTTATAATACCGACAAACCTGTCATGGTAGTCTGTTGGGCACTGAACCGAGGTCGTCGCTAGTTTGCTTCTAAATTTTCCCTGTACCTATTTATCTTGGAAGTTTACCGGTTGTAGTTGCATTATATTGCCTTGTTTTTGTTCTGCCTGAGGTTGCAACAC
Organism: Mycena filopes; assembly: GCA_029281495.1. Lineage (NCBI taxonomy): Eukaryota > Fungi > Basidiomycota > Agaricomycetes > Agaricales > Mycenaceae > Mycena > Mycena filopes. Next base: position 1,388,933 of record JARIHR010000018.1, on the reverse strand, counting down.
TTTTCCCACCGAGCATTATACCCAAGCAGTTTTTGTATCCTAATATCCTTCCGTTGGAAGTCGCGGTCACATGATGTGTCAGTGCGGCCTCTTGCAACCCATTGTACTCCCATGAGTGCTCAGGGTCAGCTTTTTCTGTCTGAGAAGGAGCTATTGATACTTATGATTGGTTTGTACTACTCAGAATTCCTTAGCCAGACACCCCCCAGATGTTCCTCTCTGAGCGATGTGACACTGAACTTTCACTATTCAACATTCCTGGAGGCCACGAACCGTGAGGTATTGTAATCCGACATACCACCATACCATGAATTTTTTGTATCTTTCAACCTCACAGTAGTACAACATTCAATGGAGTCAGAGAGTCACTGGTCAAGTTTGGATCCCAGCTTCACATTCATGTAACAGCTTGGAGTCAAGTGCTGAAGAAACAAGAACAGGTGAATTGAATGGCATGAATCGTACGAGAAAACAAGCTCCAAAACAAGGACAAAAAAGGTACATCTACGTCTTCAGCTCCTCGTCAACCTCCATCTCCGAATCATCAGTGTCAGCCAGATTGATCTCCTCCTCCTCCTCCGCCTCCTCGTCTGCATCCGAGTCGGACAGCTCCGCAATCTCTTCAGCAGAGGGAACATGGTAAAGTGCAAGAACTTCGTTTCCATACGCTTTCATGAAATCGGACTTGCCCATTTTCTTCCAGCCCGCATGCGCTGGGTTGAACGCGTATTGTGCGAGAGGGAAGGCTACACCAGTCTTTACATACCTGGCGCGTTCCTTGACGGTGAGCGAGTTGTAGAACTCGGGGGTGAAGAAGTCGATTGGAACTCCGGGCGGCAAAACCCGTCCCATATCAGAGGCCGGTAGAGGAGGGTCACTGCGGATGCGATGTTCTGGTTTCCTGGAATCAAGTCAGTGTCTCGATAAAACAGAAATTCATGCAGACATACCTCTGCCCAGCTTTGGCGTTGCGCTTCCTGTACTCCTCGCCCTCAGCATCAATCTCTCCAGTAAAAAAATCGGCTGCAATGGGGTTGCGCCCCGGTTTCTCGCGGACGCGGCGCCCCTGCGGAGCGTGTTCGTCATCGGAGTGAACCTCCCGGACATAAGCCATGCGCTGCACAGGCTTCCGCATCTTGAGCCTGGTCGTTGTCTTGAATCGAATAGCGCACACCTGAAGCTCAGCTGTAAGCAAGACTAGACAATAAAGATAGATAAAGACGTACTCGGCCACGAGCTTTGAATGCGACAGTGTTCTCAAGCGAGGTGCTAAGACTCCCTGGATTGCGTCTCTCCCTTCTGGTCTTCTGTGCAAGTGTTCCGTGGACGAAATTATCGTACATGTCGCCGAGAAGAGTGTCGTCCTGGGCAATATGGTTATCCACGTTCAACGCCATGAGACCGAACGAGGAAGAAAGATATTGGAAGGCAGCCACGGCCAGGTACCGATGAAGCTGATTGTACTTCGACTCGACCGGCCCCTCGACGTCGGGACAGAAACCTTTGAGCCCAGCTTTCTGAACCATCGTGAAGGCGCTGGCAAGGTGGACCTCGGAGATGCGCGCGATGTCGTTTGCGATAGTGCCGGTAATCCTCTTTGCATCCTTGATGAGTTTCGAGGCAATATCAGCCGCCTCCTTGACAGTAGTCCTCGATTCATCGACGAGGTTTTGCATGTGGCTGCGTTGGTCCTCAACTTGGTCGAAGCGCTTGTCGTAGTGGTTGCGTGTCTCAACGGCAGAGGGAAGGACATCGTGTTGGGTCATCAGGCCACAGAGCACTCGAATAACGCGCTGGAAGGCTCGCTGCAATCACTCGATGAGTTGAGTGTGATAAATTCACGTTTCAACAACGTACCTGCGTTGACTTCGCCTCCGGAGCAACCTCCTTCGGAGGAATACCCCAAGGATTCCGCACACGCTTCTTGGCCGGCGCCTCGTCGTCGTCGTCACCGTCCCCATCCGCGTCCGCATCGGTAGCAGGTACACCCGCAGGCGCAGAACCTTCAGCTGGGCCCGTGCTCGGCCCCGGAGGCGCAGACGAGGGCCCCCCCCGTAGCAGAGGAGCCCTCACCAGTTGTACTGGTACGCTGCCTCTTGTTAGATGGACCAGCGCTGCTCGGGTCGGGGCCGGCGTCGTTCCTGCTATTGCTCGCCCTCCCGTGTTTGCTGCCGGGAGCCGGTCCCTTGGTGAAGCGCACTTTGGGCTTTGCTGGTTTCCTGACAGGCTTTTTGCCCTTGTTGTTGCCCATAGTATGCAAAGACAAAGCTGAAAGACGCGAATGAAAGAGATGAAAGAGATCTAATATAAGTACAATCATTGATGGCTTGCACTTGCCTCGAGGCCGAGGACGTCGCTGGCACTCACCAGAGAATTGAACACCCTTTTCAAACATCCTGCCAGCCCTCGCCTTAGCCATCGAAGTAGTGAGGGGCACCAACAAGTGCCAGTCAATACACCGATGGCTGTAAGTGGGGTTCCGAAGAGTCAACGACGCTTCGTAGACTCAGCCCCGGATTGTGTCGACTCGGAGGAATAAGGACACAGATGTACTAGAGTAATGGAGAGATTCAATCCTTGAGGCCCACTGGAAATCCAGCAACGCAACGACGGTGAGCAGTGAGGGAGAGAGAAGGGATGTGACGGGAGCTACCAACATTAATTCGGACCGCGGTGCCGAAAGATGCCGTGGCAAGTGTCGTGGCAAGTGTCGAAGCTCTCCCATGAACCCACGCCCACGGCGTCTGCCCCCAGTGTTATGGTCAACTCTCGCCCGCATAGCCTGAACGTGTTGAATATGCTTTGCGAGGGCTTGTGCGCGGTAACCTATCAGCTCAGAGTCGGTTAAGACCCGCACTGGTAAGTCAACCTGTAAGGGCAACCTCGAAGGCCCGAGATGAACTCAAGAGTCCTAGTGAGGGGAATCCAAAGGAGATCAATAGGATGTACAAGAATACAGGAAAAGGGAGACAAACCTAGTGAGGGGAATCCAAAGAGAAGAAACTCTGAGGATTCCCTCACTAGGCTGGGTATATATACTACTGGGGAATCACAGGGTGCGCAGCACCATGTGCAATGATAAGGGTCGCCAGGGGGAAGTACTCACAGGTGCGCAGCACCATGTGGAATGATAAGGGTCGCCAGGGGGAAATACTCACAGGTGCGCAGCACCATGTGGAATGAGGAGCATCGTCAAGGTGAAAGATCATCAGCACATGGTCGGCGCCATGTGCAAAGGTCACGGGCACGATCACACGCTCGATGCCATTGGGGATCGTGTGATTGTGCGAATGTCTTCTTGGTTGAACTGGACGTCCAAATGGGGCGTGGAAGCGGGGTTCCCCTGACATCATCCCCCCCTTGGAATGCGGCGCCTCGACGCATAGACCTAACGTGGAGACCGGGGTTGCGGAAGGGGAGAGAGTCAAAGGCAGCAAAGGAGATTGAGCGCGGAGCAGTCGGATGAGTTTGATAGTACTGTGCCACGGCTTCCGGAGCGAAGATGTCGGAGTGTTTAACCCACTGGTTATGTGAAGCATTGTACCCTTTGAAAGACACCATATAATATAGTGACTTCCAGCGGATCTTAGCATCCAGAATCTCGTCGATTTCCCATTCTGGAGCATCTCCTGGTAGGTCTGGTAGAACCGGAGCTGGCTCATCATAGCCTGGACGTCCCGGGAACGGGTCATCCTCTGCCAACTGCAACTTCACCACTGGGAAGACGGGGTGAAGGCGCGAGAGCCGAGGTGGGAGTTCCAGCTTGTAGGCACCTCGACCGACAACCTTAACCACCTTGAAGGGGCCAAGGCGCCGGTGCGAGAGGCCCTGTGACGGACGAGTGGTCATGATGTCCGATGCATCAAGCCAGACACGGTCACCAACCTTGATATCCGGAGCTGGAGTGCGCCGGCGGTCGTAGTACCGCTTGTACTCCTCCTTGGCTTTTATTAGCGCGGCTTGGGCTTCAGAGACACCTGAGGCAATCCTATCGCGGAATTCATTTGCCGACTCCACCTTTGAGCGTATTCCAGTTGGCTCGAACCCCATTCGAGGGAGCCGACCGGTATCGGTCATGAACGGGACCTGCTGCGTCGAAGAGTGGATGTGGTTGTTGTAGGCAAACTCCGCGGCTGGCAAGAGATAGTCCCAGTCATCCTGCTTATAATTGGTGAAGATCCGCAGGAACTGCTCCATCTCTTGGTTGACACGCTCAGTCTGGCCGTCGGTCTGCGGGTGGTATGCTGTGGAGGTTGCTGGAGTGATTCCAATAAGGCGCCAGAGCTCGGTGGTGAACTCTGCAACAAACTGCGGACCGCGATCAGAGATGTACTTCTCGGGGGTGCCATGGTGCCTCCAGACATTCCGGTAGTACAACCGGGCAGCGCCGACAGCATCGATGTGAGTTGTGCACTCGTTGAAGTGACCACGTTTACCAAGGACATCAACCACGACCATAATGGCGTCATAGCCGTGCGCCTCAGGGAGTTCCACAACGAAGTCTACCGACACTGTGTGCCAGCGCTCTGGAGGAATTTCGGTCGGGTGCAGCTCTCCGACTGGGAGCCTCCGGAGCGCCTTGGTGCGGCAGCACAGGTCGCAGGTTGCAACGTACCGGCCAACATGTCGGGACAACTGGGGCCACCAGTAGTTCCGGGAGACAAGCTCCAATGTCTTGAAGCGACCGGCATGACCAGCAACCCTTGTGTCGTGGTGCTGCTCCAAAATTCGGCGGCGAAGGTCATTGTCCCGAGGGACAACCAGCTTACCACGGAAGTAGAGCAGACCTGCGGCAACGTGCCATTCCGCACTGCGAGAGGACCGGGTGCCTCGAACTTTGAGGATCTCGCGGGCAGCAAGTGCAACTGGGTCTTCCAGGTCTGGTTCACCAGCAAGGGCTTCTCGGATGTCGCGAAGAATGGCAACCTCGGGACCAGAGACGGAGATACCCTCGAGAGCGCGAAGTTGGAACAGCTTCGGGGTCAAGAGAGTGACGTCTTGGTTGTCCGGAGCCGACCCATGGTCTGGTCTACGAGAGAGCGCATCAGGACGGCCCATAAGCTTCCCGGGCTTGTGATGAAGCGTGAAGTCAAACCGGGACAGGTACAGCGACCACCGCGCCTGTCTACGGTTGAGGTTTTGCGACTTCCGGAAATACTCCAGGTTCTTGTGGTCGGTCCAGATCTCGACAGGAAGCTGCGAGCCCTCGAGGAAGTGTCGCCACTCCTCAAGTGACCGGATGATGGCGAGCATCTCCTTGTCATGGATCTCGTAGTTACGCTGGACCAGTGACAGACTCTTGGAGAAGAACGCCACTGGGTGCCACTTGCCATCGGAGCCTTCCTGAGAGAGAACAGCTCCAGAGGCGAAGTCGGAGCTATCCGCCTCAAGCCGGTACATCCGAGACTCGTCAGGGAGGATGAGGACTGGATCAGAGGTGACAGCGTCCTTGAGAGCTTGGAACGCAGCAGCTTCGATTGCAGTCCAAACCCACACCTTGCCCTTCACAGTGAGGTCAAAGAGGGGCCGGGCGATGTCGGAGAAGGCTCGGATGAACCGCCGGTAGAAGTTTGTGAAGCCAACGAACTGCTGCACATCCTTCTTGTTTTCCGGTGTTGGCCAGGCGGCAACACCAGCAACTTTGACCGGGTCCATCTCGACATGGTTATGCGAGATGATCACCCCAAGGTATTCGATTGATGACTTCTCAAATTCGCACTTCTCTGGGCGTAAGTAGAGCTTGTGCTCCCTGAGACGTTGAAGCACCTCTCGGACAATCTCGCGATGCCGGGTGATGTCTGAATGGGCTATGAGAATGTCGTCAAGGTATACCATGACGTCGCCAGACATGATGAGATCTTGGAAAATGTCGTTCATCATGGTCTGAAAGGTTGCGGGGGAGTTTGTCAAGCCAAAGTACATCACCAGGGGTTCAAAGAGTCCCCTGTTGGTTCGGAAGGCTGCCTTCCATTCATCACCCTTTCGGATCCGGACGTTGTTGAAGCCCCAACGGATGTCAAGCTTTGTGAAGAACCGAGCGCCTTTCAAACGATTAATGAGGTCGTTGATCAGCGGAAGTGGGTATCGATTCTTGATGGTCATTGCATTCAATGCGCGGTAGTCCTGGACAAAGCGGAGACCACCATCCTTCTTCTTGATGAAGAAGACTGGCGATGCCATGGGAGACTTTGAAGGTCGAATCCGACCAGTGGCAAGGCTCTCTTCGATGAACGCGTCGAGCTCGCGCTGTTCGAGGGGCGAGATAGGATAGACCTTACAGTTGGCCGGCTTTGAGTCTGGGACAAGTTCGATGGCATGGTCCCATGTCCGACGCTCTGGTAACGAGTTGAACGCCTCTCGATTGAAGACATCCTCGAAGTCGCGCACCCACTCAGGAAGGGGTTCCTTACCGGGTGCGGAATTCTTGGCATGGGCTTCCGCTAGGCGTTGAGAAACCGTAGCAGATGCACGAATGTCTTCTGGAGGAGAGAATGTTGTGTAGAAAATACGATCTCCATCCTCGATTGGGTCGTCCTCATCGTCAGAGTCGTCAGAGTCATCCGGGGATAATTCTGGTAACTCGTCCTCAAACTCGTCGTCATCATCCTCGCCAGAGCGAAGGTCCGTGTCTATAGCGCAAATGCGGGGTATTGGCCCTGCACGGAGTTGCCGAAGGATTGAAGCAGAAGTCTTGGCATGCTGGCGCTCAATTCTCGACTCGTCACGGCAAGTTGTGCAGACGGAAGGGCAGCGACTCATCTTGACCTCCCTGGTCTCCCAGTCGATCTCCGGGTTGTGCTTCCGAAGCCAGGAGAACCCGAGAATAAGCTTCTGCTTGCCAAGTCGGGTGACAGCAAGCACAGCACGCTCACTGTGCGACTTGTATCGGAGGATGACGTCTGCAACTTCTTGGATACTGCCGGCCTCGTTTGCAGAACCATCAACATTGAAAACCGGGATAGGTCGAGAGAGCCGGCGGAGTGGGACCTTGTTTTCTGCAGCGTATTCAGAGTCGATGAATTCTGAAGTAGCACCACAGTCTACGAGTCCAGACAGTGAAAGCTTCACCGCGTTATCAGTGGATTCGATTTCGAGGGGGAGGTGGAGGGAATTTGTGCTAGCCTCTGCTGCAATTGTGAAGCGCTTGGGAAGTTTGCGCTCCCACATTGGCTTACGCCGCAAGCGGAGGGGGTCATCAAACACCGGTGGAACTGGAGCCGGAGTCGGAGGAAGTGGAACATCAGGAGTTTTGTGGGGAATAGGAGGTGCGTCTTCCGTTTCGTTGTATGCATGAGATATATTGTCTGTTTCATTACATAGGACAGCAAAACGGTTGTGGGACGCGAACGAGGGCGCACCGCTCACTCGTCGCGGATAGTAAAATCCTCCTGTTCAGTCACGTCCTGGGCGTGCTGGGCCACGGCATCAGCAGATGCAAGGCGTGCCATGAGCTCCTCAAGTAGTGGCCCATCGAGTTGCTGAACCACCTCGTCGAGAATGTCAATGGTGCGGACGTCTGCCGGCACAGTGCAGTCCCTGGCAAAGTGATTTGGGTCACCGCAGCGGAAGCATCCGCGGCGAGGTGTGCCTCGGTTGCGTACACGGTCAATGTCCATTGGAACCGCAGGTGGTAGCACCAGAGGAGCAGCACGAGGCTGCGGGGCTGGACCAGTAATAGGGCCTCGGATGGATGGAGTCGGCAGGCGGACAATGGGGAACACTGAACGTCCATTCGATGGTTGGGTGCGACCGGAGTGTGCTGAGCTCCCAGATGTGCGAGTGCGCGCATTCATCTGTGACTCGTACTGCCGGTAAGCACGCGAGCGCCACGCAGGGTAGTCCTCAAGCCCCGGCACGTCACTCGACCCAGTAATGGCGAGGTTAATCGCCGGGTCAAGTCCGGTGCGGTACTTGGTGACCTTGATGATCTGGTCAGAGAACCCAGCGAGGTCAACGAGGTCCTCGAATTCATCGGTGTACCGGAAGACGTCACGGCTAGCCATGTGGTAGGCCTTGGATTCGAGCCGAAGGAGGGCATGGTCCTGCTCGTTCTCCTGGACGAACCGAAGTTTGAACTCGGTAACAAACAAACTCCAGGTCGGAAAGGGGAAAGGTGTCTTTGCGGAGTGGCGTTCAGACCAGCGCTGAGCGGCATCCTTTGCCATGAACGAGAGGGCGTAGCGAACCACCTTCTCCTCGGATGGGACTCCATCTACCACGAACGCCTCCTGGACGAGCGCAACGTAGGACCGGACGGCATGGAGGAATGCCCGGCCTTGAGTTCGATCACCATCAAAGATGAACGGGGGGTTGGGACGAAGGACAGATCTAGTTCCTGTGGTTGGGGTTGCAAAAAGTGCTGGACCCGCGTCCGGAGCCGGAGCGGCAGGGGACGGGGCAGGCGAGGATGCAGTGTTTTGGGGTTGGCCTGAAATAAAGGCCTGGATGGTCTGTAGTATGCCCTCCATAGAGGACATCCGTGCTTCGATATCGGGCGCGTCGGACATGTCGTTGTTGGGGGCAGGGACTGGGGAGGAGGGGGCAAGATTCGAGGTGGGGAGGACCTGGGTACTCGACGAACTGTCTGAGTCCGAGTCTGACACACCAAAGCCCGCAATCTTGACCGGTTAATCCCTTAGAGAGTTTCTTCTGCTGTAAGGGCAACCTCGAAGGCCCGAGATGAACTCAAGAGTCCTAGTGAGGGGAATCCAAAGGAGATCAATAGGATGTACAAGAATACAGGAAAAGGGAGACAAACCTAGTGAGGGGAATCCAAAGAGAAGAAACTCTGAGGATTCCCTCACTAGGCTGGGTATATATACTACTGGGGAATCACAGGGTGCGCAGCACCATGTGCAATGATAAGGGTCGCCAGGGGGAAGTACTCACAGGTGCGCAGCACCATGTGGAATGATAAGGGTCGCCAGGGGGAAATACTCACAGGTGCGCAGCACCATGTGGAATGAGGAGCATCGTCAAGGTGAAAGATCATCAGCACATGGTCGGCGCCATGTGCAAAGGTCACGGGCACGATCACACGCTCGATGCCATTGGGGATCGTGTGATTGTGCGAATGTCTTCTTGGTTGAACTGGACGTCCAAATGGGGCGTGGAAGCGGGGTTCCCCTGACACAACCAGCCAAGTTGCCTCTTCCACATCTAACGGTAGTATTGGATGCGCGCCGGTAACCATAAAATACGGGGAACAGCCTAAGCCTTTCCTAATCGTGACTCGGTCTGACCAGAGCACCAGTTGAAAGAACCAGAACCATTTGGACGGATTTCCACCAGTTGCTTTGTACAGCGCTTGTCTAATCGGAAAATGCCCCGTTTCTATCTTGCCATTGCCTTGAGAATTATAGGGCGACACTTGTATGTTAGGTATGCCATATTTATCCTTCAACCACTCCACCGCGGCGATAAACTGAGGTGCATTATCAGTTACCAGCCTCTGCGGACAGCCCCATCTACAAATCACATCCTCGAACAGAAACATGCCGATCTGTTGCGCATTATCTCTCACTAACGGCCGACCTTCTATCCATCCACTAAGTGAGTCCCTCGCATCTACTACTAGACCACACTTATTGGATACTTGGCCCATCACCATAACATCAATGTGAACCGTGTGAAACAGACTCGGTGTATGAGTGACTACTGGGGGTATTTTCAGAAGCGTGGATTGCCTGGTTTGGCACAAATGGCAGGTTTTAATATACCATTCCACATCTTCCTCCATACCTGGCCACCAGTAACGCTCAGCGAGTTGGCTCCTAGTCGCAAAAACTCCCCGGTGTCCTAGTCCATCATGCGAGGCGTGCATCATGTACATCCGGTGAACTTTATCTACTACTAGGCGATGTGCCATCCCATTATCAAGCGTTTTTCGATACATCCTCCCCCCCTTTAAAAAGAAATGGGATGCATATTGCATAAACGAACGATACTCTGTGTCGTCATTCATTCCCTCGGGCCTAATCAACGGATTCTGCAACCACGTTTTAATCAAAGGTAGTTTAACATCACGTTTTCTGTTCCCCTCGGAACACCTTTCCTCATTATAAGGCTCCCGCTTCTCTGGATTCCACTTTAACTCCAAGTCAGGAATCAGAGGCTCGGTCATTTGTACATACTGAGGTACCTCCATCCCAGCGTCCAAATAAACCTTTCTACATTCCCGCGCAAGGTCTCGTTCCATTTCTGCCACACCGCGGATATCATTCTCAAAGTCCTCAATGCCTGTTGCCAGACCCTCGGCTTGTAAATAACCTCCACGGGTGTCAATGAGATGTTTAAATTCCTCGAACTCCAAAGGTGGCCGACTTTCGTCTGAATCTACATGATCCCGAGGAGGATCATTCTGATCATAACCTTCTTCTGAATTCTCGAAAACTTCATCCCCTGGAAACGTATCCCTTCGTGACAATCCATCTGGTGCAAAGGTTGCTCCCGGTACATGCTTCAACTGAAAATGAAACATCAAGATTTTCTCAATCCACCAATTAATCGTCGCGTTAGGTCCCATGCCTGGATTTCTCAACATACCCTTGATATATAGGGCATCTGTCTCAACGACCAACTTCCGCGCTCCAAAGATCCAATAATACATGGCTTCCAAAGCGCGCATCAACCCATATAGTTCTCTCTTAGGTTGAGAATAATTGGCCTCTACTTTCCCTAGCGAGATGGATGCAAACCGCGCAAAGTACTTCTTCTTCTTGTCCACGGGATCCAACTGATATATAATTATACCAACGGCTTTCCAGGACGTATCGACTTGAAGCACTATTTCTGAATCCCATTCATAGTTGAGTGGTTTCAACGCCGGGCAAGGGCAATCCTTCAACGCTGCTCTAATCTTCGCTTGCGCCTCATCGCAGTCCTCGGTCCAAACAAAGGGTACTTCTTTCTTGGTGAGATCATTTATAGGTGAGATTATGTCTCCATACTTCTCAATGAAGCTCCTCAATACTCCAGTAGTGCCGATGTACGCTTTAACTTGAGAGTAATTGGTGCACGGCCCCCAGTTGTTAATAACCGCGATCCGGTCAGGGTCCGCGATTCTTCCTGCGTATGAGGAAAGGTGGCCGACCACCGTGAATCTATCTGTGCACAGTATGAGCTTCTTGCCCGAGAACGTGCCTCCAGCATATCCCATTCTGGTCACAATTCGATTCAGGTTCTGAAAGTGTTCCCATACAAAACTCCGTATTTCAGGGTTTTCAGGTATTCTCTCATAGTCTCCATCCTCGGTCTCATACCTCGTTGCAGGCCCGCGGACCGCAACATCATCGATGTAGGGAATTGTCACATGTGGAATTTCATCCCACAGAACATAAGTAACATCGTCGTGGAATATAGGAACCGAATTGGTCCATCCCATCGGTAATTTTACCAAACACATCGCACCATAAGGTGTTTGAAACGTGGTATAGTTCCGAGACCCTTCCGCTAAGTCTCTATTATCGTACCCCACAAACATGTCCAGCGTTGCACCACAAGCGCGGCCTGCGAAGTGCTCAGCTAGTTGCTCGGTCCCCGGTGTAACACCTGAATGCTGAATTGTAACTTCATTCAACCTTTCCAGCGCGTGTACAATCCTCAACGACTTCCCATCTTTCTTGATTACTGCGAATATCGGTGAACGATACGACGAGTTGGACGGCTGATAAACACCATTGTCAATCTTGAGTTTGATGTTTCTGCAAAATTCTTTGAAATGCCCCGGGGGAATCGGTATTTGTGAACATACCCATGGGATATGGTTTACAACCGGAATCTCCACTGGAGGGAAGTATTCATGCTTGAACTGTCCTCTCTCGGAATCATCCCATGCGAAATGCATATTGTGCAACATCATGAATTCATCAGCCAGTTTAAGCTCGGCCTCATTCATAAGCTCGCCTTCATGATTCGCACGAAACTCCTTCTGCCGTTCCGAGGTATATCTGCCTGTAGGCACAAATTCCCCGGGATGTGGATTCAACTTTGGCATGTTTGCCAGAGGATCCCCCGTTATATTGCGCACTATTCTATACTTGGCTGGCAACTCTCCGAGGATTGGTTTGATCTTATCAGCAACCGGTTTGTACTTCTTTCCCAACATGGAAGCTTGTATTGATCCCGCGAGAAACTTCATTTCCCTTGGTTTCCCCACTTGCACCATGTTATATTGCCGCGGTACTGTTGGTACTTCCGGTACTGACTCCATCTGCCTTATTGCAGGCTCCCTCGGGGTACATCCGGCGTCTGATCCGATCTGGGCCTTCATTAGTATCGACTTACGCGACTTCATGCCGCTGAAACGGGCAGATGCGCCTGACAGTGAAATAGACTAGCTGAAGCTTAGGTCTAGGCTAGCAAAACACTAACACCAAAACCAACCACACAACTAACACACAAACACCTTTATACTCCCAAAGACTGGCGCGTCTCCTTGGTTGAGTTCGGGTCCGGGCCGTAATATGCGACCACTGGTTTGAGTTCACTATGCAACAACAACTCTCGATTTATGTTCAATTACGCGGTCGTATATCAATACGCCTAGGGCCTTCCTAGCTGCTACTCCTTGACTGAAGCTAACACTTTTAAGGGTGCTAGGGAACAGGGGGGGGGGGGGGGGGGGGGGGGTATTTGAAGGTAAATGTGTGGGATACTAGGGTACGAGTAGCTTGCTCTAACTAGCAAGGGCTCTGTGATGTCCTAGGCAGAGGGTTCAACGCTTCTACTGGTCACGTCCTGCCCCGATTGGCTATGCAAAGCGAGTTAAGCAAGATTGGTGGGCAGTTCGTCGTTGCTGGCTCTTCACTGCAGTGTTAACCACAATGGACTTGTACTCCAAGAACACAAGGTCGTTTCCGTACACTTTCGTATTTGAGGGCTCAAGTGCAACTGCACAAAGTACAATGTGTTCTGCCGATTCCGTCCTCTACAACGCAGTGTACCCAAGAAAGCCCTAGCTTGTTGTCTAGGCAGTTTAATAGCGTACTCCCGGCAGGACAACCGTGTCAGCCACTGCTACTCTCGAGTCTTCCCACTTGGTGTGTTCAGCCCTGTTTTGGACGTGGAAGTTCTAACCGCTGAACTTCCCAACGCGCTACTCTCACTTGCTAGGCTTCTTAGACTTAAGGTTTTCACACTAAAGCTGATATTCCAACAAACAACAATCGCGATTTATGTAGACACTAATACAGGATGAAACTGGTATGTTTTCTATCCGCTAGCTGCCTGAGCACACCCACACCTAGGCTGTAAAGCTGTAGTGATACGGGGGATGAACTGGCTAATAGCGGTTTTTACTACGTCCTTTTATACTACTTGGATCCAGAAATATGAGATAAGATAATATGAGTAAAAGATCTGTGTTCTGTCGTGCGGCATCCTCGGCCTAGGTGCCGGTTCAATTCGTATGGTCGGCCATCCAGAACTGTCAGCCTCGCTGATGCTCCTAGCGCCTTTTGATATGGGTATATTGGTGGCTCCACGGTGCACTAGTGCACCTGGTTGCAGGTGGCTGTGCTGCACTGTTAGATTACAGTCCTGTAGGCAGACGCCGCGTAGTCGATATCATCCATTCTTGGCTTCGTACCGCGACTAGCGTCGCCGCCGTCCCGTCCGTCCCTCACCACCAGCCGACCCGACTACGACCTACAGGCCGTACGTCTCCATCTGGTGACTGGAGCGCGATTCTACACCGAAAACACGCCGCCCAGCAGTAAAACCGTGAAAACACCGCCGTTTTTTTTTCCCTCCGCTCAATACCTTTACACCGTCACCGAACCAACCGTAAACTGGCACAACCCCCGTACCCGATCCGTTCTTCCCAAACAGGGAGATTCCTTCCACGCCCCAAGCCACCTGCCGACCTGTCTGACGACGATTCCACAACACTCTCCTCCGTCTCAAGTCGGTTCTTCGATACTCCGAGCACACCACGCACACCTGCCACCTCCCCCGCGCCCGTCCCCGACGTCGACGCTCTCCACGCCGCTATCCAAAACCTCACAACCCCACCGCCGATCCTCGAACACGACATGTCGGAGATCAACCCCACCCTCTTCAAGGGCGACGCACCTGGCGAGAACGCGACCGACTTCCTCAACGCCATCAAGCGCAAAGCGCTCTCCGTTACCGGGTGGAAGGATGAGGACAAAATCTCGTTCTTCGTCCTCAGCCTGAAGTCGGGGAGCTATGCGAAGAGCTGGTACAACAAACTGCCAGCAATCGAGAAGGACACCTTCAGCCACCTCGAGACGGCGTTCGAGAAGCAGTGGCCGGAGAAGGAGATGGCTGTGAGAGACAAGGGCGAGCTGCAGGAGGAGTTGCTTGGGTTCACCCTGCCGCCCGACCAGATAGGTGTGCGCATCGAGGAGGACGGCATCCAGGAGTGGGGGCAAGTGCGCTGGGTCGTCAAAGCTGCAGAGCTTGCGGCGCGCGCCGGGGACACGGGGGCACTCATTCCGCAGGTCCTCAAAAATGTCCCGGATTCGCTCCTGCTGCGCCTGGGACCGAAGCGCGCTACGTGGCCCGAGCTCGTCCAGACGATGAAGGACGTCCCCGCCATGGACATCGCGTCCGTCTTGCGCATCGAGAACCGCTTTGCGGGACTGGAGGCGCAGATCGCCACCTTGCAGCAAACCCCGACGCGCGGTCTAACGACCGCCTTCTCCAGCATGGCGGCCTCTTCGCCCGCGCGCGCCGCTGACCCCGTCCGGCGTACCCTGTTCACGACGACACCGACCAACGCGACCAACGTCGGACGCACCTACCGCCCCGACGCGGAACGCCTCCGCATGATAACCGCCGCCGCCGTCACCATCCACCCGCGCACTGCAGCCGGACTCGCTGCGTACACGCAGCAGATCGCCGCCTACACGCAGAAGAACGGGACGCGCAAGCCCAGCGAGGAACGGTTGTACCCGCTGACGCCGGGAACGGTGGCTGTCGGGTCGGGCGAATGCCACAAGTGCGGGCTCATGGGCCACTACAGTGGCGAATGCACAACCGCGACCAATCTCCTCGTTCCCGAGGTCGAGATGCGGTGGCGCCAAATCGTCCAGTCGATTCGCACGCGCATCGCCCGCGCGTCGACCGCCGTTCCCGTCAACGTTGTTGCAGACGCCGAGGACGAGAGCCAGCACGACGTGTTTGGCTCCGCCGAATACGACCAACTCGTAATTGACGAGTACGTGCGCAGCCAGGGAAAAGCCGGGGGGCCGTCTGCTTGAGCGAATGCAGGACGGTCCACAAATCTCAGGGGGGAGGAAGAGCACGGGTCCCCGAGCGCGAGGAGGAATCGCTCGGGGACGACCAGCCCAAATCTCGCTTACAGTATATCTCGGACGAGCACCTGTACTCGTACTTACAATCTCACATCTTTGACTTGTATAGTGTCGGATCAAGCGAGAGGAGGAAGAGTGTGCCGTTTATTCAGGACGTGCTACTACAGGGAGAGGAAGGAGAGGGAGAAGAGCTGGAAGCTGTGGTCGACGATGGCGCGATGGCAAACACCATCGACGAAGACATGTACCTGCAGGTGAGGAGGAGGATTGGGGAGTTGGAGTGGTCGGGGCGCGTACTCCGCATGGCGGACGGGCGCATTGTGCCATCGCGCGGGAAGTGGTGCGGCGCTGTCACCTTCAAGGGTGTGATAAGACGCGGCGAGTTTGAGGTGTTCCCGAGCGGCGGGGCGTGGACGGTGCTGTTCGGGAAGCCGCTTCTCGAAGCCTTCGGCGCATGGCACGGTTACGAAGAGGACGTGATCGTGCTGGGCGACGAGGGCAGTCGGGTGTGGGTCCAGAACAAGCGGCCGAGGGATCGCCGGCCAGACACAAACAACGCAGCCCCGCTCATGACGATGACGGCGGGCTCTGCGACGCGCGCAACCATCACGGGAGGTAGTAGCGCACCTCCCGCGAGGCAAGCACCCTCTCCTGCAGTGTGCACCTTCGTGGAACGGATTGACCAGCCCGACGTTACAGAAAAAGGTACACCCATGACGGCGAGCAGCAGCGTGTGGTGGCGGCCAGCGTCTCCATTCTTGAGGACACCACGGGAAAATGCTACGGGGGGAAGGGATATACCCCCCACGAGGCAAGTTTCAGATTCAATTGCAGCTCCAGAGAACACGGATAAGCACACCTTAGACGTTCAGGTTGTCGAATCCGCGGAAACACAGCAGGAGCTGCCGTTGATATGCTTGACACCACATGTACGCCTGGGGCGTGGACGGCCAGGAAGGAAGGAACGCGAACGCGCCAAGAAGTCCGAGCGCGAGCTGGAAACGGGGGTAGTGAACAAAAGCACCCCCGCGAGGCAAGTCCACAGCGCACCTCCTTTGCCCCAAATACCCGTGGATGACGCACCCCAACCAGCATCAAGATTAACCTCCAGTACGCAGCGCAGAATGGCTATGGTGGAGCGAAGATTGAAGACGAGGAGGGCGACAGAGGAGCGGGAGAGAGCAGACACGGCGGCTGTGAGGCGGAAGGCGGTAGAGGCGCAGGCGGTGTTGAGGACGCTAGTGGGCGTGGAGGGCGTCGTGAGGCAGCGGTTTTCAAAGGAGGAGAGGCGGGCGTGGCGGAAGATGAAGGCATTGGGCAGAGGCGGGAGCGATCACGTTTCCCGTCACGCGAGAAACTCAGAGGGGAATTCGCGATTCCCCTCGAGGGAAGTCCCACCGCATCTCGACTCCGTACCAGTCAGAGTCTCTGACACCGATGGCTCTAGAAAACCAAGTCGCGCACACAAAACCAACAGAGGCAGATGGCCGACATGCCTTCAGATTTGGCAGACACAACCGGGGAATTTGGAGTCAACAGCTCCACGCGCGCAAAACCTAGGGGGGAGTTCGCGTTCCCCTCCTAGGGAAGTACAGCCTGCTTGGTGGAAGAGCTCCAAACCGTTCATTGACTCCCACATTGACAGTCGACTGCCACATCTTCGCGACGGTGTCCCAAACCTCGGCGAGCCAGATCTCGATTGGAGGGGAATCTGGCATGTTGACATCGACGAAGGAGGCGACGACCCGGGCTTCGAGCAACCGGAGTCCACGGCCGGAGTCGATAAAACCCTGTTCACGAGGAAGACCAATCCCCGCGATGCTCGCCGGATGGAGGAGGTCAAACGGCGCATCACGGTGGGTAAGGACCTCTCGCACGACGAAAGAGAGCAGGTCGACGCGCTCCTGGACGAGTTTGTGGACGTCTTCGGGTTGTCCATGAGCGAGGTCTACGCCGTACCTGGCGCGGAGCACAAACTCAATATCCCGCCCGGATCGACCTTCAAAACAAAGGTTAATCAACGACCGCTCAGCCCTCCTCAACGAGTATTCTTTAACAAGGTCATTGACGAGATGCTCGAGGCCGAAGTCATTCGGCCCATTAACCCCGCAGACGTGAAATGCTGCGGCTCCACCACACTGGCCCAGAAAGCTCACAACGGCGGTGGACTTTCTATCGAGGAACTTCAACGCCGGGTTGACGACCAGTGCATCGCGAGTGGCTTCGAGTCTGCCTTCCACACCCCCTTTGAGGGTACTCCAAACCCCGTAGAGCTCGCTGACGGAACTGCAGAGAAGAAATGGCGCGTCTGCCAGGCCTTCAAGGCACTGAACAACGTCACAAAAGTTGCGCCAGTTCCCCAGGGCGATATCCGAGCGAAGCAGCAGCGCCTGAGTGGACACCGCTGGGTCCACACGTTCGACTTCGCCTCCGGCTTCTACGCATGCGCAATCCGGGAGGAGGACCAGCCCTACGTGTGCTTCTACGTCGAGGGAAGGGGGTACTTCTGCTACCGACGAATGCCATTCGGGCTCACCGGTGCGCCGTCCACGTTCGGAAACATGACTGCCACCGAGTTGGGTGACTTGGTCGGCAGCCTCTTCGAGCTGTTCGTTGACGACGGCGGCATGGGTGCCGGTGGACGGTCTGCGAGGACTGGGAAGCCCGCACTGGGCTCACCCACGCTTTTTTCCACGTCACCGAGGAGTCGCAGTATTCTGACTTGCTCACCAGATTTAAGGACGAGAACGTCTTTTGCCAGGTTATAGGGGCACTGCTCGAGCTCGACCATGGATCATCCCCGCGCGAACGCCGGCGCGCCCGCCACCGCGCGCTCGACTTCTACATTGAAGACGGCAGACTCTGGAAACTCGGCTCCAAAACGGTGTGGGGCAGGGACCGGGTCAAGTGTGTCACCAAGGCGGAGGCCATAGAGCTCGCACGCGTGGCGCACGAGCGGAACAGCCACTTCCACCGCGACCTGATCAAGATCCAGCTCATGGATCGCATCTACAGCCCGGCGCTCGACCAGTCAATCGTTTGCGCGATCACAGAGTGCGGTCAGTGCAAGAACTTCGGTGCTAAACACCTGCAGTCGCTCCTCGAGCCGATAACACGCCGCCACCCATTCGAGCTGATGGTGGGCGACACCCTCTCCATGCCGCCGGGCAAGGGTGGCCCGATTGGTAGCGGGGGGTTCCACAAGCTCGCTCTCGAGGTAGACACCTACGCGCAGCGACTGTGGGCAAAACCCCTCATCGCAGCAGCCTCGGGCGAGACCACGGTAACTCGCCTGAGGAAGTTGTGGACAGATTTCCGCCCACCCGAGTCGTACATGTGCGACAATGGGCCGGAGTTCGACAACAGGCAGCTCCGCGAGCTGTGCGAGGAGTTCGGTGTCGAGCTCCACTTCGTCGCGGCATACTCGCCGTGGGTCAACGGGCTTGTCGAAGGCATGAACGCTAAGCTCCTCGGGCGCCTCAAGCGATTGTGTGCCCCGGACCTCGACGAAGACAAGTACGACGCGATGGGTTGGGACGACTTGCCGTCGAACTGGCCCGCGCACCTCGAGGCCGCGGTGCTAGCTATCAACAACCAGATCTTACCTGCGCTGAAGTTCTCCCCAGATGAGCTACTCTTTGGACTCGTCATTAACACAAGACCAACTCCCATTGAGGACGCGGTCACTGTTGTGGATGACGCCGATGCAGGCCTGCAGATGGCGTACATGGGCCAGCTCCGGCTCGACGGGTACGCTGAGATCGTTGATCACGCGGTCCGCAGGAAAGCCCAGTTCGACGCAAAGATACTGGTGAGAGCGCCGAAGGAAGTAATATTCAAAACGGGCTCACTTGTACAGGTGTACAATACGGACTTCGAACCAGGCACCACCTTCCTGGTCAAGCGCAAAATGACGCCAATGTGGTCCGCGCCTAGACGAATCACCAGCCGTGCGAGGAATTCCTACAAGATCGAGACGTTGGAAGGCTTGCCAATTTCGGGGCGCGTCAGCTCGAGGCACTTGCGCCAGTTCGTTCCGAGGCGGGGCGGACTCATGCACGCGCTACAGGAGGAGTGGGATATGGGTTTGGAGGAGTTGGGCAGGGAGGATATCGAGGAGGCCGAAGAAGACAACGTCTTGGAGACGCGACGGGGGCTTCGTTTTAGGGAGTTTGGGGCAGCGCGACGCGGACGTCGCTGAAAAAGGTCGTGGGCACATGCACTAGTGCACCTGGTTGCAGGTGGCTGTGCTGCACTGTTAGATTACAGTCCTGTAGGCAGACGCCGCGTAGTCGATATCATCCATTCTTGGCTTCGTACCGCGACTAGCGTCGCCGCCGTCCCGTCCGTCCCTCACCACCAGCCGACCCGACTACGACCTACGGCCGTACGTCTCCAACGGATCCTTTGCTTCCGGAGCCCTGCCATTGGCTGAGTACGCCGCGCGCACCTCTGCCGTGTTGTCTAGCTGAGTCCTCCTCATGACATAACCCAGCTACTGCTCGGCCTAAGGACCGGAATCCCCGCATCGGTACTTTCCGAGGAAACACATCGATATGTGGTGCTGTTTGGTTACCTGGGCGGAGGCGTGTTGGTCACGTGCCTCTACTAGGTCAAGCCCGTTTAACTAGTTGTGCCCTGTCTCTACTAGGTATACTGAGATATCCCTAGGAGGTAAGAGACGTTGTGTAGACCCTTCTAAATCGCTGGCCAACGTTTCCCTGCGCGATACTGCTTCCCCTAGTCTGCGTCTTACAATAGGTGAACTCCTAGGCAATGTGTCGTATCCTCCTTGGTATAATGCTTGTTCCCTGTAACGCTTGTAACCGCGCCTAGCAGGTTGCTTTCATTTACAGTCAGCAGCCGGAGCTCACTCTGACTCTCCTGATACCACCGGATAGAGGTTGGGTACCGTCGAAAGTACCTAAAGCCAATCCCACGAAGCTAGGCTACTAGAGAACTAGCGCTTAAAATCACAAAATGTAGCCAGATGGCGGTACGTTGGTATGGCGCTGTCTCATCTCCTCTTTACTAAATCTCAACCGTCCCCGGTTGTGGTTGATGCCATTCATCGCCCAGTTCAGTAGCCCCTGCGATGGTATATCGCTACAGTATTGTACGTGGAAATGGGACGATCAAATCTTATGATGGCCTATCTCTTGAAATGGGACAGAATGTGGAAAATCTGAGTCGCCCGACCTAATCATCCAACATAAATGTCATCTAGTGCACAAAATCTGAGAGATCCGTCCGCAACTGACCTATATCGGTGAGGATCAAGGCCGAATCTTGTTATCAGTTGTTGGATGTGGAAATGGGACGCAGTCACAATCACGCCGGCTATTGCGGCTACATTACTACCGAAATCTAATCGCTCTCCTCCTCCGACGACGACTCATCGTCCACCGGTTTCTTGGGCCTTGGGAGCAGAACCTCGGGGGCGTAGTCCTTCCACTTGGGCTTGTCCCACTGCTTTTTCTGCTTCTCCGCCTTTGCCTCGTCCCTCTCCGCTTCCCACGCCACAACATCCGCCGCGAACGTAACCTTCTTCGCCTCGTTCCGTTCCCTGATCGCGTTATTCATCGCCTGCCAGTCTGCCAGCACACCAGCATGGCTCTCTCTCGCCACCCTCCTCTGCTCCTTATTCACCACCTCCTCCTCCTTCTCGCGCGCATCGGTTTGGGCCATCCGGAAGAAGTCCTCGCCCGTGAAGTACTTCGCCTTCCCATCCCCCATCTTCCTCCTCCCTCCCTTCTTGCGTGTCGTCCGCGTCTCCTGCGCCTGGAGCTGTGTTTGGGCTCGGTTGGAGTACATCCCGGCGAGAAGAACCCCGGCCTGCATGCTGATCATCGATAGCTTTCTCGCGGTGTCGCGGACATCGGCGTCTCGTAGCGCGTCGACAAGTTGCTGCTCCCGAGCGGTGACCACCGGGCGTTCAGGCAACGCAGCGTATCGCGAGGTGGATTTCAGAGGGGAGATGGTGAAGGGCTGGAATGCGGGAGGGGCGGAGGTACTTTTCAATGGCGATGATGTCGTGAGGAACGAGCCTGACGTCCTTGACAGGTTGTCGACGGCCGCGCGCGCAAACAGCGGGGCAGGTGCGGGTGGTCTCGGGGTCGGAGAGGATGGTCCTTGTGTTGATACGTCGTCGTCTTCCTCCCTCGGGGCTGCCTGTATCTTCTGATAGTCCAAGTAATCCACAATCATACTCGACATTGCCTTGATGGGACTCGATTGGGGAACGGGAAGAGTCGCGCGGGATGACGACTCGAGGCTCGGAGCCATCATCTGCTCCGTGACGACGTCGCGATTCAGAGGTATGACCCCCGTCTTTTTGAATGCCATGCGAATGTTCTCGGGGGTGAGGGTGGCGAGATGGGCCTCGGCGTACACGGTGAGGAAGTTGGACTTGTCGACGACGTTGCCGGCGGCCTCAAACCGGTCGCGTACGTCGCTCCAGTTGCGCTTGAATGCCGCGAAGATGACAACATCGAGCCCTTGGTACACATGTGTGCTGTGCGAAGGGTATCCCAGGACCTCGATCTTGTGGGCGCGTGCGTACTCCAGGAAGGCAAAGGTGTAGTGGGAATGCCCATCGACCAATAGCAGTCGACGGCGGCCGGCGGCCTTCGCGCGCGTGCGTTTGTCGAAGTCTTCGATCCACGCGACACTGATTTCACCGTCTGTGTAGCCCTTCTTCGAATAGCCAAGTCTGACGAAGGTTAGGGCCGTCTTTTAACATGCCTAAATGACTTACGAGGCGTTGATAGGATTGTTCTGTGCCCAATTAACCTGGAATCCATCGCCCTTGAAGATAATTGCTGGCGGAATCGCGGTGCCGTCTCCGCAGATGGTGACAAGTGCGGTAATATTCTCCCGGTTTCCGCTCCGCTGCTGGTGCTGTGTTTTCTTTCCAGCAGCCCCAATCACCCGCTCCCGCTGTCCGATACCCTGCTGGAAGCCTGACTCATCCGCCCCATAGATTAATTCAGCCGGAATGACATCGTCGCCGCCTTCGCCCTCGATAATTGTCTCCAGGAGGTCGAAGTACTCCTTCTTGGTGATGGGATTGACTGCCCGTGCGCGAGATTTGTCGAGAGCCCGCGACCAGTACATTCCAAGGCGGTCAGAGTGGTCGGACACAAAGGTTTTTGTCCACTGCCTCCCGACACCAGTGTCCGGGAAACGGCTGCCCCATCGTGCTCGCGCGATCGCGTCGACGTGCTCCTTGAGTCTACGATGGCTCAAGGGGAACCCCCGGTCCGCACAGGCAATGGTGAACGAAATAACGATGTCGGCTTCGGCCGGGGTAAGCCAGCTTTCGTGCTGGTGCGCCTCTGCTTTACTGACTCCGCCGTTCAGGCGGCGCGAGAGCGTCGACTTGGAGAGTGAGATGTGCTTCTTGTCCTGCTGCAGACACTCCCGCTGCGCCTGCTGGGTCGCCGTTTTGAGACTGGGTGGTGCGCTTGAGGATGATCCTTCCTCTTCCTGCATGATTTTGATTGCCCGCTGCATCCATTTCTCCTTCAGGGCAGTGTCGGCGCGTTCCTTTTTGCGTACAGATTTCGCGACACCAACCATTTTCCGGCCGGGTAGGAGGTGAGACGGTGGAAGAAGCCTGTTGTGATCTGTTTACTGGCAGCCCCATTCCTTCGCAGTTACCTCCACCACGCAAATGGACAGTGAAGGTACTGAAATTTTCTCTAAATGCTGCTTCTACATGCCACTCACCTACTTTAGATGAGCGCACCCTCACCGAACGGGTTGATTCACTGCAAAAGCAGCTTGCCAAAGCGGAACAAAATCACGAAAAGGAAATTACAGAACTCGTCGACGAGGCCGAAGATTTGCGATACTGGGTCTCGAGAACGCGCAGCAACCTCACTGACGAGACCCGCAAGGTCACCGAGCTCAGGTTGCAGCTCGCCGACATACGCCGCATGATCGCGAATATTCAAGAGCGGTTGGAGTCCCGGGAAACACACATCGGGGAAGGCAGCCTGCAGGAGCAACTAATTGATGCGCTGGGCTTCATTGGCACAGTCAGCAGGGAGCTCCAGGATGGTATTCGCGAGACGATTGAGGCATTTCGTCGAAGGAATCCAGCCGAGTCGGATTCTGACTGAATGGGGAAGGTGTGACCATCGAAACTTGGCTGTTTTTGGACTCGAAGACTAAAATCGATTCCAGAGCCTCTATTCACTCCGGGGAAGCTTGGGAGTAGTGCACATATGTTTATGGTAGATACATTTATGTCCCATCTGGAGCTCGGGGTCAGCGACTATGTCTACATGAAGCCATTTGAGAAAAGATCACTGATTTCATTTCAAAAGTTGCCGGTTTGAAGAATGATTTGCGTGTGCTGTAGGATCGCAAGGTAGTTTGGGCCTACAAATATTCTACAACATACCTACCACTCATAACTACTTGCCTCCAAAGGCCCGAGGTCTAAAACTCACTCCTGACGCTAGAAATCAACGTCGTCCCATTTCCACATACCGTCCCATTTCCACGTACAATACTGTAGGTGCATCCATTTTTTTTTATAAATTTCCTCGGTTGCCTATCTTTGTCTGCCACCTATTTTCCGTTCCGCCGCCTAGGCTAAGTTTTTCTCGTTTATTTCAGCTGGGTTGAACTTTGCCGGCTTATCTAGGCAAGATCTTCTGCTTGATATCTACCTCCGCGCTCGACTCGCTTCGGGTGACCTCATCCTGTCCAGATCGGGAAGTACATCAAAGTTCCTTGTGAGACTTGGGAGAGGTCTCACTACTACTCCTGTAGTAGCGCTCTCCTAGGACTTCTTGGACCTCCGAGCTTTTCTCCTAGTTCTGTACAAGACCTCACTGCTCTACTGAACGGTACGACTTGGAAAGCCTCTGAGTTCCATCATTTACGACATAGCTCTAGATTTTCGGAGACTTTTCCATTTTTGGAAAGTCTTCTGAAGCTTAAACAAGATCGTCACGGAGGGTTCTGCAGGGCTACCCTGCTGCGGTTCCTGACTTCGCCGTCGTGCCTCGTGTATTGAGGCGGCATCAGCGCCCCACTCTTTCTTCCTTTCGCCCACCATCCACCTCGTCTCTGCTTTCTGTCTTGCTCATCGACTCGCCCGTCCTGGGCTCTGGCTCTCGCTCTTCCTCTCCGTCTTCCTCTCCGTCTTCGACCCTCTTCGTCCTCGATCCTCCACCCATGTCCAGCCCGTGCAAGGACAAACGCAAGGCGTCTGGCAAGTGCCCCGCGCGCCAGCTGTCTGATGAGCCGTCCTCATCTCGTCCCGAATCGACGCCCATCCACTACGACGACCCTCGTATGGCGTGGGTCCAGCTGAACGTTCGTGCCTTCACCGACATGATCCCCTTCTTCCAGCAAGATTCGACGAATGGATTGGACCACAACTCCGCAGCGCGGTACCTCAACGAGGTTCACGAGCCTTTGGTGCGTTAGCCGCCATGTCTGTCTGCATGCGTTGTACTAAACGTTTTTTCAGATCCGATTTTGGCAGCACTATCCGGAGCCCATCTTCGAGGTGCAGCAATTCCTCGTCACCCTTCGCTACGCCATCCGCGAACTCGCAGGGCATCTTCCTGAGCACCTTTGTCCCAACTACACCAACTTGATTCCACCACCTCCACCGGCGTTTCGTACTTGGCTGGTGAGTCTGTCTTACCCAAAGATTCTTCGTTTTTTCGCTAACTCTGTTTGTAGCGGGAGACCGGGCAGTCCCTCCTTCGCTCGAACTTTGTAATGCCCCGCTTCCACACAGTTTCCACGACCCCACCGCCGTCTCCTTCGAAAACCTTCCAGCTTAGCGACGACGAGGGTGACAAGACTTCGGTGGAGGACGGCGCGCCTCCCGCCAAGCGCACTCGCTTCGCCTCACCTCCTGCCGCGCCTTCCTCTCCGCCTGCTGCGCCTTCTTCACCAACCGCACCCCGCAGGGTTCGCCGACGAGCTGCTTCTCCTGAAGCCAGCGGGTCGCAGCAAGTTCCCCCTCCTTCTGGTCGTACTCTCGAGGTACGTCCTATTTTTTTTTTTATATATATATTTTTATCTGACTTCTTCCTCATAGATGTTGTCTACGCCCGCTCCGCAGGCACCTGCGGCTGCGCCTCCAACTCCGCGCGCTCTTCCGCCGCTCTTGGCTACGCTTTACGGTCCACCCGCGTCCGCGCCCGCGTCTTCGTCCGCGCCTTCGTCCTCATCGACTTCCACTCCTCGTCAGTCGTCGCAGGCCGCAGTTTCGACTCCGCGTCAACTGCAGGTAGCGCCCACTCCGCCATCCGCCCTGCCGATGACTATGCGTCAGCAGGCGGCGGCCGCGAGTACCGCGCCGCCAGCGAAGCCCGTGTTGCGCCAGCTTCACCCCAGCTCGCCGCCCCCCGATCCTCGCGTTACGAGCAAGCCCCCCGTCGTCGTACCGCCCTCGTCGACCGTGGCCGGGAAAGCTCGCGAGACCTCGGCGTCTTCTTCGGCGCAGGCGCCTCCTCCATTCCTTCCAACGTTTTGGCGGTGCAGCGGCTCGACGGTCATCAGATCGCCGCGCTGCCGCAGCCATTTATTTGGGATGGCGCGTCGCTCAAGTGTTTGGGCTGCATCAATCGCAAGCTGGACTGCTTCACCAAGGAGGACGAGAAGGCGTGCGAGACCTGCTTGAAGAGCAAGACTCGCTGCATCTTCTCCCAGAGCGTCGAGGACTACCTGATTTTGCTCGAGGAGTTGCGCCCGCTTGTCGTTGTTACACCCCACGGTAAACGTCTCTTGCTTGTTTTTATTCGGGTTTTTACTAACTTATATTCTTTCCCAGAAATCGCCAACGCTCTAGCCATCGCGTACAACACTCTAGCCATGGCGTACAACGCTCGTCGCCTCGCGGAGATCCAATATCTTCACGCGATTCGTTCCTTCCACGACTTCTCCGTTGCGCAGGACTCGTTGGCCATTACGGTCCAAAACGCGCGTCGCCAACTTCCGTCCAACGTCTTGGAAGCCTTCTTCACTTCCCGCCAGGACGCCAAATCCCTCCTCAACTTTGCGGATAGCTTGGACACTGGCGACGGCAACCTCCAGGAGTCGTGGGAGGACGCTCACCCCCACTCCGCCTTCCGTCGCGCGGACTCGTCGCATCCACACTCGTCGCGCAACACGTACTATACGCAGCCGGCGCCGACGTCGGGTACTCACTCGATCGCGCTGACGGGCTCGGTGGCGTCCGCGGGCTTCAATCCCCGCATCTTCCTTCCCTCGTCTCCCGGTGCTTGATCTCACTCCGTCGATACCTCCGCCGTCGACCTTCCTGCGCGCAGCCCGCCCTCGGCTGGAACACCCGCTGTTCCCGCTGTGTCTCAAGCTGCCGACTCGGGTTTTGGACAACCCATCGCTCCACGGGCGGAACGCTCGACATCCTCCTCGCTGCCCGGGGTCAGCTCGACCTTCCCTTCGAGCCCGTCTCTCGGGCACGCGCTCGACGCGTCGCGCGCTTTCTCGACGTCTCCGAGGAGTGGACCGGTGGGTTTAGGCGACGGCGTTCCGTGGCGTAGCTCGGGTGAACACGCGTGAGGTCCGCGGCCTCTTTTCTCTTGCTTTTTACATATTCTCCATGGACATTTTATATACTTGCGCTAGCGTTACTTTTTGCTTTGCCTCCCCTAGGACCATTTCGTAGACACTAAAAGCTGTGTTTCGTATATTTCGTCTACAAGTTGTATCCTAGGCTTGAGAATATCAACCTGACTTGCTCTTTTTCGCGTGAAATGAGTCTTAAGTCCAAATTTTTGGCTAAGTCCGACTGCGAGTAAAGCCGAGTTCAATCCGACTAAAACCGAATATTGCGTAAGCCTCAGTCGGTATTGGATTTCAACTAATTTCACATTGGGTCCTTCTATAGTTGACTTCTGTTGGAATCACCTTAGGGTAATGGCAATATCATGATCAACAACTAGAGTCCTCCTGCGTATTATCCTAGCCAATGTCAAATGTTATCGATATCCTATGTCGGCTTGTAACTCTCCTTCAATGTCTCTTCTTCGGGTCTGCCTAGCGCCTGGATGAATACGTCTTGCTTCGATAGCTAGCCCTTATTGATGATTCAATCCTAAAGCGCTGGTTTTCCTTTTTGCTAGATGACTCAAGGTCAAAGCGCGGGTTTTATACAGCTGCCTCGGTTGTTGAACATCCCCGTTGGGATAGTTATTGGTCCGACGTCTTCGATCATCAATCACATCGTTAGCCTTCTATCTTTATCCTCTTGCCCCATCTAAAATGCTCCAACGTCGCTGCCTCCGTAATTGGTCGCATGATTTGGAGTGCTCCTAGGAGGATCTTCCATACCTTTGCTTCGCAATTGTTTATAGTGCCCGCAATGGCTATCCTAGACTGCCTAGACGCGTTATTTCTTGCTGTTCCTCGCAAGCTAGGCTACCTGGAATGTATCTAGGCACCATTCCATTTCATTGCCTTCTTTCACATCTTTGACCATGCCGTTGTTCGTCGCTGTCTTTTGCCGTTTCTGACAGGCACAGCCGTTGTTGGAGTCTAACAAGTATTTTCATGATGCAAGGCATTGTAGCCGTCTCGATTCCGTCCCTAGGACGTGATCTAGCCCTTGGCTCCCAATCTTTGCCTTGCCTAGCTGGTCTGAGGGAAACTCTTTCTCAGCTGCCTAAGAAAAGTCTACATGTGTGCCGCTTCCTTGATAGGCTGTAGGTACACCGCGACTTGAAATGACAGATGCTGGCCCTTCCCAACTCCATGATCCTGGTTCCGCATGTTAAACCTTTAGAAAGTCTGATCTCCGAGCTCAATACAATCGAAATTTTTGCCAACTTTCTTCCGCCTAGACTTCTGATTGTATTGGTCCTCAGCCCCTTCTCCCCTTTACTAAACTATTAACCGTCCCGGTTAACTGCTTTCGTATAGAAGATGGCCGCTGTAGGCAATTTCACCATCAATCAAGGACTTCCGATTCTCCACACCGTACTTTCCCATGTTACACCGGGCTAGCCGTCCCTAGGCCTATAAAAGTAGCGCCTAGGCGGTTCAAAAACTTTGTCTCGTTCCAACTTTCGACACTCATGCCTCCCAAAAATGCCAACGTTCCTGCTCTGCAAGCTGCATGTGCGGATGTGGTCGCTGCTGTCGCTGAGGTGCACGATCTCACTACGCTTCCATCCATTTCCCGCAAGATGTTCTATCTGTGTCTGGACAGCGCCGTCGTTTGTTGCGTACGCCCCCCGTTTCTTAAATGTTTGGATCCTAGACTGATATTATCTCATTCTAGGTCGGATTCCTCCCGTTCAAGGAATCCCTTGCCCATCCAGCCCAAGTTGCGACCAAGGCTGCTTTCGTCCGCCTTCGCGAAATCATCGCTATCGCCGTCTCCGATACCTACAAGGCTCCCTCGGCGCATATGACGACGCTGCAGACCATTCTTTCGTATGCCGAGCACGCCCCGCAGCCCCCTCGTGCTAAGCTGCTCGAACGCCCCAATACGCGCAAGATGGTGCGCCTTGCTTTCTAACTTTTTCTCATTGTTCAACTCTAGCTAAACAATCGTTCCGCTTCATAGGCTGCGGAAGCTCCGTTGCTGGCCAACTTGCCTCCCCTTCCGGTTGACTCGGACGACGAGTCTGATGACGCCAAGAGTGTGTTAGAGGCTATTCAGACCACTTCCTCCGCTGATCAGGTATTTTTCTCAGGGTTGAACTGGGTCCTCAATAAATTCATCACTTTACAGATGGACGTTGATAGCTCCGACACCGTGGTGGCTTCTCCAGAGGTTCGTTCGGGTACTGGCGAAGTCCCTTCGCACCTTCACTTCAAGAAGAAAGCCCTTCAGGTATTTCTACCCTCCTAGGCGTCTCCTCTTTACTAAACGCTTGCCTAGGTGCCTACTTGTTATTTCTGTACTTCTCCGGCTCACAACGCCTTTCGCTGTCCTGTTAAGCCCGTGACGGCGATAGATACGTCGCAGCCTTCCGCGCCGGCCGCGAAAGTTGTCTCCAAGGATAAACAGGTCATTATTATTGATGATCCTATCGACCTGTCGTCCAAGGACAAAGACCGGGCTTCACGTCGTGCGGTGAGTTTTTGTTATTGCCACTTTTTCTGCTCTGGCTGATGACTTCCGCTCCCTAGCTGAAGGCCGAGCGTCGGAAAGCTGCTCAAGTGAGTTCTCCCTTCTTGACTCATTTGCTTCTACTAAAACCTTTGCGTCCACGAACTCCCTAGGCCGAAGTTGTCGCACCCATCTTGGTACGACAATTCCACCTGCGCTAGCTTTCCCTTTTTTTTTAACCATCCTATTGATCTAGGCGCCTGCTGCTGAGATCTCAACCTCTGGCGAACGTCCGGCCAAGCGTCGTCGTGTCAAATCTCAAGCTTTTGACGCTGAAGCTGAGGTTCCCGTTTCCGGTACGCCCTAGACTTATTCGTCGTTCCGCTGCAGATCCTGACCGTTCGTTGCTCAGATAAAGCCAAAGACGCCGAGCAGTCCGTTGTCAATAATATCAGCAAAATCCTCGACGCTGAGGTCATCACCGTCGACCGCAACTTCCTTCAACGTCGTGAACAAGAGATCAACAAAGAGATTGCCGCTAGCGGCTATCGGATGCAGCACTTCTTCAACCTGCACACTTATTTCATTGAGCAGTTGGAAGAGATTCGGTCGCAGACTGAAGCGCTCGCGCTGGAAGACTTCCTAGCGGAGTAGTTCCCTTTTCCGTGAGTTTCTCCCCTTCTAAGTCCTCCAGGCGTTGTACTGACCGGATTATTTTACAGTGTTTTTAGGCCGCATACCGATTGATGTAGCACCACCCTCTTTTGTCCGACATCCGTTTTGTTTCCCTACCTATCCAGTTCTTCAACAGAACCATCCTAGCTAGTTCAACAGTAGCCCCCATCAGACGCCCTCTTTTCTTGCTCCTGATCGAGCCGCTCCAAGTCCTTACCATATCCGTTTAAAGTACCTTTGCAAATTAAAGTGATTTGCTCGGTCCGATCGGTTGGCTCGTCATCTAGTCGACCATGTTTCTAAATTTACCCAGCCAAGCTGATGTATCGTTTAAAAACTACGTCCTAGGCGTGGAGCGCCCATCTTGCTTTCCTTTTCCCATCGTTCCCTCAGCCTAGGTGTTATTCTGCACACCATGTTCCCTCGGAACGAGCTTGAGGAGTACTGCTTGTACATGCTCGAGGATCAGAAGGTAGTCAAAGCTTCCTCCGATAAAACCGTTGTTTAACGACCACGCCTCCTAGCCTCTCAATGAGTGTGAGTTCTGTACTCGCGACGGGCTCACGTGTATCCCATACTCGTGGGGACGCTGCTGTCACTGGTGTGAGCGTCGAGGGATCGACGCCTGCTTCCAGAATTCCGAAGAGACCTTTCATGAGTATGCCTCTGCCCTGCGCCAGCAAATTATCGATAGTACGCCTAAATCCTCATTTCTGATCCTAGCGCCGCTTTAACCCAATATGCATTCTTCAGCTTTCCCTTTCGGGCGTGACGTTTACACGTTGGATCAGTTGCTGCCCGCGGTTCCCGGCGCGTTTCGCTACCTTCGTCGCTGCTATTTCAACCGTACTCGAGCTCAGATGAAGGCCAAGATTCAGTCCTTGACCGATCTCTCGGTCCTTCTGAGCTTCGAATATCAACTCCGGATGCTGAGCTACGACGAACGCGTTTCTCGCTGGGTGGTTGATCGGATCCAGGCCTTGCGCGAGGCCGACCCAACTCTCCCGTATCCTACTACTCTTACGTTGTGTCCCTTCTAGCCTGCCCTTTTTATCACTACTGACTTGTAGTTCCTAGGATCGTTACTGAGCTAGTGATGTAGCCCTTAGGGGGACTTTCCCGTTCGTTTGGACCGCCTTGGACTCTGGTTCTCGGGCTCTGTGTCCAACCCAAAAGGTAAATCATCCTCCCCACTGCCTAGCTCGGACTCAGAACTCTCAGATTGTTCAAAGTCTGCCGGAGTTACCCGTAGCCGTACTTTGTCGAACTGTAGATCCTTGCCTTTGTATTCTTTGTGTTTTTTCAACGAGCTGGCTGTGCTAGGTTCATCCTTTTCCAACTGTTCTAGGGTCTCTCTCGAGATATCAATGAATTTGTGTATATTGGCTGGAATCTGGATTGCGTGCCTAGCTTCGTAAGGTATTACCCTAAACACCGCTATTTTGTCCTGAAACATGGCTCCGTTCATTTCCGCTACCAGATACGCGCCGCCCTTGGTCCTTCGGATAACCACCATCGGTCCCATATATCTAGGCTGCATCTTGGAGTTCAACGACTTCTCTACTTCGGTATGCCGTACTAGAACTAGTCTTCCCGGTTGGAAGTCATAGTGCTTGATAGTGTGCTCGTTGTACCGCTCATATTTTCGCACACTTACTCTTTTGTTGTGATCTACCCTAGCTCTCATTGCTTGCACATGCTGCGTATGCTTTGCTAGGGCTTGCACTCTTAAGCCTATCAACTCCAAGTCTGTGAGTACTCTTCCCGGTACTTCAACCAACCACGTCGCTTCTTCAATATCCAGCGGTAGAATTGGATGTGCCCCTGTAACCATAAAGTACGGAGATACTCCAATTCCTTTCCTAATGGTAATCCGGTCCGCCCATAATACAATGTTCAGGAACCAAAACCACTTCGCGGGATTTCCACCCGTAGCTTTAAATAATGCCTGTCTTAGTGGAAAATGACCGTTCTCGATTTTCCCATTGCCCTGAGAGTTATATGGTGATACCAAGATGTGTGGTATCCCGTATTTGTCTTTGAGCCAAGAACTGCTGCCTTGAATTGTGGTGCGTTGTCTGTCACAAATCTTTGCGGACAACCCCATCTGCAAATCACATCTTCTAGCAAAAACATGCCTAGCTGTTGCGCATTGTCTTTTACTAGGGCTCTGCCTTCTACCCAACTTGATAGCGAACACCTAGCATTAACTAGCAGTCCACATTTGTTCGATACTTGACCCATAACCATTACATCCGTGTGAATTGTATGGAACAAGCTAGGTATATGTGTTACGACCGGTGGGATTTTCAGGAGTGTAGTTTGTCTTGTCTGGCACATATGGCACGAGTGCACATACCATTCTACATCTTCTTCTAATCCTGGCCACCAGAACCGCTGCTGCAATTGGCTCCTAGTCGCGAAAATTCCTTTATGGCCTAGGCTGTCATGCGACGCCCTCATCATATACATTCGGAATTTCTTGTCTACTACCAATTGATGCGGCATGCCATCTTCCAGCGTCTTTCTATACATTCTCCCCCCCCCTCAAAAAGAAGTGGCACTGGTTGGGAGATTCGAAATTTTCACCACTATTTTTGGTGAAAAACATCGTTAGTTTTTCAGAGATTTTCCGCTGAAAAGGTAGGTGAAAAACTCAAAACATTTTCACCATTTTCCAACTTTCTTGTGAGTTTTTCACCCTTTTCCAGAAAATGTTTTGAATTTTTCAGCTTGTTTTTTGCTGAAAAATGGCTGAAAAACCACAGACATTTTTCAGTGTAAATAGTGGTGAAAAACTTGAATCTTTCAAGCAGCGTGGGATGCATATCTCATGAACGACCGGTATTCAGCATCATCATTCATACCCTCGGGCCTCTCTAACGGGTTGTTCAACCACGCTTTTACCAAAGGTAGTTTTACATTCGGTTTGCCTCGGATCTACGCTCTTCTTCGTACGGCTCTCTCTTGTCCGCATCCCACTTAAGTTCTAAATCAGGAATCAAAGGTTCCGTTAATTGAACGTATTGTGGTACTGTTAAACCCTCTGCGTAATACACCGCTTGAATCTTTTCCGACAAGCCTCGCTCTAGGTGATACAACGTTGCAATTTCACGCTCAAAGTCCTCAATCCCAGTTGCCATTTCTGACATCTGTAGATATCCTCCTCGCGTGTCGATTGTATGTTTGAAGTCCTCAAACTCCAACGGTGGTTTCTCAGTATTCGAGTCTTCATGGTCCCAGGGAGGTTCATTTTGATCATAACCCTCCTCGGAATTCTTGTAAACTTCGTCTCCCGGAAACGTGTCTTGCCTAGACAGACCATCGGGCGGGAAGGTTGCTCCTGGGCAATGTTTCAGTTTGAAGTGAAACATTAGAACCTTCTCAATCCACCGATTGATTGTCGCGTTAGGTCCCATTCCTGGGTTGCGAATCATCCCCTTGACATAGCTAGCGTCGGTTTCAACCACTAACCTGCGCACACCGAATATCCAGTAGTACATGGCTTCTAGTGCGCGCATTAAACCATAGAGTTCTCTCTTTGGTTGCGAGTAATTGGACTCTACCTTGCCTAAGGCAATGGATGCGAACTTAGCGAAGTATTTCTTCGTCGGATCTGATGGGTCCAACTGATAGATAATAATACCCACAGCCTTCCAAGAGGTATCAACCTGAAGATATATCTCCGAGTCCCATTCATAATTCAATGGCTTCAACGCTGGACAATTCTTTAACCTTTCACGAATCCTAGCTTGTGCTTCATCACATTCTGCTGACCATACAAATGGTACTTCCTTCTTTGTTAAGTCATTTATCGGAGCTAGGATATCCCCATACTTCTCAATGAAGCTACGAAGTACCCCAGTCGTCCCTAGGTATGCTTTAA
Organism: Mycena filopes; assembly: GCA_029281495.1. Taxonomy (NCBI): domain Eukaryota; kingdom Fungi; phylum Basidiomycota; class Agaricomycetes; order Agaricales; family Mycenaceae; genus Mycena; species Mycena filopes. The sequence continues at coordinate 1,355,035 of JARIHR010000018.1, read as the reverse complement.
CTTGAGAGAAATTCGCACATGGTCCCCAGTTATTGATTACAGCAATCCTGTCCGGGTCCGCAATTCTTCCAGCGTACGAGCATAGGTGACCCACGACTGTAAATTCATCCGCGCAGAGGAGGAGCTTCTTTCCTGAGAAAGTTCCTCCAGAATACCCCATCCTGGTCACTACCCGGTTCAAATTCTGAAAGTGTTCCCATACGAATCTCCGAATCTCCGGATTCTCTGGTATCCTTTCACAGTCGCCATCCTTGGTTTCATACCTCGTAGCTGGTCCTCGCAGGGCTACATCATCGATATACGGTATTGTAACATGAGGAATCTCATCCCTTAGAACGTAGGTTATGTCGTCGTGGAAGATGGGGACTGAATTGGTCCAACCCATAGGCAACTTTACTAGTCTCATTGCCCCAAAGGGAGTCTGAAAGGTAGTGTAGTCCCTAGATCCTTCTGCTAGGTCCCTATTATCGTACCCTACGAACATGTCTAGGGTTGCACCGCAGGCTCGACCCGCAAAATGCTCTGCTAGCTGCTCGGTACCAGGCGTAACACCCGAGTGTTGAATGGTAACTTCATTCAACCTTTCTAGGGCGTGCACTATCCTCAGCGCTTTCCCATCCTTCTTAACGACTGCGAAAATCGGTGAACGGTAGGACGAGTTAGATGGCTCATAAACACCATTGTCTATCTTGACCTTGATGTTCTTGCAGAATTCCCCAAAGTGGCCCGGTGGAATCGGAATCTGTGAGCATACCCATGGGGTATGACTGACCGCAGGTATTTCAACCGGTGGGAAATATTCGTGCTTGAATTGTCCCCTCTCCGAGTCTTCCCAAGCAAAATGTTCGTTATGTAGCATCATGAATTCATCTGCTAGGTCCAATTCGGTTTCCGTCAGGAACCCCGTGTCGTGAATTCTACGAACTTCTGCCTGCCTCTCTGCTGTGTATCGGCCAGTGGGTTTGAACTTCCCAGGGTGTGTGCTCAACTTTGGCATATTTGCCAAAGGATCCCCAGTTATATTCCTCACTATTCTAAACTTCGCAGGTAACTCTCCTAGGATAGGCTTTATTTTGTCCGCGACTGGCTTATACTTTCTCCCCAGAAGGCTAGATACAATCCCTAGACGACCAACTGCCGGCCTAGGGTTGCCCATACTTCCTGCAGCTTGTGTCCCAGCCTCTTGCTGCATCATGAACTGCCTTGGTACTTCAGGTATGCCTGGTCCATTCAAATTTCTCGCCATTTCCCGCGTTGCTAGTGGTGTTACTTTCTCCGCGTCTACTTGACTTGCCACTAAAGCTGCTTTTGTTCGCATCTTTTTGCCGGGCTGACACTTTTTCGCACGGTTCGATTTTTTCGGCCTTCTCGGGTCTTCCGTTTCATTGAAACAAAAGACATCTATCCCTTCTTCTGTTCTGGTATCACCAATATACTCTTGAAACAAAGCACTAGCCGCTTTATCACCAGCGAATACTGACTGGGAAGCACAGAGATACACGGTCCGTTGGTCCTCTCTTGATACCTTCTTCCCTTTCGACGGTTTGGCATACCCTATGCATACTAACTCTCCATCCGTCCCAACATCCCATGCAGTCATTAATTCTCCCTCGTCTTCGAGTTCATCGAATAGTTGTGAAAATCCTGCGGGACCGCGTTGGCCTTTGCCGAGCCATCGGTGCTAGCAGTTTCGTCGGTGTCGTTTTCCTCCGCAAAGTGGCCCCTAGGGTAGGTTGGTAAGGTTACCTTTCCACCCGTAAACGGATCCGACAGTGTGACCTCTACGTCTCCGTTGCGACTGTTGCTAATCAATGTCTCTGCTAGGATGTCAAATGGGCGACCCAGCAGGACCTCATAGGGAGCCGCGCTTAGGATATGTACTTGCAGATACAAGGTAATTCTCCCAAACTGGAACGGCACGTTCCTAGCTAAACCTAAAGTCCTCTGGACCTGTTCATTCGCCGCCTGCATCAAGATGGTAATGGTCACATCCCACTCCAAACTTAGTTTCAGCGCCGTTTTCAATCCCATTGACACGATCTGTGAGCCCGTATCTTGTATAGCCTCTACCCGTGTGCCTCTAATGTCAGGGTACAGACACCTGAGTTTGCCAGATAGCGGAGCTGTGGTGAGCTTAATCTGCCTAGCTACTTCCTTTGGTTTTAACACCTCGAAGTATTGCAGCACTGGGTCCCCCATTATCACACTACCCTCACTCAGATAATGGTCTGCCGTCGTTACTATTTCTGGTAACGAGTCGAACATTAAACAACCTGCTAAATCACCCTCTAGACCGTAAGTCATTAGATCTGTTGGTTCTAGGCTGTAGTACGGCCCTGCATCCTCCAGTTCTTCTAACTCACTCTCGTCTTCTGTCAAATCCTCATCTACCTCTGCTAGGGCGGATACGAAATTTGATACTGTTGCCGACCTTACGTCTCCTCCTGTGGTCTTCACAAAGTGAACACGCTTGGTCTTGGCCTGCTCAGCGATAAGTGCCTTTTTCAGTTTCGGATTACTGTCTAGCAAGGCCCCTAGGTCAACAGCAATGCGCAAGCTTCGAATCTCCTCCATGAGTGCCGTAGTAGCTGAGTCCTCAGTGTCGGTATTCTTTGCCGCTCGTTTGCGTCGCATGCTAGGTTTGAGGCTAGACGGTATTTCGGGTTCAAAAGGCTTCCGCGGTAACACCGGCGCTGAGCGCTCTTCGCTCAACGGCGTTACTAGGCGGAAAGGCAGTTCATCAGCTGCCTTTACCTTCCTAGGTAACTCCCGCTCATCTTCCGAATCCTCGACCTCCTCTACTGTGGCTTTCTTACTGCTCTTGGATTGGGTTTGTTCAGGTCCGTTTGAACTTGTCTCTAAAATTTTTGCGGGTGTGGTCCTCCTAGGCTCAATGACAACTTCCATCTGTCGTCTAGGAGGTCTGTTTTCTGTTTTCTTACTAGCTAGGGCCAATTCCTCCGGTGGCTTCCTCCTAGAAGGCGCCCCCTTCCTCGGAATTATTGAAAAACCTCATCCGCTGCAGCGTTAGATTTCGACCGCGTCTCATGGGTATGGGAAAGCCTCTCGATTGCGATCAACACTTGGTTCATCTTATCATCTTCTTTTGCCATGCTAGAGCCGTGCGATACTGAGGTCTCCTCTTCCTCATTGCCGAAGAACGTCTCCCAGATCTCGTCGTAATTTCCACTCACAGTCCTACGCTCGTAGTACTCCAATGCTTTGCTCCTTGGCGACTTGCCCGGAGGTTCTCTCGGACAGTTCTTGCTATCAAAGAACTTAATCCTTCCCCCTTCGTGCCTTACAATGCCTTTTTGCACATCTTCTGCTAAGTTGGGACAGGCATTAATGAAATGCCCCGCCTCGTAACAGTAATAGCACTCCATGGTATTATTCGTTGACCTATTGCGCGTGAAGCTAGGCATGGGCTGGCCAGGTGCTCGATTATAGCTAGGCTGTATGCCCGGGTCGGACCTAGGTCCTTCCACAGCTATCCTAAGCTGCTGCATTTCCTTGTGCTGGTTCGCCGTGAATTTATCCATGTGGGTTGAGAACACATTTGCCAGTTCCGTTTGGATCGCCTTTCGGTAATCTTCCTTGTCCTGGGAGTCCTTGCGTATGGCCGCCTGTGTGTCTGCTTCCAGCTTGTCCAATTTAACCATCAAGGCTTTGATTGCAGAAGGTTCGCTGTCCCTAGGACTGTTTTCCCCTTGCATTATCACCGAGGTTGTGTTTTTCTTGCCCTCGGTGGGCACGACATGGTCCACATCGAACGCGCTCGATTGTTCCTCCTCGCAAACCACCAGTGCTGCATCTAACATATCACTCCACACATGTTTATCATCCTCGTCCCTAGGCTCAGCTACATAAGGTTCTCTGTTGGCCTTATGTACTAGGTCCCATTCCCTCTTGGCTCGCTGATAGCTCTCGAGGTTCTCCCTAGGCTGGGTTCTCATTATTGATTTGACCTCCGTGCGGAACTCGCTGGATAGCCCTTTCAAATACCAGAACGCAGCTTCGCGATTCAACAACCTAGGCGTAGGCTCTGTCAATTTTTTCATCATTGCACGAAAATCGCGATGATAGGCATGCAGCCCGGTTAGGTCATTGGTTTGAATGGGCCTGCGACCTATTTTCTGGACGAGTTTCCGCATACTCTTTACTGAGCCCCGCTCCATCTCTTTTAACTCTGGGTAGCACGACCGTACCTCATCCTTGAACTCCTCCCAGGTGAAAGGTTCCTCGGCTGTACGCAGTGCTGACCAGTGATCTCTCGCTTTGTTGGAACAGCATCTCAACGCAACCCATTTCTGAGCCAACCCTGAAGCGGCTCCTACTTTTATGGAGATGGTTTCAATATTTTCCAAGAAAGTGGGAAGCTCTTCAACATCGTCCTCTCCCGTGAATCTCAATGCCTTGCCTCCGAAGTTCTGAGGTAGCTTTTCGGCGATTACACCAGCTGGTATCTTTCCTAGGGCGGAGATGGCCTTGCTTTTCACTGGGGGTTGTACTTCTAACGGTACTGTCTGTGTTTGAACCTGTGTCGCAAGCTCAAGATTTGTTTTCTGACTGGCTAGCGAGTTCGAATTGCTTGGCAAAGTCTGTTCCGGTTGGTCTTCCGGGTGTTCCAAAGTAGGACTAGAGTCGCTAGGTAAACCTGGCAATTCTTGTTCTGGGCTCTGGTTGGCAGCAACTGATGTTGTTGCAATTGGGTCTGCAATAGGATTGCTCTTTTGAGAATTTCTTGTGGTACACTCGCGCCCTGGTTCAGTCGGTGGGAAGGATATTGGTTCGGGTATAAATCCCCTAGCACTTGTATTCTCCGTGACGATGGACGGCTCGTGTTCTCTCAGAAATAACTCTTCTTGCAGATTTCTTACACCTCGTCTGTAGGGATCTGGTGCAGAATGTCTCCTCGACAGATTGACTCCCATGTGAAATGCATATTGTGCAACATCATGAATTCATCAGCCAGTTTAAGCTCGGCCTCATTCATAAGCTCGCCTTCATGATTCACACGAAACTCCTTCTGCCGTTCCGCGGTATATCTGCCTGTAGGCACAAATTCCCCGGGATGTGGATTCAACTTTGGCATGTTTGCCAGAGGATCCCCCGTTATATTGCGCACTATTCTATACTTGGCTGGCAACTCTCCGAGGATTGGTTTGATCTTATCAGCAACCGGTTTGTACTTCTTTCCCAACATGGAAGCTTGTATTGATCCCGCGAGAAACTTCATTTCCCTTGGTTTCCCCACTTGCACCATGTTATATTGCCGCGGTACTGTTGGTACTTCCGGTACTGACTCCATCTGCCTTATTGCAGGCTCCCTCGGGGTACATCCGGCGTCTGATCCGATCTGGGCCTTCATTAGTATCGACTTACGCGACTTCATGCCGCTGAAACGGGCAGATGCGCCTGACAGTGAAATAGACTAGCTGAAGCTTAGGTCTAGGCTAGCAAAACACTAACACCAAAACCAACCACACAACTAACACACAAACACCTTTATACTCCCAAAGACTGGCGCGTCTCCTTGGTTGAGTTCGGGTCCGGGCCGTAATATGCGACCACTGGTTTGAGTTCACTATGCAACAACAACTCTCGATTTATGTTCAATTACGCGGTCGTATATCAATACGCCTAGGGCCTTCCTAGCTGCTACTCCTTGACTGAAGCTAACACTTTTAAGGGTGCTAGGGAACAGGGGGGGGGGGGGGGGGGGTATTTGAAGGTAAATGTGTGGGATACTAGGGTACGAGTAGCTTGCTCTAACTAGCAAGGGCTCTGTGATGTCCTAGGCAGAGGGTTCAACGCTTCTACTGGTCACGTCCTGCCCCGATTGGCTATGCAAAGCGAGTTAAGCAAGATTGGTGGGCAGTTCGTCGTTGCTGGCTCTTCACTGCAGTGTTACAGCTCTTTGCGGAACATAAGGCGCGGATCAATTTTTTTCTAAAAATGGGCACTTTTGATGGTTTCGACCGCCGCCCCTCTAGCGCTCCCAGTTCATGCCCGTTTCCCTTCGGACAACGCGGAATATCTAACCACCAATAACCCACGTTGCGTAGGCACTTTAATGATGCGGAAACGGCACAGGGATCATCGGCCCGGGATTTCCGACATTTTCCGCTTGCGACCCCTACAGCTATTTTATTTGTCCTCCGTTGGACGCGAATAATTTATCGTAGGCTTAAACATATGCTATGAAGTGCACTGTGCACCCAACTCGCTCAGAACCGACGGGAAGGTGGTTTAATAATCATGTCAACACCTAAGGGATAAGTGGAGTGCACAATGCATGGGTTCTGACCAAACTGAGTGGACTTGAAGTAGCCAGTGCACTGCAGTACCTATAGAACAGTGTAGAGTTCAAAGTTCAGGGCAAACGATTCACGGGCAACATTATTGCAGGGGTCGCAAGCGGAAAGTGCGGGATATTCCGGGCCAATGATCTCTGGACCGTTTTTGCCCAGTTAAAGTGCCTATGCAATGTGGTGCAATGGTAGCAAAGCATTGGTTGTGGTTTGAATGGGAACAGAGGAGCACTGGGAGTGCTAGCGGGGCAACGGTCAAAACCATCGAAATTGTCTGTTTTTAGAAAAAAATGATCCGCGCCTTATGTTCCGCAAAGAGCTGTAACCACAATGGACTTGTACTCCGAGAACACAAGGTCGTTTCCGTACACTTTCGTATTTGAGGGCTCAAGTGCAACTGCACAAAGTACAATGTGTTCTGCCGATTCCGTCCTCTACAACGCAGTGTACCCAAGAAAGCCCTAGCTTGTTGTCTAGGCAGTTTAATAGCGTACTCCCGGCAGGACAACCGTGTCAGCCACTGCTACTCTCGAGTCTTCCCACTTGGTGTGTTCAGCCCTGTTTTGGACGTGGAAGTTCTAACCGCTGAACTTCCCAACGCGCTACTCTCACTTGCTAGGCTTCTTAGACTTAAGGTTTTCACACTAAAGCTGATATTCCAACAAACAACAATCGCGATTTATGTAGACACTAATACAGGATGAAACTGGTATGTTTTCTATCCGCTAGCTGCCTGAGCACACCCACACCTAGGCTGTAAAGCTGTAGTGATACGGGGGATGAACTGGCTAATAGCGGTTTTTACTACGTCCTTTTATACTACTTGGATCCAGAAATATGAGATAAGATAATATGAGTAAAAGATCTGTGTTCTGTCGTGCGGCATCCTCGGCCTAGGTGCCGGTTCAATTCGTATGGTCGGCCATCCAGAACTGTCAGCCTCGCTGATGCTCCTAGCGCCTTTTGATATGGGTATATTGGTGGCTCCACGGATCCTTTGCTTCCGGAGCCCTGCCATTGGCTGAGTACGCCGCGCGCACCTCTGCCGTGTTGTCTAGCTGAGTCCTCCTCATGACATAACCCAGCTACTGCTCGGCCTAAGGACCGGAATCCCCGCATCGGTACTTTCCGAGGAAACACATCGATATGTGGTGCTGTTTGGTTACCTAGGCGGAGGCGTGTTGGTCACGTGCCTCTACTAGGTCAAGCCCGTTTAACTAGTTGTGCCCTGTCTCTACTAGGTATACTGAGATATCCCTAGGAGGTAAGAGACGTCGTGTAGACCCTTCTAAATCGCTGGCCAACGTTTCCCTGCGCGATACTGCTTCCCCTAGTCTGCGTCTTCCAATAGGTGAACTCCTAGGCAATGTGTCGTATCCTCCTTGGTATAATGCTCGTTCCCTGTAACGCTTGTAACCGCGCCTAGCAGGTTGCTTTCATTGACAGTCAGCAGCCGGAGCTCACTCTGACTCTCCTGATACCACCGGATAGAGGTTGGGAAAAAGAGCGTTGTACCCACCTGCTGCGCCGGCTTCCCACACACTGCATTTATGCTATGGCTACGCTCCGGGGCCGCGGTAGGCTGTGCGTCGAGATGTACACCAGCTGCTGTGGCTCCGTACGACACCGTCAGTCGGCCAGCGCGAGCTCGAGCGCAGTTAGCTCGCCTTCCAGAAAACCGGGATGTGGTACGACGGCAGCGGGTATGGATCGGTTCTTGCTGCAAGTCCAATGGTTAGCATGCACCTGAGAGAAACGGGGGCTGCTCCTACGTAGCTACTGGTAGGCAAAGAAGAAAATGTGTCGTTGTCGGCGTTGTGCAGAAAGAAGCTGCTTTGATCCGCTTAATCCCGGAATTCCGGTTGAAGCCCAGACCAAGCGGTGTACAAGCGGCGAGTAAGCCGAGTGTAAGCGTGTTCCGCTTAATGTTTTACAAGCGGTCTTAATTGCCGCCTGTGTGCTACACCGTGGCTAACTCGTATCAGTCTCAGCGGGGGACTTGGGCCCCTGCGCAGACGTCCAAGGTGAGCCTTCTTTGTACGTTAGATGCGTTTGGTTGACCTGTTTTGTTGTGCAGGTGAACGGGGCCTTCGAGGAGAATAACCTTCTACGGCAACCTGAATCTGGTATGTCTTGTTCCCTTCATCCCTCATGTTTGCTTCTCATGCGCCCTCAGGCTGTTGCGCCCTTCCCGATGGCGGCGGCGAAGCAGATGCCGACCGCTACACGGAAGGTCATTGCGGAGTATACGGGGATGCTCAACATTCCGCCGCTCGGGCTCCCCGGCAACACCGCCCACAATACCCTCCAGGTCAACGTAGCTCCCGCTGTGGAGCATGGAAGCGGTATGTCACTATCCTCTATCCATGAATACATTCCGATTTTCTATCCAGAAGAAACACTCGCTGGATCGCTCGGGTTCTACGGCGGTAACCACAACGATACCAAAGACAGTCCTGCTCGCTTTACCAACATGGTGATGTGTGCACGTCTTCCTGATAGCTATACGCTGAGCCAATTCCACATTATGCGACTTGGCATCTTCTTCGTTCTCCGCAACTTTGATTCCACCAACTTTTTGTGGTCTCAACTACCACGGCGGGACACCGCCCATTGCTCCTCCGGGAGAGACCGTGGCCAATGACGCGTATTGCATTACCTTTATTTCGTACCCGCCCGAGAAGATGGGGGATGGGCTTGGTCACGTTGTAGTTGGCGCGATGCCGACCGCAAAAGATCCTGTCCTCAAGATGTCGGCGGAGATGCAGCATGTTGAGTACATCCTCCTTGTTCGTTCATTCAGTCTCCCACCTGATTTGTCCCTTAGCTGCAAGCGGCGTGCCAACCGCGCGTTCACTGAGCGTGCCAACTTTGCAGTGGATGGCCAGATTGTAATGGACGTTCGCGCCCATGTAAGCTCCATCTCACTGAAGTTTGATTCTATGCTGATATCGTTCGATGGAGGTGGTGTTTATGGTCCGAATGTTTCTGCTCCTCATTGTCTTTCTCAGCAACCAGCTACCACTCTCTTACGACATCCGAATCGACTCCGACCGCTTCTTGAGCGCGTTTTCGTTCATCGTGGATCCGGACGGTACGCGCGAGGCGGTCGGCCCCTGGTTCGATGGGCCTGCATATCGTGCTCCCGACACTAACGAGTCCGCGTCCGGGTCTGATGTTGACGACATGGACGGTAAGTGTTGATATCTTCTTTCTCAACATCCCCCATTCTTACACGCGTATGCTAGATCCCCCCGAGCCCGGTGCAGACCTTATTCCGCAGGACATCAAGCGGTCAAGGATCCTGCGCGACTGGCGCCTTCATTTCAACAAGCACGCTATTCACATCCCCTACGCCGTCGTTCACGAAAAAATATTCGAAATTAACGCCGACGGAGATCTCCGTGACGCTGCCCCACAAGTCTCTGACCGGTTCGACGTGCTCGGCAACCCCCTCGAGCCGGGCGGGCGCACATACTCCAAGCCGGCACCGCCCATGTCGAAGAAGAAAGGTGCACCCATTCTCCGTTTGTTGAGCAACTTCCATGCTGATCATTTCCTGCTCAGCCGAGTGAGTGAAGAAGGCAAAGGAAGCAAGAGAAGCACGCGCACTGGCAGCGGGTAAGTCTCGCTTCTGCGCGAAGCCGCTTTACTCACAACCTCGTTCCAAGCCAATGGTTCTGATGCTAATCGTCCTAAGGCGAAGGGCAAGCGTGCTCGGAAGGGTAAGGCAGTAGAGGGTGAGTTCACCTATCCTTGTGCCAGTATTCGTCTGCTTACAATGTTCGCTGCAGATGATGATTCTACCAATCACCCGCAACCAGAGCGCAAGCGCCGTAAGACGGATGGTGAGTCCCCTGTTCATCATTGAGATCCGTCGTTCAACCGCAGTGACAGGTTCAAAGTCTCGAAAGCAAACAAAGAAGGTTGTTGCGACCAGTGATTCTGGGGACGAAAGCTCGGAGAGCGATTATGTCGAGCGTGATGCAGATTACATATCTTGTCTGGCATTGGCTCGACTCCTACTGCGTCAACGTCATTGTCAAGGCGTTCGACGACCCTACTGCGGACAGCTGGATTGGTCGACTTGCTAGACTCATCCACACTCTCATGGATACTCGAGCACCCACACGCGTCTTGGTTGCTTCCGAGTACGGGTTGGAACTGGACTCCACGTTCGAGTACCGCCATCGAGCTCGTCTGGACGTTGAGGTCCCCCGCGGCCAGGTGGTTGCTGTCGTCCTCCAGTGCATCGGTCACTGGCTCAACTTCCCAACTACGACACAGTCCCGAGCGCAGGCATGGTTCGTAGACACAATCACTAGGGCATTCGATCCGTTGATTCTGCTCCTCGACTCTGTCTGGTATGCATACGGCCATCTCAACAGCGAGGTGTTCGCAGGGCGAAACACCCAAATCACCGCACCAGCTGCCTTTCTCCCCCTCGCGAATGCTCTTAAGCACTGCCCTCTCGCTACTCCATCCTCGGAGGAGCGCCTGCTGCTTGCCGAGATGGGCACCATGGCGGAGAGCTATCGGACCGGGCGCATGGCCACTCTCGCACCGTCTTCTTCCCCTCCTCGTCTCCGCCTTACCGACTCGGATTCTGCTGAGGTGCGCATGATGAACAGGTTTCTTGATGCTCTCTTGGAGCTCGAGCCCTTGCTCGATGGCTACGAAAACATCGCCCAGCCCACCCGCTTCCAGGCAGTCGTCAACGGCAAACGAGACTTTCTACTCCCGTTCCGCGAGCACGCGCCCTCACGTGTCCGCTCCCGGCTCCCTGGGAACTCGTTCGACCCTGTGCATGCTCGCTCGCTTGCTGGTCTTTTCAGCGGACTCATTTTCCGCGCGGTTATCTTTGCCACCCCATTCTCCCTCGAAGCGACAACCCACTTCAGTGCTCCAGCCGCATGGACAACGGAAACGACGAAGTTTGCGGGGAAGCCGGAGAGCTTCTTCTGCAACTTGAGCGCGTATAGTAGGCGGAAGTCTAACCGCGGCCGGCACCTGGTCAGCCGGTACTGGACAACGATCAACGACCCGGGCTGCCCCAACTGGGAGACGAACACTCGCGAGGGCCTTTACGACTTCGCTGAGTGCTTCGCATTTTTGACGGCGTCAAGGCCAAAGCCCTTTCCTGAAATTGGGGTGCTGATCGCATTCCTCCTCACTGCAGATTTTTCCTACGCCGGTGCGGTGAAGGCCCCCAGCGTCGGCACTGTTGCGACCATGATACGCACCATCAACGCGGGGGGGATGGCTGGCCTGGAGCAGCTCCAGCTGATCCCTCTGCGGCCGACGGGCTTGGGTGTGTCTCAGAGGCCCAACCTGGGTGATGTCTCACAGGTCAAGGCCGGTTTAACTCGCCTTTACGACTTCCTTCACGTCAAGCTTCCTTCTGCGAGCAAAACTCGAATGGGGTTCGACGCGATTATGGTGGAGAACAGTCTGTGCAAGTGGACTCGCTGGGTTAAACTTAAATTTGTATCACTCAAACTCTAATCTATCTTGATTCCTTCGCCCTTCCTGCCTCCAGCCGCGAAGACGACAACCAATTTGAACCAAAGATCCGGAACGACGCATCGGTGATCAGCGCCAAAATTCTGCCGTTGATGGACAGGTGGCTATACAGGCTTCTTTGCTTCCGCGGACCGCTGACGTGGCTCCTCGCCTTTGAACCCGCCCTGATCTCGTTCTCTGTGTTACCATCCTCGCTCATAGTCAATCTCTTCACAGGCAGCGCATTGAGTGCAAGCCCACTAGATCCCCTTTCAAATACCCCCGTCATCGTCACTGGCCGCCGCATCGTCATCTACAGACTCATACCCTGGTGCGGCCTTCTACTTCTATCTGTGTGTTTTCCATCTCCTCAGTTCAGTTCTCACTCTTAAACCTTCACAGATACACGCCGCAAATCGTTTCAAACCCCTTCATCACTTATAGCACCCTCAATCGGATACCACATCAAGTTGGCTGTTACAGCGGTAGGTTCCCGTTTCGTACTGCCTTGAAGCGTTGAGTGGTTTCACGGTTCGAGCTACCTCCGTCCTCTACCAATTCCCCTCACCGACCCCCTCCTTCCGGATCACCCAGCAGATTACCTTTAACCAACTCAGTTCAACTCCGTTACGTTCATTTCCCCAAACCCCGCGAGGTAGGTTCGTTGATCTCATTATATCTTGACAGTCTAACTCATCCTCGTATATATCTCCTGGGACGCGAGCACAACGAAACTCAACGCGTTCACACTCAGTTGAATTCTAGATAGGGAACAATCATGAGTGTTTGATTCGGACTAAGTACGTGTATTAACTAAACGCCTTGCGCATCACGACATATATTGTCCCCATAACGCCCGCACCTCTGCAACCTGCGACTTCAAGGTGGCAATCCTCATGCGCACCGCATTCGCATCCCCCGCCTGCAAATCAACGACGGCCATATATCCGCCATTGGGGTCAACAGGTGAAAGAATGCGACCACTCATCATGGAGTTGAGCGTGGCGAGGAGGGTGCGGTGGTGTGGCGCCATTGGGGGAGCGAGTGGAAGTCCTTGCGTCTCGTGGGCCACGAGCTGGCGAAGCACAAGGTGGGCGGCCTGTGCTGCGCTCACCTCCGTGCGGCAGGTGGCGAACTGACCGGGTGAGATGCCCATCCACGTCGCAATATCGTCGGGCCGGATGGAGACGGTGATTCCGGCGAAGTCTACCTCGGCTCCGACGATTTGACGCCCAAAGATAATCCCAAGACTGGTGCACACGGACATGATCTGCCGCTCGATGAGACAGTGCTTGTACGCCGACTGATACCCAGGCATGGTGAGTAGGTTGACAAGGTGATCCTTGCGGGCGCCGTAGTGTTGCGTGAGGTACCCATAGATGGCCGTCGTGCCCGCAACCGGAGGCAGAGCAGCAGCCGGCGTCATGAACGGTGTCATATTCTTGGTGCGAGGCAAGTATTCATTGTCAGTATTCGAAAAACTAGTTGCAAACTCAAACGCACCTCAGGATAAATGTACACAACGAAAAGCACCGCGTCGTTGTCAACTCCCAAGCTGGCCAAAAGAGCCGAACGTGTGGCAGAGTCGCGAGCGGGGGGGGGGTACACGCGAGGAATCCGCAGGAGCACCGTAGATGTCCTCGAGGTTACCGACCTCCGTGAATCCGTTTCGGAACGACATGAAGTTCTCGGTGACGTCGTCAGGAACATGGGAAATCCCGACACGGAAGTCAGAGCGCGGCGCGAGGCTCATCAAGGTACGACCCTCGGGGCCGTTGGCGGCGATGAGAAAATCGATGATGCCTCCCGCACGGTGTGCTGACAAGTTAGCGGCAGGACCAGGGACGCAAAACACGGTCCGCTGACCAGGTCCCGAGACTACACCCACGAAATAAATGGTCGGTGGAGCCGCAAGATCTATGAGATGAGAAGGTCGTCTCAATAGGTGAGATCGATGTTAGATGTACTGATGACGCACCTGCAGGCACATCGACCTCCACAGCAGTGTCAGCCTCCGCCTGGAAGGCATACACCGCCGACTCCATGATGGTGTGTGCCTCGCTGGTCGCGAGAGCCTCTTGTTCCGCAGCCTCCGCAGCCATGTGCGCAGCGGCATCGAGTGGACCAGCTGGAAGGAGGGCGAGAAGCTGCTGGATGAGCGCGGCGGCTGGATTGGTGGGGTCGATGACGGGGAGGGGGGCCGGATCGATGACAAAGTTCCTCTGGCTGGGTGCAAACGGTAATGTCCCGCCTACTGCTCTCCCAAAATGCTCAGATATCTTCAGCAGAGACAGAAATGTAGTGACGCACCAGTATAGCCCTCAGTTCCGGCACCGCCATGGACCGCTGGCGCTGAGAACGTGATCAGTATACGATGGGGAGACGCAGAGAACGCATACCGTCGACGATGTCCACATCGTCTGTCTGAGCGAGCACTGGGGAAGGTGGGGGGGCTAGACTCACGGTGAGCTTGGTATCAAGAACGAGGACAGAGAGTGCGTACAGTTTTCTGGGGTCGATACTGTGCGCTGCGCTGTGGAGGCACCCGTGCCATAGCCATCGTCGTCGCGGCGGCGCGGTGGCTTGGAGGTCCTGCTGCTGCGGCGCGGAGCAGTTCCCGTACTTTTGCTTCGGCTTTTGGGCGGCTTGCTTCCGTTTTTGGGCGGCATGGGTAGAGGGAAGAAACTGAGGAGAACTGTGGTAACGTCCGACTTTTATACTTTTCCGGGGCTCTCAACTCCGAAATCAAAGTCCGCCCATGTCTGTACAGTTGCTATGGGTGTCCTTTTACAGCGCATTTACGTCTTCCCCCAGTCCATTCCCGCAACGAAATTCAGGCAATTATATCATATACGAGTCGCAAAAGATTGGTGGGTGCTTTTACTGTCTACTTAGATCGTGTTATAGGCTAAATCGGCATTGTACAGCTGCGTATGAACCCAAACATCAAACACCGTATCCTCCGACCCCTGCGGCGAGTAAATCAGCAGCGCCATAAGCTTTTTGTTGACCCGAACGTCGATGCCCCCAGTGCAGGTGTGAAACCCAAGAGGCAGAGCCTCGACGTCCTGGATGAAAGGTGAGCCAAATGAGCGGGGACAATACCGGTGGAGAAACTTACCTCCGCCGACGACTGCAGTTGAGCCGAAACCGTGAACTGTAACAAAGTGCGTCAACATCTATAAACCACGGAATCCCAGAAGAGAACGCACCCGAATTTTCCCTGAATCTTTGATTGGAAGGAGGGACGACTCCAGCGCAGTGAGGAGCAGAAGCTCGGCGCGGAGGAATGGGGTATCTCGCCCACCCTGCATCTCCTCCTCGGTGCTGATCAAGCCATGCTCGTAGAACCATTGCGGGTGACCGCGTCCCTCCAGATAGCGCTTGAAGCGTAACTCGAACAGGGATCGCAGCACGGTGACCGTCTGTGCTGCGGTCGCCGGTGCCAAGACATGGAACTCGAGGTGGGATGTCACGTCGCCAAGTGTTTGGACCTGACGACGGTACATCCCAGCAATCAAGCATGCAGCGGTGAGCGAATTGGAGGATCGAAAGTTCTTGAATCGAATCAGCGAAGAGGTCTGAGGGAGGTACTGTCGAGACGCACATGAGCAAAACCGTGTTCATGGGAAAGCGCCATGTCGAAGCCAGAGTACGTCGAGAGGAAATCGTGGTTGGACCAAAAGGTGTCGGAGTCGTAGCCGAGGACTTTGCGCGTCATGAACTTGACGGTGATGTCGTCGTGCTGCGCCCGTGTTCGCACAGTTGGCACCAGCGATGGCTAATGGGGCGTGTTGGTGAGCTGGCAAAGAGAGCAAGGACGGGAAGGAGAACCTGGATATCAAGGGTCTCCATGAGAACGATGGCAACTGGGTCGCTGAGCGCGGTAGGTATGGGGTCTTCGGGCTTGAGCGCAAACCAAGGGCGCAGCTCCAAAGCGAGGCTGGGGCTGATCACGCGGAGGAAGCGACCACTAGGTCGCAGTGCAACGATATACGCAAACTCTCGAGCACCTTGGGAGCACTTCTGGAAGTGTCCGCGGTGGGGAGAGGTGCACAATCGAGACTTTAGAAATAGATGATGGTGGTAGAGATTGGATTGTGTGGGTCGAAGAACCTCACTGATCTGGGCTTCCCATCACAGAATGCTGCAGATCCTTGAAGATCGAGGGTGAAAAACATGGCGGATTCACAAAAAAGTATTTTTGTCCACGTTGGGCCTTCATAGATTTCCGGGGTATCATTTTACAAATGAGTGGGGATGCTTTGCAACCTTGGGGGAAAGAAACCTTTCCATAACGCACACCTCCTTCTCAAAACATCGGGGGTAAGTACATGGGCGTGAAGATTGGGAAGAGCAGCAGCACCGCCCCGAGCCACCACGCGCGGTAAAGCACGCGCCAGCCCTCCTCTTCCGAGACTCTTCGATCAGTGATCTTTGTGGGTCCAATGTGCACGTGCGTCCAGGATAATTTTGGCGACGGGTCGGGAGGTTTGGAACTTTGGTTCCCACGGTTCAATTTGCGTTGGCCTTTTTCAAGTTCCCCCCTTTCACCGTACTGCAGGACAATGACTGCAATACATTCCAAATTCTCCTCAGCCACAGTCAGTTTGAACAGCCTAGGTTTGGCTCCCTCAGAATCGCGGCTGGGTTGCCCAAGTTACGTTGGTTGAATTGGGGTTGAATTGGGGTTGAATATTTCGAATCGTTTCGGCTTTAATTCGGCCGCCGGGAACGTCCCTGGCTTCCTCACTGCGAACCTTTTTTCTGAAAACCATAGACAATGTGGCCGAGCAACGTTTGGATCCCTCGTCTTGGGATGAGTTCGCCATTACCCCTGGTTATAAAACTGGAGACAGGCATTGAGTCTGAGATAGGAACACAGAGTCTAAGTGGAGCGATGGATGCAGGGGAGTAATGGAGGAATATATTGAGTAGGATTTGAAATGGAGGTTAAACCGTGGGAACGTGCCGTTATAGGGGATTTGTCTCTGTTTAACATCCCCCGTCCCTCCTTTCGTCCCACCACAATGTCCTCCAGATTCCCCGTCGAGATTTGGTTGCGGATATTCTCCTCCGTCGATGCGCACTCCCTCCAATCCGTCGTCCTGGCCTGTGCGCACTTCCACAATGTGGGAATGGAGGAATTGTTACGCACTCTGGTTTGGGACACACCACAGAAGGCAAAGAGTAACCTCGAGTTCTGGGATCGGGTTGCCGGTTTCCAGCACATTCCAAGGGAGTTATCGATTAAAATGGACACTAATCATCGGGTCGGTTACGAGGACTACGAGGGTGCGTGTTGAGCGCCTCAGGTCGAATCAAACTCAGTTTGTCTGTTACAGGCGACGAATCGCATCTACCCATCATAACCAGCGTTCTCCGGTTTCCCAACTTGACAAGCCTCCGCGCCCGCCTTGGTCCCATATTCTACCAAGTTCTCGCTAGTCTCCCCAACCTGACTCATCTGAGCCTCAGCTTTTGCCAGCTCGCTCCCGCCCCTCCTCACCTCCCCCACTAGGCTCGTTACCAGCCTGCCATTTTACGGCAAATCTTCAACGCAAGCGTTGTGCCGTAGGCAGGCTGGTACATCTCGTTCTCGGCATCTGAGCTGGGCCGGCATGATTGCTTTTTGGCGCAGTCATCACTCCCATCACAGTTGCCGAGGATGCCGATCACTTTCCTGCCATTTTTTTCGACACCATCCGGAGCGAAATAAAATAATTTAGCACACCAGAAATCAAGTTCAGGGTTGTTAGATGACCGATTTTCAAGAAAAGTTATGAATCCCCCGGATATTGAGTGAAATATAGCCCAGGGGAAATTTGGTTTGATGGGCCCGCCCAGCACGGTAATCAAGCCCGAGATGTACCAGCCTGCCTACGGCACAACGCTTGCGTTGAAGATTTGCCGTAAAATGGCAGGCTGGTAACGAGCCTACTCCCCCACTCCTTCCCTTCTTTCTCCACCATTGACTCCCAGCCGGTTGCCGTCACAGACCTTTTCGTGGAAGTAGTCGACTTGTATTTCCACCGGTACGACAAGGAGGACATCTGGGCTACGCGCGTCGAATCCCCAGAGGTGCAGCTCTTCATGCTCCTCCCGCACTTGCGCGCCGTCACTCTCCGTTCATACGCCCGCATCCCCCGCGAATTCCTGGGCACGCTGACCTCATTCGCTCTCGTCCCCGGCCTCGGAACGAAAAACGCCATCGAGTTGCTCAACGAATACCTCCCTAACATGCCTAACCTCCTCCACCTCCACATTGGCCGCAGAGACGAGCGGGACTCGCATGGCATTTTTGCGGCGCCGCTTCCCACACTCACGGGCACCCTCCCTCTCCTGCAGTCGTTCGTAGGGCCCGGGGTCGTTGCCGCCACCCTCATTGCTGACTCGCCCGCGCTCACATCTCTCACAATCAACGACTTCCTCCCAGACACGGCGGCGGCGCTCACGATCCTCGAGGGCGCCAGCGCCAGCGCCGCGACCTTGGCACCTTGCGCCACCTCGACCTCAGCCTTGTTGAGTAGGGCGACGAAGTGATGTACGCGATCGTAGGCAAGTTACGTGCATGCCGCGAGGTGCGGGTGGTGTATCGCTTCTCGCAGCCGGACACGGTGAATATGCCTCCATTCATACCGTGCGTGTCTAACGCAACATAGGAATTCATAGACAGACTTGGTGTCGATCACCTCGAGCACCTCCCCGACCTCGAGTTGTTGCACCTTCACGCCGTGCCCCCGCCGCCGCCGCCGCGTTCACCGCCGAGGTCCTGCCCGCGCCACTTTCCTGAGAGTGATAGCGAGAGTGACGAAGAGGATAAACCGAAGGCGCTCGTCCCGGCCGTCCTGCCCGCGGAGAAGGAACGCGCGGAGAGTTTGGCAGCGTGGACGAAGTATAATCCGCGCTTGACGGCGGTGCGGTTCGTTGAGGGGAGGACGTGGATGAAGAGGAATATCGGGGGGCGGAAGCTGTGGTGGTTGGTTTGAGGCGGGGTGGCGAGGGTTAGTTGAGGCAAGGCCTCAGGATTTGGTGCGATGCCAGTTGAATTGTTATATAGTGGCTTATGTAGACCGTGACTTATTACACTTTTGAGAACGATTCTGAGTCTGTTCGTAGCCTGGTAAACTAAAGCGCTGCTATACCTAGTCAACGTAAACCTTGGTCTTTAGTTCCTATCCGTCACAGAGACCTTTATTGGACGTGGTGTACGCTGGCCATTGCGCGATCCATCCTGGGCGCTCCGCAGATCGGGGTTCAACTCCCCGCATCCGAATGCACTGGAGATTCTGATTGATCTTCCGGCCAATTTGTTCCTGTTCCCTAAACTGAGTCTCGGAATATCCAAACGCGAGGGAGAATGATCGCGCCTGAATGATATTTATTCTGTCCTCTCGCTCGTTCCGTTTTGCAAGCGATACGACTTGTGATCTCGGCTATATCTGACCCGTTCAGTCTTTGCTTCAGTCCTCAACGAATCATGTTGGATTGCTGGTCCATGAGTACATCCACGTAGACTTTCAATCAATAACATCTCGATTAGGACTTCAACTCTCGGGCTTCTCGCCTTCGCGCATAAGTGGACTTTTTGCGTTAACCTTGGTCAACGTTATATTCCTTTGGATTGAATTTGACTTTACTCGGGGCCTCGGGGCTTACGTCTGACCCTCTCATCAACGCACTTCGACCGCCAGAGGCATCGGTTAACTGATTCTTTGAGGAGGAAGTGAACTCGGGCATCTCGGGGATATGTAAGGTGAATCTCGTTCAGTAACCGCGGTCAAAACTTACCACAGAAGCCTACCACCAACTAATTTACAAATTATAGGTCCCAGTTAGTCTCGTACCCGACGTTATAGGGCAATCCGTTCGCTCCGCTCACGGGCAGAAATCCAATTGGGGATGTCGAGATGTTGACGAGGAGAATTGATCGATGGAGTTTGGCCGCGGGTTATTGCCAAGTTATTGCCCTATAACCTTCCGTTGGTTTCTTTAGCATCATTTTTTCTGCCTGATGGCGTCTCAAAACGGAAACACACCCGATGATCTGGAACCGAGGATTAGGTCCCAGTACGCCGATGCTATCGTTGAACGATTTAATCGGTTGAACACAACTCCTTTTACAGCATTCCCACGGTTCAACCTCGCTTGAACTCGGGCATCGTTCGGCCGACTTCGGCTGACTCGCGCGTATCGTCGCGTATATATGAAGAAGAGTCCCCTTTTTGTAGAGCCACGGTCATCTCATCCTTAGGAGGCTCTGCCCTGTCTTGATCGCGACAAACTCTCAACAGACCACACACAAATTCCTCCGTTAAATCAATGTTTGTACCCTACTGGGCCTATAAGTACTCAAGCTTTACTGTCCTTTTTCCAAGCGCTAAATCGTACACTAGTCTCTCTTCACATCAACCTTTCAGTGCTCAAGAGCCGCCTTGCCCCACTTGACCATCTCCGTCGGGCCGCCTCTTGCAGCTACCCTCCTGCGAGCAAGTATCGACACCGTCGACGTGTCGGTCCCCACAAACCCACTAGCGTCGCCCTGGATGACCGTATCAATCAGCACCGGATACCTAGTACCAAACGCTCATCAGCCAAGACTCAAGACGCATTGAAGAGGAATGAGTGAAGGATTAACACCCACCAAGGACCATGCACCTCGATCGTCCTAGAGTGGTCCGGACGCAGCCACCCAAGCGCGCGCACCGATTCCCACCATCTAGCATCCTCCTCGTCGCTCGTGACGATAACGCGGTCAATATCAACGCCCGTGTCCTCCAGGATTTGCGCCCGCATCTCCGCAACACGCTCCGCATACTTCGATATCGGCGCGAAGCACCTGGATAGCGGGATCGCATCTATGTTGCACCAGATCGTGAAATCGCCGTGGCGGACGTGCACAGAGATGTACTTCATCATAGGCATGAGCGGGCGCATTATTTCGAAGCGGAGAATCACGTACCGGTGGAATTTCCTCAGCGCCGTCGATCCCCAGCGTCCGACGCGTATAATCCCTCGCGATCTCCTGCAACGCCGGCGTCCAGTGCATACGCCGTCCTATGTCCTGCCAAGCGGGCGAAATGTCCGTCTTATCTTCCAGCGTTTTGATTCCGGTGTACAGAGTGTTGACGCAGAAAAGGTGCTCGTCCGGGGCGTGCACTGTCTTGCGCAGCGGCGAAGGCACGGGGTCGGGGAGGTCGGGATGGGTCCGCGCGCGCTCGTTGAAGGCGATGAAGGATGCCAAGGGCCAGAGAAATATACTGCCGTCGGATTCGGCCTCGGGTTTCACCGCATCGCGGAGCCACGGTGGGACGGGTGTGTATGAGACATCTAAGTAGACAGAGCTCAGGTGAGGCCGGTGCACTGTGGGGAGGATACTCACCGAGATGGAGGTCAACGGGAGTTTCGAGATACACTCTTTCTCGCTCCCATGTCTTGTGTCTGATATCCCAGCAGCCTAGTTCTTCAATCTCGTCGTTTCCGACGTCCTGGTGAAGGTGAGTAATGAGTAATAGTTCCACAACAACATTGGCATTGTACTACATACCTTGACGTCTCGCCATTCCAGGACCGGCGTACCCAGTTCCCTACGCAGCCTGGGAAGATCGAAGACATCACTGAAGTCGATGTGCGCGACACTGTTGTTGGCGAGATGCACCGGCCGGAACCGCGGGAGTATGGGGACGCGCTTCGTGAGTCTGGCCACGTAGAGGATGTTCATCTGAAAAGTCGTCAACCCGGCTGAAGGAAGAGACAGTCAGAAGTGTACGAACATATTCAATGACCTGGTTTGCTAGAGGTATAACCTGTGAGGCTTTGGATTTTAAAGTAAGTGTAGACTTAGAACTCACACCATCCATTCGCAGGCCAGGTCGTGATGTATTTTACATCGGGGCGTAGGTTGTCTGTACACATCTCGCTCAGTCCGCCATCTTCAGACTGTGTCCAGACGGATTGACGTACCGCGGAATAACGCAGTCGGCCCTTCTCTCAGCAGCAATGCAGAGGGTGCACCCGGCGTGGCTGTATTTGCACCGCATGAATCCACCAAGGCGGGCGCGAAGGATTGGGACAGTTCGATGCCGAAACTCCTGAGCCAGAATTGCAGCGAGACGATGAGGATGGCCTGGGCGAGCAAGAAAGCGATGATCCAGCGTCGATGCAGCGAGGGGAATAGCCTGTTCTTCTGCGGCAGAGCCATTGTGTTGAACAAGAGAGGAGAACCTGCTGCTCTTGCGTCAAAGGAAGTCATGTCGTATGTCGTTGGCTGGAGGTCGGAGAGTCCAAGACACACAGGCGAGGGGG
Source organism: Mycena filopes (assembly GCA_029281495.1). Lineage (NCBI taxonomy): Eukaryota > Fungi > Basidiomycota > Agaricomycetes > Agaricales > Mycenaceae > Mycena > Mycena filopes. The sequence goes on along the minus strand of JARIHR010000018.1, from coordinate 1,332,914 downwards.
GAAGAAAGGTGGGTGCGGTCAATATTCTGTGGCGAGACACCGCAATTGCAGGAATGTCCGAGCCGATCACGTTTTCGAACACTGTTCGCCGCGTTGATGGTCGCCGTTTCAGGGGCCTGTGATGCGGGCACACAACCAGCGGTGTTAGCCTGGGACTGACGGAGGAGTGTGTGCGGCAACTGGAGAAATCAGCCTTTACTTGGCCTCCGGGGTACAAGTAGAGGGTTTCCAACCTTCGACGGCTTCAACGAGTCAACGGCAGATCGGCGAGGGTCCGAGGGAAAAAGTATTCGTTCTTCTGCAAGTGAGTAGACAAAAGATGGTTCAAATACCGAACGGTAACAAGATCTTTTGAACTGCGTCCTGACTTCGATGCTAACATTACGCTCGCTTACAGCTGCAACTGGAGTCTGTGTCTCAGAGCGAGGGAACACAAGGGGCGATGAATGATCTACTAACCTCATCAGGCAGACAGGTGCAAATCCGCTCATGCGCCCTGTAAACCTCCAGGAACTCCAGCCCTCCGGTGAATCCAAAAAACAGAAAAAAGGGAAGAGAAGGGAACACGACCGACTCGAATCGAACGAACGGCTCCCGTATAAGCTGTGGAAACTAACTCAAGTACTCGCTACAGGTGCGGACCATCCACCACTGGGTCTCATTCAATTCAAATTGCTGGTCCATATACATTCATTATGTTCCGAACGGTAACAAAATCTTTTGAACTACGTCCTGACTTTGCTAACAGTGCGCTTACCAGCAGCTGCAACTGCATCTCAGAGCAAGGGAGCTCAAGAGGTGACGAATGATCCATCTACTAACGGTGAACCTCCATAAATCTGAGCCCTCCCAGAGTTTGAGAGAGAGAAAAGGATCTGGTAGCTCTAGAGAAGGATACGACCCAGGCTCGAATCGAACGAGCGCCTCCCGTATAAGCTTTGGAACTTTGCACAAGTACTCGGTACAGGTGCGGACCATCCGCCACGGAGTCTCATCTGACTCAAATTGCTGGCCGTTATATCATGTTCTCGTTTGGTTGAACCACGGCGCAGCCTGGCCGTCGTCGGATGCAAAATGGTACTTGGCGACCCAAATTCAAATCCACACAGTAAATTTCAGCAGAACCCCAGGCCCAGGTCTTTTTCATGCCATCCAAAGACTTTCTTTAGCCATCCATACTATGCAAGTTCTTGTCCTTCGACTTCGGATTAATGGTGTTTAAAGAGAATGTTTACGCGAGTCTAATCGACCGCGAGCAACTCTTTCCTGCCTCGGCAGAGCCAACCAAACAGTGATCCGCCTGATGCTGGAGAATCGGATCACAGCTGATTCATCTGAGCGGGGATCGTTGTTTGGACCGTCAAGCCGACGCTTGAGCCTGCCCCGTCGGGTCGAGGTGGCCCGAGCCAACTGGAGGTCCCAGCAAACAATAGAGGAGCCGAGCTCTTTTGTTCTTGTTGCTGTGCATGGACCCGCCAGTCTCTGTATTTAAAGTGCAGCCAAAGAGGGAAGCTCCCCACTTCCTCTCGCTCTTTGCCTCGCACTCTAAAGTACGCCGACTCCGTAGTCCCGGTGGTTCCGATACTAATATCGAGACATTAGTCTGATTTAGTATTTCCCGAGGAGCTCCGCTACGCCGTGATTCCAACAGTTCAAGTACCCGACTTACTGTTGAATCTACCAGGTATGTTTGCCCGAGAGCATACTTGAACACAGCTGTGGCAGGGACTTATGTCTGGCTTTAGCTCTACCTCTTGTGTCCGTGATCAGCAGAGCCGTCGCTCCTTCCCCATTGCTTCACGCGTCACTAGCTCTTCGGACGTATTTTCGTGCACCCACCCTTTAGTATTCTACGTATACCTCTTACCCTATTGTTACTCTTACTCCTCATGTCGTACCTATCTTCCGCCTCGTTTCACTCTCCTCCCGTCGCTATCTTACATACCACTCCCTTAATTCTATTTGGACTCCCACCGGGGAGTTGCTTTTCGGCTAAACACTGGCATCTGAGTTTTGACAGGACCCGGGAGTCTCAAGTCCCGAGAGCACGACGTGACGCGCCCTCGGGCACCAGACAGCCGAGCTTCTGGTTGTCGAACTTAGGTCGATTAGAACGACTCTCAATACCATATGACCCAGTCTCGGATCGAACGAGTAACTCCGAGTCCGAACCTGATGCGGTTCAACTTGCACCAATGCGGAACATCCGCACGTTACTGGGTTTCTCTTTCTTTGAGCACATACTGATCCTGCTGTATCTACAGGCCCTCGACCTCCACTCACAGGATCATTTGCGTCCGTATCAACATTCACCTCCTCGATACCAGAAGGAAACAAATTCAAAAACTCCCGTCCAAAGCCGGTGGACAGTACCGAAATGCGAGCCTCAATGCCTGATAAGCCTGACCTCGCAAAACGCGTCTATATGGACTTCGAACAATGCATCAGCTGAAAGCTGTAAAATCGATCAAGAACCGTACAAAGGCTGTGCCCCCTGTTTCTCCTCTTCTCCTTCTCCACGACCATCCCATCCCCGCTCATGGACGTCGACTGCTGCGGCTGCTGCCTCGTCTGCACCTGCTGTTTCGGTGAGTCGCAAACTTCTCTCTCATGATCAACTCTTGCTTACCTGGACGTACCCATAGGTCTCATCTCCGCCGTCTTCAACGCCCTCCCGTGCTTCACCAAGTGCTGCAAGTGCTGCGGCAAGGACAGGTCATACGACGACGACGAAGACAACGCCGAGCTCGAGGCGGACGCGATGACGTTCCCCGGGGCCAACGCGCAGTTCACTCCGGACGGGGAGCGTCTCCACCCGCACAACTTCGCGTACCCGCCGTCGCAGCAGATGGCGGTCCCACAGAACCCAGGGAATGAAGGAGGAGGGGGTTCAGACGCGGGCAGCCGGCATGAGAACGACGTCAGTGGCGGCGGAAGGGAGGTCGAGCGCGTGCTGAGTCCGCCGCCGGATTATTCCAGCGCGCTCAGAGACGGGGGCTGGCGGTCCAGGGGCGCAGCCGGCGAAGCCCCCAGGGTCGACGAGGGCGCCGGCGTCGGATACAGTGCGTGATTCTCTCCTGTTGCCACACACAGGAATATAACTTGACTATCCGCAGCGGTGTCGCCGTTTGAACCTGACGCATGAATCACGGATGCAACGTTAACTCACCTTGTATACCCCGCAATATACCCCGCAACCGCAAGAGCGGTCCCAAAATCAAATCCGTTGAATTGCTGGTCAATCCGATGGTACATATCCGCCTACTATATAGTCCTCCAAATAAATCCACAGTTAAATCCATCCTACCATCATAAATCCGTCCGTCCTTCCTTGAATCAGTGCATGGCACCTCAAACCACCCCCCACCTCGCCCTTCTCCTCCCCCCCACATCCAACTCCCTCCTAACCCACTCCCTCCCCTCAACGAACCTTACCGTCCTCAACGCCGCATTATACCTCGTCCACGCCGCCAAATTCTCCCCGCAGTCCACGTCCTCGGGCGGCACGGCCGCAATCATGGTGCGATGCGCCTTGTCCGAATTCCCTTCGCCCTCAGTATCACTGTCGCTAGAGTCGCTGTCGCTGTCGTCGACGCTGAAATACTGCAGCCGGCCGCGGTAGCGCGAGCGGGTCGGGGCCGGCGGCGGGGGCGGGGGCACGGAGTGCAGGTGCAGCGTGTGCAGGTCGGGGAGGCGCTCGAGGTGGTCGATCCCGAGTGCGAATGTGAATTCCTGCGTCAGATACACTTGGTACGAGGTACGAGGTAAGGATGGAAGGACGATTGAACGCACATTAGACGGCTGCGAGAACCGATACACGACCCGCACCTCGCGGCACGCGAGCAGACGGCGCGTAATCGCCAGCACGACCTCGTCGTCCCACTGCACGAGGCTGAGGTCGATGTGCTGCAAGCTGTCGGCGCTGGCGCGCTCGATGACCGTGAGCGCCTGCGCCGTGTCGGGGAGGAAGTCGTTGACCGTGAGCGAGGCGAGCACGGGGGCGCGGGCGATGAGGTCCGCGGCGATGACGCCGGGGCCGACGAACGAGTGCAGGAGGGGGAGGCCCGCCGTGAGCGTCGGCAGGGGCACAGCGGTATCGGCGTGCGCGCCTGGGCGGGCCCACTCCACCGTGGCGCCGATGCGCAGGTGCAGGAGGGCGGGCGTGTGGGGGAGGTAGACGTTGAGCAGGTCGATGGCGTCCTTCGTGCGGAGGCCGGGGGCGAGTGCGAATGTGGTTAGCTGGGCGAGGACGGCGCGGGGGATGCGGACGAAGGACTTGAGGGTGACGGTGTGCAGGCGGGGGAGGAACAGGAAGAGCTGCACCTCGGGGGATTCGGCGCGTGTCGTCCAGATGGTGTCGTCCCGGTCGTACCGGTGGAAGTACGAGTCGACGGCCTCCATGGTCAGGTTTGTGACCGCGACCGGCTGGGAGTCTTCGGCGGCGAGAGAGGGGAAGGAGTGGGGAAAGTGAGGAGGGGCGGAGGCCAGCTGGGAGTGGCTGAGGCTCAGGTGAGTCAGGTTGGGGAGACCGGCGAGAACCTGGTAGAACGCCGGCCCAAGACAGACGCGATACAGCGACAGACTTGTCAGATTGGGGAACCGGAGAGCGCTGCTCAATATGCGTGGAGGCGTTTCCTCCGCTTTGAAGTGGCAGAAGATTAGACCAATCCGATGTGGGCTGCGCAACAAGACTCACAACCGCGGTACTTGACATTCATGTTCATCCTCAACGTCCTGGGGATGTGCTGAAGGTGCATAGCTCCATCCCAGAACTCGAGGTTACTCTCCGCCTTCTGTTGCGTGTCCCAGACCAGAGTGCGCAGCAACTCCTCCATTCCCAGATTGTGCAGGTGAGAACAGGCCAGGACGACAGATCGGAGGGTCGCTCCATCGACGACGTATGAGAAGATCCGCAGCCAAACCTCGGCGGGGAACTCGGAGGACATCGAGACAGACGCTGAGATGGTGGGAGGAAGAGAAGAGAAGGGAAGGCTCCGCCAAACAGAGGCAAAGCTTTGCCTTGCCACACATGGCCAAAGTTCAGAGCTGAACGGGGAAAAAAAACTTACAAGAGAAATCCTATCATTTATCGTTCAAGCAAGGTCGCAGATTCTAGTGAATATTTTCTCTGGTCTCGATCTGTGCAAGTTGATTTTTTTCCAATCACCGGCAGGAGTCTTCAAGTTGTCGTGAAGTTGAACTTCACCAGCGCCTCAGACCCTCCGCGGCGCGGCAAGAAGTATGGGGATTTACACCGAAATACCCTTTGACTGCACATTTCCCTCCGCACTATCCGCCTCCTCCGCGTCCGCAAATCTAGGTCTCTTACTCGTCACCGGCGTCGGCGCCAAACGGACTCCAGTGCAGACTCCGCGTAGTTGCACTTGTCGTCTGCGCGGTACGGGTGGACGCACTGTGCCCCATGCCGACGCGCACGAGGATCAGGGTTGGGGTTATCAGTTTAGGTCCACAGTTGTACATACGACGAGTTGTGTGATAATTCCGTGGGATATGTAGACGGCGATCTGTGCGAGGTGGATGAGAGAGAGGAAAACGGAGATGATGAAGGGACATACGTGTCGGAAAAACCGAATTTACCTGATCAGCGCTGACCGAGCTGTCAGCGCTGATCAGGCTTCGCATTGCGACCTATCAGCCAGTGTCAGGCAGTGTCAGGCCTGGTCAGGATAAGCCCCCTTTCCTCACTTACAACGATCTCCATTGTAGTGTCTCTCTACGAGACTAACTGTCGGCAGGTAAAGCAGAGCTCCTACTCCGCTGATGAATATTTGGCTTGTAAGTGGACCTGCGACTTGACTTGGGGCGGTTCAGTCTAAGTGGTGCCCGGTAGACTTCAGAGTCCTACACTGAGGAAAGAGATGAACAACTGGTCTGTTACAGTCATCCTACATGCATGCCATTCCCTAGATTTATTGAGTATCGTGATTTCACGATGAATTGTCATGAATTCATGATAGTTGAAAATTTGCACGGTGTGAATGGAATCTTGGTGCCTATTCCAGACGAAACATTATGCAATTCACGAGGATTGTTGTCTTGAAATTTATTGTGAATCCTACTTACAGTGACACTTGAATCCCCTCCCATAACATTGACACAATGACACCTCCCTGAGTATTGGCACTAGAAAAAGAATGATGGAGTTTCGGTGCTGGCAATAGCTGAAAAACAGCAGGATTGCTCACAGCAAACTTTTATTTCCACCAAGATGCTTGGGCTCGATGTGTGGTCGCCGCCTGAGCAGGAATGATCAGCTCTTGTCAGGGCCGATAAGGGTCGCCTACAACGCCATGTAGTCCATTCACCTCCCTTGCTGATATTGGATTCTTGCCAGAGCAGTAGTCAACGATAGCTTGTTTTTTTTTAAGGCGAACACAATAAGTCGTGTGTTCAAACTTGGTTCAAACCCCACTAAGTCCAGTTACAGTACAAGTCGATAGAACCACCCAGTAGTTAATTCATACCTTCAATGTGAACTTGAATGTCGAAGACGGTCCCTCAGAAAGATACTGAGGTAGAAATGCTTTTGTTATTTCCCGCCCCAGTTCCCTGACCAGCGCTGGTGGTCGCTGGTCAGCCTGATCAGGGTCGGCCAGGCTGATCAGGCTGATAAAGCATTATAATGAATTATTGAAGCTGATCAGCTAGCCAAAAGCCTGACCGCCTCATCAGGGAGGTTCAGTCCAGGTAAGTCCCGATCACCCAATTTTGCTTTTTCCGACACGGGAAAGGCCTCCTGCACGGAGAGCGCGATGACTTGGAAAATGAGCCCGCAGCAGTATATAGAGCCGGATTCAAGTCTACCATAATCCCCATTTCGTTCGTTCAGTAATGGTTAAGTTGCGATAAATCGCAAGCGGAGACTCACACGACGGTGATGGCGGCGTTGTACTGCGGCGTGGACTCGGAGCGCGTACCAAAGACGGCACGCTGGGTTACCCACCAGATGCGCGCCGCTGTGAGTAGAGAGCGTCTGAATTTATTGTTCGATCCCCTTTATCTTGTCTTTGCTCGTTGACCCTCCAGGCGGAAAATCCCATCCCTTTGTGAATCTCCCAAGTCAACTCTGCGTCCAAGAGCATGATGAACGGGTCTGAGCATCAACTGTGCTCGACTAGGTGAAGACTCGGGCAATAAACGGCTGAATGGATTCCACATCAGCTCGAACACTGGAAATAAATCGCGAACATACTGCCCGAGTTCCCGAAAATATTTGCCACCCTCACCGTGATTCGTCCTGATTTGAGAAACAATTAAGCTGGGGCTGGGATCTGGACGGCTCAGATTTCGAGGTCTATTTGCCACTTGCGAGCAGAGAGATTTATAATTTTATGTGTTTGTCGGTCAAGACTCCTGCTATACCAAATATCTGGGCCGGAGGGCGCATGTTGTCTTTTTTTCCCTCCTCCATTTTTTTCTGCGGGCAGTGTGAGTCGTCCTGTCACGTTATTGCTTGTCCTTGCTTGGCTGGAGCTTGTCGCCTCCATCGCGAAACTTCCTCTTTGTCCTCGACGAAGACCCGCAGTTGCCCCAGCCGCGCGCTGAACCCGCCAATATGGACACAGTTCCGACCACGGTGAGCGCTTGTCTGCCCTCAGACATCCAATGGGTCCCTGAAAAAAATATCAGTGTCCGCGCGACTCCACTTGCTCCTTTCACTTTGCTCAAGGGGTACCCGCCGGAGAATGCCGAGACACCGGCCAGGTGGGTGCCTCCCCCAGCGGACCCTTTATTGCAGTTTTTGGAAAAGCTGCGGAGTGCGCTGAAAACGTGTTTGCACGGTTGTTGCACGGGTTGAGAAAAAAATGGGATTTTTGGGTGGTGATGGGGTCCAAAACAGGTTGCACTCTGTGCTACTTCGTGTATCTCCAGAGTAGTATTGACAGAACAGCGATGGTGAGTTCAACATTGCTTCACTCAAATCACGCCGAATATCGCTGAGTCGAGTGGAAGGTGGACAGAAATTTGTATTTTTGGCATTTTCCCAGGCCAAATTACCGCATTTGGGTGTGTATGTAAGCATTACGACAGTCTGTCTGTCCCCGGCGACCCACTAATTCACTTTTTCGACTCCGTGTAGAGGATTTCTTCAGCGGGTACCCCTTGACTTTGCTTCACAGGTGGATGCTCGTACTCCTAACCCATATCCAGAGCTACTTGCCACGTCCGCTGGTCCTCCCACGGACTTTCAGGCGACGGTCCTTTGGGCGGAGGTCGAGCGCGCGGAAGTGGAGATAGCGACACTCACACCCCACATAACGCGCCTCCGGGACGCAATCAAGCGACTGACACAAAACCGGTACAAGCTCGGCCATTTCGCCAAAGTCCATAGGGGTGTGCTCTCTGCATTGCGCCGTTTCCCAAACGAGATCCTGCTCGAGATATTTCAGTACACCGTCAATCCGACCGCCGAGGAAGCATCTTCCCGCGCGCCGTGGCTCGTTAGCCAGGTCTGCGGTCATTGGCGCTCGGTCGTGGTAGCCTCGCCGTACTTGTGGCGTCACATCCTCTGTCCGGACTCGTGGGATCGAGGGAGCAAGGACAAGTCTATGCTACTTCAGATACAGCGTGTCCAGGGAGCACCGGTCTCGATGCAATTTCCCTCGGGACACCCACCTTTGGACTCTGCCCTGGCCCTTTGTCTGGGGACCTCATCCCAATGGGAGGATCTTACGATCGGCTACGATCTTTTTGTGGCGTCGGCGCTCACCAACTTAGATTTCCCCACCCTCAAGACGCTCACCCTGATTCACCGCGATTATGGTGTCCGCCAGTTTCCGAGCCAGCCTCATTCCCTTCCCATTCTCGAACATCTGGTGCTACACGGGCGAGGGGAGCTGCGAGGTTTGTTGCTCCCATGGTCGCAACTGCGGAAATGCGATCTGGCATATCTGCAATCTGCGGATGTCCTCGGGGTTCTGAGCCAGCTCCGCAACGCGGATGTTTCGGTTCTGACGGGCCACGGCAACAACGATCCACACCCTGCGACGCGCTCGCTCATCCGATCCCTCACCATCACGCACCCCACGCAAAACTTCCTTCGCGATGTCCTTGATGCCCTCTCCTCCCCGGCGCTCGAAAAGCTTACCCTGCAGGACGATGACGCCGTCCCCCAGGGACCTTGCGGCTCACTCGGTGAGCGCATCGCGCGCTTTCTGGTCCGCTCTGCCTGCAGTCTAACAGACCTGTACCTCGATAATGAGCTGGATGATGACGACCAGCTCCACATCCTCGGCTCACCCCACATCCGCAGCGTCGTTCACCTTGACCTCCCAAGCACGGTTTTGACTTCCCGTACTATCGCCCTCCTCGCGTGTCCTCTCCCAAATCTCCGTCGCCTTACTCTTCGCTCCCGAAGCCTTACTATCCGCGGCGACGGGTTGGATGAAGAGTTGTTGTTGACAGCGCTCGCAACGCACAATCAGCCCGTCATCTCCTCTGGCGCCGGAAATTTGGAGGGAGCATTGAAGGTCGTACTTGTGTAGGACTCAGCCCGTACAGTATGTTTCTCGCTTTCAATTTCGCGATGCTCATTGGTTCCACAGGCTTCGTCCCTTCCATTGTACTCTAAATTTCTCGTCGCACACGACCAACTTGTGTTTTAGACAAACTCACAATTGAAGGAGGTCCCTAGAGTTCTACGAATTCGGAGTCATTGCTTGTAGTATCCTCGCAGCCTCTTTGAATCCGAACTGCTTTTATACGAGCACCGCGAGAATTTTTGAGGTTGAGTTGTCACAATTACGCGTACAGCGGCAACGTCGACCGCATAGCACAAGGAGCCTCACTGGCAGTCCGAGGCGAACTGAACGGCCGAGACTCGTTCCCAGGACGAACACCGATACAGGTTCAGACCTTCGTGTTCATCGTCATCCCAGCTACAAATCGATTTTATTGAAGTAAGCTCAAGAGCAAAGACAACCACAGTAGGTTACTAGGTACAAGTAACAAAGCCGAATGGGAACAATAACGAGCGCGTGTTTGAGTCGCTAACACGATGATTGGGATGGAGGCAGTGATGATAGCAGCCATTCTAACAAAACAAAACGAGGTCTTCTCGGCACAAAATCCACGCTGCGCGGTCTGCGGAGAATGTCAATGATTCGTGAACAGACGAAAGAACCAGCAAACCGCGCTCACCTCGGACAGTTCTAGTACGCGAACGTGAACCTGAGCCGCGGCTCCCCTGCCTCCCCAGAGTCCCCACCCAAACGCTCACAGTGGGAGACAACGGGCGGATCGCGCGCTGCGAGCGCCGCCACCAAGGCAGCCTCGTCAGCGGGGGTGCCGCGTACCGTTAGCGTGCGCAGGGAGGGGAGAGTCGACAGCGCTGCGATGGATCGTGAGGACAGGGGCGCGCGCGGGAAGTCGAGGTCAATGGCATTGTGAATGTACGGGGATTCGAGGATTTGGACGAGCTCGCCCGTGTTCATATGTGCGTCAATACACAGACGTTGGAGGGCGCACGCGGATCGGTCTAGAAGGACCAAAATGGATCCGATAAACGGATGGATGGGACGTTTTGGGCCACCGAATTGCACGATCAGAGTGTCGAGGGTGGGAGTATGAAGGCGACAAAGGATGTCGACGAGGAAAGCTGAACTGCACTCGGTGAAGGTGAGGGATCTGACGAGAGATGTCGTCTGGTTTGGCTGGAGAACGGACATAATAGAACGGATTATGGTGACGAGTGTGCCACCGTTGAGTTGCGGGAGGATCCATAAAAGATCATACCAGTTCGAGTCGTGAAGCTCGCAGATACGGAGCTGCGACCAGGGGAGCAACAAATGGCAAGGGAAGTGCGAAAGGTCGACCGTATTCAGCGTCAGGTGCGCGAGAGACGGAAGTGAGTCAATCCGGTTGATATCCAGTGCAGTGGTTGGGTTGCGGGTGGAACTGGACAGGGTGAGCTTCTTCAAAGTAGAGAAGGTATGGCCTGAGAGTTGCGGCAACATCAAGGATGCTACGTCGATAGTAACATCCTCCCATTGCGATACCACCGGAAGTAGAAGAGCCAAGGCGTGCGGGGAGATTGGATATCCGAAATCAATGGAGAGCGGGGTGTGCTGGGCGCGTTCCAATTGGAGCGACATTATGGGGGTGGAAAACGGGCGGTCGCCTTGAACCGACAAAGGAGGAAAACGCCTCCAGAGAGAAGGGGAAGCAACGGTGACGCGCCGCCAATGGGCACACACTTGACTCAGAACCCACGGCACCCGTTCAACTGCGGCACTCTCGGCGAGAGTCTGCTGGAAAATCTCCAGCAATATTTCGTTGGGAAAATGCCGCAACGTGGAGAGGATGCCGTTGTGGGTTCGAACGAGAGTGTCCATCTCCTCGCGATGCCGAAGCAGCCGCGTCAGCGCGTCTTGCAAGTGCGCGATATGAAGACTGACGGTGGAAATTTCGTGCTTTGTGAGTTCGATCTCGGAGCTGAGTGCAGCTGCTTGTGAGTCCGAAGGAGGGCCTGCTGTCGAACATAGCAGTTCGGGATGTGTGGAAAGGACGGATCCAGAGGTTATCTGTGAGATACAGTGGATGGATTCATTGCAAGAACACTGGAAGATGCCATTTGGTCAGACCGGACGGTGTGGGCGTACCGGAGGCTTCGACAACTCACAGTGAGGACATTCGGACTCTCCATAGTGGACGAGGCACCGAATATACTCCAGATGTCGCTGTACTGAGCAGGAAGAGACAGGAGCAGCTGTGGCAATGTGGCAGAGAACAAGGCGGCAAAAATTACATAATGGGATTTGATGGTTTCGCAATGTTCCGGATACAACACAAGCCGAACCCTAGTCAAGAATTTCTTCCCGTCCTCGACACCATAAATGAACAATGGAGACTCGCGACACCGATCGACAACTTCCCGAGTGTAGGGATGAGCTAAGTGTATGTTGGTCATCATATGGACGGTACATGCAGGCGAATCGTCTTGTGAACTTGAAGTTGAATCGTCCACATATTACAGCCGTTTGCAATCACTGAGCTTATAGGCGAGGCAGATTCTCTTCGTTACTCAGCCCACCGGGGAGAGCGATGATCGTGGATGCAGTTTTCGGAAACGTTTCTTTGTTTGTTACTCCCTCGCACCCACTTTGAATTCACGAGTACCGTTCTTTCTTTCAGTCGGTACCGCCAAAAGGTGGAATTAGCTCAACCAGGGTTGAATGCCGAGTCTTCCCGACCAAACCGGAGCGCCGCAGACACCACAGTGTAATTTCACTCGAATTCCTTCCGTATGGACTATTTTTCCAGGGCCAACCCGATCTAGCTAGCCCCTTGAGCCAAGGTTTGAGCCGAAGGCGCTGGAAACTGTTCTCCTCTCAACGACGATACAATCGACAAAATCTCACATTTTGCGCTGACTTTCAAACTCTCCTACACTGAAAGCTACCTGCAAAAAAGGCTACTTGCAAATTCTTTCATGCCATCTTCAGCACACCTCAACAACCACGCGGTTAAACCAAATGCTGCCCGCGCTCGGCCCGTCGAGGTTTCAGTATCGCCCAATACATAGGTACGCGCATAGAAAAAAACAACTAGCCAGCAACCCAAACCGCACAACCAACTACATACGCATCTCATCTAAATCCCCCTCGGAATCCTCCGACTCGCACGAATCTCCTCATCACCCACAAACGCCGGCGGGAGCGGCACCGGGCGCGGCGTCGTCGCAGGGATCGCATTGTATTGGCGTGTGCTACTGTTTGAAGACGAAGCGGCACTGGGCACTGGCATGGCCATATCGTTATCGTCCCCGCTCACGATGAGGGTATCCATGTCCACGTCGGCGGGCGCTTCGTCCAGCAGGATTAGGCGCTCGAGGACGTCGCTGTTTACCATCCGGCGTCAGCGAAAATGGATAGAAACGGGGAGAGGGAGGACTGACATGTAGAAGCCAGACGAAGCCCAGCTGCAACATAAGTATGTATGTGAGATTTCGAAATACGAGGAGAAGAGGGGGGCACGCACCATCTGCGCTGCGACTTCAGAATATCAATCGCGGCACGAATGAGCGCCGCGTCCGCCTCCGACTGCACCTGTCCGCCCTCGCCCTCGCTCCACCGGTCCAGCAGCAGCACCATCGCGGAGGAGAACAGCGCGCCCTTCAAATTCAATTCAGCAACGTCAACGTATCGCAAGGACTTCCTCATACACCACACACCTGGCTAAACGGCAACGGATTCGCAGGCGCGCGCTGCCACTGGATCTGCGCGACGTGCATGCAGGAGCGCGCCGCGCGGACGCAGATCGCCAGCGCGTTCGGGTCCTAGTCCACATCAAACCCTCATCAACATTACAACGTACAACCAGAAACGCAAATGAGGGAGACTTACAGCCGGGATCACCTGCGACCGAAGCGCAGGTATGAACGGACGGAATATGAGGATGCGGGTGTAGCAGTAGAAGCAGTACAGCGCGGCGGATTGGTCGAAGAAGAGCGCGTCTTGGCGTGCGGGGTCCCACATGACTGTCATTCATCAAGTATGTGAGCAATGATATGAACAAGGGGTGAATAGGGAGGGAGTGCGCGGACGCACGGTGGGGCGGAATCGTCGTCTTGAACGTCCAATCCAGCGCAGCATTGAGCTCGGCCGCTATGTGCGCAAAGGTCTGCAGGTGCGCGGGCCCCATGCGTAGGTGCGAGACCACCGTCACGTACTGCATTCCTCAGGTAAATGTTTAATTGAAGAAAAGACACGGGAGGGGGGAAGGGAGACGCACGAGACTACGCTGCGCAAAGTGGAGGACGCGGTAGAGCATGAGGAGGGCGCTGAAGAACGGCGCGGAGGCGGGCACGTCGGGCGGCTGCACTCCCGGGCCCGAGGGCTCCCAGAAACCGTCGTCGCACGAGCTTGGGAGGTCGATGTCGATTCTTGCATGGATGCAACGGGTCAGCTAAAGGACTGCATTGCAGTCAAAGTATGTGGATGTGCGCACTCTAAGGGATCGAGGGCCGGCGGTCTTCCCAGGATACCGCTGAGGTAGGTGTCCGACAGGAGGAGCAGCCTGCGGGGGTGGGTCGTTTCAAAATCACCAGCCTTGATCAGAATGCTTACCACACTGCGCGTTTCTCGAGCTCCTCCTCGACGGAGATCGCGTTTCGCCGGCTCTTCCGCCGATGGGCGGCGACATCCTGCATCATACGCACGCCGAAGCCGACGATGGACCACGCGGCGCGCGCACTGACGGCACAGCGGAGGAACTCCGTCGCGAGCTAATTGAAAGATCGTACACATCAGTCGGCGCTCTAATTGATTTGCACCACGTCGAGGAGGACTCACGCCGTAAGCCTGGAGATCGTACAACGTCGGCTGCTGGCGCAGAGAATGGCCGCACAGCTCGACCTGATTATACAACTCCCACGCTAATCCTTCGCTTCCGGGCAAGTACAGCGCACCCAGAGCGCAGACGAGGAGGAGGACGGTGCCGAAGCTCGGGTCTTGCACGTAGAGCCGGCGGTGGACGGATTCCTCGAAGATACCGCGGTGGAGGAGAGGGAGGAAGTGGTTCACGCGGGAAAAGTATGACGCGACGAGGGAGGCGAGGAGGGCGTCATCCGGGAAGGGGCCGCATTCGAAAAAGGTTTCTGCCTCCCACTGAAGTTCAAACCGATGGATTAAGGTATTTAGTATTCGGGAGCGGGAAGACGAACGGGTTTCAGAGTCCAGCGCCGAGGGGGAGGGCGGTTCTGCGGCGGCGTCCAGGGCTTGTTCGGCGGTTTGACGGCGACGGCGGCTTTGACCAACATCGCAGCGCTGGACTTGCCCAGAAACCCGGGATCGCGGGGTTGGTCGTCGAGCGATATTGCTTGCAGACTGTCTGCGATTTCGAGGAAGGCAGCGTCGTCAGGATGAGGCGCGGGGAATGGGCGCGCCATGGATCGGATGGCTCTGATAGCCAGACCCATTTGAGCCTCCTCCTGCCGTTTGAGCGCAGCCTCAGCTGTCTCCAGACGTAGCTTCAACGCGTCGACGTAGTCTTCGTCTTCCGAGTTCGAGAGGTCCTCAGTGTGTGGAACGACTCTGCGCTGGATGAGGGATTCGTCAGAAGTCCCCAAAAAGTTGGCAGTGGTAAGTGTAAGTTACCAGCGCTGGTTCGGCATAGGTGCAGGCCAGGTCATACTTGGTACACCGTGTACATCGCCGTTCTCCTCCTCCGTCGCCTGGGATGTAAATTGGAAATCAAATCGGGAGGGGTTCGAACGACATACATCTGCCTGTATTTCTCAGAATTTAGCCAATTAATCCCTGGAGATATATGGAAAGGGCATTTACGCTTATTGCGTCTGCATATATCGCACGCGCGCTGTCGCTTCGTCTTCGGGGGACCCTTTGCCTTGGTCGACATGGTGGTTTGGAGTGAGGAGGCGTGTCACGAAGAGTCACAAATCACGGAGAACTGATCCGTAAAAGGTCGGATTAAATCAATCGCCGACCGACTCATCCATACTCATCCTGTGCGGCGACGGAGATGGCAAAATGACGAGCAATAAATACAAATTCCCAATGCTGCCAAAGCCTCGACAGTTGACGAACTTCAAGCTTCAAGGCCCGCCAGGCTATTTATTGCAGATTTACGTTGGATTTATGCTTGTCTCTCCTAGTCTGGAGTTGAGCGCGGGTGAAAGCAGGGTGCTCAGCCTATTACCAATGCTGACCAATTTTAGTCAGCCATTTTTTTGCTTCTCAGTCTCTACAGCTACAACAACATTCCAGAGGGATGAAATTCTGCAAAATCGGTCATTATGGGTACCATTCCGACCCATTCGAAGGTTCATAATATTTTTTTGGCCGCGTTCAAAATTCAACCAAAACCCAACCAGGACCTCGGCCTTTTCCGGTCCCGGGCCATCAAAGTTCGGCATCCTTATTCCGGAGGTTTTACACCTCAGTGTAGTGACAAGAAAAACTCAGTCGGGTCTTCTGAGTGTGCTGAGGCAGGAAACGACACGAAAAACGCGTTCTGCATGCGTGGACGAGACCCGAGAAACCTGTGATTGGTAATAAGCCGAGCAGCGATCGAAAGTGGCCGGCTATCAACAGACTACAACTAACGAGGTACGAGATAAGAGTGCGTTCGGATCGTCCTGAAGTTCAGGTTCAGGTTCAGGATGCAGGATCGGCAACCCGGCGACCAGCTGCCCGAAGTACGCCAGTGTCAAAGATAATGTTTTGATCAAGATTTGATAACAGTAGATAACACTAGATTACGCTTTACCGCCCCGAAATTGGCTATTACTAGTGCCAGTATATCCTCCTAGACTCCTGTGGCCTATCCGCACCGATATTGGCCCAAGTCTGTTTTTTTTCAGGCTCAAAGAGGTCCTGGAACAAAATTCCCGAGTGTTATGTATGTGTCAGGTCCTTGGAGACCGCAACGGCAAATTACTTGGCCGCTGCTTGGCCGAGGCCCGATCCTGCATCCTGAACCTGAACCTGAACTTCAGGACGATCCGAACGCACTCTAACTGTTGTAGCGTCTGTCTACGAGAGACTATGTCTCTCCGACTTTGGTTGAATTTACGACAAGGGCAATTCAGGGTGAATTTTAGGACAAAGGAATAATAAAAACGGTAAAGCAAATGTATTGAAATGTTCGGAAAGGAAACTATTGTCCGTATGAATCTACGATACTAGTAAGTAGATGACCTTGCCCTATCCTTCAAAACCCTTCAACTTCAGGAGGCGGTCGGGAACACCTCGCCGGCTGAAGCAGTCGGGGTTTCGTCGCCTGCGGAAGCTGTGGGCGCCTCGCCCGCTGAGCCGGTGGGGGAAGCAGGAACGCCAGCGGACGCGGTGGGCGTCTGTTCGCCTGCGGAAGCTGTAGGCGCATCGCCAGCTGAGCCAGTGGGGGAAGCAGGAACGCCTGGTTCGCCCGCGGAAGCTGTAGGCGCCTCGCCCGCTGAGCCAGTCGGGGAAGCAGGGATACTTCCAGCGAATCCGGTGGGCGCCGCCTCGCCTGCGGAAGCTGTGGGCGCCTCGCCAGCTGAGCCAGTGGGGGAAGCAGGAACGCCTGGTGCGCCTGCGGAAGCTGTAGGCGCCTCGCCAGCTGAGCCAGTGGGGGAAGCAGGAATGCCTGGTTCGCCTGCGGAAGCTGTAGGTGCCTCGCCAGCTGAGCCAGTAGGGGAAGCAGGAACGCCTGGTTCGCCTGTGGAAGCTGTGGGCGGTCCGCCGGCTGAGCCAGTGGGGGAAGCAGGAACGCCTGCGGACGCGGTAGGGGTCTGTTCGCCTGCTGAAGCTGTGGGTGTCTCGCCGGCCGAGCCAGTTGGCGATACAGGTGCGACGGCACCACCAGATCCAGTGGGGAACTCGACACCCGAGCCAGTGGGCACTACGATGCCAGAGCCAATTGGGATGACGATGCCGCCAGAGCCAGTCGCGGTTTCGACCACACCAGAGCCAATGGGTGTAATCGGCACGCCGGACGTCGGGGCGGGGGGGATGACCGATGTCAAGACCTCATTTCCCTTCTGCAACATGAAAATACCCAATTATTCGATCGTTCCACGCGACGGTAGCTGAAGGAAGGACTCACGGGAAGAACTGCCGAGTTCGCGACAGCGATGGCGCACGCCACGAAGAGGATTGTTTGCTGGATGGATTTCATCGAGAATAAGATTTAATCTGCCGGGAAGGAAGTAGTAGGAGGCAAGTAGGAGGAGGAAGATTAAACTTGAGGCTGCCAGTTAAGTGTATTTGTGGCTCACCTTTATACCAAAATTCTGGCCGAGAACAGAACGCGGCTTTCCAGCCGGTGCGAACACCAGCGGCAACTTGCGCCCGGGTGCAACACACCGGAAGTAAAAATAAGTGCTGCGCAATAGTTCTTTCGGGCGGGGTCTGACGGTGTGGTTGAATTGAGGAACACCGATCAGCGATTGCCGTTGGAATAGTTGGCGAAGGGACCATGTTGAAGCCTTGGAGATAAATTTGAGTGCTGCGCAGGAGCCGAAGGGAGGGTCCAGACATTACCAAGTCAAAGGAAGGCGGGTGCGGGACGGGGTCTTCATACATGAGGAACTGCGCAATGCCAGGATTGTTGATGTGTCGTTGAGGAAAAGGCCGTCCGAGATCAAACTTGTTCGTGGGCAAGCAGCTCTGACTTCAAGTCTAAGCAGCTTCAGAGGTAATGGATCGTCGAGATGTGAACACCAACCCAGGAGGAACGACTACACCTTGAATGCACCAGAGTAGATTTTAGAACGTAAAACCTCCGGCAGAAATTAGTGATCAACGGACCAGATATTGGCCTCCTAGTCCGTTCCGAGTCCGCCTCGTAACTCGTTTCGTCGTACATTAGCAAGCAATTAGTAGGACGGGTATCCGAGTCGCCGGCGCCGGTACTGAGGGTTACCGAATTACAAAGGTGATTTCGAAGAATTACAAAGGTGACTTTGAAGAAGGCTCGGATCCAGTTCCGGAAAGCGTCAAGTCAAGTTACTATGGTTCGGCATTTAAAGTGAACGATAGTGGCCCCTCCCGCGATAGATACGGCCGCAAACAGCGGCTTTGGAGAGTTTCGATGACCCACGGCGTCTTGGTCGCAGAGTCCGCGGGACGACCAATGGACGACCGTGCGCCGTGATGGCGATGCCACACCTAAATCCGGGGCAGTGAGTCGATGTAGTAGGGTCTCATGGCGAGGCTTAAGCGCTCCGGCGCTGAAGCTCTTAACGTTGAAGGTCGGTGGTGATGGTCTGAGAAAAAGACTCAAAGAGACCTTGTGTTGTGTGTTGCTTGCCATGTGCTTCCGCCCACCCCCCCGAGATCAAGCCGTGGTCGGCCGACTGTCGCCGACAACCCCTTAATCCGTCTCCGATGTTTGCAGGCTCTGAAGACAGATGAAACGGCCATGACTTGAGGCTTCAACTTGCTGAAAGTGAAAGAAACAGGCGCACGATTTTTCACTCGAGTTTTAACCAAGTTGAACCAAAGTTGAACTGGAAGCGCATGATGGTGCAAATCCGTACAAGTTCTGCTCCCATTTCCCGCATTCTAACCTCACGCGCATGTAAGTGCACATCTAAATACAAGCCTTGAAAGTCCTTGAAACCCACTATTCGTCCGAATTTCCCCACTCGTACAAGTCCGAGAGGACGAATGCGCCGCAGTCTGCTCGAGAGCAGGAGCGGCATACTCCCTGAGCGTCTTCATCGTGCTCGCACGTGTCTTCAGCCTTGTTCTCCCTCATACTTGAAAGAGGAAGATAAAATGGAGGTTGCCCAGGCTCAGGCCGCCAGGAGAAGCTATGGTGAACAGATGTCTGGACATCCACCAGGCGCACGATCTCCCTGTTGCCGGCAGAGTTCACAGTTTCCATGCTGAGGCGTATCTCCTCGAACGTGGCAGCACTATTGGCTGATTCTTGAGCCGAATACTCTGCGGAATGATCCTTCGGCGTCGACTCCTTCTCTGTGACCATCGCCTCCATATACTCCACAAACACCAACATCTCTGTGGCCATCCTGCCGCCTGTGGGAATCACACCCCTTTGGAGGAGGGAATTTAGTGTCGCACGCAGCCGAGGAAGCTCTTCAGCTAGCTCATCCAGGCGAAGCCGAGGCGGCTTGTCGGGCACTTTGAGAGACGACTGCCAGGCCGGCGGGTCCCAGTATGGCTTTGAGATCTCAGGCCACTGTACTTGATGACCAAACAGCTCCTGCCGCTCCGTGAGAGCTCTTAGAGCGGCCATCTCGAACGGTGTTTCGCCTACCCCATTCTCGACGCTGAGACTCCTTGGCTCGGCGTCGATCAGGATCTTGACTGTGCGCTTGAAACCAGCTTTGGTCGCGCAATGGAGGGGAGTGAACCCATCGACGTCTCGAATTGAGATGGGGGACTCGGAGACTTCGGCAATGAGTTGGACGATGTTGACGAACCCACGCTTGGCGCAGAGATGTAGTGGCTGCAACAAGTTGAGATGGAAAAACGTGCAAGTATAATTCTAGCGCACCGTGTCTAAGTGTGGTTTGGATTGCTTGTCCAAGAGTGCCACCACCAATTCCCGGGGTAGGTCAGAGAGTACGCCTTTCAACAAGTTATACCGACCGTGTGAGCAGATATAGTGAAAGATGTTCCATCTGGATCAGCAGACTTAGCGACAGGACCGTCATCGTTGAACAACACACCCTCGAGTACGGTCGGCCTCCGCCGGGGAGACTCCTTTCGCCAACAGGAAGCGGACGAGGGGTAGGTCACAATCCAATCGAATGGCAAGCATGAGCAAATTTACGCCGGAGAATTTGAGACTGTACAGATGTTTCAACTATCGAGCACCGTTATGAGGAATTTAGGTACCTTCGATGCAGAGAGGACGCCATGAGACGGGGTGCTTTCTTGAACAGATATTGGACAACGTCCAACCGGCGGCTCATCACGGCGGCCGTAAGGGGAGATTCACCAGACGGTAAGATGGACCACCCAAGCCATTCCGGGAGAACTTCGCTAAGGTCCGGTCGTTTCAGCCTCGTGGCGAGATAGGTACTGTGGCTGGAGGCGTAGAGCCGATATGCAGCGAGTGGTCGTTCGCCGCAGAGGTATTCTAAAATTCTGGTCGCGCCTTTCAACGCTGCCTGCCAGACGATCGGAACAGCCCTCTTCCAATCCCACTCCTGCGCAGCCTTTGGATCGACCTGACGGTCCGTATCCCCCATTCGTTTCTTCCCATGTACAGTAAGCCCGAGATAAAGCTTGCTTTTATCGTTCACAAATGTCACGGGTGTGTCGCTGGTCAGGGTGCTTGGCGGGGGTTTGAGGCCGACTCCGGTAGTCCGAATATATTCATCCAACATATCCACCCTGTCATTCTCAATGAGATGATCGAGTATGTTGGAACGAAAGGAATGAAAGGGGATGGGAATCGGGGAACGCGCATAGAGAGCCAAAATATTGACGAAGGCCTCGAAGTCGTTATCCCGGATGGACACGACCGCTGGATTCCGGTCCGTATTATCTGGGCAGAGAAGCCTCCCTGGATGAATGTCGCACT
This sequence comes from Mycena filopes, assembly GCA_029281495.1. Lineage (NCBI taxonomy): Eukaryota > Fungi > Basidiomycota > Agaricomycetes > Agaricales > Mycenaceae > Mycena > Mycena filopes. Next base: position 1,311,896 of record JARIHR010000018.1, on the reverse strand, counting down.
GAAATTGAGCCGGGTGACTTGAAATGTCGATGAATTTCATCGCCGTCTGTTCAACCGTGATATCGGACATTTCAGACCCGTCGTTCGAAGCGTCGTCTGGGTATCGTTCAGCGTCAAAGGTCGGGGTGAAACAAGATAAGCCAACCAATGCGCTCTGTTGCAGAGTCTTCATCAGGTTTATACTGTGCCGCAGCAATTGCCACAACCAGGTGCGCAGTTTCCCATCTACGACCAACTAATGCCGCGAATAGCGGGGTAATGCCTGAGGGGGGGTTCAAGGTTCACGCAACAGAGAATATGACGTGCGGCTGGACATACCTGAGACGTCATATTCGCTTGCTCCCTTCCTCGACAGCGAGACCGAAATTTGAAGTGGTGCCGTTCGACTAGAAGGATCTTGACCAGCGAGGCACAGGGCTTCAATTTTACTGTTTTCCCCGTTGAAACACGCGTCGAAGAGTTCATCATAAAGGGAAGCTATAATCGCGGGAACTTCTTCTTGTCGAAGGTGGGGCTTCAGGCGATGGTATCTGGCCTCGATTGGAGCCGCGGCAGGGACGGTGGGGTGAGGCGAAGCAGGCTTGAAAGCATCAGTGTCATCAGTCCAGATACCCGGGGGCGGATGCTCAGCGGGCTGTTGCGGTTCCCATTGCCGCCATCGGCAGCTTCATCCTCATCCTCATCGACGACGAACCCTGCTCTCTCCCATGGCGTCTGCTTGAGGTATGGACGAGGTGGGTTCACGTAAAGACGAAGGAGCACCTCCTCTGTGTCTATCCAATATTTCTCAATATCGGCCAACCGACTCCGGGACGCGGCTTGTTCGATCTGAGAACGGCGATCTTCACGCGGTGACTCCTTCCCCGTCCCGAAGAGTGTCTCCTTCCATGGCCAGTCAGGCTTCAATTCCGTGGTCACGGTACTGGTCGTCGAGTGTCGGAACAGTGGAAATGATTGACGCGTCTCCGGCCTCAACCTCCTCAGTGCAGACCGAACCCAGCCGATCACCGTCTCCGTCGCCAACCGCTGCGACAAGTTCTGATTGACGTCTTGTCCGGACTCGACTCGGCGAGGGATATCAATTCCAATCCTGAGGTTTACGAGGAGGCGGGCGATATCATCGTGGCGGCACAATGCTACCTCGACCGGGTAAGAGTACGGCGGCCGCCGATGGCGGAGGGAACCGAATCGGGAACTGAAAAATTGTATGCGCATCAGTGCCCTGCAAGCCAAGAGGTGTGCATAAAGGACACGAACTCATGATCACGAGCGAGCGTTTGTTGAACCTCTCCTTCCGATGGGATATGACTTGCGCCGTGAGCCAGCAAGACGGCAGTCACGGAGTAGTGGCCCATCGAGATGGAGGTTATCAGAGGCGAGAGGAGGCCAGATGCTGTAGCATACACAGTCAGTATCTTGAATGTTGGATCATGGCTGGCTCACAGCTAAACATGAGATGGTTCAGTGCGCCTTGGCCATTAGGATCACATCGTAGGAATTCAGCAACAAGATTCGGTCGGTTCGCTGCCACTGCTCGGTGAAAAATTGTACAACTTGTGCGTTCGTCCGCCGCAGAGCATGAGGCTCCGGCGAGGATCAAGCGCTCTGCAATCTTGCATGTGTCCTCTTCGAAGTTGTCGGCGCGCAAAGTTGTCAAGGTCAGGGGGAGGGCGGCTCGAAGAGAGTCGGTGGGCTGCGAAATCAACTTCACGTCCGCGCCCGCGGTTAAGAGGAGCTCCACAACCGGCAGGGACGCATACACAATCACGTATCCCAGAGCGGTAAAAGACAAGTCCCAATCGGTGTGGTTGATATCGAGGACATCTGGTTCGCTCGTGTCATCCACCGGTAACCCATCCTCTTCATCTACGGGTGTTGTTGCCTTGGTTGGATTGAGTCCGTTGGGGGCAGGCTCATCTTCCTCCGAAATCACATTCATATCTTCGTCCGAGCTCCAGTCGTCCTCAGACGAGTCTGGCGCGGGCTCTACATCCATCTCGTCGTCCGGCGACTCACTCCGAGGATCAAACTCCGCATTCAGGGCGCTCCGCCGAAGAATTGCCCGGACAACAGGGAGCAAGTCGTGCTGAGCGGCAAGGTGGAGGGACGTCCGCCCGTCGACCAGGCGCGCCGTGAGCCGCGCCCCAGCATCGATCAGGTCGCATGCGATTTCCGCCGAACGGCACATGATCGCAAAGTGCAGCGCGGTGCGGCCGACATGGTCACGGCGGTGGATATCGTGGCCCTCGGCGAGAATACGGGCAACGCCTGGGCGGTCAGCAGCCGCGATGCACGAGAAGAAGCGGTGGGTGGGCCCGATGTACGCCTGGGCGGTCCACTCCTCGTCGTCGATTGGATTGAAGCTGCCGGAGAGGATTTGTCGACCGGGGTCGTCCTCCACGAACCTATGATAATGCGGCTTCAGGGTTGTTCAATTGAGAAAATGGGTATTACGAACGTGATTCTTCCTCGAATATAATCCTTGTCTTCTCTCGTTTGGAGGTTCCGCTCATCTTCGTCAATGGGGGAAGGGCAATGCTGAGACTCGCGTCAGTTGAGTAGGTTCCACGGTTTCATGGACAAGCTACCTCGCAACAGTCTTCCAGACATTCCTCGATGGTTCCAAAGAATGCTGGATGGCGGTGTAGGCGGCGCCCTTTGTTCTTGGGGTTGTACGTGGCTGGAAGATTCGACTCGGTTTGGAAGGCGCTTTGTCCACGAATACAACTCACAGTTCATTCCGAGGTCCTGCCGTTACTATGAATATCTCGCGGATATAAGAGACGGGGAACAAACGAACCGTTTCATACACCAACTTTTCGATCATCTGGATGTCCCAGCCCGGGCCATAGGGTATGTGCAGCGAGGTTACGTCGTAGTCATTCCGTTCCGCAGACACAGCTTGATTGGCCTTCAAGTCGCTCTTCCCCTTACCCCTCTTCGCCTTGCGTACACGCCGCGCGTGCCGATCATACCTCTCCATCGCTTCAGGACGACCACGGAGCTTGCGACGGGTCTCAAGGAACCAAAGGCGATTATCGGTCGTTTTGAGCTTCTCCAATACCAGAAGACGGGCGAGGCCCGTAACGCGCGCAACTGAGCGTTCAAATATCTGTTGAGCGCGTGTATTATCAACTTCCCACGCTGAAGTTCAAGTTGACGTGATCACGACTCACAGTAGGGTCAATGTCCGCACGCAGGAGCCCTGGGACGGAGACCTCGAAGCCACGGGAAGCGTATTTGGCCAGGCGCACTTCATACGAGGGCGAACGGCGGGTAACATCCACCGTGTTGCACTGGCGCATCATGGCAATGATTGAACGAGGAGTCGCATACACGCGGGTACCTAGCGCCAATTGTCAACGAGCGAACATTGATTAAGACTGCACTGCATAATCTTACCGTCGTATCCGCAGCACGGCGCGTCAACATCGAAACCTGCGAGTAGTTCGGCCGGGCTGCTGTACAGCCGGAGAACGATTTGAACGGGTCGACATGGGTATTGTGCTGGACTGAGATCAGTAAGGGGAGTATGGTAGTAGCAATACTCACAGTGGATTGAGATCGTGTGCTTCGTTCGGATACAAGTGATATCCCAGGGCACGGAGTCGCGCACTGCGTCACAGATTTCAATGATCTTCTTCTCCGCCTGGATGGTCCGTTCATTCGATGCACCGAAAATTAAAGAGGAAGTACCACTCACCTCCGCAGGAGTCAGACCCCACAAGAATAAATCGACGTCCGAAGTTGGATAGGCGACTGAGTGGTAGTATTTCCTGATGGTGCGCTTGGACTTCCTCGCCGTCTCGGGGAGAGGAGCAAGGCAAGCGAGCACGGAGCCACCAGCCGCGAGGACGTTATCCCAATTGAGGAGCTGGGATAGCGAGCCCTCGCTGAAGATCGACCAATTCCGTTTGAATTCATCGAGATCCGAGGCCATGCTCGGCGTGCCGTCTGGGCGTCTGACGGTCTCCGACAAGGGCATCACATACTGTGCGTCGAGATCATCATTGACGATTCTAGCTCGGGTGGTTTGAATACGATCCGGCGCGCAGGATACGTCGACCAGGCCGACATAGGGATTCTGCAGTCGCACATTCGTTCGGTCCTGGGCAAAGAGCCGGCGCAATTCCGCTTCGTCGTCCAGCGAGGTTTGCAGAGTGGGATCTAGGGGTGTTCCCGGGTCGTCTGGGAGAGAGAGGACGCGGTCGATAAAAACTTGGGCTTCAAGTGTTTGAGTGTCCGCCATTTCGAGTGGGGAAAGTTGATAAGAGGGTGGCCGTTAGCGCGAGGACGCCTTATAGTGGGTGACAGGACCAAGACGCCGCCCTAATGACCTAATCGCCGTTCGTTGCAGTGCCCGGGTCGTTGCCTGAGCCTTGCCTCGAGGCGAGGTGGCCATGAGTTCTTGATCCCCGTCGCCAAGTTTGGCTTGTTGCCCAGTCCATTTGAGAGCCCGTTGATACAAGTCGCGGTGAGCAAGAGGACCAGAATTTGGAGGAGATGAGTGGAAAAACTGGGCCACCAAGCGAAGCCACTAGCAGACCGGGTCGCTACTAGTCTCTAGAGCCCAATGATCATGACTCGGAGGCGCCGAGGACTCGAGGATTTGTTCGAAAAGGAGACGAAGGGTTCATGGGCACGAGTGAGGAACCAACGAGAATTGCCATGAGCACTGCGGGTTTGAAGCCCAAGGCTGAAGCTAACGGGAAGGACGTTGATGGCGGGAAGAGACGACGCCCTTTGTTGTGGCTTGTTTGCCAAAAGCCACCAACAGCCCGAGATCACCCGATTCCCGCTTCAGGAATTATCCGTCCCCGAAGCTTACAGACCGCTGTTTTATCCCTGCTCACGAATACATACGGATAGAAATCCCGCATTTTCTTTGCCTTCTCATTTCCCTCCGCATCCAACAAATGAATTCTGCCCCAATTGCAAAGTTGCGACTTTCAAGGTCCAACCAAGTTGGAATTTTGGATCCGAAGAAGAATGAGGAACGTCGGAGAGTTGAGGCGAAGGTTTGAAGCTTTGAAATGCTTACAGCTCGTCATCCCGGACTTGGACCAGATCGCCGCGACATCGTGTTGGAAACTTGGAAAGCGGTGATCTCCGACATGGACGCGGCCAAGACGGCTGTTGAAGAAAAAGGCCTGGAGCCTTGGATTTATTGCACCACTCCTGGGTTGCTTCACATCCTAAACCACACTCCGTACTCAGATTTTCGGTGATTTTGTCAATCTGAACAACTCCGGAATCCGGACTCCCGTCACGAATAACCGGGGAAAAGGCGGGCTGTCCCGGGTAACAGCAAAAAGTCTCGTGATGTGATTCCCAACCTTTTGCTTACGACCGTCATCCAGCGGCACATAGAACAGACGGTCCTCTACGCTAGGCGCAGATGACTCAACGCGACGCGACGCAGCCAAGTATATAACGACTCGCGTTCCAAAGCAGGACTATCACCAACCAACCTCTCCCAACTTTCCTCGCCCAGAAATGGGTTTCACGCCAAGAGCCTCAGACGACCAATCCTCCGAGTCTTTGGATGAAAGGACTCGGACCACTCATCCAGAGAAATCGTCGACGCCCACCCCTCCACCATTTTCTGCGCAATTCCTCGACAAATCACCCGAGGCCTCCGCAGCCCGCGCCGCCTATCTAAAAGCCCTCTTTGTCGGCACCCTTGCCTCCTCGGTCCTCATATTCACCGCGTTCTCAATATACTGGGGCGCCGTTTGGAAGACGCCGCATCACCCCGTCTCCGGTTGGATAGTCGTGCGTCTCTAATGCATCCATCTAGTTTTCCCTTCTAATTACTTCCTTGCGCAGGACTTTGACGGGGGCGTCGTTGGGCAGTCCGTGTCCACCACTCTGAGCCGGTTAGATTCAGGGACAGGCGGGATAGTGTGGCACGTAATCCCAGCCAGCCAGTTCCCTCAAGGAATCGCACAGCTCGAGCATGCGGTGGTGCAAGAAAAGATCTGGTATGCTGTTGCAAGTAAGCGGCGCGCTCCTTCTCCCCCTCTTCCTTCAGCCTTGTTAATTAATTGCGTTTCCAGTCAACTCTGGCGCCAGTGCCAACCTATCGACCGCGGTTTCCGCCGTAGACCCATCCTACCACTCAACCACCGCGATTACCTTCCTAGGATCCGAGGCCCGAAACGAGGCACTCTAGTATGTCGCCCTTATTTAATTTATCCCAACGGAGTACCAACAAACGAATACTACCTCCAGCCGTCTCCAAACTCACGTATTCACCGCGCAGCTCGAGGTCGTCGTAAACCAATTCGCGATCGCGTTCATCAAGAACATATCCTCGTCCTCCAACCTTCCGCTCCTGCTCTCCACCGCCGCCGAGATCGTGGCGCGACCAATATATTATACTATCGACAACATCCGGCCGTTTGATGCCCCAGTGTACGCAGCCCCCGCCCCTTCTTTATCTTGTCCTGTCTGACTGACGACTTCGACTTCAGTGCCGCCGGGTCCACATTTTTCGGCCTCATCTACATCCTCATCATATCGGTGAGTACCATGAGCATAAAACCACGATTCCACGTTCTCATATTCATCCTCACCCACAGTTCATCGTGGTCATAATCGGAACCGCCGCTCGAATGAGCACAGGCCTCGAGAAGCGTCTATCCTTCGGGTCGCTGGTCCGCCTGCGCCTTGGAACCCATTTTGTCACCTTCTTCTTCATCACAGTGAGCCACACCCTCATGTCCGATAAATAAGGCGAACTCATCCCACCCCCAGCTTGTCTACACCCTCCTCAGCCGCGCCTTCCAGCTCCCCTTCGAGCGCCACTTCGGCCACGCGGGCTTCGTCATCTTCTGGATGCTCAACTACCTCAACATGCTCGCCTGGTGCGTCCCCTCCTTGCTCTTCCTCTTACTCTTACTTACCTCCGTGTTACGCAGCGGCCTCGCCCTCGAAATCATGTTCTCCCTACTCACCCCCCGCTTCACCCCCTTCTTCCTCATCACCTGGATCATCGCCAACGTCTCCGTCGACGTCTGGCCCATCCAGACCCTCCCGCACGTCTACCGCTACGGCTACGCGTTCCCGTTCTACAACGCCTCGCGCGCCGTCCGCGCGGTCGTGTTTGGCACACGGAACGACGTGGGGCTGAATGCGGGGGTTCTGATTGCGTGGATTGTGCTTTCTTGCTGTACGCTGCCGGTGGTGCAGTGGGTGATGCGGAGGAGGGTGGTGAGGGCGAGTCAGGCGTAGATAGACGATGTTCTGGACGGTATGGTGTAATACTTGGGATAGATAATTGATTACTTCGACTTCGACTGGAGAGGGCAAATAATACGAATTTATTGAGGTTTTCAGACCACGCGCGAATTCGCATCCGTATCGAATTGCAGGTGAATTGAGAGATTTGCGTGAAGTTGTAACTCGTGAAATGGGAGCAGAACTTGTACGGAATTGCGCTTCCACTTGTTGAAAGGCCTCTCACTCAGTGCAAGGGGATGATGCTTCAGTTTCACCCCGTTGTCCGTGTTACAGGGTAAGCTTGAAGTTCAACGTGAGGCTGAGGTAGTGCACGCGCATCCAATTCACGCGACTCAAGATTCGAACCATACAAACTGCAGAAGCCCAACGAAGCTAACTTGATATTCTTCCCCTCAATTCACGGTCACTTCAACTTGCGGATCGCCGCCTGCAAGGCCCACAGCTGCAAATCGTTAAACTCATCCCGTCCTTTGAGCGCCTCGGGCGTGCCCGTCAACAGTTCGCGCAGCATGGCCCGCAGGTCCTCGTCCTCCCAGTGCACCGCCATCGTGCGCAAGAGCGCCATATCCGTGAATCCGCGGTCGGTTAGAAGGCCGAGGTGGTGAGAGAGGTCGATGTGCATGATGCTCTGCAGGAATTCGGCCAGGGTGGTGGGCGCGTGGGGCGCTGCGATGGGGATGGGGATGGGCGGCGCGGGATTGGGCGCGGTGTTGGGCGCAATCTGCTTGACGCCTGTCTGGAAGAGACGAACATTGCGTACCGACCCGTCCGTGGTCGGTAATTTTTTTCCCTGGCAAAGTTCGTTGAATGAGACACACTAGAACGGTCGCAGGCGTACCTGCGACGACCCCGCTTCAACGCAGGACCCCCGAAGATTTTTGTTCTACCCACGATGAGACCCTCTCCCCAGAAAGGGAATACAACCAACGTACCTTTGGTGCGGAGCCTAACCCGCTCCCCGAAGCCTCAGGATCAGCCGTTTTACCCATACTGCGGGGTTTCAAAACCACGGGAACGTCGTCGGCGGCTGGCTTGTCCACCACCTCTATTTCATCATCCGTGTCGATCTCAGAGTCGGGGGCAGATTTCGCCTTCTTGGGTTGATCAGCGGTGTCGTTGTCGCTGTCCGTCTCGTCAGGCACCTTCCGCTTCCTGGTGGTGCGCGCCTTGCCGGGTGCAGCGGAGGATTTCGATTTGGCGGCCAGCATCTCGAATTTGGGCCCTTGGCGCTGAGCCTTGCCCTTCTTGCGTTCCACGTACTTGGACATAACATAGCCCCACCACTTTATCAGGGGGGGTGGTGGGATAGCCGCGACGAGGTAGCTCCCGAAGAGGAAGCGCAGAACGTCCCTCCGGCAGTCGGTCCAACACTCGATACCGGGATACTTCCCCTGGGAACGGCCCAAGTCGAACCCCGAATCCGCGTACACTTTTTTGAAGGACTTCCCGGTGCGCTCGAGTTCGGTTTCGACCTATGAGGTTGAGGGTGGTGAAGTGCATCGGATGATGGGGTCCACGTACGAGGCTGTCCAGCACCGTCAACCACCCATTTTCGACCGCCGCCTCACTGAAAACTGTTTCCGCCTCTGATTTCCCAAATTTTGCCCTCAAGCTCTCGTTGGTGTAGGTGTTGTTCAGGGGAAATTTCTTCCGCAGCGCCTGCCAATGCGGCTTCCACTGAGGGAGTTCCGGCGGGCAAGCCGGGAGCCACAGCGGCGGGAACCCTTTGTCGGTGAAGGCGCGCATCGCGGGCGGGAGTACAGGCTCAGGATTGTTGTCCCCGTCTTCGTCCTCGGCTTCTGTCGCCGCCGCCTTGACCAGTAAGTCCCCAGCGAAGATGAGGGTGTAGAGAGGGAAGCCGAGACCCTCAGGGCGGCGCGCGGGCGTCATCTCAAAATTTATCTAGGAATCGCCCGAGACGAGTCACCAATACAAGGAATGATTCCGACACGCGTTCGTCAGAGCGCGAGATACTCACTGCGAGAAAGATGGTGGTGGCAAGAAACAGGCGTTGCTTGGTGCTGTTTGGTCCTGTGGGCGTCACCTTCCTCCTCCTCCTTCCACCCAGCACACGCCTCCAGGACCGTGACGACGAAAAGTACTTGGAATATAAAACGCACAAACAGAGCTACAACGATTGAAGGACGAAAGGAGACAAAACAACGTGAAAATAAAAATATTCTTGCCACTTGGATGCAATCCGAGCGTTTTCCATCGAATCCAGCGTGTGCCACACAACGGGGAGGTGCAGGGACGTCCTCCGCCTCCTATCGCGAAGGACACGGTAGGCTGGGAGGATGCAACTCGACGCCTGCAAACCCGTAGGCGGCGAGCGGCGACGGCGGCGTGAGCGTGGAAGCCGCATCGAAGGCCCTCCCGCGTGGGTGGATAGTAGCAGCAGTGGGTGGGCACCTTTCCCGCGCTTGACATTGCCTGGAACCGTCGAGACGACGCGCGGGGGTTCACCGCACCGTCCACATCCTCCCCTTCCCTTCCTTCCTAACCCTCCCCTTCTTTCCTCATCCCATCCCACCCAAATCATCACGGCAGTGAATTCTAAGCACAACAAGGTACACGCAAACATATTCGACAAAAAAAACGGCGTCCCGGAGTGACTTCCGCGCGAGCGGATTTACCAGTGTAGCCGGTGCGTCGGGCACTGGTATCCGTTGGGGTTGGTGAAGAGGTACATCTGGTGGTACTTCTCGGCGTCCCACCAAGGCCCCGCACCGTCGATGGAAGTGACGATCTTGGCGCCCTAGGAATAGTACTGAATTTCGACGAAGGAAAGAATAGGAAGCAGAGGGTCGAACTTACCTTGGGAGTAAAGTGCTTCGCCTGCACCTCCTCAGTAACGCGCTTCGCCGTCTCCGCCTGCTCCGGCGTCGTGGTGAAGATAGCACTGCGGTACTCTGCCACAATCCTCAGCGTCCATCGATCGAAAAAAATAGACCACAAGACTCACGCGTGCCCCTGTCGCCGCCCTGGCGATTAAGAGTTGTCGGGTCGTGGCTGCGATAGAAAAACTCGACCAGCTCCGCATAGCTCACGATCTTGGGATCGAACTCGATCCGCAGCGCCTCCGCATGCTGCGTCACCCCGCTGCACACGCTCTTGTAGTCTGGGTTGACAGAGTCCGCCGAACCGCCAGTGTAGCCAACGCGGGTCGAGAGAACGCCCTTGCTCGCAGGGAAGTGCTTGACGAAGATGTGCTCGGTCCCCCTGAAGCAGCCAGAGGCGAAGATTGCGATTTCGGGGGTAGCTGTGGCTGGCAGTCGTTATTCGTCGATGCAAGAACAACAGTCAGTGGGTGGGCGCACTTGACATGGCGTTCGGAGTTAGTCTGTAGTTGATCGCGGGGCCATAACCGGTCGCCTGCTTATTACCAATCATGACCAATCTTTTTGGCGGGGGCTTGCCCGATCATTTTCCTTCTCGACTCCTGCAGCAACCACAACAGACCATTACCTCGAAATTTTGCAAAATCGGTGAACTTTAGGTCCACTCCGAGGCAACTAGCTGTTCAAAATATTTTTTTGCGCCTGGTTCAATTCGAACCAAGAGCTCGGCTGATGCGGCATGCCGGTGGATCAAATCTCGGCTTCCTCCGCACGGAGGTTTGACACTGCAAAGTAGTGAAGGAAAATACTCATCCAACCTCCCTGAACATGTTGACACCGTAAAACGCGTCGGGGACGCGCCATAAGCATGTTTTTAGCACCCAGAAAATTGTGATTGGTAATAGGCGGGCGAGCGATCGAGTGATGGGTTTCATTAACAGACTACAACATAACGAGGTACGAGATAATTTGTTGTAGCGTCTGTCTACGAGAGACTAGTTCGGAGTCAAGAAGTGTCGATGAAGGATGGCGTCGGGTGGGAGCGGATATATACCGTTGGCGGTGTGAAGTGGGGGCAGCGGCCGCTGAGGTGGATAGCTATAACCGGGCAGTTTTTTTTAGGCGTCCGATAGCGTCAAAGGCACCGCATGAACGACATGGCAACGCCCGGCGGAGTTTGAACCACGGTCACGAGGAGGGACGCGCTAATAAATAGTCCACCAATAACATCTTTCTTTCGTCTCATTATACCAAGCCAGCCCTGGGTGGGTCAAGTTGAATTGTTCCCGTCATTTACCCACGAGATATAAAGTGTTGGCTTGATTGTTTCCATCTCGTCCGGCTATCGAGTCTCTGGCCTGTTAGTGGACTCGGTACGTACAGTGTGCAGTTAGATCGAAGTGGAGCGACGACGTATTCCACACCAGCGGCAGACGGCACGCGTGTTTCGTTTGACCTATATAGAACGTTGGACGTCTCGTTTAGCATGCCGCAGTTCAGCGAAAATTTGAAGAGTGATTCGTTTCGTTCCAAGTGTTATTGCCTGATAAGTGGCGGATGGAGGTCGCGAGGAGACGGAGCAGGGATCATAGTGGGTATGTCAAGTGGCAGGAGGGGAGGTGCAGTACAATTCGGGCCAAAGAGAGTTAGAACGGCCCTCCGCGAGGACGCAGATGAACCGAAAGCAAGATTTTTGGCCGTGGAAGAGGCTCAGTACAACATAACGAGGTACGAGATAATTTGTTGTAGCGTCTGTCTACGAGAGACTAGAGGCTCAGAGCCGCCGCCGCAGGAGCACCATGGCGAGATAGGGAAAGCGGAGGCCGAGGGGGTCAGGAAGGGCGAATGAATTGCCAGCAGTGTGAAGTGGGGCTAACGAGATCTCGCTGTGAACCTTGAAGAGTGGAAGCGGCTTTTGAGGATGACGGGAAGAAGGAAAGTCGCAAACCGTGACCGTGACGGTACATCATGATTGATCGTCGATCAAACCACCTTGCCTCTCGCTTTCACTTCGTTTTCCAAAACGCGGTCTTCGCGGCCCTGTGTCCTTGAATGTCCATGGGGCTGGGTCATCTATCCCGTGTGGCTACTGTATTAACCGTTCTCGACGACTTTGCGGCCCAGACCTCGCCGCCACGTCAATGTCCTTGCTTGGTCTGTGCTTGGTCCTTGCAATGTCCTCAAATTTACTAGTACAGACGCTACAACGGAGATCTCATACCTCGATCGTTGTACAAATTTGCCTTGAATTCAAATTTTCACTGGAAATAATACGAAGGCACGAATCTCCACGGAATTTTCTCCCGATTCCTCTTACACTGCTGCCCTTCCTCGATCAGCCAGACAAGAAACAATCGCTAACCTACCGTGGCGGCTGGGTACCAGTGATCTTGTCTCTTGAACTGCGTTAGAATTCCCTCGGCGTCGTGCAAAGAAGTGTCACTGAGGACACTCGACTATTTCTCACGCACTCCGAGTCTCTTCTTACAGCATGTCAAGACGAAGTATTTCAAGCCTCGGCTGCCTTTGACTGCCTCGGAACTGGAATTCATATTCTCTCCCGAAATCGCTGTTGAACGTTGTTCTGCACAATCAAATAATATTCGCCGACGGCGATGTCACGCCGCAGGTGTCCCGCATTCCCCGAAGGTGGGGAGCAGTAGGGAGCAGTCGGGAGCTGTCTGGAGCCGCCGTTGCCACAGGCCACCCCTGAAGCGTCGAGCTCGCGCCGGGTGAGTTCACGTTCAATCTGGCGAAAATTTGAAAGGAACTAAGTCAGGCGCAACTCAGGCGTAGGTCCTGACTCCTGGTCTGTTCAGGCTGGTAACAACAGGTTGGACGAAGAAGGTAAGTAGCTGCAGACGACGGGCCCCGACGCCGGTGTTCGTCGGCTGCCGCTCTCCTTGTTCTCTTCCACCTCGACCCGACTGTCGCTCCCCATGCCACCATATCCGCGCGCACTGTCAACAGGGGCCCGCCATGGCCAGACAGCGACCCCTCGGTTCAACCTTTCGTGCGGTGACATGCACGCGCACCCTCCGGCTACCGCGTTGGGATGGCGATCTGGCACCTGGGTGCAATTGCTTGAAGGCTTTCGGACGCGTTTGAACAATTTCCGAACGAGGTCACACAAGCCAACGACAATACACGCCCGCCTTTGACCGAAAACCCAGCATAATTGATTCCACGGAACTCCCGCAGAACTTTGGCAGAACTGTTCAGAAGACCGAGATATTTCAATTTGACATATGATGCCCGCCAATCGTTATCTCAATGTTGAACATTGCCCCAAACGAACTCCTTCCATATTCGACCAGAAGATCCACGCACTCTGCCCCGATTTACTCTGAATTTCTGGGGGAGGAAGTGAGAAAATATGATGTACGTCGCCTATTTCATGCTTCCTTCCTTGTATTGTAGCCGGAGCATCAAATGTGGCCGCAACAGGCTTGTACTCCTGTGCGCACAAGGCGCGGCCCTGACTTCCCAGGCTTGTCGTCGTCGGCGAAAGGCTATATACACTTCCTTCCCGACGCTTTCCACTGTCGATGCGCTCTCCCTCCTCCCACTTGCCTCCCGCCGTTAACGTTCCCCAAGCTAACGTTCCGCCTTCAAGATGGCGGCAGTGAATGCTGCCCTGGCGTGCGTATTCCTCGTCTCGAAGATTATGGGCGACTGACTTACCACCCGCTCAAGATGCATCCTGGTCGCGTCATGGATAAACTGCTTCCTGTTCATGATAGAGGCAATCCTCGTCCTGCGGTACTTCCAGCGCTCCTCCCGACTAACCACGCATCGCGTTGGCGTGACCTTGATGTTCACATCGGATTTCCTCTGCACTGGGGTGATCTGTGCCGAAACGTTCTTGACGATCTTGACATCCCCGTGCCGCGACACCACCGGCATCTTCACGCAAGCCTACCTGCACGCGGACGCGGTGGTTCTTTTTACGACAAACACTACGGCCTTCCTGGCGCACTTGTTCCTCATTTTCCTGTATTTCAGCCTGTGCGTATTTTCCTGCCCTCAGACTTTGCATCAAGTCTGAATGCCACCCTTGTAGAACCAAAAATCGCCTGTTCAGTATTGGCCTCCTGCTCGCCAGCGCGGCTCATGTAAGTCTCATGTTTACTTCGCCTTTGAAGCCCCACTGACGGTATCTTCCAGATTATACTCTCGTATGTCGCCGCCATCACAAGGCTACTGGATAGCGACCCCTTCGGAAAGAGCCTCATACAATTCAAGTATGTAATCCATTCGCCCTTATTCGCCAACGACTAACTTCCAGTCTTCCGTCCCAGGGTGGCGGATATCCTCAGCGTTACCACCGACATTACGATTGCGGCGGCCTTGCTGCACACGTTTGTCCGCATGGACATCACGTCCGCCGTCCGAGGCTCGACGCATAGGTGCGGGTTTCCCCACCAGCAGTTGCGTCCTCAGAGGAACCTAATTGCTAATTTCCCGCAGTCTCCTCCGCCGCCTCAGCATCCTGTTCTTCACGTCCGGCGTGATCGTCGCAACAACCACCCTGCTCGCCATGATACTCGCGCTGAGGATAAACCCTGGTGCGTCTCCATCCCCGTCCCCTCCCCGTTCGCCCGTATACCCCCGTATTTAATCTAATTTCCTCAGCCTACTCCCTCTTCTTCTTCTCCCAAGGGCGCGTCTACGGCATCACCATCCTCGGGAACTTCGCCCTCGGCGTCTCGGGGCACAAGAGCGGTGCAGCTGCAACCACAACTGGCACCCCCGCCGCGGGGACCGTCACCGGCGTCGTATTTCGGCTCGACAACTACCGCAGTACTACGCGGGAGAATTTCGTATGTCTTTTCTTTTCCGCTGCATCGTGCATGGAGTTATTAATCAAGTATCTGACCCATTTGTGTTTTAGAGTCGGCATTCGACGGGGACGGAGGTGGATGGGGATGGCGATGGGGATGAGGATAGCCCTGAGGTCTCTGCAGTTTCGAAGCCTTGAATTTGGTTGAGAAGATATTAGAGCTCGACCTGGGGGGAAATAGGAACAACTTTTGTACACGCAATGTAACTGGAATCACTCACACGGAAGTTTGGAAGCCGTATGTCGAACTGACTCACGCCTAGTCGTATACAGTATTGTACGTGGAAATGGGACGATCAAATCTTATGACGGCCTATCTCTTGAAATGGGACAGAATGTGGAAAATCTGAGTCGGCCGACCTAATCATACAACATAAATGTCATCTAGTGCACAGAATCTGAGAGATCCGTCCGCAACTGACCTATATCGGTGAGGATCAAGGCCGAATCTTGTTATCAGTTGTTGGATGTGGAAGTGGGACGCAGTCACAATCACGCCGGCTATTGCGGCTACATTACTACCGAAATCTAATCGCTCTCCTCCTCCGACGACGACTCATCGTCCACCGGTTTCTTGGGCCTTGGGAGCAGAACCTCGGGGGCGTAGTCCTTCCACTTGGGCTTGTCCCACTGCTTTTTCCGCTTCTCCGCCTTTGCCTCGTCCCTCTCCGCTTCCCACGCCACAACATCCGCCGCGAACGTAACCTTCTTCGCCTCGTTCCGTTCCCTGATTGCGTTATTCATCGCCTGCCAGTCTGCCAGCACACCAGCATGGCTCTCTCTCGCCACCCTCCTCTGCTCCTTATTCACCACCTCCTCCTCCTTCTCGCGCGCATCGGCTTGGGCCATCCGGAAGAAGTCCTCGCCCGTGAAGTACTTCGCCTTCCCATCCCCCATCTTCCTCCTCCCTCCCTTCTTGCGTGTCGTCCGCGTCTCCTGCGCCTGGAGCTGTGTTTGGGCTCGGTTGGAGTACATCCCGGCGAGAAGAACCCCGGCCTGCATGCTAATCATCGACAGCTTTCTCGCGGTGTCGCGGACATCGGCGTCTCGTAGCGCGTCGACAAGTTCCTGCTCCCGAGCGGTGACCACCGGGCGTTCAAGCAGCGCAGCGTATCGCGAGGTGGATTTCAGAGGGGAGATGGTGAAGGGCTGGAATGCGGGAGGGGCCGAGGTGCTTTTCAATGGTGATGATGTCGTGAGGAACGAGCCTGACGTTCTTGACAGGTTGTCGACGGCCGCGCGCGCAAACAGCGGGGCGGGTGCGGGTGGTCTCGGGGTCGGAGATGATGGTCCTTGTGTCGATATGTCGTCGTCGTCTTCCCTCGGGGCCGCCTGTATCTTCTGATAGTCCAAGTAATCAACGATCATACTCGACATTGCCTTGATAGGACTCGATTGGGGAATGGGAAGAGTTGCGCGGGATGACGACTCGAGGCTCGGGGCCATCATCTGCTCCGTGACGACGTCTCGATTCAGAGGTATGACCCCCGTCTTTTTAAAGGCCATGTGAATGTTCTCGGGGGTGAGCGTGGCGAGATGTGCTTCGGCATAGACAGTGAGGAAGTTGGACTTGTCGACAACGTTGCCGGCGGCCTCAAACCGATCGCGTACGTCGCTCCAGTTGCGCTTGAATGCCGCAAAGATGACGACGTCGAGCCCTTGGTACACATGTGTGCTGTGCGAAGGATATCCCAGGACCTCGATCTTGTGGGCACGCGCGTACTCCAGGAAGGCGAAGGTGTAGTGGGAGGAATGCCCATCAACCAATAGCAGTCGACGGCGGCCAGCGGCCTTCGCGCGCGTGCGTTTGTCGAAGTCTTCGATCCACGCGACACTAATTTCACCGTCCGTGTAGCCCTTCTTCGAATAGCCAAGTCTGACGAAGGTTAGGGCCATCATTTAACGTGCCTAAACGACTTACGAGGCGTTGATAGGATTGTCCTGTGCCCAATTAACCTGGAATCCGTCGCCCTTGAAGATAATTGCTGGCGGAATTGCGGTGCCGTCTCCGCAGATGGTGACGAGTGCAGTGATATTCTCCCGGTTTCCGCTCCGCTGCTGGTGCTGGGTCTTCTTTCCAGCAGCCCCAATCACCCGCTCCCGCTGTCCGATTCCCTGCTGGAAGCCTGATTCATCCGCCCCATAGATTAACTCGGATGGAATCACGTCGCCGCCGCCCTCGCCCTCGACAATTTTCTCCAGAAGGTCGAAGTACTCCTTCTTCGTGATAGGATTGACTGCCCGTGCACGAGATTTGTCGAGCGCCCGCGACCAATACATTCCAAGGCGGTCAGAGTGGTCCGACACAAAGGTTTTTGTCCACTGGCTCCCGACACCAGTGCCCGGGAAACGGCTGCCCCATCGTGCTCGCGCGATTACGTCGACGTGTTCCTTGAGCCTTCGATGGCTCAAGGGGAACCCTCGGTCCGCGCAGGCAATGGCGAACAAAATCACGATGTCAGCTTCAGCCGGGGTAAGCCAGCTTTCGTGCTGGTGCGCCTCTGCTTTACTGAGTCCACCGTTCAAGCGGCGCGATAACGTCGATGTGGAGAGGGAGATGTGCTTCTTGTCCTGCTGCAGACACTCCCGCTGCGCCTGCTGGGTCGCCGTTTTGAGACTGGGTGGCGCGCTCGAGGAGGAGCCTTCCTCTTCCTGCATGATTTTGATTGCCCGCTGCATCCATTTTTCCTTCAGGGCAGTGTCGGCACGTTCTTTTTTGCGTATAGATTTCGCGATACCGACCATTTTGCGGTCGGGGAGGAGGTGAGATGGTGGAAGAAGCCTGTTGTGATCTGTTTACTGGCAGCTCCGTTCCTTCGCATTAACCTCCACCGCGCAAATGGACAGTGAAGGTACTGGGGTTTTCTCTAAAAGCTACTTCTACATACCACTCACCTGCTCTAGATGCTCTCACCCTCACCGAACAGGTTGATTCGTTGCAAAGGCAGCTTGCGGAAACGGAACAGAATCACGAGAAGGAAATCACAGAACTCGTCGATGAGGCTGAAGATCTGCGATACTGGGTCTCGAGGACGCGTAGCAACCTCACTGACGAGACCAGAAAGGTCACCGAGCTCAGGTTGCAGCTCGCCGACATACGCCGCATGATCGCGAATATTCAAGGGCGGCTGGAGTCCCGGGAAACACACATCGGGGAAGGCAGTTCCCAGGATCAATTAATTGATGCACTGGGCTTCATTCACGCAGTTAGTCGGGAGCTTCAGGATGGTATTCGCGAGACGATTGAGTCGTTTCGCCGAAGGAATCCAGCCGACTCGGAATCTGACTGAATGGGGAAGGTGCGTGACCATCGAAACTTCGCTGTTTTGGGACTCGAAGACTAAAGTCGATTCCAGAACCTCTATTCACCCCGGGGAAGCTCCGGAGTAGTGTATGTATGACTATGGTAGATACATTCATGTCCCCCCCAGAGCTCTTTGTCAACAACCATGTCTACGTGAAACTATTCAAAGAAAGATGACTGATTTGATTTCGAAAGTTGCCGGTTTTAAGAATGATTTGCGTGCCCCGTAGGATCGCAAGGTAGGTTCGGCCTACAAATATTCTACAACATACCTACACCCCATAACTACTTGTTCCCAAAGACCCGAGGTCTAAAACCCACTCCTGGCACCATAAATCGACATCGTCCCATTGCCACATACCATCCCATTTCCACGTACAATACTGTACTTATGAAATCCCTGCGTACACGTTCCTGCGTCCACTCCTGTCTACATAAAAGTCCCATTAATTAATTGTCCGATTAGAGAGATCGCGCAAAGTCCCGTAGTGTATGTATGTATGTACTCTATTATTTCTATTTCTATAGTCCGTTGCGGCAAAGGTGAGTGTGGTGGTACAAGTTACCATTTATAAGCGTCGCTGTCGAGCGCGCAGTTGTTCAAGGAATCTGAAACTCAATTAGCCGATAGTTGTATAGGATACGGGTCCTGAAGTGCTGACGTGTGTTCGGTCACCATCCGCTGGGATCTTGTCGTCCCAGGGCCCCTCGATGGGTTTCGCAGGCCACCCAGCGTACACGGTGCCCGCGTCGGCGACATCCCCGGACGTAAGCAAGGTATGCTCGCACAACATGCTGCTGTCCTCCATGGAGGCGCCGGATAGCAAGCGGGAACCAGCGCGCATGGCGCAGCTGACGCAACAATCAACAAAATAATAACTTGCGCGGGGGCGCAGACGAATGACGCACCCGTTCCCGATCTCCAGACTGTTGAGGGCAAAGTTCCCTCGGGAGTTGATATGCGCCACGACTGAGCAGTCGTCGAGCGAGACGTGGTCTCCAAGCTGTGCGGGAAGGGTAAACCAAAAGGAGGGATAAATCGAGGCAAGAGCACGCACCTGAACCAAATCCGGCTCAGTCATCAGACCCGCGCGTCCACCCGGATAAAGCGCGCAGTTCTTCCCAATGCGCGCACCCATAGCGCGCAGATACCAAACGAAATACGAACTCCCCGTCAAAGCTCCCAACACCCCGCCGTTACCGAAGCCCTTGTACACGAATCGCGAGAGGACGAGATGGAGCTGCCACCGCTGGCAGTAGCTGCTCGTATCCCACGCATACTGCCCGTCCCGCCGCCGTCCGATGACGAGCCATTTCGTACCGACGACCCACGCGATGGCTAAGAGCGCCTGCAGATTCAGGACGATCACGAAACATACTGCGATCAGCCCGTAGATGATCGCTGGCCGGAACCATGAGGGACGATAAATCTCCGTGACCGTCTGGCTGGTGTGCAGGTCGATACGACGGAGGACCTGCGCCGCAGAGACGGCGCTGATCGACCAGTAGGTGGCCGAAAGAGCGGTGATGGTGATGTTTATGGCGAGGATGAGGGCGTACGGGTAGACGAAGTAGCCAGCTTTGCGTTGGTAGAATGCGCGTCCGAAGGGAGTGATGGTGTCGCGGTTGAGATCCTTCCCAGAGCCGTCCTCGAGGCATTCTGGCAATCGTTTAGTAGGACGAAAGGGATTCCGAGAGCAATTTACTTACCCGTCCCGAGCCACGTCGATCCATCTTTGTACTCCATATCTCGCAGTGCGAGCGCGCCGGAACCCATGACGGTGAACTTGCCGATTTTCACCCCAGGGAGAAGGACGACACGGTCAGCAATCATCGCTGAGGGCGTTTTTAGTATTGAAAGCGAATGCCCAAGATGGAGAACGCACCTCCATCGCCGATGGTAATTTTAGCAGTTCCAAGACGATCTAACGGGATGTTCAGCCAACTAAGTAAGAACAAACCTGGATCGTACCAGTGGTGAAGACCTCGCTGCGGGAGCCGAAGACAACATCATCACCGATCTCAAGCAGCTCAGGATCGAGACAAAAGATGCCAGAGCCCGGCCAGTAGACCTACAAAGGTGGGTGAGAACACAAGAGCAACAGGAAGAATTGAACTAAACTGACCCTACGACCGATCTTCGCCCCCATCGCGCGATATACCATCTGTGAAGGCGTTAGTGCGGGGGAGATGGATCATTGAGAATGATAGCGTACCGAAACGACCTCGTAGTGCGTGCCGAGGATGGAAAACGCCGACCGCAGCGCTGATCTGGAAAGGGTGTGCGAGTTGATGTATCTGCGGAGAAGAGCGATCTGGGTTGGCTGGGAATACAGGCTCGTCGCTCTGTTGAGCCCGAGCAGCCGTTTAACGACGATACCAAGCGCGACCTGCAGCAGCGGCGTGACCAACGCGCGCACGATACGCGAGAGTGCATGCCAGCCGACGCGCTCCGGTGTTGCGAACCAGTCCACGACCGACTCCAGCGCGTTGAGGTTGTCCTTGATGATATCCGTCTCGTTCACCATCAGCCAGATGGCCGTGAACCATGGGATGTCTGGCGAAGAGAAATCAGTGAGTGGGATGAGAAGCTGAACGAGGAAGCGTACAGGACACGAAATACACGAAGAATATGATGGGCCAGGCGACGAAGAGCTTCATAACCAGCGTCGGCTCCGGAATCATGGGGCGATTGTACGCTCCGAACGCCTGCGGGGCTGATGCATCATACGACGACGCATGGGGCCCGTAAACCGCACCGTCCGGGATGGACGCGCCAGGCGCTATCTGCGTGTAAGTGTTGATAATCGCATATCGGCCGACGGAGACGGTGTCGAGCGTGAAGAATCCTTCCCGCTCAACACAGAAGCCGCGAATCAACGCGTTGTCGACGACGCATCCGTCGTTGAAGGTAAGCAGATCGAACTCGCCGAGGCGGGCGTGCTTGTCGATTTTCACGCCCTTGCCAATCTTGGCGCCGAGGAGGCGGTAGTAGAGAATCTCCAGCGTCGGGTGCATGGAGAATATACCGCGGCCGGAGATGCGGAGCGCCTGGTTCACGATCCAGTACCGCAAGTAATAATTCGACCAGACGCGGTATTTTCCCGGCTTGTATCTGCCGATGACGAGCCATTTGAAGATGATTGCGGACATGGGTGAGATGATGCGCGCTGGGAAAGGTTCAGCAGATGCAATAGAATCGAAGCGAGAACATACTGGAGAGTCTGCCCGCCACTATCGCCACAATCAACGCAATTATCCGTTCCCAAAACGACCCGTTTACGTGGGGCGCCAATTCCGCGAGCGTCAGCAGCAGGATGGTCCCTATAGTACAAATGAGGGCAAGACGTTGGATAGTTTCGGTAAAACCCACAAGTCAACGCGGCCTTGAGCGGATAAAAGAACATGAACGGGATCGCTTGGATGATCAACGAGATCGGGTGATTTTGCCCTCGCCCCGGTTTGCCGGGATCGAGTCCGAGAGAAAGCAAGGTCGCCTCGCTCTGGTTTCTGCTGTGACCGCTGCTTGGGGGGAAAGTGTGGTGACTACCGTGAACGAGAGTCGCCTCGGATTGATTCCGGCTGTGCATCCCACTACTACCACCCATCGCACTACCCATGAACGGGCCCCGCCTCGGCGGCTGCTCGTCCGACGCATCGATGAGCGACGCAATCCCCTTGATGGTGCTATGCGTAAAGAGGGTCGCAACGGGGATACTGACGCCAGTCTCCTTTCGAATCTGGTACGCCAACTTGCCGAGCAACAGAGAGTTCCTATCGCACAATCAGCATCCTTGTCCCAACTGTCGAGCGTAAAAACCCACCCGCCGAGCAGGAAGAAATCCGAATCCCCGCTTATCTTCCCAGTATCCGCCGCCAACAAATGCGCAATAATATCGCGCACAACGAGCGCCTGCTCCGACATCGCAGACGCGGCGGTCTCCCTTATCTCCCGCTCCATCCCCGCAAAATCCACCTCGCCATCCATCGTCCGCCTCAACTTCCCCGCCAGCACATGCAGTGGGTCCGGAATCGCGTACCCAGGCAACACACCCGCCACCGCGCCCTTCAGCTCGCCCGAATCGAGCCCCTCCGCGACCACAAACGCCTCGGGAGACCCCTCCTCGCGCACGCGCACCGCGATATCGTGCACCCCGTGCAGCCCCAGCAGCGCACGCTCGATGGCGGCGGTGTCGAATGTGACGCGGCGGCACGGGATGGGCGAGGAGAGCGCGGCCTGGTTGTCTGGGACGCTCGCCTCGAAGTGGCGCTGGATGGCGGGGACCGAGTCTGATAGGCGCCCTATGCCCAAACGCGTCGCGAGTTTGATGCGCAGTGGCTTCCCGGCGCTTATAGTTAAAGGGCGCCTTTAGACAAGGTTCACTTGGTAAAGGAAAGCGCAGCGCACCTATTCTTTGGAACGTCCTCCATATAGACGATAGCGAAAGGCCACTTGGATGGATGTAAGTGTTCGCTGATAATGGTGGGTCAACTGGTTGAATATTTGAAAAAGCCGAGCTCGACGAACCGTAAAAGATCCTGGAGTTGCCCCAGCCCGATTCGCGGGCGTCCAGGAACAGGCACAATAACGACGCCGATCGTCTCCTGAAGCACGTCGTGCTCGATCCCGAACGCCAACGTCGTCTACCATGCCCTCGAAATTAACGCACTCACAAAGCAAGGACCAGCGTATCAAAACGCACCTTCACATAACGCTTCGCCGCCGTCACAACCGCCTCCTCCACCTCAAACGGCGAGATCACCTCCCCACCCTTATTAATAATCTCCTTGCTCCTCCCCGTAATAAACAGATACCCGTCCTCGTCCAGATGCCCCATATCCCCCGAGTCGAACCAGCCCTCGCTCGTGAACGCCGACGTGTCGAGCGGCGCGCCGGGGTCGGGCGTGAGCTCGTACCCCTGGAACGCGGGCAGGCCGCGGACGCAGATGGCGCCCGTCTGGTGCGCGGGGACCGCGCGCTCGAGGTTCGAGGGGTCGCGGATGGAGAGGTGGGGCCCGCAGGCGATGCCGGAGCAGCCTGGGCGGTCGAGCTGGTAGGTGATCGGCGGGGAGGCGATGGGCATGCATCTACGGTGAGGGCAACGAGTTAATTAATTAATTACGGGTAAACAGAGGGGCGGAGCGCACTCGGTCATCCCGTATGAAGGGAGGATCACGGCCTGGAAGGTGGTTTGCAGGTCGACGGCGAGGGAGGGGAGGAGGCCGCCCGCGGCGTTGCAGATCATCCGGATGCGCAGGTCGCGCGAGGGGATGAGCGTATCGGGCTTGGAGGTGAGGATGGCGTGGTGGATCGTTGGTGCGGCGTAATACCTAGGAAAATTAGAGGTTGAACGGCGAATACAACGGACACGACGCACCAGGTCGCTTGAAGCTCTTGCGACAGCGTCCAGAACGCAATAGAATCGAATCCCGCGCACATAATCGCACTTCCACCGGAGAACATCGGCTGGGACGTGTCAATTTTATTTAGGCTCGCAGAAGGACGGGTTACGCACCGCCAGCAGGTTCCGCACGATGCCCCCGACGTGGAATAAAGGCATCATGTTCACTGCGCAGGTCAGTATCAAGTACACGCCGTCAACTGGCTGGACTCACAATTTACATCGGTCGGCCGCAGATCCCACGATTCCACCACCGCGCACGTCCCAACTATAAGCGAAAGCAGCGTGTAGGGCACGACCTTCTTCTTCCCACTCGTCCCACTCGTGTGCAGGATAAGCGACTGGTCCGCCAGGCCATGCAGTCGCGACGGCGCCCCCGTCATCTGGGTCCGCTCTGCGCCCATGACGCGCATGTCGAAGAAACTACACGCCCCCGAGGCGCGCGGTTCCACAAAAACCACCGCGCACCCGAGCGCCTCCGACAGCGCGCGCAGCTCCAGCCGGCCCTCGGCATCGCGCGTCGTCACCACGACGCGGGCGTTGAGGCGCCGCGCGTCGTCGAGCAGCTCCGCGGCCGTGCAGCTCGCGTTGACGGGCGCGCAGGTGTGGTAGCTCGCGAGGGCGAGGAGCGCGAGCGCGTTCTCGGGGCCGGTGGGCAGGACGACCATGATGCGATCGTTCGGGCCCAGGGGCGCGCGGTCGGGTGCGTGCGGGAGGGCGAAGCGCTGCACGAAGGCGCGGACGGCGCTGTGCGTGAGGGGTGTCCGGGCTGGGTCGGGGGCGTGGATCGCCGGCGCGGCGGTGGAGGGGAGGCATGCGAGGAGGGTGGTTATGGTGGGTGATTGGGAGATACAGTCGGCGAGGAGGTCCCCGAGAGATTGCGGGGGTACTGGAGGGGGGCCATTCCGCAGGAAGGCGAGCGGGATGGACATTAGTGGAGCACTGGAAGTGGAGGTTTCGGTTAAAAGACAAAGACGTAGGGGAGGAGCCACCGCTACCGAAAACACTGCCCTACGGAGATCGAGAAGTTGGCGGGTAGGGGATATCAGACCGCAATTCAAATAACAGGTGCACGATTCACAAATGCCCGCACCGAGTCCGTGGGGGGACAACGTTGCACAGACGATGGCGAGACGCATTCGCGGCCTAAATAGCCTTGTAAAATTAGTAAACTGTACTTCCGCGGAGCGTTAAACTGAGCTTCGAGTTCATCTGACGCAATACTGTTGGTAATGTCGGCGTAAGTAACCTTGCAGTCCAGTACAGCCTGTTTTTTGGGCTGAATTGAGCCATCGGCCCTTTGACCAATGCATTCATTGAGGGCGTCCCGAAAGGAGCTGATTTTTAGACTTACCTTGGCGACTGCACTGCATGTCTGGGTGAAAGGGGCATTTGCCGCCCACAAATGAGTATCAGGCTTGAAGGTGTCAACCTGGATCCCGCCGGCCTCGACCTCGCCCGAGCGCGCCCGACCTGTCAATAAGAAGGCGCGAGAATGATGGTGCATCACGGAATCTGCCGAGGATGGATCGGCGCCGATGCTCGCGAAAATCCGATGCACACCGCTTGCGACCAGGACCAGGGGAAACTGCAGGTTAAAACAGTCTGGACGAAAGAGGGTCAGAATCGTCGGATTTTCTCTGGTTCTCCGGACTACCCCGGTCATTTGTGTAGCGACGATGTTTTCGGGGGACTCCGGTGATACTGCTTAGTAGCGAGGTTCCAGAGGCGAGGTAGTGCGAGAGAGTTGTAGCGAGGTTCGACTCGGACTGGCCTGCGGTCTCACCTCTCTGTCTAAGAAAATAGTAACTTCAAAATACAACTATCAGCTTCTTCAACTCGTGATGATGGTTGGATCGACGACCATCGGCGGGGTCCTGGGAGTCCATCTACTCGGAGCTTGCGTAGACTTACTGTATAGGGCCGACGAGGCTGGACCGCCCCGAGGCCGACGAGTTGGTTAGCTTGGTAATGACTTCGGCGAATCGGGAATCGGCATCGTAAAACCACCTTGCGGGGCGTGCTCGGTGCAGAGCGTAGGTAACCGGACTCGGAGAATGTCCGAGTCCTTCCCAATCAAGTCCGAGTTACCCGTGAACTGCGTTAGAACGCCTTCACTGTTCAACTTGTTGCAACAGGCCTCGAAGCACAGCTGTAACCGCGCTACAGTATCTGTCAGTTTTGGAAAGAATGAGATGGTCGTCACCGACCCGAATGCTCTCGACCTTTTCGATGGCAGGCCTCCGAATTGATTCGAAGAACAGAAAGCTGAGGCGTTGTGTACGCGTTGTTTGGCATCAGATGACTCGGAGTCTGGGGCGAAAAATTATCCGCCAGTATTTTTGAGATGAAGTGCGTCAACA
This sequence comes from Mycena filopes, assembly GCA_029281495.1. Classification (NCBI taxonomy): domain Eukaryota; kingdom Fungi; phylum Basidiomycota; class Agaricomycetes; order Agaricales; family Mycenaceae; genus Mycena; species Mycena filopes. Next base: position 1,285,899 of record JARIHR010000018.1, on the reverse strand, counting down.
GAACACGGCGTGCACATACCCCGTGCGTTCTCGAACGTGATACTGCTGCGAATGAGCACCTACGCAGTATCGAGCCTAGAAAGCAGGACGCAAGGGGGAGCCGCGACATACCGCGCAAAGAACACATTCGTCGTCTGCGCCTGGTGGTGAGGCGAGCGAATCTTGGCGCGGGTGGGGCGGAGCGGGTCGCAGGGATCGCTGAACGTCGTCGGAGGTCAAGGCAATTCTACCCATCGCTGCCCTGCAAAAGTCGCGGTCAGAGGAGGTGAGTGAGCGAGAATTTGACGAAGACACGCAGAAGATCTGGAGATCTGGGTGCGCACCTTGTGACCCCTTGAGCACGTACATCGAGAATCCGCCTCCCGACCGTTAGGGCGTGTTGGAATGTATGTTGGTGGCATGTGCAAAGAATCGCACTGCATAGTGGGATTAGTGGGTGGCAAGCATACAATCACGGAAAAAGGCGCACCACGCAGTGACGCACTACCGAGTCATCCAGTCTCTCCAGCTGAGTACCCTGGGAGCAAACCATCGGCGCTAGAGTATGATCTGTGCATGGATGCACCCCAGGCTCTCGGATGCGGCCCACTGGCAGGAAGCCTTTAATTTCAAGAAGACTTTCTCGAGACGATGGCAGCCCACAACACACCAAAGAGAAGAACTGGACGTCCAGAGTCACGGTCAATATGGGACAGTTCGAGAGTACAACGGAGGATGGAGTCCAGAGGGATCGAAGCGCTTTGGAGGGCGAGATGGTGGTGGGAAGAAAGCGCAAGTCACGCGTCACATCGTGACCCGACGCGCCCAGGTGATGTCGAGAGTAAAATATTCTACTGCCAATGTTTCAGCTGTAGCAAAAATAAGCAGTCCCAGTCGTACTCTTTTGCTCTTATTCTCACAATACACCCTGTATCGACCCAATTTCTTCTCAACTCGCCGCTGTTCAAGTTGAAAATGAACATGGGAATTCCGATACAGCTGTGCCTTGCCGTCTGGCAGATAGCACAGGACTTTCTCAGTCTGAGAGGTGGCCGGCGGGGTTCGGAGAGCAAGGGACCTGACGGCGCATGATGCGCCCAATCAAAGAGGGCCTAACTCCATCTGCGGGGAACACCTCGTTCGATTTTGCAGGATGTTCTTTTTGAGCCGGGGATTGGATTGACCGTCAAGGTCGGATCTCATTCTTCCTTCGGCTATCCAGATTTGACTCTGAGGGAATGGGTGCTGAGTTTCTGGTCCGAGGAAATTCAGTTGCTGCCAAGGGTCTGTTTCGAATCGTCCGCATTGGATTGACCTCCAGTCTGCGATATACAGCACTTCATCGCGGTCGTTATATGTCATTAACAACCAACCCTTCTGTTGTATCTCGGCGCTGGGGTGTACATACCCATTGCGACTCAGAACCACGGTGTCCCTCTGAGTTCCTGGCTTATTTGTTTCGCCAGGATATGGTGCACGTCGCCTGGAAGTATTCGTTTCACAATCAGCATTATCACAGTGGGTGAGGGAAACAACAACGAACTCGAAGGGTGATAGCTGTTCCTGCTCGCCACTTAATATCAGTATGGACGAAAGCATACGCAAGCAACAGGACGACGTACCCCCAAAACTGCCCGGCGTCGCCGTACCCCGTCACATTCGCGCTGAGCCCGTACTTGGTGGGGTCGTCCAGGATGCACGTGAAGGTGAAGTAGGAATCGTAGGTCCAGATCGTCACCTGCACGTAAATCCACGGGGTGGGTGAGCGGTAATAGGCGGAAAGAGGAGTCCGAGTAGTGCTGCGCACCCCGCGGTTCTGCGCCTTGAACGCTTTGACCTTTGCGGCCAGTTTGGCGTTGAAAGTGTTGATGACGGATTTTCCGGCGAGGAGTTGGGCGGGGGAGAAGAATGAGACCAGCTGTGGACCATGGTTTAGTGAATGGCTCGGTCGTTTGACTCGGGGGATCCTTGGACGTACCAACGGGGCGCGGTAGGTCGGCGGGACGTTAATGAACAGAAAGTTGCGGCCCCCAGCGTCGCTGACGATACGAGTTGATAGACAATTTATGGATGGGAGAACGGAAGGATGGGATGCTTACTACTGCGAGAGGAGTAGAGAAGAGAGGTAAGCGCCCATGCGGATTGAACCAAGAACCACGCACGAGTCTCTGCACTTGACCGAAATAATCGTCGAGCAGGACGTCGGAAAAGCTGACGAAGGATCAGTCAGAAATCTCCCCGAGCACAACTACAACGCACGCAGAGCGATCACCGTCGAGGTAAAACGTGTTCCCGATATCGTTGATACCTACGCGCCTCAGTAGAATTCACCCGCCACAAGATAAACCGGATAAATCGTGACGCACCAATCCAAACTGAGAACAGCGCACCCTCGCTCTTCCACGGCGCGGAGACGTCTAGGAACTGGTCTACCTCATCCGGCAGCGCGAGGGTCATCGGCGCAACGAGGGTCGCGTTGATCGTGGCCCCGCCGGCCGCGTAGTCATATGTCAGGATGAGGGATCTGTTGTACATGACCGTGTCGAAACCGACGAAGTTCTCGCCTGCACGCCCGCGTCAGTAGGGGAACTGGAAGGTAATATTTGAGCGACGGACCACCGCCTCCAGTCTCGCCGGGGAAGGCTGGGTTTCCGAGGGGGTTTCCGACTGTGGGGAGGGTGCCGGTGGGGTCGAAACCTGTGGTTGTGTAACTGTCGCCGCTGAGAATGAACGAAAGTAAGCGTTGGGTTGGGCGGAGTGTGTGCAGAATGCACTCACAAGGCGAACCAGTAGGTCGTTCTCGGCGAATGTCCCTGAAGATCCTGGGGCTGGACGACTCCCGCGACGACGCGCGACGCGATAGAGATGAGGGCTACGAGCGAGGAAAGTGAGAGCATAGTTCCAAGCCAGGATGAGGAGAGGGGAGGGAACGCGACAGTGGTGTTATAGCGTTATATATGTTGCGCTCCCGGACGGAGGCCATGTGACGGACCTCGGATGCCGTAGGATCACCACGGGATCGCGTCAGTTGCAAACTTGCACGAACATCTTCTTCGCGATTTAGGAATCCTGGAACACGCTTGCCAAACGCCTCGAAAGAAAGTATGACGGCCCGCGGTTGGGGTGTGGGGTCGGGAAGGAAACTGGTGAAATGAAGGAGAAATGTGGTTTGAATGTAATAAATATGTTGGGCCGGATCCGAGAAGCATACCTGCTGTTGGTGAACACATGCACATCATCGTCAGGGCACTGGTCCTTCTGCTTCGATACTAACCAGCTGGTGCCGTGACTTGAATTCACCAGTAGGGTTCCGACGTGGCAGTTCTTTGAGTGAAGCCATCTTGACGCTAACGACACAATTCAAATCGTCGGAGCGTTCATATAGGAGAAAATAAACTGAGGTGCCTTTGGGGCAAGAAACGGCTTGAAGGAGGTTCGAACTCTACCGGACTGACTAATTCGGCTGTAAGGTTCAAGTTCTTGTGTCGGTAAAATTAGTGACCTCGGTTGACTGCGCGCAACTTACAATAGTGCGCAGTTTAGCAATACTCTCCATCGCTCTCGCCCAGTAGTCCTGCCCCCCTCGTGCCCCACGCTGCCAATCTAACGAAAAATCAACCTCGCCAGTCGCAACAAACCGCGGGTCTCCGACTATCGCATGCGCAGCGGCGATCTCCGCCTCGTCGGCACACAAAAACACCAAACACTCCAGTGTCCGACTGACGCGCACCAAAGGCCCAAAGATAGGACAGAATCCAAAGTCGTTAAAAGCCAGATGGGTGAGGTTGGGGATGCACTGGGGGACTCGGGCCCAGGTGCGCGCGTCGCGTTCGCTGGCCCGATCGAGGATTTCGAGATGCGTCAGGTTGCGGAAGGCGGGGTGGGAAAAGTCGACGGGGCAGCCGGGGAAAAGCAGATCGAACTCGGCAGTGAGGCGGCGTAGGTCGGACATGGCGCTCAGCCGGCTCAGATCGGGCGTAACATTGAAGCCAAGGAAAAGATCCCTCGTTCCGGTGCATGCCGCCAGGACGGAATCCCGTTCAGCAAGACTGTGCTCGATGTAGAGATGGTGGACAGATTTGCGCAGGAAGTCCGCTGGCTTCTGGCGGATCGTCCTGCAAAGCACCTCGGCCGAAACAGCGACAGCGGGGTCGAGAGTGGGGAAGCGCGAGAGGAAAATGACTCTATAAAGAAGGGGCTCAACCCTCCATCGTCGACCATGAGCTACAATAAATGCCACTCAGACAGACACTCGTACCAGATTTTGACCCGGTGTGCCACTAATATGAGCGTGGGGATGGACCTTGGATCGCGTACGGCAGTCCACTCAAATATCTCGCGCTCGAGCTCGGGGGGAAATGTCGGCGTGGGCGACGATGGCATGGTGGTTGAGACGAGAGCGACTCTCCCGGCGCCTAGTTTCGGGGCCGACGCCGAGCTGTGGAAGCTTCTCGAACGTGGCTGTTGCGTGGCTGAGAGTCAACCGAACATACCCGAGATGCCCGAAATTCCCGAAGACGATCCAAATTACCTCCACGGTCTCCGACGACTGGGCGCGGCTTGCATTGTAATGAAAGCATTCTCGGTCTATGTGTTCAGAGTTAAGATTCAACTTTGATGATCACGGGGTCAAGACGCGTCGTTAAACCATACCATAACACAACCAAAGAGTGGTTCAAGCAAGTTTAATGACCGGAGGGTTAAGTTTTTATATGGTCACAAGCCAGAAAACAAATTTTAGTCTGACACAAGGAGTCCTATTCATAGGTGCTTAGCTGGAGTTGCCCTTGAGAGGCTGAACCAGGACGGGAAGTGGTTCAAGAATTGCACTGTATGCAAACCCCAAAACCTGGTCGCTCGGCTCTGCAAACCGGGCGCAAGTCGGATGGCTCCTAATAATCACTTGCAGCAGTCGTAAAGAGCCAGTGTCGAGCCAAGATGCGGTGACGCTCAACGGGTTCCATCCATGCAAGGAAGGGTATGGGTATAAGCACGGCTGAATATCAAGAACATTACGATTAAGCTAACAGGAAACGCCGTCCGAAGACGGGCCATCTGAACCACTCTCGCTGGTATCCGTGTTGGATTCCGACTCCATTCTACCGTGCCCTCCTTCGAACACGACTTTACCCCGCACGTGTGGCACTATGGCGGCGCGCAGATCCTCGAGCGCGGGGAGCATGCTCATAGTTTCCGCGTCCACGTCCCACTCGATCACAGCCTCTTTGAGGCTGTTCGGCGCGCCGCGGAATACGGCCGCGAGTCGTTGGGGCAGGTCCTACATGTATTGCGTGAGTTTATTTCGCCTGGTTATCAAGTAAAGTGGGTACATACTACCAGCGCGTCCTCGTCGAACTCCATGTCGACGTCGCAAGCATCCGGGTTGTCGTCGTCCGCGGCGTCCGAGACGCGCAAGCGCAACGCCGTGAGGCGGGGAAAGAGTTCACCGTCAAATAGCGTAGGTGAAGCGGGCCCGCCGCAGAAAGCCGCCAGGGGGAGAATGAGGGAAAGGGAGCGGACGGAGCTGGTGCACGACGCGGCCTTGAGCGCGCACCGCAGGTCGTCGGGGGCGCAGAGCGCGTTTATGGTGAGCTCTGCGCAGGCCGTCCCGGGAAGGAAGAGCGGAACATATTCACACGGGCCCGTGAACGCGCGGAGCCCCCGTGCGAGGCACGCACCGTCCATGACGGGGACGAACTCCGTACAGCTGCGATACGCGCCGCTCAGCGTCAGCTCCTCCAGCGCCGGCAGCCGCACAAGGAACTCGTGCACGGAACGCAGGAACGGGCCGTCGCACTCGATCGCCACCGTGCGCAGCTGCCGGAAGCTCGTGAACAGGTCGTGGTCGTACGCGAGCCAAACGGCAGGGGAGGAGTCGTAGCTGGGCGCTAGTGTAAGGGAGGAAAGCGTCTCGGGATCGAGCATGGAGATGAAGGAGCGCATGTCGCGCCGCACGTGGACGCTCATGCTGGGGATGCCGGTGTAGGAAAAGTGCGTGACGCCGATTTTTTTTGCGGGCAGCTGGGCGGGGCAGAATAGAGCGCCGCCTTCGATGCGGAGGTCGCGCAAATGCGGGAGGTCCTGGAGTCCGAGGTCCGCGAAATGCACTTCCGAGTTGAAGCGGAATGTGCACTCGAGGGTGCGGAGGTTGTGGAAGTGCGACATGGTCCGGAGGAGGGGCGCGATCAGGGGTGTTGCCGAACTGAGGGCGGTGATGAATCCGCCGCTTCGAGTCCGGAACCAGCGTCCGAACTGGAAGGAGACTGAGAGCTTCCGGACGTGCGGCGCTATTGAGTCGGAGGAATACATCCCGAGACGCTTGATGAGTTCGGCCTTCGCCATATCGTGCTCGTCGGGGTCCAGGGTGAAGTCACGGAAGAAAAGCGGGTGTGAGATGTCGTGGAATAGCGTAGATACGCTATGAACCCTGCGAAGAGCAAGGATGGGAAGAGTCTTGAAGATCTCGAACCACATTTCGTTCGGGAGGTCGAATGTAGAGCTGGAGTGCATCGGAGTGTCGATTTGGGTGAGCAGAGGATGGGAGGAAAGTGACAGCAAGTCAATTGTCGCCTGAGTTCCCTGGTTAAGTACCCGAAGTGAGGGCCCAAGCGTGAACGCTTGGTCTGCTTTGGCCCCGAGTTTTGACCTGCGGCTCCTCCACACTACGCTTTGACTGTTAGAGGGGCATTTGTCCAGCGCAAGGGTCCAGAATCTTCTCCAAAAAACAATTGCAATTTGAGGACAATAGGACAATGCGCGTAAGAGATGCCGACTCCCGAGTCACCGATTCCCTTGGGGTACCGAGACATGGCCGGCAGTAAGAGCAATGCAGTTTCAGTATATTTTTGAACTGTTTGAGGGCAAATCGGATGAGGAAAGTAAAGAAGAGGAGTGGCGACGGCCGGCCAGTCAGCACCGACTGAAAACGGGGAAATTCCAGTAAAAGCCAGATGAAAGGCCATTTCAAGGGCACATAAGGGTGATTATAAAGTTTAATCATCATAGGTGAACAAACGGGCGCGCTACAATTGCGCGACGAGCGGGGAAGGTGGAGGTGAAAGCGAAGGCGGGATGTGTCACGCGTGACAGATCCACATATGACAAGCCCAAACACTCAACAAACAACGCAAGATAATTAATGAATTTTATCTCTTTCAGTTGTGCCAAAGTTGTGCTGACTGAAGCGCGTCATTATATCTGGAGCCCAGAACAAATGAGAGGACGCTCTGGGCGCTACCGCGTCTGTTTACGTGGAGGCGATCAGGAAACCGAAGTTGCGCTGAAATTTGGTTCAGTTGAATGATAATCCTGGTTCTGCCTCGGTAACCGGCAATTGATTGGGTCCCCCCAGGAGTCGAGCACTATTAGAACACTTCAAATCCTGGATCCTACTTTGCGCTTCATCTGTCTTGATTTTGTGAGCGTGGAAGACCCTATTCAATAAAGATCGTGCTGTGCTGTCGGCCCTGTTCAAGCTTCCACGAGAAGGCTCTGATCTGAAGCCGTGTGCTGGGTTGAATATAAACCAAACCGTCGACCTCCGTTCGACACCGATCTCCGTGTCCTGGCGAGACTATCCTTATAACATAACTTCAGAAGGCGGGCATCTCGGGCATGTTGAATTTAGCGGGACATCCATTCCATAACTGCTGCTACACGGAAACGAATTGAACGGCCCGCTCACCGCTGGAAATTTGACCTGCTGGATATCTCCAGCGATTTCCATTGGTCCGGCCAAGGTTCGGCAATGGGGGTTGCCTCCACAGCGGTCGCCAGTGATGGCCGCGCTTCTTCGCGTGGTTGAATGTCACACGCCACTGCGGGGTTTAGCAGCCTGAGAACTCTCTGTGGCTATAAAAGCTCCTCCGTTTGCCTCCCGTGCTTCTCACTTCACTCTAATCCAGGATGGCGTCTCTCGGCATTCATGGCCTCTTCGTCTTGCTTGGCCTCTGGATTTGCACCAAGCTCTTTCTACGTGTCTGGCGCCGCGACTCGCACACCACCAAGCTCGCTGGACCGCCCAGCCCGAACCGCTTCCTCGGCCTCATGCGGGAGATCTCACAGGCTTCGGATAGCAGCGCGATGTACGAGGAATGGGCCGCGCGCTATGGAGCCGTATTCCAAATCCCCGCCGAGCTCGGTCGCAAGAAGATCGTGCTCACCGACCCCAAGGCCGTCACCCACTTCTACAGCTCCGAGCGCGCCGTCTACGTCAAGGCGGACAACGATAGGCTCTTCATCGATAAAATCGTGTGTATTTCGGGCCGTTGCGTCAGCCTCGATACGTGAAGCTAAACTGCCTCGTTAGTTCGGACGGGGTGTTTTATGGGCCGAGGGCGAGGCCCACAAGAGGTCTGACAGGAATTCGCGATGGAAGCACTGCTGATATCCATGTATTCGCACAGGCAGAGGAAGGCGCTTACTCCGGCATTCAGCAACGCCGCTATCCGCAGGCTAACAGCTGTGTTTTACGACTCGGCTTACAAGGTATTGCGATTGAGGCGCATCAAGTTGAACCCCCTGACCTACCGTTGCAGATGAAATCCCACTGGGATGCACTACTTGATTCCGCGCCGGGGGGTGACGGAGCTATCATAGAGGTTCAAGAGTGGTGCGTCCCACATGGACATCTGTCCGATACTTGTGACTTCTCACCTGGCTGCCTGACAGGATGAACCGTATCGCGTGAGTCTTGATTTCCTTTTCTAGTCCAGCGTTCGGCGCTGACACCCGCTGTTGCCAGTCTAGACAGCGTCGGCCTTGCTGGATTCTCGCACGACTTCCGCTATATCGACGGCCAGAAATCGGCCGTGACTGCGGCCTTTGAAGCGCTCCAGGTTATGCCAACCTCCATCGTCAGCACGCTCATCTTCATTCTGAGCTTCCACTTTCCCATCCTGCTGAGCGTTCCCACTCAACGGATGCGCCTCTTCTGGGACCTGCGCAAGAGTCTGAATGTAATCGCCGAGCGGTTGCTGCAGAATACGCGGCGCGAGAAGGAGAGCGGGGTGGCGGAAGAGTTGACGGACAAGTCTGTGATTGGATTACTTCGTATGTGGTTCCCTCGTCATGGCCGCGCACTCTCACACCGCTCACAGTTAAGGCGGAGATGTCTGGTGCAGAGCTGCACATGACACAGGAGGAAGTGGTGGCCCAGGTTCGCGTTCATCTACTTGAGAGTTCAGCAAATATTAACACTGTTAACAGATGGTAAGAAAATTATGTGGGTTGTGCCTCGCTAACCCGCTTCATACTTAGAACGTGCTTCTATTGGCTGGTGGGTCTCTTTATTCTTCCTACCTTCAATCCAAAACTGAATCGCGATCTAGGCTACGAGACAACATCCGGCACGTAATCCACATACTCGATTTCAACCACGCCACTAATATGGGAGTTTCCGAATTCAGTCAGCCTCACGGTACGCCCTGCTTGTGCGCCGTCAACTAACCAAGTTCTGACGCGTGACCCAGTGGGCCCTCATTGAACTCGCTCGCCACCCCGAGATGCAGGACAAGCTCCGCAAAGACCTCTGCCGCTTCAATACCGACCCCACCTGGGACCAGCTCGTGTCTGACATCCCCTATCTCGACGTAACGGTCCTCGAGGTCCTCCGACTCCACCCTCCCGTTGGCGAGACCCTCCGAACAGTCAGTGGCACTTTCCCCTCCACCTTATCCCTTATCTACTTTATTTCCTCACTCACACGCACACACTACAGGCCGCCTGCGACGACGTAATCCCACTCAGCACGCCCATCGTCACCCCGTCGGGCGAGACCATCTCGAGCATCGCCATCGCCAAGGGCAGCACCGTCATGGCGCCCATCCGGTGCATCAACCGCTCCGAGGCGCTGTGGGGCCCAGACGCGAAGGAGTTCAAGCCCGAGCGGTGGTTCGCAGATATCACGACGCAGGCGAAGGAGCTCCAGGGCCACCGGCATCTGCTGACCTTCCACGACGGGCCGCGGACGTGCTTGGGCAAGGCATTTGCGTTGGCGGAGTTCAAGGTAAGTAACTATGCTTATTTAGTGTAAATTCCGGATTTGGGCTGAATGAAGTCTGGCAGGCGGCATTGTCGGTGCTCATTCGAAATTTTGTGTTCGAATTTCCGGATGGGCCTGAGACGAAGATTGAGAAGCATGTGTCGATCGTGCCCCGGCCTAAGGTTGCTGGACAGACTGGCGCGAAGGTGCCTCTACGTGTAACGCGCATGGAATGATTACTTAGCACTCAATCTCCCATATATACACGGTTCCTTTTTTTTTTTTTTTTTTTTTTTTTTTTTTTTTGGGAGCGTTTGGGATAACAAGATCAAAGTCTGCAGAAGCATTCTTAGTCCGTCCGCTTGTGTTGCTGGTTTTAAGCCAGTCATGCCGGTGAGTTTGTCCAGGAGGAAATGCCGTTACGCACATATTTTACCAGTGTGGGACTCTGGCCTGCAGTAATTATCCTATTCCATTTAATGGCCACATACCCACTAAAACCCCCTCTGTGAGTGTCCAATCGTCTGGCAATGAGGCCTCATCCATGAGTAGCCCACTCCAAGTGTTTAGCACCACTTGTTTTTTCAGCGCTAGTGGGCCAAATTTAATTTTGTCAGTGAGAATACTCGTCATCACACAAAGTAACCGGAAATTGACCTCTGGCGCCGCATTACGTAAGATTAGCCCAACACCCTTCTACCAGAATCAATGTCTGCATATTCTCTCCTGATTCAGCAATTTGTTTCAGAGAAATCACTCTAGTAGTCATCTCAAGGGCCATTGAAATTTCAGCTGTCCATCGTGAAACTGCAGTAGTTTTCCGACCTCTGCAAAGATCCTGTTCAAGAAAGGTGTAGGAACGCAGCAAAAATTCAGAAATGCCCTTGGATATGCCTTTTAGCATCCTATGCATATCCTAGGAGGTTTTTGAGACCATCAAAATATGTTGTGGGCCTCGAAATCTGGGCAACAACCCAAAAGGTCTGCAATAGCAAATTTCTACTTTCCTGGGGGATTCTAGGGTGTGAGAGTTCCGAAAAAAAGTATCAATCACTATGAGGTATCCACCAGGCCAGTGGCAGCCAGATTTAAGGCAGGAATCAAGCCACAGGCAGTGAAATTCTTGTTTTGGCAGAGCTGTTGAACCGACCACTGACTGTGACTCTTGGCTTCAGAATAAATCACCAATAATATAGCAATTTAGACTCTACCGGGGGACTCTTTGTATCTAGGGCATGCATTTGAGCCTGCTCGTCATACCCAGGCTAACACCGGCCCTGTTCTCCCAGACATGGGCATATACCGGGCATATCTTTGAGCATAGTTGTCAAATTTGTTTCGCATCAAATCTCTTCAATTTTCTCACACATACCAGTTATTTTTTATGTGTCTAAATGGCCGAGGGGTGTCAAATGATCAGATTCAGCATATTGATGCACTCGGAACCAGAAAAATCTACAAAAGGATGCTAAAATAAGCGAATTTCCGGTTACTGTCACGATTCGATTCCAATCTTATCGCGACAACGCCTATCTCGGAGGCGCCTAATGAAGCGCCCACAGATGAGAGAACGAAGGGATTAGATATGGACTTAGATTAGATAGTTGAACACCTGGCAAACACATGGTAAAAGAACATTGCAGAACATTCCGGCACTACATGTTGCAGCAGGATGGTTTACGCACCGAGTACATACACAATTCATATTCACACGGTTCACAGAACAGTATAAGTAGAGTAGTTAGTTTCTTGTATTCCTTAGTCTTTTATTCGATTCATTTCTCGAAGTCCTGCGCATCTCACTCCCCAATCCGCTATCTCTGTATAGTCGGACGAGATAAGGCTTTGATTGTGACATAATAAAAGACTCCCCTTCGTACCACCCGTACCGTCATACCTCGCTCTCACCCCACTTCACCTTACCACCACCCACGCACTATTTGCGTAAGCATTACCATTTCACCATCTCGCGCGCTCGCGCACTCGTTCCAAACCTCCCTTCCCTTTCCTCCATTTCCGACAACCCGTATCGGACCACTATAACAGACAGACGCTGTACCACGGGAAACGTTGAGTCCGTCCCAAGTACAATAGCAGTCGTAGGGGTACTGGGCAGATCCTCGGAGAGGCCCATCCCGCTATCGCCGGGGGTGTTGTAGAAGACCCGGGATAGTTCTGTTCGCAAAAGACCGATACGGACCCCACCAACCGCTTAGTGCGGAAGAAGACCAGTCGCGCTGTTCCGCGCACCCTCTAGCACCGGCTATTCAGAGTCATCATCGTCGTCGTCGTCTCCCTCCGCACACCCACCACCTCCTCCTCCTCACGGCGTACCTACACATCTACCGCCTCTTCCCTTGATACTCCCCACACCTACTGCGCAACCCACTTCACCGTCCCCCGCCACACACCTTTACCACTCGTTCCCGACCCTCACCGACATGTCTCACCACGCCGCATCCCAGGGGCCAAGCCGTGCCCCATCCTCTGCGCCTAGTGTGCAGATGAACGACCCCGAACCCCTTGCTCCCACGCCGAGAATCTCATCCTCTCGGATCACCCTCGCCTCTCTCCCGCCGCACTTTGACGGGAACGACAAGTCCAAGTGGGACACTTGGAAAGATGCGCTCGGAAATTACATCTGGGCATACGAGGCGGAGTTTCGCACCCCGAAGACAAAAATTGCCTTCACGATTTCGCTGCTCGGCAGCAAGGACGGCGCGCCCAGCCCAGCTTCCAACTGGGTCCGTAATTGGCGCAAGCGAGTGCTCGACGAGGACGACGAGCTACCGGAAGGATATTCCTTCAAGGGTTTTTTGGACGACCTTGGCAGGACGTTCAGGGACCACAATGTGCGCCAGACAGCGTACATTCGCCTTACCACCACGAGGCAAGGGAAGACCGCCTTGGCGGACTTCATCCAGGCGTTCGAGTTGAACGCAGAGGAGGCGGGATACGACCCGCACGACGACTTGCACGGGCACCACAACCAGTTCCTGTGCGAGAACCTAGAGAACCTCGTCAACGAGGAGGTTCGCACGCAGCTCTATGCCGGGGGCGTAGAGATCCCGGAGGATTATGCCGGGATGAAGGCCAGGATGATGACGATCAGTCGCATCCTAGAGCGGCAGAAACTGCGCAAGGCGCAGCAGCCGAAGGCGGCCGGGACTCCATTCTGGGTCCCCGCCAAACCTCCCCCACCCGCACTCAGCGGTAATTACCGGGGAACTGCGCCAAATTTGGCGAAGAAGCTCGGTCCGGGGGAAGTAGCCCCTATGGACGTGGATGCTTCGAAGTCGAAGGGGAAACCCTTCAAGTGTTACAACTGTGGCGATGAAGGCCACATGGCACGCGAGTGCCCACAGCCACGCCGCGAGCGTGGAAAGATCAATGTCCGCGCTCTGCGGACGAACGAGATGTCGAAGGAGGATTTCAAATTCCTCTTTGACCAGGCCCGGACCATGTATGGCCAGGATTTTTAAGGAGGGCCCCGATCAAGGCCGAATCGGCGCCCCCCGCTTCTCTTCCCCTAAATAAATATGTTCCGCTTGAGGTGGAACCGACCGAGACCCGAAGTTCTTTTGTAAATTATATAAAACAGCGCACTGCTCTACGTACACAGGACAATATAGTAGTAGGAGTAGATGTAGAAAAAGACAAAAAACAAATACGTATTTTAGAGAATCAGAATCGCATCCGTAATATTAAAAACCGTAGAATGGACGAAGTAAACAAGCGTTGGAGTTTATTTAAAAAGGCCCCTGGAACCCAAACCAGTGAGAAAAATAGTGCGGATAAAAAGGGCGGTGCTACCGCGATGGCTCAACCCACAGTTGTGGGGGAAGCGCCAAAACACACACGAGTCCCCTTTGGACTCAAGAAGCAGGAGGCAGCCAGGTGGCTTGCACGACGCGCGATGGGTATCTCAGACAACCTATTAGCGCAGGAACTCCGGGAGTTCCAGAAGCAGCGGAAGCAGCATGAGATGCTGGTGTCAGTGGAGCTGATGTCTCCGGACACGGGGAAGACACGCCGTATCAAGGCGCTGCTGGACAACGGCTGCACTACCACGTGCATTGATCGGGCGTACGCCAAAGCAGAAAACTTTGAGCTCCGAGAGCTTGACCAGAAAATTGTCGCACGGAATGCGGACGGATCCGAGAACCTTGGAGGACGGATTACGCATTACAGCAGAATTAATTATGGGAGTTGGACTCCACCGGGAACGAATAAAGTTCTTGGTTACAAATCTCGGGAAGGCCCGTGTATTTATCGGATACGACTGGTTATTTAAACACAACCCCGAGATCGACTGGAGGTCTCAGAAAATTACCTTCAGTCGGTGCCCATCCGAGTGCAACATGCAAGGCACCGAGGAAACCGAGGGCTGGAAGCCGGAGGAAGCGCTCGAGGAGGGTGAGTCGATCTTGATGGTCGACTTTGCGGAGCATATAGACCTGCGTGTCAAGGCCACTCAGGCACAGCAGATGGCGGAGGAGGCAGATAGAGACAGAGAAAAGATGACGGAGGACGCGGTTCCGGAGCAGTATCGCGAATACATCAAGGTGTTTGCAAAAGAGTCGTTTGACCGACTTCCGGAAAAGAGGCCGTGGGATCATGCGATCGAACTAAAGCCGGACTCCAAGGCAGTTGATTGCAAGATCTACCCGTTGTCCCAGACGGAGCAGGGAGAGTTGACCAAGTTCCTAGAGGAGAACTTGAAGAGTGGACGTATCAGACCGTCGAAATCACCTATGGCTTCGGCGTTCTTTTTTATTAAAAAGAAGGATGGAAGCCTTCGACCGGTGCAGGATTACCGGAAGCTTAACGAGATGACGATCAAGAATCGTTATCCACTGCCGCTGATCTCGGAGCTTGTCAATAAACTCCGAGGAGCGAAGGTCTTCACGAAACTGGACATTCGCTGGGGATATAATAATATTCGTATTAAAGAGGGAGATGAATGGAAGGCGGCTTTCCGAACCAACCGCGGCTTGTTCGAGCCGCTCGTGATGTTCTTCGGCTTGACAAACTCGCCGGCCACTTTCCAGACAATGATGAACGACATCCTTCGCGAGTTAATTAACGAAGGAAAGGTCATCGTCTACCTCGACGACATCCTTATTTTCACGGACACTCTGGAAGAGCACCGACTTATTGTAAAACGAGTGTTGGAGATACTCGAGAGAAATCAATTGTATTTAAAGCCGCAGAAATGCGAGTTTGAGCGCAGTGAGGTCGAGTACCTCGGAGTAATTATTGGTCACAACTCCATGAGAATGGACCCTGTGAAGATCCGGGGGATCACCGAGTGGCCGGAACCGAGAAACCTCAAACAAGTCCAGGCGTTTTTGGGGTTCACCAATTTCTATCGGCGATTCGTACGGGGATACAGTGAGGTGGCCAAACCCCTCACGAGGTTGACGGGGAAAGAGGGCTTCTCCTGGGGAGAAGAGCAGAAGGCGGCCTTCCAGAAGTTGAAGGACCGGATTGCGGAGGACGTGGTGCTCGCACTTCCCACGGATCACGGGAAGTTCCGGATAGAGGCTGATGCATCGGAGGGAGCAACTGGGGCGGTGCTTGAGCAGGAGCAAGAAGGGGGGTGGCGCCCGGTGGCGTTCCAGTCCCATGGACTGAACGAGACGGAGCGGAACTACGAGATCTACGACAAAGAGATGCTCGCAATCATGCTCGCGTTGGAGGAGTGGAGATCTCTCTTGATGGGAGCGCAGGAGACATTTGAGATCTGGACGGATCATCAAAACCTGCAGTATTTTAAAAGTCCTCAGAAAGTCAATCGGAGGCAAGCGCGATGGATAGTTGAGCTGTCCGAATACGACTTCACGCTTTTTCACCGGCCTGGAGCGCTGAACAAGAAAGCTGATTTACTATCCCGCCGGGCGGACCACGACCAAGGGAAGAATGATAACGAGAATATTGTTCTTCTCAAGCCCGAATATTTCCGATCTCAGGAGATCGTGTTAGAGGGACCCGAAGCCGAGATCATGTCACAGATCAAAGCGGAGAAGAAGGTCGACAAGAGCGTGAAGCTGGCGCTCCAACAAAAACTCCCTGGCTGGGAGAGGATCGAGGACCTTATCTATTATAATGGACTCATCTATGTGCCGCACAACCCGGAGTTGCGAGATAAGATTATCGGGTTGCACCACGATAATGCTCTGCTTGGTCACCCAGGACCAAATCGGACACAGGAGATGATTGAGCGTAATTATTGGTGGCCACGGCTGGGAAACCAAGTTGGTGGATATATAAAAGCATGCGAGCCGTGCCAACGAACGACGGTTCATCGGTATAAGCAGGGAAAGCTTAACCCGCACGAGATTGCGGCAGGACCCTGGCAGAATATATCCATGGATCTGATCGGACCACTGCCGGTCAGCAATGGTTTTAATGCTATACAAGTCTGGGTCGACATGTTCTCGAAGATGATCCACTGCGAGCCAGTCAATATGGACTTGTCTTCCGAAGGTGTTGCCCGGTTGACCCGGGACCGAGTGATTCGATACCATGGAATTCCTCGCAAGATCGTCTCGGATCGGGATCCGCGGTATGTCTCGGGATTCATGAAGGAGCTGAACCGGCTCCTCGGCATTGAGATGAACCCGAGCACGGCATTCCACCCAATCACCGATGGCCAGACCGAGCGCATGAACCAGGAGATTGAGAAATATCTCCGTATCTATGTAAATTATCGCCAGTCGGACTGGGCGGAATGGCTCGCGCTGGCGGAGTTCACCCACAACGACAAGACAAGCTCGTCGACGAGCATGTCACCGTTTTTTATAAATTCCGGACTCCACCCCTGGAAGGGGATAGAGAATGCAGTCGAGTCGCGCAACGAGGCCGCGAACGACTTTGCCGGAAAGATGAAAAAGATTCGTGACGAGGCGACAGCAGCGCTGGAGAAAACCCAGAAAAGCATGAAAAAATATTATGACGCTCACCGGCGTGATGCGCCAGTATTTAAAGTTGGAGACAAGGTCTGGCTGGAGGGGAAGGACATAACCACGGACCGGCCAACAAAGAAGTTTGATGACTTACGGCTGGGGCCGTATGAGGTCATGGAGAAGGTGGGGGCATCGGCCTGGAAGTTGAGACTTCCGGAGACGGACAAGTCACATCCGGTCTTCAACGAGAAGCTCTTGACGCCGTATGTGGAGCCCCCGGCGCATCGAAAGGAGAATCGCCCCGCTCCCCAGATAGTGAGCGGCCACGAGGAGTACGAGGTGGAGGAGATATTGAAGCACCGCAAGCGCGGCAAGGGCTACCAGTATTTAATCAAGTGGAAAAATTATCCGCTGGCGGAACGGACTTGGGAACCTAGACGGCATCTTACACACGCAAAAAAGATGCTTGACAAATATAATACGGATCACGGAATCATTATCCGTGCTTTGCCTATATTTCCGAAGGGCCACTGGGACTATTTAGTTAAAAGATACAAATGCCGCGAGGAGTCGCAACAATACTCGACGAAGAAGTTATTTATTCCTGAAACAAACTCCTTCATCGCCATCGACGAGGACGTCGATTCTAGAGGGGGGGTAATGTCACGATTCGATTCCAATCTTATCGCGACAACGCCTATCTCGGAGGCGCCTAATGAAGCGCCCACAGATGAGAGAACGAAGGGATTAGATATGGACTTAGATTAGATAGTTGAACACCTGGCAAACACATGGTAAAAGAACATTGCAGAACATTCCGGCACTACATGTTGCAGCAGGATGGTTTACGCACCGAGTACATACACAATTCATATTCACACGGTTCACAGAACAGTATAAGTAGAGTAGTTAGTTTCTTGTATTCCTTAGTCTTTTATTCGATTCATTTCTCGAAGTCCTGCGCATCTCACTCCCCAATCCGCTATCTCTGTATAGTCGGACGAGATAAGGCTTTGATTGTGACAGTTACTTTGTGTGATGACGAGTACAGTCACGGCGTAGCGCAGAATTCACTGTTTTCAGCCACATGTTGTGGATGTTCGCCGTGCTGAGTATTGCACCTGGGTTTGTAATGACCCGGTTAACACGCAGTTTCCAAATTAAGTGCCACCCGAGGGAAACTAATATGGCAAACAATCTCCCTTGCTCGGGTCTGACGGTCCCCCTTGATCCTTTGAATTTTACTAAATTGCAGCCCAGGATCAGCCCCCAGCTGAGTTGTGGCCAAGAGGAGTACTTCAACGACCATAGCTGGCGTGTCAAAGACCAGATGATCTTTTGTTCAGGGGATGCACATTCCAGAGCGATATGCTCCAATGATTCTGGTGCATTACAGACATGGCAGATACCATTGTATTTCATCGTCTCAATGTGGGACCAGAAATCACCCACTTTGAAGGTGTTGTGGATACATTTCCACAAGAACTGTCGTGAGAGGCGTTGGATTGAGGATGATCGGATTGATGTCCATATCATTGTGTCAGATGGTGTGTAGTCGGAAATTTCCTCAACTGAGCATCGAATGCGTTCAAGGTTGATAAAAGTTGATTTGCGGTGAGGTGCCAGACACATAGACCTTATAATTTTTGTAAAGATCTTTGTGAGCCCTTGGACAAAAGCATTCCCGGCGATTCAAACATGAGGTCTATCTCTGTGTTGATTTCAACCTCCTGGAAAGGCTCACCCTCTAAGAGTTCAGCAGGGTTCTCAGATACTTTCCTGAACTGTGTATGGGCCACTCTCTCGTTCAGGAGTGCTATTGTGCTTTTTATCAATGGGAAGATTGGGTTCAGTAGGTCATTTTCATATTTCTCCCTCTCAGTCACCAATATGCGGAGTAGGTAGTCGGCGGATGTGCAAATCAAGAGGGGAGTATTTTTTGGAGCATTCTGTAGGATGAGTATTAGCCCACCTAGGAGTCCGGATGTGTATGTCAAGGGTAGGTCTGGTCTATCAAAGGTCATGGACAAAGTTATACTTTCATGACCTGTTTCGCTAACGCGTGTGCAACCCAGTCGGATTTCGGGTTTATACTGTCCTGGGTGTAGAATATGTGTATGCAAGAAGAATGTGAACATGTCTGGCACCTCACCCTCTATTCTATATCTTCGGGTTGATATTTCAGTGAGTGATTCATGGGAGGCAAAAATGCGAAATCCCTCTTCAATATTTCGAAGTGTGAAGTCCGGATTAAATGTCACGGGTTGATTAGTCTGGATCGGATTTCGGTTTCCTTCTAGCTGGTGCTCTGTCAAGGCCAGTTCCTGATACAAATCCAAGTTACAGGCCATTGGGTTCCATTTTTGTGTGATGCTGTCTATCAGCATCTTGGCAGTTTCGATACATTCTCCAGGGTGTGCACAGTCAAAGTCTATTCGATCTCGGTGGCACAATGGGCATCCACAGTTCTTTCGACCAATTCCCGAAGGATTAATGGTATGTGGCTTTCTCGGGACTGTTGTTCTCCTTGTGGCAATGATGAGGGCATCTTGTACCGTTCTAACTTGATGGTTGAGGCGAAGACACTTTGCCGAGTCACGGCGGTTGGCCCGTTTGTACTCACTGGGACTCACAGCTGGGTGCTTCCAAATTGGGATTCCCAGTTTAATGTCTTTGCTTATCGATAGGCCAGTGAATTTGAGATCATATTTCCGAGCAGTCAAAATACACGGTTCCTTTTCCTTATGCACCCAGCACTTCGGCAGGGGAGGTTGAACGTGCGGCGGCTTGGAGCTAAACTCAGAAAGCATGCTTTTGTGAGCTCAGTGCACGAGCAGCACGAGCTATGGCCCCATTGCGCACCAACGTGGAACTAACAAATGAACAAATGAACAACGCCGAGGTGCCCGACACACTTCCCACGGTTTGACTTTCACTTTTGAGCCCGTCTATGATTGACCAAGACCTTTATCGTGTATTACTACTCATCTCAGCTCCCGTGAGTGACGGGGAAAGGGTGAATTGGTCTTTCCCTTGTGCAGGACATTGGTTCTGGATGCGCGCTCGGCAGGTTGGATGTCGATAAGAGGAGTTCCGCTTTTAGAAGTCCGAGAATCGCTACCTACTGGTGAATGTAAACCTCCCGCTCAGCTCTCTCCGCTAGTTCCACCAACGCCGCATCCGCATCTGCATCCCAATCGCCTTCCGCATTCCGCATGCTCACCAGTGCATCCCACACCGTCGCCGTCGCCGCACGCCGAGGAAACATCAGCCGCCTTATCCCAATCCCATCGCGCACAAGCAGCAGATGCAGTTCCATGCGCCCGCAGCTCTGTGCAGCCCGTGCGACGTGCTCATCCCAGAGCACGTCCCCCTTTTCCTTCTCGTCCCGCCTCCGCTCTGCACTGTCGACGGGGCCCACGCTCGCCGTCGCCCCACCGGTGCAGAGGTCGATGCAGTATAGCAGGGGCTCGTGCGGGTGCTCCCGCATGTGGCGGAGCCGCGCCGACAGCATGTCGACTCCGTCGAAGGTTCGACTGTGCTTATGCATCAACGCACGCATGAATCGCAGGTCCCGCGAGCCGAGATCGGCGTGCTCTATGGACGGTTAATGAGACCTTTTGCAGAGGAGGGGAAGGAGGAAGGAACGCACGGAGCCTCCATCGACGGAACGACTGACAGGCGACGCGATGACCGCTATCCCGCCAATCGACCCTCTGGCATTCAGACGAGCAGTAGTAGAGTTCTGAACAACCGGAGCAGCGCCGGAATTGTTGCTTCTCCTGAATTTTACCGCACTTGGGGGGAAGTCAGATGCCTGGTGGGTACATAGATGATAGAAGGCGGGCATACCGTCATGTTATCACACGCCCTGAGCGAGACGTGGTCACCAGAATCTAGAGTCCGCAGGAGCTCGATGCGCTCGTGGGCAATGCCGACGAAGCGCTGCCAATCCTCGTACACTGTGGGTTGTGGGAATAAAGGCTGGCGCTTGGAGGATAACTCCTTAACAGCAGGTAACTGTGCTTCGAGCCGTTGCACGACATCGCGATAGACAGTCGCGCCAGGCAAAGTTGCGGTCACCATTGACCACAAACTGGAGTCTTCTGCCATAGCCAGCGTCACCGAAGGAGCGGTGCGCACGAGCGCAAAGAGAAGCCCAGCGTGGATAGCGTCAGCGATCGCCTTGTGCGATGCGGGGCGGTTGAAAAGCTTCTGCAAAATGTCGAAGAACGGGAATAGGACTCGGAGGTCTCGCCGATCCTCGTGAGTGTCGGGAAAGTCGCTGAGGGCGAACAATGCAGTGGTGAACGGTTTTACAAACCCCGCAGAGATAAGGGCTGGACCGAGGGGGGAGTTTGCGTCTTGCAAGAAGTCGGATAGGAGATGGTTGATGCTGCCGTAGAAGATTGGTGGTGCTCGAGAGGGAGCGGGGATTTTGATGTAGTGGATGATGAGGGCTGCTAATCCGGGTGGACCGTCGGTAGCTTCGAGGATTTCCACGCGGTTTGCCGCCTCGCTGGCGCCCATAAAGGCATCAAGCACGGAAGCCAATTGTAGCCACTCATCTGGTTTGGCGGCATCTTCCTCTGGGCCGCACAGTGATTTCCAAGCATCGACGACGATTGAACGTACACCGACCGTACTGCCTACCAGTCGAGCAGTCTCCTCGTCGTTGATGAATAACTGGACGAAGAAGAGCAGATCGAGAGGAATATTCCGCGGGTCAGGCAGTATGTGACGGTAGAGGTTGAGGAAGGTAAGCCACGGCCACATGCGAGGCCACAGATGGAGTCCCAGTGGAGCGTGGAATCGTCCGAGTGAACGCAGAGCGATGATAGAAATCAGCGCACGGTCGATTTCGCCGGTGAACCGTACGTCGCCGTTCGGAATTGCGGCGGGATCGAGATAGATGTAGAAGACCGGAAGGCATTCTACACACAAGTCCTTTTTGGTTGGCCTTCGTGCGATATGTGTAATGAGTGAGTAGAAGTCGGATGAAGAACCTCTCGCTGCCGAAATTGCCATCCGCTATTTGGGGATCTGTTCACTGTGCGATACCAAGAAGGAGGACATGGCAGACATACCTTGATAGAAAGCGGGAGGCGGGACAGATTCTCCACTCGCAGAGGCGCTGGTGTGGTGGGGGTCATGGTGGGAAGAAACAGAGAGTGTCTCAAGATCGGCCCATCAATTTGATCCTGGTCGTCTTTCCCCTCTGGGGAGCAACTGAGCAACTGAGGCTGAAAATTGTTGAAATCGACTGGGAAGGAACTGCAATCCCAATTCAAGATCCGTCTTGTCAACGAGGAAATAACCGAACGCAAGATCCTGAATGCCGCCCGGATTGCAAGTTGCACCGGCAATTGAGCCTTGAGGCCCAGTGAAAACGACAGGTAGCCAGATCGAACCAGATCGAGCCGATCGAGCCATATCGAGCCAGAGCAAACAAAACGTGGACTGACGTCATTGACTTCTTTTCTTTCTGCCACGACAACGCTTTTTTTCCGACGCCTGCATGGCCGAGCCAACCACTGGATTAATCTGGTGCACTTGCATCAAAGATTGCAAAGGCGGAAGATATGTCTCCGAGCGGACCTTCTCCCGGCACGCGCCCCAGCGTCTGGCGACGTTTTCTGTCCCTCCCTCTCTGGCCTCGAGCTCAGTGCAGGCGTCGTCCTCGAGGAAGCGCGACAGAGAGGAGAATGACCCAGATCCTAGGGCTTCAAAGCGGCGTAAAAATAGAGCGGAACCCGCGGGGGAGGTAGTATATTATTATCTCGATAAATTGTAGTCCTAAATGTATCTGTAGCCGTCCATTTCACCTCCCAGCGTTCCCAGCTCACCGACTCGGAGTTCCCGCGATTCTCCGGTCCCAGATCCTCCTCTTGTAACCTCGCCTCCCCCGAGAGACTCACCGAGCCCGCCGAGAAATACACCCACTCCGCCCCCACAAATATCTCCTGCCGCATCTCCACCTCCGATCCAACGGTCGCCTTCCCCACCTCGGCCACCGCCAAAAATCACTCTTGATAACCTCAAAATTGCGCAAGCATACGTGGATCTGCTGAAAACAGCGTCGCTCGACGACGAAGATCTCGGTGACGCCGTCCTGTACCGACTCAGACATCCAATCGAGGAGGTTCTCGATGTTGATATCGACCCAGACCTTCTATTCTCTATCGAAAACTTCATCTCACTCACCAACGCATCGGAGAAAGCGTATACCGAAGTTCGGGAAAATACGCGACGTCGTTATCCCGAGTGCGGAATGCTATCTCATCATCTGGTCAAAGAAAGGATTACCGAGATCACTGGAGTCGTTTCCATCGTGCACGACATGTGCATCAACTCCTGCGTCGCGTTCACAGGCCCACGCGCAGACGCTGAAGCCTGCAGTGAGTGCGGCACTTCGCGATGGGATCCTCAGCGCCTGGCCGCCAGCGGTGGCCTCTCCAAAATTCCACAGCAAACCTTCCATACGATCCCGCTCGGCCCCCAACTCCAGGCGCTTTGGCGCAGCGAGAAGGGCGCGAAAGAGATGCGGTATCGAACACAGAAAACAGACGCCGTAATGAAGGAGCTGCAGGAGAACGGCGGAAACCTCCAGAACTACGATGATCTTTTCTGTGGGGAAGATTACATTCGGGCGGTGCAGCAGGAGAAAATCAAGCCAAAGGACATGGTTGTCATATTTTCGATCGACGGCGCCCAACTATACGCGATGAAGGAATCCGATTGCTGGATATACATCTGGGTTATCGGCGACTTTTCCCCCGATATTCGCTACAAGAAAATCAAGGTCTTGCCTAGTTGTTTCATCCCCGGGCCAAATAAAATCATACACACCGACTCCTTCCTCTACCCCGGCCTTCATCACCTTTCGGCTCTCATGCGCGAAGGTCTGCTTATCTGGGATGCCGTCGACAAGAAGGTTCATCGCTCCTTCATTTTTTCCTTGCTCGAAACGGCAGATGGCCCTGCAATGGCAGATATCGATGGGATGACCGGACATATGGGCGCATACGGGTGCCGACAGTTTTGTTCGGTCAAGGGCCGCAAGAAGGCTGGAGGGAACCATTACTATCCAGCGCTTCTGAAGCCCGATGATTACGACGTACCCGGATGCGACCACGACGACGTTGATCCTCGCCATCTCCCGACTGTAAACGTCGCGGAGTACGAGAAATGTCTGCAGGAAGTCATGTACTCAACCTCGGCCGCAAACCACCAAGAGAACCGCCTCAAAACCGGTATGTCCCGGGAAACGACTCACCCTCTCCGCTTTAACTCACTCTGGCTGAGTAGGAATCTCACGCTGCAGTATTTTCAGCGGCCTCCCGCGCGATCACATCTTTCCCCTTCCCCGTTGCTTCTGCTCTGATTGCATGCACCTGTTCGCGCTCAATCACCCAGACTTATGGCTGTCCCTGTGGCGCGGTACGATGCAATGCGATCCAGAGGATGACAAACGAACATGGGATTGGATGGTCCTCGTCGGGGATGTGTGGAAAAAACACGGCGAAGATGTTGCGAAGGCTGCCAAACACTTGCCGAATTGCTTCGACAAACCGCCTCGCAATCCTGCCGAAAAGATCAACAGCGGGTACAAGGCCCAAGAATTCTTGACATACCTCTACGTTCTTGGTCCAGCCCTCCTCCGCGACATCCTCCCCACCAAATATTGGCGCCATTTTTGCAAGTTCGTCGCAGGAGTTCGGATTGTCTGGAAGCGCAAAATTCCCCGCGACGACCTGATACAGGCTCACCGGTTCTTCTGTGACGTTCTTCTGGATTTCGAACGCCTGTATTACCAACGCAAATCATCCCGACTTCATTTCTGCCGCCAGAGTATGCATGCCATCGCACACACTGTTCCCGAAACGATCCGCGTCGGCCCGGGAGGTTGTCGCAGCCAATGGACGCTGGAAAGGACGATTGGGAATTTGGGCGAGGAAATCAAGCAGCATTCCAATCCCTATGCTAACCTTTCGCAGCGAGGCATGAGACGCTGCCGCGTAAATGCTCTCGCCGCGATCATTCCTGCGTTGAATCCTGCCCCTGGCCTTCCCGCTGGCGCCGAGGACCTTGGGAAAGGGTTCGTGCTGCTTCGCGCGCGCGATGAGCACCAACAGATTGTTGAAGGGTGTTATGGTGAAGCTATCCTTCGATTTCTTGAGGAGAAGGAAGGGGAGAAGGCAAATGATGGATGGAAACCTCGCGTC
Organism: Mycena filopes; assembly: GCA_029281495.1. NCBI lineage: Eukaryota > Fungi > Basidiomycota > Agaricomycetes > Agaricales > Mycenaceae > Mycena > Mycena filopes. The sequence goes on along the minus strand of JARIHR010000018.1, from coordinate 1,260,805 downwards.
GCAAGATGGGCCCGCCTGAGGCTACCTACTGGGCAGATTGTGCGATCAGTGTGGAAAGAGTCTAAAATGGTCAACGTGAGGCCTGCCCGAAACGTCAAAGTAAGATCTCCAAACTTGCCCTCTCTCTTCGTCCTCGTTATTTATTTCGCCCGCAGTACCTTTCGGATGGTAACACTGCCTATGGGGAGGTGCAATTTTTCTTCCAGGCAATAATCGAGAAAACCGGCAAGGAACACTCACTAGCGTTGGTCTCGGTCTATTCTGACCCAGAACCCGAAGTGTTGGCGGAATCCTTTGGAACGGTGATTCAGTGTGATTATTTCGGCGAGGAGGCGCTCGAGGTCATTGAAATCACGAGTATCCAAACCGGCGTCGCCATGATTCCAATGGGTGACGATGGGGCATATTTTGTTGCAGAGAAACTGGGCCTGGAGGTCGATGCCATGGGCGGCGTAGAGGAGGATATGAATGCCGACTAGATTGCTTAAAATTTTATTCTGATCGGGACCATTTGCCACTTACCGCTGGCTAGGTTCTGTGCAGGGTGCGCTGTTCCATAACTACCAATATCAGAAGGAAGTCCACGGGACCCCCCATGTTTTGCGAATTTACTTATCCGCACCAAAGGTGGATGTCCACTTTGGGATTGTGTCGGAAAAATGTGGCGATACGACGAAAGCGCTGTTATATGAATCAAATTCCAACCACGCAAAGTCATTTTGGACTCCTTGGGGACGTTTTGGCCTCTTCGGAGTACTTGCCGTGTACCCGATGTTCGCGCCGTCCACGAATTGGAGCCGCTAAGCTGCTCGGATACTTGCTATGGACCAACCGTTCCCCCAGAAAAAACTGAGAAGTATGAAGAGGGCCAGGAGACAGACTCAAATGCTACTTCACTTCGTTTTGGGCGGGGGCCCTTCTTTTGGGATCAAGTTACAGCGAATGTTGGCGCTTGACGCGACTTGTCACACTGTGACACGGCCTGTCGCTTCCTGCTTCCTGCCACCACGACCGCCCACTCGACAAGCTCCCCATGCGACCGCAAATGCCGGACAATCAGGCCATTGAGTCGTATATGTCTGATCTCGGTCCCTGGACCTTTCCCCCTGATCCGTATGGCGCGTCGGCGTCAGGCCCCAGCACCTCTTCCGAGCACCATAGATTCGAGATGCTCCACAATAACAACTCCTCGGCCTCAACACACTACGCACATGGAAATTCGCGACAGTACCACCCGCAGCAGCATGTTCAGCCATTTGAATACATGCAGAACCTACAAGTGGTGCGTATCGCGATTACTGTGTCCTTGGCCCTGGAGCTCTAACATGATTTTCCAGATCTCCGCCGCCTCCCATGCTGACCTCGTTATGTCAAATAATCAAAGCTACATGGCGCTTCTGCAGCAGCTCAATCTACTGAACGAGCAGCAGCGAGTTATGCAGTGTGTCACAATGCGTCCAACTTTGTTATTTCCGCCTTATTTTGCCATAGGTCGTCTCTCCTCCAACAATCTCACCCTTCGCTCGGCGCCCCCAGTCCTGCCAACATACCATCCCCGTCGTCCGTATCGCCCCTCTTCACTCCTCCCAATTCGACCAATCTCGCCGACCCCACGCAATTCCCGCATGTTCGCTTCTGGGACCGCGCCCAGTACACCGAGAGTTTGAAGAAGAAGAAATCCACCACGACCATGAACTCCGCGCCCCCACAGCGCGGCCGCGGCCGCGCGGCCAAGAACATCAATGTTATGCATACCTACCTCGAGCAGGAAGACGGTACGATCGTTTCCGGGAACGAAGCAACCGCTATGCGCACTACCCAGCGAACTATCTTCCGTGAAATCCAGAAAAGGGCCCCTGACGAGCTCCCTGCCACCTGGGGCGAAGCTTCCCTTACTGTAATCCAATATCACCGCTCGCAGATGTACCAAGCATACCCAATCCTTCGCCTCTGTCGCTCCCATTGGAAAGTCGACCGGATGGCGACCTCTGCATACCCCAGTTGGTTCAGCAAAAGGAAAAACAAACGGACTGATCTCGAGGACGACGAGGAGGAGGAAGATGACACCCGTGCCGACGATGATGAGGAGGACGACGCCGACTCGCCGCTCCCAGCGCCCGTGCCCACCAAGAAGCGCAAGTCTCACTTTGTGCCATCTCGCCAAGCCAAAAAGTCCAGGTCGTCGACGCCGCCGGATCCCGCCACAGACGGCCCCTCTGGTTCTCCTTCTCCACCAAGACCGACAGGCGAAACTTCCGCCGCGGCGCCGAGCTCACCGACCTCGGCTTCCCAATCGACGGACATAGAAACTCCAGATTCTCTCGCATCCTCTTCGCTTATCTCTTCTCCTCCCACTACACCGGCCTCGGACCTCACTGCTTCTCCGACCATAGTGACAAGTGCGCCCGCCTCTACCTCACCATCTCCTCCGGCCGCTTCGACCTCGCTGCCAGCTCCATTGGTAAACCCACTGTATATCTCGCTCTCCTCCGCGCCGTATATTCTCTGACCACGAGACAGGGACACCGAATTCGGTCCCGCCTCCGGGCCAACGAAGCGGATCGACGGGCTCGAAGGTATGTTCAATATCCGTGGGACAGCGTCTCTGACTTCTGCTTTGTAGGTGCCTCGTCCAAGAAACCCAAAGCGACAGCCGAGAAAAACAGACCAACAGCCAAGAAGAGACCAACAAAGTCTACGACTCCAGAGTACGTATTCTGGGTGTTCTATTGGATGCGCGTGTAGTACTTGACGCCGTTTATTAGGAACCTCTTCTATATAGATTATCTCAAGACCCATTCACCTGTGACGTCGGCTGAATTCAAATCCTTGTACGCAGCGCTACCCGCCGCAACGACTCAGGTCATCCCGCCCTTTCTCCATCTACATTCTGCTTACGATCCCCAAGTTATGGAAGGAAGCAAGCGCCGCGCGCGCTTTAGCCAAACAAACCTCAAGTACCTCAGCTGCTGCCGCGGCCAATGCGGTGATTTCTTCGGAATGGTGGGTGGCTACTACGTCCTTCTCTTGTACACCAATCTGACCTACATCGCTATACCAGATGATTGTGTCCTGAATTTTTGTGGTGGTATGTACATTTGTTCCATTGGTTGACGTCGTGCTTATCGATTAACAGGAATAGCATCAATAGCATTAATTGAGACTCTTGGACGAGCGTGGTTACGGTGTGTTATACTTTCTTGCGCTCTGATTTTCATGCTAATATTCGAGGCGAGGAGTATTCTGGTCGTTATACAACATAAACGGTGCGCATCCATTCTACCCATTGATGTAGCTACTTATTTTACTTTTGACAGCGAGGCGGTACGACGATGGGAGGTGTGTACGTGGCGGGGAACAGGTGCGCGGCCCCGGGCGGCGTGGCAATGTGCGGGCGGGCGGCGGGGCAGTGGGCGTGCGGGCGTGTGAGCGGCGGGCAGCGCGCAGCGGGCGGCAGGCGGCAGGGGCGACAGTGGTTCGTTGTAGTTGAAGCTAGTTCTATGCAATTCGACGTGGTTCGACGTATAACGACTAAATCATCGAGCCAGATCGAGTCCCCGGCCAATCCTCGAACCAGGTAGAACTACCTAAAAGAGTTCGATCTGGCTCGATCTGGTTCGATCTGGCTACCTGTCGTTTTCACTGGGCTTGAGGAGCCAACGATGCGAATCTCGCACAACGAAATCTGGGACCCCAAGTGAACCAACTGGGCCTAGGACAGGAAAAAAAACCATGCCATTTGAGATCAGGGTCGTTCGAACAAAAAAAAACAGACAAATCTGTCAGATTTCTTCACCCATCTTCTCGCAGAACGCCGGCTCTACCATTTCGAACCCAATCTGCCCGCTTGCCTTCAGTTCGCCAAGTCGTATCTGGACCTCAAGATCGAGGCCGCGGGTGCATTCATCCGACAACCTGCCCAACTCAACTGTAAACCGGTGTGCCGCCAGACGGGACATCACAAACGCAAGAAATATGTTGGAGTCGAATCGGAACCGCGAGTAGAGGGTGATGGAACTGAGGTGAGGGATAAGCGGAGGTGATTCTGCTGTGATTGCGAGCTGCATGAGAAGCCTGTCAGAGATCAAGGGTGCCAGGTCGGTGTTGACGATGTTAAAGTCATAAACATCGGAGATGGATAGTTTCTCGAGCGCCGGCAGCGCAAGAAGGCAGTCGAGGAGCTGTGGTTCCGTGATTTCGACGGGTGTGATGTCGAGGGAGCGAAGATGAGTGTGGAACGAGGAGCGTGCGCAGAGCGAGATAAACTCGGGGTGCGGCCAGGGAAGCGGGTCCAACGGCCAATTATTGGATTCTAGGGCAAAATGGAGGACACGAGGAAGCGTTATTTCAGCCACGATACTCTTCAGCGCGACGTCGTATATCAGTGGGTCGAAGATGGGGTCGAAGAATTCAAGTACGAAAATTTTAACGTTCGAGGTGAGGGGTGTGTGGAGGACGGGTTGGTCTATCAAGACCGTCAAGGAGAGACGAAGGTCCGCATCTGGGCCCAATTGCGGCAGCGATGCAACCAGAGGTTGTTGCTCTGGGTCGATGCTTTGGATGAAGTGGAAAGAGTTCAGCAATGGGAAGGAGAGTTCGGGGAATCCAGCAGCGGTTATGATATCTCCGCATGCCACACGGAGAGTGCGTACATTGGGCATGCGGGCAATCGGCGGCCATGGCAAATAATCCGACAAGAGTTCGACATGGAGACACTCCAACCGCGGAAAGTTAGTACCCTCGATGTCGAGGAAGATGTCAAGACAATCGAAAGTTCCGCTGAAGTGGCGCCACTGCTCGGAATGCGGGGATAGGAGTTCGAATGCGGCGTCAGGAAGAAGATCTGGGACGGTGATGTTGAGGAAGATGTTTCCGGCACGTTCGAGGACAGAGCGAAGCAATGTCAGTGTTGCCGCAGTACGACTCTGCGTCGACAGGAGGGAGCTGGTAAGCGCTATGTCCGCCCACAGCGCTGGCGTGCCTACAGCGACACAATGCCATTGAGAGCAGACACGGGAAAGGATCAAGAGAGAATCGTGAGCCAGGTATGCTCTGTCGAGTTGGTACTGCATGGCATCATCATGTTCGTCTTCGTCCGCACCATGTGAAGCTCGGGACGCCTGCTAGCATATGCCGAATATTTGGGCTAGTAGTTCGGTCGGAAGCCGTGTCACATGGAGTTTGGGAGGATATTTCTCGCGTTCCACGTCTGGAATTTTTCAGCTTGCACCCGTGTCGTCACAAAAACCTCAAAATGCACGAAACTTACCGGCCGTCTTTTCTATGGCGTCCGCCAGTTCTGCTTGTTTGATATGACCATGGAAGTCAATCGGAAGCATGGCGAGGCCAATGAAAGTAGAACCAGGGACGCCGGTAGGGGAGACAGCGTTGTAGAGGATTCGTGGTGGTGAGGAAGTAAGATGGGACGATGCCAAACAACCGCAAATTGCGTGGCAGAATCGCATCACGAATATAAAGTGGAGATGACCTTGAATCGTGATAGCTCTGTGAGTTGAGCGGCAATGACTGTGCGCGTGAACCTTCCGTGTCTCGAGCCCAATATTTGGATTGTCAGGAAGGCGGAATTCCGTTTCAAACGGGGAGTCGGAGTCCAAAGGTAACCTAAGTAACTTTCTCCAAAGGAAAATTAGACTGAAAGAGAACAAGAAATCGTGACCCTGGCTTTCAGATGGCTCCTCGACTTTTGCTGTGCCCCTTCGCTCAATGTGAATGGAAACTTCCGCTGTCCAGTATGGCCAGGGGGATCCATCAAAAGTGGGGAGTGCTTCACCGTCAACACAGCGAAAGAGCAGCGTTTCATGATCACCAGATAAACAAAGGCTATCTTCCGCGGGACCGTCCGGCGCCTTCAAGCAACCCCACACTTCCCCACCACCGCCTGCGTGTACTCGTTGATCAACCCATGCGTCATCATCGACGGATGTCCCGCTGCCAATCCCACCCAGCCTCAGTCTTATCACCCTAGATCGAATTGAAAAACGACGCACGGATATAAAACACGCTCCGATCCGGGTCCGCGCACCCCCCAACGATGGTGTTCGCGCTCACCAGGCACGTAGCGTTCCCCGCAAACCCAAACGCCGCCGGCTGCGCCGCGATGCTGCCGAAGAGGTGCTGGAGGTTGACGAAGGCGACGTTGGTGCCGTTGGCAGCGCGCGAGGCGGCGAGGTACGCGAAGACGCGGGATTGGAGCAGGTCGGTCTCTGGGTGGGAGGTGTACATCTTTGCGTTGCGTCGACTCAGCCTCAGTGTGTGGACGGGAGAGAAGAAGGGAGGGACGCACGCCGTGGATGAGTATGTTTTTCGCACCGCTGGCTTGTAGTTCGCCCAGCTTCGCCACCTGTGGGAGAGTAAAGCAACTGCGCGAAAGCGCGAATTTAAAGCCGACGCACGTAGGTATCGTACGCCAAATCCATATCCCCTCCCGCTATTTTACGTCCATTCATCAGTCAGTCGCCAGTGACATTTCAAGACGAATTATTTGAGCGCACCGATCTTGAACTGTCCGTCATCGCTACCCCACCGCCGTCAGAACCCAGCGAATCGAATCGAATCCAAGAGGAAGGAACCAAACGCACTTGATCCCAAACGCCACGGTATACAGCGTCTGACTCGGCACGAGCGCGTCGAGGAACTTGCCCTGGAGGAAGAACAGCCCCGCCTGCGCGACAAAGTCCGACCGCGGGACGCCCGTCCGGTTGTTCGGGCTCGTAGTGTTGTATGCGAAGTTGTTGATGATGGCGCCGCCCCAGGAATACTGCGTTCACGAGAAATCAATGAACTGATACTTGTGTTGGGAGGAGAAGGGAGAGAGAGCGCGCACGTCGAGGAGCTTGGCATTGAGGTCCGCTGCGAGGCGCTCGCTCCACACGAAGCCGTTCGTGGCGCGGCGGTTTTCCGAGTTGCGTGCCCCGGCGGAGGGGAGGGGCGGGTGTAGGATGGGCGGGAGAGGTACGGTGCCGTTGGCTGAATATTATACGTGAATCGACAGGAGGCCTGAATGAATTGCAGGTAACGCACCACCCGTAGACGTCCATGAATCTCCGAATGTCACTACCGTTCTGTTGCTCTTAAATATACGTGCCATCTTGAGTGGATATTAATGGATTCACGCACCGAATAGCATTCAAGTTAATGCCCGCGTTCACCTCCGTAAAGTTGGCGGAGCTAAGCGCGCCGCAAGCGGGTGCGACAGCGAGGGTGAGGGGCGAGGTCGAGTTGAGCAGGATGGGGAATGTTCCCGTGGGGGTTTGTGCCCCGACAGCGAGGAGGGAGGTCAACCACAGGAGTGGCAGCAGAACCATGATGTCGTGGGTGACGCAGAGCTGCCGCGAGTGCGGTACTTGTAGGACGGCTGGAAGTCGGGTGATCAGCGCAATTTTGAGGTCGAAGCGATGGTCTTAGAAAAGACTGGTCAAATGACTTGTGGACGGGCCGGGCTGTTCGAGAGGAAGACGGGGAACCCGATCTTCGATTCCTGGCGACGCAACCGATCCCCGGAGTCCAAGTAAAGGATGTATCGATCGAGTCGTAGACTGGAGGGAAGGATCGGTTGGTTATGAATTATGCAAGCTTGAGGACGTCCTAGGTATTAGTTTAGTCTAGGGAACTGGTATAAACTTGAAGCTCGAACGGATGTCAGTCCAATAATCTACGAATCCGACGCGAACCCAGGCTTACCTGGGTTTAAATTTGCATACGTCCGGCGTGATGAAACTGCATAGAACGTAATCATGAGGTGCGCCGATGACAAGCCGTGGTTGAACTGGCAGATTGAATGGTTAACGTGTACGGCCAGGGGATGAACCAAAAGGACGCACCTGAACCAGCGCAACGCCAATCTAACCGCGTTGAGGTAACAGAACCGGATGGAGGGGAGAATGAGCGAGAGTAGGCCGCGGGAAATAATGGGAACGCATCGGAAACGGGACTGACTCCTACGGAAGGACGCAGACTCGCAGGCGGTCGTTCGCAGTCGTGAAGGACACGAGGATTATCAGAAACATGGGTAAAGTTGATGAAATTATACTTTGGGTATGATGAGTCGGATACAAAGAGTCCAATGAATGCACTCGAGGTGGAGGAAGACGGACAAGTCCCTGAAAAAAAGCTGTATTAGATAGAAAAGACAAACAGCACGGCTGACGGACCTAAGGCGGCTCTTCGCTAGCGATGCCCGGCGGCGCCACGGGATGGGCCATCTCGTCCAGCTGCTCTGGCGTCCCAACGACGTTCCCACTCCCCCTCGGCTGCTGCCCCATCGCCGCCGTCATCAGCTGCGACTTTGACGGCTGCTCGACACGTATGTGCCCCTCGCCATCCTTGCTGTAGCCCCTCCCCATGAACTCCTGCTTCAGCGCCTTCTCCCGCGGGTCCCTATCGTACTTCTTCTTCCCCAGGCCGGAGCAAAACCCTGAGCCGTCGGTGCCTGGATCGGTGCCGCTGCAACAGCCTGTGAATGGTGAGGCTTGGTGAGGGGGAGGGGAAGCTTGGTGTGGACAAACAGCAGCAGGTCAAGATATAGGCCAGTCCGCTGCAGATCGTGTCGCCCATGGCGGGAGTGTGGAGATGATGGCGGGTGAGAAGGGCCGACGGGAGGCTGATGGCAAACAGTCTGAGTGCCCAGCGAAACAAAGCCTCCTCGCTCTTGCCTCTCCCTCATCTTCCAGTCTACGTCAGGGACTGTCTCCATCCACGGCGCGAGCAGTCTCCTTCCTTTGAATGACGAGATGCAGTCCAACTCTACGACACCATCACGGCAAAACGTGCGCCTTGTCCAGTCACACAAAAAAAAAATCGTGTTTTGGATGTAGCACGTTGTGAGACGCGCCGCGTCTTTTACAAGTAATACAACCCATCCTAACATCCGAGTTCGATACATCGACCCCGACCAGCAATTTATGTAAAACCTCCGCGCGGGTTTCGCGGAATCGACTCTGACTCAGGGGCTTGTGTGTCGCTGTACGGACCCAAAACGGCGCCAAACTTCTGCTCCCACCTCCGTCTCGCGTCCAGAGCTCATGGCAAGCCACTGGGTACTGGCCTTTGACCCTGGATCCTATTCAATTCCGGTCCCCTCACTGGCGTTCCCGAATCTCGATAACCTCAAGAGTGAAGTGCGGACAAGGGGGCTCTTCCGCAATGTCTCAGACAGCAGGTGAGATGGACCGGTCTGGACCAAACACCAAAGCTATAAAACGCGGGCGAAATATGTGGACCCTCATCACTTTCCATCCTCCATCCCAACTACTACTACTACCACCACCACCACCACCAATCTACGAAATGCCCGCCAACTGCGCTCCCCTTATGCGACGCTCTGCACCCGCCAAGAAGCGCTCGACGAAGCGCTCTGCCACTCAGCCCAAGCCTGCCGACTACGTCCCCGCTGACGCTTGCCTAGGCGAGGAACGGGACCTGCGCCGCTTTGCGCTGAAGCGTAGTTCGCTTGAGAAAGCGCTGACTTCTTCTAAGGACGCCCTCTATTCTCCGGTGTGTATCCTTGCCTTTCAATCTTGTCTTTTCAATGCTAACGCAATATTCACAGCAGCCCCTGCCGGATCTCAGCGTCCCCCAGTTTACCACCGTCGACTATACGGCCGTAAGTGCCGCACCGGCCTCCCCGTCCGTATCGCCGTGCTCGACACCGAGACCCAGCCTCACGCGCACCTCGTCGACGGCCCTCCCTCCAACCTCCACCGCCTCACTCTCCACGACGCCCCCGAAACGTCCATCCATGGACCGCTCGGCGTCGATCTACAACTTCCCAAACACCCTCGCCCAGCTCGAGGTTCCTGGCAGCTGCTCCACCCGCCTGATGCGCGCCTCCGTCGACTCGACGACCTCATCCGGTTCCGGCTCCCGCCGCTCGAGCGTCGCCTCGGACGCCTCCACCCCCTCCGTCGAAAAGCCCCGCCTCCGCGCTTTCCCGCGCTTCTTCGTGCTCGTCGCCCAGGTACGCTTCCTTCTCCTTCCTTCATTCTCACCCATCATGATGCTCACACCCACTTCCCCCAGACGACCTACACGACCCTCAAACACCACCTCGTCCCCGCGCCCACGCCCGAGCAGCAGCTCACCATCCCGCCCGTCCCCATGATGCGCGACGGCGCCCCCCGCCCCCGCCGGTCCAGCCTCATAAGCAAGCCCAAGTTGCCCAAGCCCGCCGCGGGGTTTGAGGCTCTGGCACCTGGGGAGAAGCGCATTCGGTTTGTGTGCCCCCAGCGCGTGAGCCCGATGGGAATGGCGCTTTGGCCCGAGTTGGTAAGTTCTATGGTTTCTTTCGTGCGTATATGTGCAGTGGCTTACGGTGATTTGGGTAGATGGCTGATTCGTAGTCGTGCGTGCGTGCTCGGGCGGACGGTTGGGTGAGTGGAAGATGTTCTCGATTGGCGCGAGAATTACCGCTGCCTTGCCCGCGGTGCTATCGTGTTGCAATAAGGATGTAGCAGTACAACCATCGAGAATCAATACCTGACTGTGTTCTTACTGCTTCAATCTGCTTCAATATCATCTCAATTCGAACCAGCCACTGGGGGAATTTTATCTTCCGAGTCTTCAGGAATTCAACGTTCGGATTTCAACGCCCGAGTAGTAATTTTCTCGCGCGAGCTTTGAAGTATGCCGCGTTCCGAGCAATTCGGACTCCGACGGTGTCGATCCTAAACAGCGGTAAACACATCCACCCTTGCTTCCTGACCCCCCAACGATACCTTCCATCTCACTGCCAATGACTGCGCTGGCGGCCTTCACGCGATGCATCCCACTACCAACAACTGCGGACGAAGTCCTGACGCTGACCGTCCGAGTCGATTGGACTGAAAAATTAAGCAAGGCCTCGGTCCTCGGCGCCACGACGCAGGCGTTCGAAGCAGTCTGTTATGAACTCAGGCTCTGGGCCAACAATTACTACGTGCTTCTTCCTTACGCCCATTGCCCACCATAAAAACGAGAGCCCGCCGCGCAAAAATGCACGACGCGTTGGAGGTCCGCCACGTCTCAAAATTGCCGACATCCATCCGCGTGAGCCCCTTCTCCTTCCTGTTTCCGTGAACTGAAATGGCTGGGCCAGTCTACCGCCCTGTCTGCCGCCAAGGGCTCCGTCGAAGACCTGAAAGCGGTTTCTGTGCCACTTTTCTTCCGCAGGCCACCAGCCACCGAACCGACCATCATCTGGCTCCTCCCCGTATACTATATTCATCTCGATCCCTCAAAAATTCCCACCCCAGATGCTGTCGATAAGCTCGTCTCGACATCCACCCGCCTTCCGGCTATCGACGCCGCATGCACGTCATTGAGAGCCCTTTGCGACTTCGTCGATCTCTCCGTCTTTCCCTTCGATGCTGCGCCGGATCTCTGGGAGCGCAGCTGGCCGTGGATGCAATTCCTCCACGAATACTGGGATTACCTTCCGAAATTTGATCGCGAGACGGAGATACACGCGTGTGTGAGGCACGCATGCGTCCTTGCCAAGCTCCGAGGCCATATAAGGACTCGCGATTTAATCGCCCGCCAGCGCGGGGTACGTTTCATCTTCGCTCGCGCCTGGGCCGCAATCCTCCTCGACGGTGTCGACGTCATCCAGGGCTCCGCCGTCTTCAATCGCTCGGCGCGTCTTCTCCCTACGCTCGCCGATGGCCTTCATACTCCCGCAAATTTCGAAGAAGTCCTGGACGGCGTGGGCGGTACTATGGATCGCCTAGCTTCTGCCTTCATGAAGCAGATATCCGTTGCTCTGGGCGGCTCGGAGATGATGAATGTCGTCAGTCTTGGTACAGCTGTAGCGGCCTTGATCAGCCCACCCGACACGAAGGCATGGGTCGCCGTCCTCCTGTCGCACCGAGTCATCAAGTGGACTGTGAAGATCCTCCGCGCCTTCGACGACCCGCACATGCACACGCGCGTGCCCGAAATGGGAAGAATCAACTTGCCTATCCACACCCAGAATAACTGCTGGGACCTGCTTCTGCGCTGTGTGACCAGCTCGCCCGGGTATCCGTGGCTGGCGGAAGCCATCGAAGCCGGATTCCTGCACTGTATCATCACATCCGCTGGGAAGAACGAGCACACGGAGCACACGGAAAGTTTCTTGACCACTATCCTTCCCCTCGGCCTCGTCTCACCCTCCGTATTAAAACGGATGAAGACAGCTCTAGTCGGCGTCGAAAATTTGGCGTCCCGCCCAGCATTCACCCGATCACCTTCATTTGGGCTGTGGAAAGATATCGTGGCCGTAACAAAGACGCGCATTGAAATTTTGGACGCTTGGGAGGCGGCTGGTCGGCCCTCCTCAATGGCTTGCGATAACATGCGGGTAGGGTTTGATCTGTTTGCAATTGCCGTCTTCTGACGAGACTTCTTAGTGCGGCCGAGTTGAAGCTAAGGCAGAATTTAAGGCGTGCGCCGGTTGTCGCTGCGCAAACTATTGCTCCCCGGAGTGCCAGGCCCTCGATTGGAAGGACGGTCATCGAGGTGTCTGCGATAGTCTCCGAGCCGCGCGGCATCGTGAGTTGATATTTATCTCATTTTCCGCGGTTCGTTGTGTTGACCGAATGTACTAGTCTATCCCGAATCAGTTCATCCTCGAGAGCGCTCCTTCATGCACACGCTCACCCACCACGACTACCAGCGCTTCCTCTTCAAGATCTCGGTCGAGCAGGTCTGGTTCATGCGCGACCACCCCGGCGCCGACTTCATCGTCGTGTTCGACTACACCAAGCCCACGGGCGTGGAGTTCAAACTCGATCCTAGAGCGCGGCTCCCCGAGAACAAGGACCTCGAGGTTGAGCTCCCGGTGCAGTGGGAGCGCTGCGCGCGGAGCGGCGGGCGGATGGGGCTGCATGTGATGTTCGTCGGCGAGGCGTGCGAGGTGCGCGCGCGGTTGTTCCCGCTCCGCGCCTCGAGCGCGGTCTTTCAATTCGGGCTGAAGGCGCTCGCGAGGTCGACGATGTTCCGGCCGGACTCGGACGACGAGCAGATACACGACAAGCTGGGTGTGGCGGCCTTGATCGAGAAGACGAGGGGGCGATTCACGGAGATTCATTGAAAAGTTGTATCCTTGTTCGCCGTGCCTTCCTTGTTTCCTGTCTCAGTTTGGCTGAACTTGAGTTCTTGAATGTCCGGACAGGAATGCTGTTAGATGCCGGTTCGAGATCAACGGATCTGGGTTGCGACGACGGTAAGACCGCTGGCCGTCACATTCCGCGAAGCACTGTATTGCGGCCATTCATACACAAGAAACCCGGTCACCGCCTCGCTTATCCCCGCCCTCGATATCCGTCCCCCGCCCTAAACCACTGCTCGGCGGGATGCTGTGTGCAATGTTTCCCGTGAGACGCTATATAACCAGGACGTTTCTCAGCAACCGAAGTCAATCGCCTCCACCCCACCGTCTACCCATGGCAGAGATCTTCTACTTCACCGGAATCGCATGTCTTGGATCCGCTCTCGTCTTGAGCCTTGTGGCCTCGATCTCTGTCCCCATCTCGTCTGCGCTCGATTTTGTGAGAATCAATCTCCCCACAATCGGCACGGAGGTTCGACTGGGCATATGGTTTGTTGAATACGCTTAATGACCAGTGCAGACCTTGACACGCGAGACCCTAGGGGGGTTTGCCAACTGCATAAGCGGGGGAAGACGGATTGTCACCACAAAGGTATACATTCCTTTCCCACGGCCTGTCTGTAAATTCCTCCGTGCCAGCTAACGTCCTTCGAGGCAGCGGCTACTCCTTCTCCTTCGCAGATGCTGAAGGAGACTTCAGCGTCATCGGCGGGGCGTGGACCCGTGGGTTGGCGATCCATCCCTTTGGTACCAGATTGAACCTGATCATCCCGGTGCCATGTTAACACGAAGCTCACAGTTACACTTCTGATCTTTTTCGCTCTGGCGCTCGCGTGCTTGAAACACCCAAAGGGCCCCATCATGGCCTCGCTTGCGTCCCTCTTCGCGGCATTCTTCGTTTGTCCACTCGCTCCACCCTCGAATATTGTCTCATGGCCTCCCACAGGCTGCGATTGCGTTCATGATCGATATTGCCTTCTACGCCAAAGCCCATAGCGCGGCCCATGACATAGTAAAGGAGACGAATGGATCCACGACAGCCGGCCCCGGTGAGTTGGCTCTCTCTCTCAAATGCCAAATAGCTGAATTCCTTCCTATGTAGCATTCTGGATGTCATTCATTTCGCTCATTCTCATCCTGGTCGGTGGCTGCACAGTGTGCTTTGGCCACCGCAAGAACCGCGCCGCAAATGGTGACGCGTTGGGCTCCAACTCCGGATTTTTGGGACGGGTCTTCTAGGCGATGGTTCAAGGACATGATTTAAGGACTATTATTTTGTATTTTGTGCACACTATGACTTCAAGGGTATTTATATCCTCTATGTGACTTGAGAAGAGGAAATGAACTGTGTATTGATCACGAATGAACTTCCGAGTTCGAGTCGTGATTATTCCCCCCGCGTGGGCAGAGGCAGGCGGCCCTGGCCTCGTTGTACCTCGAGATGATGGGTCAATGGGTCAATGTGAAAGCTTAGCTCACATCCCTAACGGTAAATAAATTGGGTTACTTACCTTCGCTTCCCTCGATGCGCTCACACGGTTGAATTTCAGGTGAGAGTATGTATTTTCGCGTTCAAGGTTGAACGTGAACCGTTCGAGAGTAAAGCAAGATCCAATCGTATTTCCCTGATCTATCCAGTTCTCCAGTTCCTCGAGTAACACGGTGCCAACAACGCAAATGTCCGACGCTTTCTGTTTACTTCAACGACATGCCAATCTTCAACCGTGAGAATTGTGTACGTGATGCCGAGTGGCCACGTCGTGTCGGCACAACAAGCTGGCACAACCCGAAACTTGCACCAAATTTAACCAAAGTGACCCCTCTGAGCTCTCTCCTCTCCTCTCCTCCCTCCACTCGTCTCTCCTCGTTGGTCGTAACTTGCGCTCGAGCATGCCTCCTCACCCGAGACCGGACCTCAAACAAGTCACCGAATTGTTCAATACTACCATCGCCGCCATGCGCGACGAAGCGCCTGGCGCCGACGCCCTCGAAGCGCAAGCTATTGCTTGGCTGAAGGAAGCCCGTTACAAGCTCATGCGGGAACTAGAAAAACGGTACGTGAGCCGCCGCTTCAAACTTTCGGCCGCCTCATTCATCTCTTCCTCGACCTCCTCAAATTCTACGCACTCGAGGCAACCCGTGACGACCCCTCGTCGTGGCCGGTTTGGGCCATGGATCCGACCGAGCCCCTGGTCCTGGTTTGCGACCCAATCCCAGGCGTGTTCCGCCCGTATGCAGCGGCTATGCACGCCAACCTCCTCGCGCTCCTCAAGAACGACTGCGGCTTTGAGCATTGCGAGTCACTCCCCCTCACAGGTGTCAATGCATTCACGATTTACTTCCCTGACCAAGTGGGGGCTCTACCCCCGGCGTCGCGCGGCCCGCGTGAGTTCGTCGTCCAGGATCAGTTCTTGCGCCCAGGGGACGGCCAAGCGCGGATAGACGCGGCGTCCTTTGCGGAGCTCATCATGGATGTGCGTGGCGAAGAAACCGAGGCTCCTTCGAGGAGCCAGAAGTAATCTCGTTTTCCAAAGGTACGTTGAATACATCCTACTTCATTCAAGTTGAACGCGAAATTGCCCAGAGGTCCCAGGAGGAAATCACCGTGAAAGTCCTGTACTTCCATTTTCAGTTAAAGTCTCAATATGACGAATATCTACTCTCAATTCAATCAATTGCTGCGCTTGAACCGGTTCGAAAAGGCCCGATTAGCGATGAGTCTATAAAACTTCTGGACGCAGGCTCTATGCTCTGGCGCCACAACAAAGCGAATCCTGTTCCGAATGAGTCAGCCCGTAGGCTCGATGTCTCCCTACGGTTAGGATGGCGTGTAGAATAAAATGAAGAATCTGCGAACCTCAAACCGGACCTGGGTTCGGTTCAGGTTCGGTTGGGGGTTCAGAATCGGGTTTTGAACCCGACACCGGCAACACTATCTGGAACTTGATTCAAACCAAGTTCAAACCGTTCAAGTCTGATTTCTCATGATATGCGAAGGGCCGCAATAATTTCGGGATGCCGATAGGCAATGAGCGTGCCCCGCTCAGCGTGCCATCAATTGCGTAGGCTCGAAACCAGCCTGTCTCCGAGGGTAAACCCGTCGTAGACAGGCTGGTCGATCTGAGTTTAAAATAGCGGGTCAAAAATATTACCAAAAAAGGTTATCGCGGACCGCGATTCCGAGTGGTGGAAGCCGTGGCCAAACAGGAGCAACACCCATCATTTTGCACTTAGCACTCGACGAAATCCACCGTTTCTTGCCGAAAGCGCCGGAGTAGCGTTCCACGGTACATGTGATGATACCTATGTGATTTTCCTGCCAGATATCGGGTGAGTGAAGCTCAACTTTAATAACCTTTTTTGGTAATAATTTTGATCCGCCATTTTAAACTCAGATCGACTGGTCTGTCTTCGACAGGTTTACCTTCAAGACAGACCAGAGTCTGGTCTATCAATCGCGGACGAATTGAACTTCGGTCTTTGCCGATTCAGGTTCACAAACAGGAACAAAGTGACGGTTTTTTGTGCTCCTAGTACCGAGAATGTAGACCAAATCAGCACGTGAATTGCACGATCATTCTTTGTCATTTCTGCTGACAGTCATGTTCATTGTCAACGAAGAATTCACAGTGTCTCGGACGCCGCGGACGACGACAACTCCGATGCCTGCGACGTCGACATGGAGTTTGACGAGGACGCGCTGGTGGTGTATACTCCCTTCACTTGATAACTAGGCGAAATAAACTCACCCATATTGCAGGACCTGCCCGAACGACTCGCAGCCGTGCTCCTCGGCGCGCCGACCAGCCTCAAAGAGGCTGTGATCGAGTGGGACGTGGACGCAGAAACTATGAGCATGCTCCCCGGGCTCGAGCATCTGCACGCCGCTATGGTGCCGCACGTGCGGGGTAAAGTCGTGTTCGAGGACAGGGTTAGAGTAGAGCCGGAATCCAACACGGATACCAGCGAGAGTGGTTCAGATGGGTCTTCGGACGGGGTTTCCTATTAGTTTAATCATAATATTGTTAATATTCAGTCGTACTTATACCCTTCCTTGCATGGATGGAACAGGTTGAAGCGTGTAGAGAAAAAGTTATTGTAAGCCCGGGAAAGTTACACCGTACTACCTCAATTCTTCAGTACCCTTGACTGATCAAGCCCAGCGCATGCGCCGCAGCACCCTCTCGAGCGAAACCCCTTGTCGATCCAGATGCGCGGCCATACTCGTAACGATTGACTGTTGACAATTAGTGCAACCGGTTAAACTAAAACTCGGTGCTCACGGTATACAACGGATGTCCAAACAGTCTCGGCCAAGGTAGCACCAGTGGGACTGTCTTCATATAGAACCTCTGCACTGCGCCTCTGACCAATATTCGATAACTCGGTTCGGTGATGCTGCCATACGAATCAATGCCTCCTCTCGGGGAACAGGTAAAAGAAAGATACATCAGGCGGCGGCACGAGTCCAGGAACAACGGGGGCTAGAATACTGTCATATCTTGACCAAAGGTGACTTTGGATTTTTTTGATGTCTGCAACAATTGCCTTAAATCAAAAGTAAATTTATTGGTCTTCTCAGTGAAAATTGATGAACCTTTGGTCGAAATAGTACAGTAGTACTCGCAGATGATGTGCTTGTGGATTCAAGAGTGGCATTCAACTCCGTTCGTTTGGACTGCAACTGTCACACTAGTCAATATTCAGACGGCGAGAAAGAGATGACTGCTCGCCTCAGTGTCACGTCCGCTGGACACGGGGTCTGACTTCTGTTGGCGGTGCCACTGTCGGGTTGATAAATATTTGCTTTGGGCCAAGATTGAAGAGATACCATGACATTGGTGTCTTCCACAATTGGCTGCACACTGGGGGCTGGACTCCCAGTTGATGTGGTTGTGGATTCAAGAATGGCATTCAACTCGGTTCGGTTCGACTGCGACTGTCACATTCAATATTTCGTCGGGTGACACAGGGAAGCACATACGGGGCTGGTGGTTCCGAGAGTGCATGGCAAACATTTGAAGTTCACCGGGTTTCCAACACAATCCGAATGACTCCATTTCTTGCACACGAGACACTTGACGGTGAACTGCTTCCCAGGAACTGTTCCACTATCAATCTCCACTGCAGGTTCTGAAAAAACATATCCTTACCAACAGCCCCACACGGGCAAGAAAATTCTTCGTCAGAATCCACCGATGTTTTACAAATTGGGCAAATCTCGAATGGCCCTGGGACATCGTGGGAGATAATAGCACTGCGGGCCTTTGATACTGCCAGGGTGACTTCTTCTCGCAAATATCCTGCACAGCGGTGGGCCTGGCGTGGATCCGCCCACCGCAGTCGAGTAAGGGGAGTCAATTTGAACTCGAGCTCCAATGCCATTCCGGTTGCGATATCGGACAAGGACTGCTCTTCAAGCTCGGTTCGCCACACGTATTCCCGCCGTAGGCGGAGGGATAGTTTCGGTGGTACGGTGCAGTCAAAAGATTCTGCATTCTCCGAGGTTGATGGTTCACCAGCCAACCCAGTCTCAGAGTCTACTGGAGTTATGGAACTTATGATGTCGAAAGGTATTGAAGGTCGGTGGACTGGCTCCCCTGAGGCAAAGAGTTGTTTTGAGCACAACATTGCCAGAGGTCAACTGAACATACCGTTCACCACCGAATTGGCTGCCCTCAGGACCTGAAAATTGCAATGATGTGAGTGCAGCGCCGGGTCGAAATTCCAACCTGTCGGAACCTTTTCACAGAGGGCGTTGAATATGGACCAGGCCGTCTGACTGCTTGGGGACTCCCTCGTCCGATCACTCCTGCGGGGATTGATGCTCACCGTAAACTGGTCATTGCCCTTGAGGAAAATGTCAAAGTTCTGGGTCATTTAGCCCCGGATCATCTGAAGGCAGGCACGGCTCGTCTTACCTCCACGCCCATCTTTTCCATAGGGAGACCTTGAAGGTTGAGATAATTGCAACCTGCCTGTGTCCCGACTTTCAACTTCAATCGGGAAAGCTCTGATGAATGAACGAACCGCGAGCCCGGCTACCTATGATCAGCATTAATAGCATTCCCCAGACGCGCAAATGAGCCTGCTAACCATTTTGAACCCGAGCGAACTGCTTTCGCTTGAATCATCTGTCAGTGCGATGGCAAGTCTCCCTTCCGCGCTGCATTGGTGCACTAGGAGACAATGAGAGGCAGGAAATTTGAGAAGGGGGACACTACACACTGGGTTCGTATGTGAGAAATTGGCAGCTTGATCCCGGCAGGGAAACACCTTGAACTCGAAGTACGTTGGGGTGCCTGAATTGGTAGATTGAGTCGATGATAAAGAAGTGGGACTGGGTTTCAGACACAGACATCAGCTTCCTTGAAATATGAAGTGTTGCCTCCAGTTGCTGCGGGAAGACTGGATGAGGAGCTGGATGACTCCGCGCCAACAGTTACATACCTCTTGTGCGGTCGGACCTCTGTTGAACACCTTGACGATCACCGCAACACCCCTTGCATTTCCCAAGTGCCAGAGATATCCTGGACCACTCCCAATTTCCTTGAGTAACTGGAGAGTTCTCACTGGTACAAGCTTCGGACTGTCAGACCGATGCGACATGCATGTTGTGTAACTTTTCACACCTCGATACCGTCCTCCTCTTCCGGTGCGTGCCGTGGAATATTGAAGGTGTAGCTGTTAATACTGCCATGTACATTGTTGCAAACTCCGGCCGCAATCGTGAAGTCCTTCGAGTTGGAAATGAACGACATGGGAGGCTGGAGGGGAGATAGAGGTTCAGGGGAGAGACGGAGGGAGACGAGAAGGAGAATGCTGTTAGAAGGTTCAAGGCTGTGCCAGCACTTCTCGGGCTGTCGACACGCCATTGACCACGGAGGATTACTAACTAACCAGGGCCGGCATCGCATAGTCTAGAGTTAACCGCGCTATCAAACCCGGGTCCTCGTATGCTTATGTAAAGTGCGGAGTTTGAATTTGGCATTTCTTTTGCTCCTCTTTCAGGGGGCAAATAAATTTTATTCACTTGCCCAGCCCGCCTTTTAGCCTGCCAGGATCGTATCTACGACTTGAGATGACCGACAATGCCTATACTTGAGCCTAAAAACCGTGGTTGAATTTGCTCAGCCGGGTGATCCAGTGTTACGCCGCGTAAGGCTCCAACCATTTCCGTTTTAAAACTGTTTCAAACGGTTATAACTGTTTTTATTTCCATTTAGTTTGCTGGGTGGGTCAAACGGTATCAGCACGAGCAACATGCGCTCCGGGCTCACGAATTTCCACGCCGCCGTGCGCCCGCACTTGCAGGGTAAACTCATGTTTGAAGGGTTCGGAGGGCGCGTCAGAGTGGAGGAATCCGAACCCAAGACGGCCTCTACCAGCGAGCGTGGCCCTGAGTCGGACTCTGCGAATCCGGCGGGGCAACGCGGCGCCAGGCCAATGATGCCAGTTCTTGTACGGAGACGACGGCGACCTTTGCGCCATGTCTCTCCTTCGACAGTTTTTTAAGTAATGGGAATTGGAATAACTAGGTGCGAGGCGGGGAGCTCAGTTCGCTGCGTCAATATTTACTAATAATTTAGGTCTTCCAGCAATATTGATTCCAGTTACATTGCGTGTACAAAAGTTCCTATCCATTCCCAGCGTCCCCTCAGGTCGAACTCTATATTTTCGTCCACTTCAAGGCTTCGAAACTGCAGAGACCTCAGGGCTATCCCCATCCCCATCCCCATCCACCTCCGTCGCCGTCGAATGCCGACTCTACATCATCTGGGTCAGTATAACAAACAACTCCCTCTCCACACCCCACCACCGAAGAAAGACACACATACATAATTCGACTCCGGTCCACCCCTATCCCGGGACCCGGTGCGGTAGTCGTCGAGCCGGAACACGACCCCAGTGACGGTCGCGGGGGCGCCAGTCGTGGTTGCAACGGCAGCACTAGCGCTATGGCGCGCGGAGACGCCGAGCGCGAAGTTGCCGAGGATGGTTATTCCGAAGACGCGTCCTTGGGCGAAGAAGAAGAGGGCGTAGGCTGTGGCGGGCGCTGGGGTAAATACGGGTGTATGCGGGTATGGGTGGACGGGGGGGAGGAGGGGACGACGCACCAGGGTTGAATTTCAGTGCTAGGGTCATGGCGAGGAGGGTGGTTGTTGCGACGACCACGCCCGACGTGAAGAACAGGATGCTGAGGCGGCGGAGGAGACTGTCATGGGTCGGGGCAATTAGATAGATTTTTGTGATGATGATTGAGACGCAAGCTGGTCTTTTTGAAACCCGCACCTATGCGTCGAGCCTCGGACGGCGGACGTGATGTCCATCCGGACAAACGTGTGCAGCAAGGCCGCCGCAATCGTTATGTCGGTTGCAACGCTGAGGATATCTGATACTCTTTGAAGACCAGAAGTTAGTCCATGGCGACGCAGTAAGGGACAAATAATTTGCGTACTTGGACAGATAGAGGCCCTTTCCCAGGGGGTTGGCCTCCACTAGCATTGTGATGGCCGCGACATACTGCAGTATGAGCTAGAGGGGAACACCATCAGCAGGGCTTCAAAGGTCGGAGTATGAGACTCACATGAGCTGCGCTTGAGAGCAGGAGGACAGCGCTAAACAGGCGATTTTTGGTTCTGCAAGGTCGGCATTCAGTCAATAATCCAAGAGCGGCCATCTCAAGACTGGATACGCACAGGCTGAAGTACAGGAAAATGAGGAACAGGTGCGCCAGTGCGGCCGTCGTGTTTGTCGTGAGGACAACTACGGCGTTCGCGCGCAGGAAGTCCCGCGTGAAGATGTCGCTGGTGTCGCACGGGGACGTCAAGATCGTCAGGAACGTTTCAGCGCAGATGGCCATAGTGCCGAGCACGTCCGAGGTGAACATCAAGCCCACGCCCAGGCGATGTAGAGGGAGTCGGGAGGCGTGCTGGAAGTACCGGACGACGAGGATGCACTCCGCCATGAACAGGAGGCAGTTTATCCACGACGCGACCAGGATGAAGCTGGGCGGGCAGAGGTAAGTCACCCATGATCTTTGGGACGGGGAATACGCACGCCAGGGAAGCGTTCACCGCCATCTTGAAGGCGGGGCGGAACGTTGGGGGTGGGAACGTTAATGGCGGGAGGAGGGAGAAGGCATCGACGTTCGCAGAGCGTCGGGAAGGAAATCTATATAGCGCTTCGCATGGCGACAAGCCTGGGAAGGCAGGGTTGCGTACGGTACGTACACAGGAGTACAAGCCCATTGCGGGCACATTTGATTCTCGGGTACAATCCAAGGAAGTGATTTGCGGACATATTTTTCATAGTGCTCCCCGAAAATCGACCGTGAATCGGGGCAGGATTCGCGGATCTTCCAGTTGAATATGGAGGGAGTTCGTTTCGGACCAAGGTAGACCAAGGTTCAACACTGAGAGAACGAAGGGGCGGGCATCAGACGTCAAATTCCAATATCGCGGTCTTCTTTGAACAGTTGTGATGTCAACATGCAATTATCATCAACTCACCAGTCAAAAGTAACACGTTTCAATTGAACGCTTGAACCAAGTTTGAATGAGGTTGGACAAGCTAACGACGTTCGTGAGTTTCTCCAATGAACGAAACTGAGTCCATACCATTCAAGTTGATCCAACTTACAATTGAACGCTTGCAGCAAATTTGAACGAGGTCGAGCAAGCTGACGACGTTCGTGAGCTTCTCCGATAACCGAAAGCTCTGAAGGCCTACCATCTAAACCCACCCAAGTGGGCCGGTGCCCATCCTACCGCGGCGATGCTCGATTGATATTTGCGTAGAAAATCAGCATTTCCGAGGCTTCGAAGTCAGAGGCAGTCAAGCGCAGTTGGGCTCGAAAACGCCGCAACCTGAGTTTGCCATCGCTGGAAGGAAGAGAGAGAGACCGTGGGAGATATCCGATGTGACGCACATCGAAGTTTAAATATTGCCGCCCTGCCGACTGACCCTCACATACCGGGGAATCGCCGAGAAAACCAACGAAAATGATCTGCGCAACGGGAATTTAGACGCGAATAGAAGGCGATTGGAGCGACCTACCTCTCGGTCCTTCCTAGAGCAGTCGACGAGGTGTTGCGAGCATGAAGGAGAATCCGGACGTAACCGGACGACGGGCGCGTGTAGCGCGATGGGTGACCGGCCTCCAGGAGGGACGAGACGATGTGAGTGGATGAGTCGTCGGCGGCAGGGAAAAACACACCATCAAGACATAGGACGATACGAGGGCAGCACGAAGCTAAAAGACGGTTAGGACGCCTCGCAGGAGGTAAAGGCGCAACTGATCGCGTACGCACCTGCGCAAATCGACGGCGCAACCCCCGGGCGGATCCGTACAGCAGACGCACAGGTCGCTCTTGCGCCGAAGCTGCGCTGCATCCCGACGCGCCTACAGATGTGATTATCGAGCTGCGCACGCCGTTGTTGCTGGACCATAGGTGGCGGCGCGGGTCGCACTTCTGTACCGCACTCGTCCTGCGCGTGAGGGAAGACGAGCGCGTATATGAGTGCCTGTACAATGGAGGAGAGCGGGCGCGGATTTGCGGATCCCACTAGGGCAACGGCGATGGGCGGTGGGTGTCAACTAAGACGGAATTGTGGCCACGAACCCGGCGGTAGCTCTAAGAGGGAGGGGAGAGAGGGGGCCATGCATGTTGGGACCAGAACAGGAGCAGGGCAAGAGGAAGAGCATGATGAGCGGGCGTTAGTGTAGCGGTGGGAGATGGTGGTGGTGGTGGTACGAGATCAAGCGGCATTTCAAACTCCGACATCGACGCGTCCATTACGGCACCTGCGAGTCGCGACTTCAACGCGCATTGTTTTCGGCGGCGGAAAGCCATTCATTTCAATCCAACACAAACAGTGGAAGGAAAATTCGCAGTTTGAAAGAACTAGGAAAGCGAATTCGATGACGTGTGTTATCAAAATGTGCTTTTTTGGTTCTTTTGCACATCTGAGCACTTCCGGACCACTTTTTCGCCTGTTTGAGCAGACCAGAGCATGCAGTGTTTTCACTGGAAGCAAGGCAAATAATAGTGGGAATTCGGTCTCTGTGTCCTCAACCTGCTCAATAAAGATCTTGTCTAGCCGCGGCCGCCCCGTCAGGGGGGGGGGGGGGGGGGGGGGGGGGGTATATTATACTCGCGTGGTCCACAACATGAACAACGTCAGTAAGCCTATTCAGCATCAGCTCAGCTACAACTTCAATATGTGCGACGTAAATGTGATATGGGGCAGCTCCTTCTGAAGCACCCCGCAGTACGCGCCGAGCGGCAACATAGTGTCCAACAGCGCTACGAGTCGCAGCGCCTTGAACAATCGCAACCACGCAATGAGCCTTCTCGGGTCCCTTGGCACGCGCGTCGGGCGAAGGAACGTCAGCCTTAGGTCCGCGACGCCCGTCAGCGCCGCCTCCGCCCCTGAGTCAAAGTCGAAACCAGGCGCTTCCCACGGCGCGCAGCCGATGCACTTGAGCGCGAGGGTGTCCGTGCCGGGGCGGCGCGCGAGGCCGCGCAGGGCGGTGCGGTAGTCCTCCAGCGCCTGGGGCGCGGGGCGCAGCTCGAGGGTGATGACGCGGAGGAGGGGGAAGGGGTGTGGGGACGCGAGGACCCAGGCGAGGAGGCGCGCGCTGCCGATGATGTGCTCGATTTTTGGGAGAGCGTCGGCGGGGAGGGGCGGGGGCGGCGTGCGCGGGGGCGGGGTGGCAGGCGGGCCACGCAGCGTCAGGTGCTCGAGGGTGGGGTGCCGGCAGAGCAGGCCGTGGAGGGCCACCTCGGGAATGTCGCGCTGCTCGGCCTCGATGCTGCCCAGGCTGGACACGGTGATGTGATTCAGCGTCAGGCTCATTTCCGCCAGGGAGAGGGAGTCGGCTGCGAAGCGGAGGTTGCGGAGTCCGGCTGGGTGGACGACGATGACGGCGCCGAGGGGGGCGGGCGGGTCGAACATGCGGATGGAGACGTTGGGGATGACCCGTCCCACGCGCAGGAGGGTGAAGATCAGCAGCGCGTCGCGAAACTGCTTCTCGTCGATCGTGATGGGCTCGGAGGAGCGCGTACTAGGCCGTAGACGCTCCAGAATCCCGCGGATGCCTCGTAGGGAGGGCTTGTATGGGCGGACGATACTGACTGCAAGCGGGGATGCGACGACTATGGGGCGCGTCCGGAATTCCGAGATTAGGGTAAGCAAGTGCCCCGCCATGTCGAGCTCAACATGCGGTTTTATGCGTCCTTGCCACAGGCCAAAGTTGAGGTCCACTGATTTGATAGACGGCATTCGACGCAGAAGACTAGCGAGGGCGTCGACGTCGCGGTGGAGGTTGGGGCTTACGTCGAATTGCAGACGCAGGCTGACAACCCCAGTAATGAAGCGAGCCACGCGGAACGCGGGGAAGGCGCCAGTAGTGGACAGTTGCGGAATGGCCTTGGCAGCAATGTCGCTCTCAGTTATCCCGTATCTGCTGAAATACGCCAGGAGCGCGACTTCGTGGATGTGCTGGGAGATGATAGCCAGCGAGAGGAGGTCTTGGTCCGTAAGGTGTTTGAAGATCTCGAGGATGATCTCGTCGACAAACCGGGGGAGAACCGTGGCCATGGGGGGTGGTGGAGAGAAAGCCATGGGAGTTGGGTATGAGACGTGGCGATATATGGTTGATTGGCGCCCGACGGAAATAGTCCGCCGGCGGCCGTCACTCGGCTTGCCTGGGGACTTGGGGTGCGATTGTCGAACCGATTTGCAGAGAAACAGCAAAAAAATTAGAAGGCCCAGGACCTTCCTACCATTCACTGGATTTCCCAGCAATTTACGAAACCGAAAGCGAACCGTGGGAATATATTCGGAATTCCGATATATCCGATCGGCGATATGGACCGTCACACGGCGCTCGTCACACAGCGCTTGCTCTCGACCGTCATGGCAGCTCGGACACAATATGTTTGACCACTCGTCTCTTGTCCTTCGCCGAGAACCCAAAGCCCACCACAATGTCCACCGTCCTACCCGAGCTAACCCTCACTCGTCGCACCAACGCTCGGACGTGTTGTGGACCTCACGCTAAGGTGATGGGCCGGCGGACGAATCCTATCCGTAAATCCCTATACGAAATGGAACGAAATCAAGCACCGGTAGGTCCAGCGCTCTGGCTTTACTCATTCCCGCTCTCCAGCTCAGCGACGTCTCCCGCGCCTTGGCCTCGGACCTTTTATCTCGTGTTGACTTCTAAATCTGTCTACACTTGTCGGTCACTCAGTGGTACGTCAATTGAACTTATCGCTTATCTTACTCTCACATTAGAGCTATGGGGTAAGATGCGCCCTTGGATACTTAAGCTCAGATGCAAGCGTGCGGGACGCTTGGCCAGGACGGAAATCCCATGCATCAACAATTTCACACGGCCGCCCCATCTTAATCCAAGACTTGCAAAACTTCGAACCGGCATTCTGGCTTGGGAACCTGGCGTCCAGATTCGCCATCAGGTGTTTGCACTAGCGAGATGGGGGACTTGCTCAAACGCTCCCACAGCGGTGGCCCATGCATTTTTGGGACCCAAACATTGGCTGTAAACAGGTCTTCCCGTTTGGGTTCATTTTTCCCACCGACCGAACATGAGTTGGAAAAGCGGTGATTTTTGGAACCCTAACAGTCAGCAGACATAATGACTTTTATGCTCTGAAACGGAGGGGGAAAATCTTAAATGGTTGCATCATGTTTCGCAGCAGAAAAACATCAGCTTTGGGGCTGAAACATGCAAAGAACAATGGTAAACCACATTTTTCGGGCTCAAACAAAGGTGTTTTCTGGGGCGAAACGAAGGCAAAACATCTTCGCTTTTGTCGCCGAGTTCACGGCTTGAAAATTGGCCATTTCCGGCCCAAATTTGGGACCTAAAGACACCTTGTAAAATTCAGGCTGTTGGGGCGCCTTCGAAAATTGAGCCAAACTCGAAGACCTGTTCACAGGCGAGTTTTGGGTCACAAAAATCCATGGGCCACTGCAGTGTCCCACAGGCTTCCACTTTATCCGTGAACAGCAATTGAATGGGTTGACAGATCTGCGACCGCCGCGACCGTTCGAAAAGACGTTGTCCGGCGCACTGGATGAACACTTCGAGTCGTAAATCAAGGGTATCTCCCCAAGTCCTGTGCGCTAAGCTGATGATGTTCCCTCTCGGCAGATTATGTTTTCTAGAATCAATTCGAGTCCTTGCCGCATCACAAGGAAGATGTGGGGACAATGGTGATTTTCATCTCAATTCAGAACACGCCAACTCGGTTCTCATCATGATGCTACTCCCGCAGTGGGCGCCTTTCGTTGCGTTACGATAGCAGTGCGACTTTGACATTCAGGTTCGTTGGCCCAATCCCACCTCTTTCTGCCTTCATGCCTTCCCCGCCGCGTTCTCATATTTCAAGCCAGCGCCACCCTGGGGGTGATACTGCCAATTCACTCTTTCTGAGGCGGGAGAGCTCTCGTGACGCTCTCATCGACCCTGTCGGCCTCTCGGGAGATGGTGCGTCTGCCTTCGTACATACTGGAACACGATGTTGACTCGGACCTCATTCTAAAGTCCCGAGAAGATCACGACTCATGCGATCGTCAACTCTGCAACTCTTTTCCCTAGTTCTTCATTCAGCCTTCGTCGCTCTGCACGTATCCCTCATCATCGTGTGGCACACTGAGGTGGAGCATCGGCTTGTGTTTTCCCTCAATAACCAGAAAATCATTTCCTTCCTGGTGACTGCGATTACAACCACATTTGGAACGGTATGTGTGTGCTTAGATTTCCGGGTGTGGTATTGAACGGTCGACAGATTTATTCGGCACTGCTCGTCTTTGTTACCCAAACGTTATGGATGCGACGGAGCCTCCAGGTCGAGCAAACCCTGACGGCGACCCACGATCACGCAGCGGCCTGGACTGGTATCGGGTCAGCAATGCTTCATATTTGGCGCCAAAAGACCGTCGCGGCGTCCTGGACCGGAACCCTCGCGGTCTTCCTATATCTGGGAAACATTTTAGCCCTGCATATCTCCACCCCAGCTTTATTTTCCATCGAAACATTCAACTTCACCCAACCCCTCCCACTCACGACTCAGGGTCTCCCGACGTATGATTTCTCAACGGAGCGCGGTGAAGCGGTGTGTGTATCAATCCTCGTGCACTCATTGGAACCAGAGCTGATTCGTACCCTAGGTTCCAGTTGGCGGATACCTATACGGCGGGTTCCCTCTACTACCTTGCCTCGGTGCTGCAGGGAAATGGACAAACCCTTGGGTTGAACGGAAGTACGTTGTACGACGTTGTCAACCTTAATTCTGGACTGGGAAACGTGACCGTCAACGCAACCGGTTTCAACATAACCTGCCTCTACACGGACGACACGAATGCCGTGCTCTACAATGCCACCTCCGATAAATGGATCAAGGAGGAGGGGAATGCTCACTCCGTGCCAGATTCTCACTATGAATTCCCGAGTACCCGTGAGCCGATCCAATTACATGTCATCTTCAACGTTTCAAGTTCTGATTGCGCACAGAATCGGGCGTCATTAGTTCCCTATCCGGCTTGGACTTCTTCAGTCCCAACCCCGAGTTCAATCGCGTCCTGTTCTACAGCACCGTCCCGGTCGTCGACTCCAACGGCAATCAACCTCATGTAAACCTTAATCCGCCGATGAGCAGTACCTACGCTCCCGTTCCCGACATCCAAATCTTCCGATGCTCCCAAACGTTAGTCAACCAAACGGCCGTTGTCGACGCTCAGTCCCGTATGCTACTCTCCGTGAAACCGGACATCCACAAGGAAACCTCGACTTGGTTATCGCACGAGGGGCCCGGCGCTGTTGACTTCAACGGCACCCTCAGTGGGAACGACTTCATCGATCTGGTCGGTGTTTTCCCCGCCAGCGGTTCGCCTTGCCCTGATTTATTTTCCTGCCAGTGGCAAACTTGGTACAACACTATTCCTCAATCCACGTTTCCTCGTGACTACAATAATACGATTGACTTCATCTCGTTGGCCGACTTGTAAGTACCGTAATCGCCCCTCGCGGCTGCGCTGAATTGCTCGTCAGGTACATCATCCAGAAGCTCAATTTCCGTGGCGAAAACCTCACCGACCTCGACAACTCCAACTATAAAACCGTCTTCCTCCACGAGCTCGAAAACGCGCTTGGCGAAGTCGTCGCCGCCATGTTTTGGACGCGTAAGTTGTCAAACTACGTCCTTACATCTGCTCAATTCTATTGTGAAGTCGCAAATATCCAGCCAACAGCCGGGAACGTGCTCGATAGCACCAACTTAGGGCCGGCTTACGTCCCACCCTCCACTGCCGGCCCCACCTTCCTGGCAGGAAATGCTACTGCCATTCAAATACAAGCACGAGGGCGCTTAGATGTCAGTTCCCGTTATTTTTTAAATCCCTCTAAGAACTAAACCGTCTGCCAATAGTTGAGCATAATCGCGGTAATTGATTCCCCGGGATGCCATCCCGCTTGCTTAAGATTGGACTGACTGACAACGGACTGAGCAGATCGTAGGCGGCCTTGTGGCGTCAGTCGCACTCACCCTTCTTTCCCTCCCTTCATCGATCGTGTTTCATAAACGCGTTGAAGCACAGGAAGACTATATTCCCGTTGACGGCACGGGGCTGCTCCACGTCATCTGGCTCTATAGAAATCACCCCGAGATCGAGGCGCAGCTGGAGCAGGTCGAGCACCCAACCGACGAGAATCTGCGCCGGGCAGGGATGATACCGGTGAAGTGGAAAGGAGGAGGAGTGTTGCGCCGGCGAAAGAGCTGCGAGTCGTTCTAAATAAACCACGTAGTTCGCGTGCAATCTGTACTGTACACCAAAGTTGTCACGAGTGCTCGAATGCGAATTTCAAGACATCCCTGGCCCCGATTCCAGTCGCAACGCGATCGCGCAGAGCGGATATGACTTCCAGCATCCCACGCAACGAGTGCGTCTCCTTGCGCCTCGCGATGATGATCCCCACCCCGACAAACTCGTACTCCGTCAACGGCGGAGCCCGCAATACCGCGTTGTACGCTGGATCCACGACGAGGAGGCGGAAAGTGCCGAACGTCTGCTTGATGGATTCAACCGTCACGGGTGGGATAGCGTCGTCCGCCTGCAACCACGCATAGAGCTCCCCGATCTTGATGTCGGCCTTTGCGCAGACGATGGTCTTGACGATCTGCGCGATGCAGATGAGTGGGGAGGAGTAGTTGGTCTCCTCGGAATCTTCCCAGGCGAGCACATCCTGCATTTTGTCGTCGAGGAAGACTTCCCGCAACATGCGGATGAAATCACCGCGGGGTGTTTTGATTGTGTCGAAGGGAACTGGATAATAATTAATTCGGTTTGAGCCTGGTGTTGATCAGGAAGTGCGCGCACCTGCTGGATCAGGAGTAGGTTCTCCGTAGTGAGTTATCTGTGCCATATCTTGGTGAGTGAATGGAGGTTGATTATGGTGCGTACTTGGAACATATCCTTCTGCGCCGAGGCGGAGAGGTCATAGAAAGTGATACATATAAGTATCTTCCCTAAGAAGTACTCCCGATGTTCCAGAGACAGCAGATCTCGGTGGATTGTCTCAGCCAGATCAGGTACACGCTGGAACCAGCGTTCCTTCCCGCGAGAGCTGTATAGCGCGCATTAGATAAGTATAGCGACAGCCGCAGGCTCACTCGGTTACTAGGAGGCGTGTAAGCACGCAATGGAGAGGTGCTGCGTTGTAAATGGTACTGCTCACTTGGTATCTTCGGAGGATTCAGTCAGTCGCGGTGAATTGGTCAATGGTGTCATCAGATACTCACATGGCCGTCCATGAATCTGGGGAATTAAGTATAAGGCATTCGAGGACTCAGAGAGTCAATCGGCGTGTTGCACTCACCTCCGAATAGCTATGAGCCTCTGCCGTCCATCGCAGCATCGAGTAGCTTTGGTCCCATCCTCCGCTGTATCCTCGACTGTCAAAACCATCAGTAGCCGATACCTCCTGTTCACTGGGACCGCACAGAAAATAATTGGAGAGACGTAGAAATTCCTGAACACGGTGTCGATGAAGTTTGTCTGCAGGTCTTCCGGCCATTCTTCCTCTGAGCAGGACAAATTTTCAGTCGTGATTGACGAGGCCACGCCCATAATTCTTGAAACTTACCGCCGTCCACTGGCTCGATCGTGATCGAGTGGGCACGATCTGGATTCCTGTCGATAACATGTAAAGACGCGTCGTTTTACGCACGGTTCAATACAGCGACGGTCAATCCAGAGATCTTTTGCTTGAAGGACATTGGCGTAAAAAGCAGCAGAGATTTGATCCGGAATGTCGGTCGTGCGAAATTGATTCGACACTGCCTTGCGTGTGACTCAAGTGTGACTTCTGCCTTGCCTAAGTTGCCTTTCTTCCCTTTCACTGTTCAGTTGGTACCACTCAGCCACAGCTGACTCGAGCCGTCTGCACAAGTGAAACCTAGGTAAGCTGCAAACCCCGGTGGGTTCCGTCAATTGACGTGCCTTATAATACAGTGCCCACCACCACCTCTCCAACACCTGTTTTTCGACCCAAAGGAAATTTTTGTGGACTTTTTCTGATTTTCTGAGCCACGAAACAGGTCAAAAGAATGCGATTGGCATCGAGATCTCACTTTTTCCCACGGTGTTTCACTTTTTCGGAAATTTTGAAAAATAAAAGTGCCCGTAGGCTGCTTCCCTGACCATGGGTGACCTTCCAAACCTGAAGGGATGTAATAAAACTACTTTCCCTTTATGTCTGCATGCTTTCGACCCCTCCTGAACTGAGTTTATATTTCAACCCAACGTGGATGCGGTCGGCATCGGTGATCGCCGGATTCCCACGGATGATTAGGGTTACCTATAAGGGAATATGATGGCATCATTAGGGTTAGTTTCACTTTTCCTGTGCTCAAAAAGCGAAATCTTACCGGATGATTTAGCAAAGCACATGCTAGCTTCCTTACCCTTCCTCTGTGTGTTTCCCACTGTTTTTGAATCCACATATACTTTGGTCATAATGTAGTAACGGTTTCAAAGTTTGGCCGTGTTTACCACCAAAAGCGGAACCGTGATGTGATGCCGGGCACTGTAAGTAATTGAATAAGTATAAGTATCCCGATTCAGATGATGCAAGCAGCAACTGGCAGAATGCCTGGGCGGCTTCGTCCAACCCGACTTCAACGACAGCCCGACCCGGCATGAGGATCGCACCATTTGTGCTCTATGCCGCCAATTTAAACGCTGATGTAGGTGAGTGTTGACCCATTGACGCTCGCAGCTCTGGGTTCGACTATCCGAGTCCGCGTTCGAAACGGCGGTTGTCTCCCATTCTTTTACTTTGCAACAAGAAACTACCACCAGGTTCTTGTAGAGCCGTGGCGGGTCCACTCGATGACCAAGACGTGCAGCGCGAGCCGTTGACTCGATTCAACACGCCCGCTACGGATAATAAACTGTAATCCTCTCTGGCGCAAACTCTTCTTCTTCCCACGGTTCAAACTGGCGTCATGTCAAGCATAACATCGAAATATTTAATCGGACGATCTCCTAAGGTGAAGACCCAGTCCAACTACTCCAACGCAGCCGTGTCCCCAAACATCAGAGCCACCATTCCATCCGGGTACCGCTCCCCCTGCGCCGCATCCGCCTTCGTCGCAACATCCCTCACAGCCTGCACATCCTCGGCGCTCAGCTCCAACGCACCCGCGGCAATATTCTCATTCAAATACTGGCAAAAATCAAAGGTGTATTGAGACTCCGGGTAATTCATTAAACCATGAATGGATGGCACGCACCTTGATCTTCTTAGTCCCGGGGATGGGGATGATATCGTCGCCCTGGGCGAGGAGCCACGCGAGCGCAACTTGGCCGGCGGTGGCACCGCCGTGGTATTTAGTGCCGATGGCCTTGAGCCCGTCCGCAATCTTGAGGATGTTCGGGAAGTTTCCCGCATTGTACCGCGGGACCGTCCTGCGGAAATCATCTGCGTCGAAATCATCCGGGGATTTCTAGGACATGGTTATGAGATCGATCTGCGGGGATGGGGATACAGTAACGCACGTATTGCCCGGTGAGCAGCCCGCGCCCGAGAGGCGAGTAGGCGACGATTTTGACGCCGAGTTCGCGGGCGGTATTGAGCAGATTGATCTTCGGGTCCTCGATGTCGAGCGTGAAGGGGGAGTACTCGACCTGCACTGCGGCGATGGGGTGGACGGCGTGAGCGCGGCGCAACGTCGAGGCGGAGACTTCGGAGAGACCGAGATGCTTCACTTTGCCGGCTCTAATCAGAAGGGAAAAGTCAGTCATGAGCTCTGCGACGAATTGAGTTGTGCGGAGACGCACTTGACAAGTTCCGCCATGGCGCTCACAGTCGTCTCGATTGGGACCTTCGCGTCGGCACGCTAAAAGAAAAATGGGGTAAGCGCAAGCGGCGTGCGAGGCGAACGAGAAGCGTACATGGAGATAATACAGATCGATCGTATCCACGCCTAGTCTGGCGAAAGACGCTGCTGCAGACGCCCTGACGTTCTCAGGCGACCCGTCGATCGAATAGTCAGGCATGAACCCGAACTTGGTCGCCAGGAATATATCTGCGCGCTTCCCAGTGCGTTTGAACCTGGGCGCCAATTGTGAGGCTCTACTTGAGGGTTTGGGGAAGAATATTCACGCACCACTTGCCCAAGAGCTCCTCCGAGTCGACATAGATATTCGCGGTATCCCAGAACGTGCATCCAGCGGCGTGGGCAGCGTCGAGGACCTAGGAAAGGACACAGATCTGAATGTCGAGCCTAAGTACTTGAGAGGGGTTGACAAACCTTGAAACGCTCCTCGTCGGAGTCCACTTGGCCATAGAATCCAGAAAGACCCATCGCGCCGAAGCCGATGGCTGAAAAGTTCGAGCTCCCGATTTGACGAGTGGTAGGCATGTTGTTGTTGAGTAGCGTGGGTTTGGAAGAGGTGTCTTAGATCTTGGTCTCAATAATATTGTGTCGCAGACGATCCTTATATACCGGATGAACAGTTGGAAGTTCAACTTTGGCCTGGCAGCCGCGCTGACGACGCTCACTCTGCCGTTGGCGAAGGTCGGTTGGGCGGAGGTTGTAGCCGGCTACTCGGTTAATTTGCTTTGCTCACTAACAGCGCGGCGGAGTGGCGGTGGTTGCCGTACTTACTCGTATGCGCCAACCGCTACTGGATTGAGAAAGCGGATGAAGCAAACAAAGGAATTTACAGATTTCATTCAACTTGCCTAGTCCCTTTACTCAATAACCGACAGCCGTGCTCTTTCCAAAGTCAAGTTGAGTACTCCTTTGTCGACCAAGATCTGGGAAAATGCGCAGTTTGAACCGTTGGCAAGGAAGTTGGAAGGCGAACCGAACTCAGAGACTTGGCGCAGACTCCATTTGGACTCAAAATAGATGTTGCATTGCAGAGGGCGAGGGGCGTGCTGCAAATAGTCTGAGTGCAGTTGAGCGAAAGGTGGCGTTCAACCGTGGGAAAGATCACGGCATAATCCGCGCTTGACGGCAGTGCGGTTGAGGGAGGAGTGAAGAGAAGTTGAACCTGTTGGACTCCACCCTCCCGTTACGTCGAGGCTGCAGGATTCTGCCCATTGGCACTGGGGACAGAATCCCCGACGGTTGCCATTCCACACCATGTTGTCGTAGCGGAACCTCAATCGATTTCAACCCTGTCCATAGAATAATGCTCCACCCTCTGACCTTGCATAGCACCACACTCCGTCCATTCAAAGCCGAAAAATACTACAGTTACAAATCTATAATAATTTAACCAACACGCGCCCAAGCCTCGACCTCTCCTGGGCTCAGTTTCTCCGGAATCGCGCCAGGAACCCCCCTTTACCCGAACCCGAGCTAAGCGTAGGATACGCGTCGACGTCCTTCCTGCGTCCGTAGAACACCGAGCCGCCGGCCATAACCACGAGGATCAGGGACGTCAGGGTCATCCAGAATGCTAGTGGAGTTCATCAGAAATCGAGACCACTGAACAAAGGGTATGCGTACCGGAACTGGTGGTAACCTTCCCCGGGTGCGGCAGCTTGTTGACTTGCTGCTTCACGAACGCGTAGAGCGCGATGTCGACGATGAACGCCAGAGTTAGCTGGAAATTGTTCCGCAAGCTTAGTATTAGAGATAAAATATTCGAGGGGAAACCGCGCACCAAGAACGCAGCAAGGGCGGAGTTGACTACTGCGAGGAACGGCCCGTGCTCGTATTTCGAAACCGCAAACCCAAATGCGAGTGCAATGAACCCGGTGGCTGCAGTACATCAAGTTGAACTAATGTTAACAACTGAAAGCAAGCGCGCTGACCGACAGGATGGATCGCGAGTCCGCGAGTCCACGACGATCCGATGAAGACGCGGGATTTTTGGTCAAAATCTGTGAGCGGGAGCGCGTAGCCGTGGCCTTGCCAGCGTGTTTAAGTGCCTTGATTGAACGAAAATAAGTTGTGTGCTCACCTAGATGTGGACAGCTCCGCTTTCCGGTCCCGTCGTAGATACACGGAGCCCTGTCGGCGATTTGTTAGGCGCACAGGCATGGTTGCAGTTGAGCAGCCCATTATATATATATACCCACCAGATACCGAACTGAAGCAAAATAGTCAGCGGCGGGCGGGATTAAAAAGATCAAGTCAACTCACCCGCAACTGGCTCAGGAATTGCGAACTCTTCGGTGTATTTGAGTAGCTGAGGCGAACGAAATCCAAGGCAGGGAAGGCTGGGAGAGAGATGGAAGTGAGAATGCTGAGGACGAGGGCGCAGCCAAGGAACGCGATTGCGGCGGTGTAAAATGAACGGGGCAACATCCTTCAAGGAGTGTCGTCGAGGTGGTGGTATAGTGAGAGAGGGACAGCGCACGACTCACTTATAGTCTTCCTCGGCGCCAAAAGGCGTCGGGCGTTGCAGATGCGAGTATCTTATCATTGCGGCAACACATCATCAACACAGCAGATGGGCAGAGCGGGCGCGAGATGCAGGAGTGTTGTTTGGCATGGCGGGAAGCTGTTGGAATCTGCCGCTGTAGACTCGTCAAGGTGACGAATGTTCAACTTTCAGTTTTACGCTAAAATCAATGAGCCGATTTCAACGCAGTGTCCCAACAGCGCGCGGTCCATTTCAAGTTCTTCATCCCACACTTACGATGGAAACCCACGGCATCCAGACCACAGGTGGGGAATGTCCTCACGACGGCATGGACGGGTGCGCTTGATCCCCAGAGAATTAAGCGGGAATTGAATGGAGTAGATGGGCGGGAACAGAGTCTTGACATGAGAATCATGCTTGTTGTGCGGGATCAGGTAATCGATTAGGTGCGCCTCGTTCAGTCGGTCGGTTAATTACGCCGCCGACGATGGTCAGGAATAAACATTCCCTTTCTATTCCGGGTATATATGTAGCCGTTGAACAACTGTTCGGTGGAATAGTTTTGTTCGGGGTATGATTTACACCCTCTTCTCCTCTTCTCGAAGCTGGCGCTGGCAAGAAGGCAGGCAAAGGCAGCGCTCAGTTCTTGCGGAAGCGCGAAAGGAAGCCGCCGCCGCCGGCGGACTTGGTGAACATGGGGTACGCGTCGCCCCCGCTCTCCTTGCGGCGCCCGAAGCAGACGGTGCAGCCGGCGAGGAGGACGAACACGAGAGAGACGAGCGTCATCCAGAACGCTGCGCATACACAGGTAATTAGCGTTGGGGCGAAGGCACAACGATCTGAGAAGCGTACCTGCACCGGCGTCGACGTTTCCTTTGACGTCGTCGAGCTTGCCGATCTCGTGGTGGACGAAGACGTACAGCGCGATATCGATGGCGAACGCGATGAGGAGCTGTACACATCATTAGCCTGTGGACGCGGCGATGCGAGGCGGGAGCGGCCGCACCATCAGTGCCGCGAAGAATGAGGTCAAGGACGCGATGAGGGGGCCGTGTTGGAGCTTGGAGGCGGCGAATCCGAACGCGATAGCGATGACTCCAGTGGCTAGAGGCGAATGATAGTCAGGGCGTGGCCGAGGGGAAACAGAGACGAGACGAACCGACGGGGTGGATAGCGAGACCACGCGTCCAGGACGCGCCGATGGTGACCCTGTCGTTGTGGCCGATGGCATCCAGGATGGTGATGGAATACGCGTGTCCTGCTCTACAGTCAGTGAAACCACCTAGGGTAATTTTTGTCTACGCACCAGTGTGGGCACACGTGCGGTGGTCGTTGCCGTCGTAGATGCACGGGCCCCAGATACCCCACTGCAAACGACGAGTTAGGAGGTGAAATGAAAGGAGGCAAGACGCGTATACTTACGCGCACTTCGCGCAGGATGGCCGCGCCAGAGAGGAGACTGTCACCACTGAACCGGACGCGCACAAAGTCCAGCGCGGGGAGGTACGGGAGCGAGATGGACGCGAGGAAGCTCAACACCAGAGCCACAAAGAGGAACGCCGTGCCAGACAGGTAGAACGCGCGCGACATTGTGCTTGGTTGGGAGGAGGACGCGGAAGAAAAAATTGACTCGGGGTGTGGGTGGGTGTCGAGTGGGGAGAGGAGACCAATCGGCCCCGAAAACGGGGCCCAGATTTTATACAATGGCGAATCTCACGGTTTAGACACTTGCACCGCTTGTCTTTTGTTGCCGATGGGAAGGGTGAGTCAGATTTGAATGCGAGACACCGTTAATGGCGATTCAAAATCTCACCGTCGACTGAGAGCTTGGAAGGCCTCCCGCCTCGTGCTATTGGGATTGTGCCGCTGAACGAGCGCCCCCGCTCTTCGAAGTCGCGCCAAAAAAGACTTGCGCTGAACAAGCGCCCAACCCAAAATTCTGGCAGTTTTGCTATCGTTTGATGGTTGACCTGAAAACGCATGGGATGATCAACAGCTCTTCCGTAAATCGCAGACGAGTTTATACCGACATTGAGTAGGGTCTTTTGAAACGATGAAAGCACGAGTTGAACATCGCAACGAGTGGACTCCCCTGAACAAAGAACCGACACGGTGCATGCGGTGAGCATTGTTCCCAGAGTCAATTGAGTCCCAGACAATCATCGCGCGAAGTTCTACAGCTGTGGTGCCCAGAAAGGTCTTCAGTTCGCCAGAGCGCGGGAGAAGGATACAGCTTGTGCCGGGAGGAACGGAGGGCCATCCGATAGGCAGTCAGGGACGACCAGATAAACTGAAATGGAACCAGATGGAACAACCTCTCCGTCCATAGAATTGAGCCGATGTCAGGTTGGTAGCAGTCTGTAGCCCAGTATGGGATGATCTTCGTGCCCTTGCGCCGGGGCGTTGGCATCCTGTCAGGACACGGAGGTTTCCAGTCCGATTCAGGATTCAGAAATGTACGAGCAAGAGTATCGCCATTGAAGCTCCGGAGGTCCTC
This sequence comes from Mycena filopes, assembly GCA_029281495.1. Lineage (NCBI taxonomy): Eukaryota > Fungi > Basidiomycota > Agaricomycetes > Agaricales > Mycenaceae > Mycena > Mycena filopes. The sequence continues at coordinate 1,222,307 of JARIHR010000018.1, read as the reverse complement.
GAGCCGGATGAGTAACTGAGTTGCAACCTCCTCAAGAGACCACATAGTTCTGGCGACTTGCGGAGGAGCTGCAGGGGCACGACGTCGACTGCCAGCGAATCGCGATGGGAGTTTGTGGACAGAGCATCCGTTCACGTGACCAGACGCGCGGTGGAGTTCGACCAAACATGCGCAAAGAGTTGAGGTTCGAAGTCGATTTCTTGCGATTGTGGGCCTCGTCGCTCTCTCGTTCTGAATATTCGGGCAATTTGGATACCCTTGGGCCGTTGAAATGAGGTTGAAAAGAGCGCAGTCGTCGAGGAAGGCTCAAGGAAGAAGGTTAAAGCAGGTAGCGCTGACGGCGACTGTGTACCAGCAATTCGCGAATACCATGGGAGGCTTTACTCGGAGCCGCAGAGAAGGTGTTGCCGAGGTCTGGCCGTGTGGGTTAATCAGTTCAGTGTTGAAGTTCAAGTCGGTGTAGTTGATTCACTGCATTCCGTGGTCGCGGCGACGGAGGCTGTGGCCCTTGATCGCCGTCTGCCGACGGGCCTAGACCGACCCTGCCGAGGTCACATCGACGGAGGTCTGCCTCCCTTGGTCGACGTCTGCGTCCGTAGCGGCCACCCACCCTGGTCTCCCTTTCTCGACACAGGGCGGCAGGCTAGGTCTTCGCCTCGTACCCAGTGCCCATTCTTCCCATTTGCCTACTCGTACTTATCCGGTTGATGTTTGAAACAATTAATTGTCAAAGTTTATTACTGATATTGGAGGCTCGAGGCGACCTCGAGCCTGGGCAAGGCGGCGAGCCACGTCAGGAATCCCATTTGCCCCCTGGCCGATCTTCTGTGAGCCACCGTGAGCCGCCGCCCAGGCGGGGCGCAGCATCAAAATAAAAATTAGGTTGAGTTTAAGTCGTTATATAGAAATCCCCCACGACGACCCGTACGTTGAGCTCTTTTGGGCGAGGGACAACTCCCTAGACCCTTTCAGCTTTGCTGGGTTAATCCTGGGCTTCTAGTTATTCGCGGTGGATGCGGTGGAATGACAAGAAAAACGGAAGCGTCTGGAATACAGTCGACGGATCAAAATTAGCCAAACATCACGAAACACACGCGTCGCGCAAGGAACGGAACGGCCAAAAACCAACCAAAACAATGGAATACAATTGCAGAAGACACTAATATGCTAAATGGACCCATGTAGGCACAGGTCGGCAGGGGTCCAGTGTCGCCGCTGGGTCTGTCGAGGTCTGCCGAGGTATCTCGGCAGACCCTCTGCCGCCGGACGGACGGAATGCAGTGATTGATGGATTGGTTTAAACATTCTTGGGATGCCTCAGGTCGAGGAGGAAAAAGGCTGAACTGGGCGAACAGAAGGGAGAAGTTCCAATCTTTGATTCCGTATACTTGTTACAATAATTTACAGATAAATACAAGTCCATGATTCGATTCGGTAATTCAGAGCAGACTGAAAAAGGTCGGATTACTGCGAAAGCGGGAATAAGCTCCAGTTTCAGGAAGCGGACAAGGCAGAACGCACCATGAAATCCGACCAAGCATAATCGTCCCAGCGGCCCTTAACCGGGGCGGGCACTGGTGCTGGCTTCTCAGGCGTATCGAAGCGCACCGTCTTCCCGCTCATTGATCTACGGCGGGTCGCCAACTCGGGCTCGTCGTCTGCAGACCCAGAGTCCGACTCCGACTCGACGGCGGCGATGCGCTCGCGCGCGTGCCGGCGACGACGGGCGCGCGTCGACTCGGTGGGCGCCGACGGGGCGAAGAGGTAGGCACGCCCCGTTACGCGGGCGAAAAGGGATGGTTTTGTGGGCGAGGATAGCATGGCTGTGAGGCGAACTGAAGTTGGAGTTAAGAGATGCTGCGAAAAGAAATATTGAACGAACCTATCGGCGAATCGCAAACCGACTTGCACTCGTCCACGGCCGAGGTGGCCCAAAGATCGACTTGAATTGGGGCCGAAGCGGGGGACTCAGGCGGTGAATCGTATAACGCGCTCGTTGGGCGCTTATGACAGTTTTTATCGGACAAAAATACGATGCAAAGGCAATTACATTTAATGCAACTTAATGCAGTCGATGCAATTCGATGCAACTCGATGGCATTAAGTGCAATCTCAATGCAATCCAATGCAATATCGATGCACTTGACGATGCAATGCAATGCGGCTTTCCCAGCTTGCTCCGCTTCCGTTCCATCTAAATGAATTGCATCGGAATCCATCAGCACACCATGCAAGCCAACTGGTTGCATTGATGCCCTATGCAGACCTCTGATTTGGCCCTTTTGGCCGCATTTTTTGGCTGCAAGACCTGGCTCTCTTTGATAAATGATCACAATATAACCCTATACCGGTCATTCATTGGCGAGGTCCTCGATCTAGTCGCTGCACCTTCCACGGGAACCATGGGATTCAGTTTCTCCATGTCTAAGTATCCAATGGCTTTATCGGTTCTCGAAGCATGGCACAAATCAAACTTTAACTTCCCACTTTGGGTGACGGCCAGTTAAAAACAATCACGAGGAAGGAAGTTTCGGGTGTGAAGATCGGTGGAACTAGAAACCAACCCAATTGTCTGCGCTTGCACGGGTTTAATCACCGCTAGAGGGCTTTAAGACATCTGACCGGGCGTCGGGACAATATGTGAATCTCATCGCATTTTTCTTGAGGAAGAACTGAAGTTCAACTGAACTGGAAGGCAGATTGGCCAAACGTCGAAATACCCATTGGTGATCCTGCTGCTAGATCTATACAGAGTGCTGGCTCTGACAAGCTGAACTATAACACACTTGAAAGTTTTTGAGGACGTAGTCAAGTGCAAGTTGAACCGTGGGAAGTATGTCGGACATCTCGGTGTTGTTCAATTTGGCCCAAAAGAATTGTGATCGTCCAGTACCAAAGAAGTGCAGTAATGCAATGCAGTAGGAACTGATTTACGGCAGCCTGCATTGACACTTAATGCAGGATAATATCTGCAAAGTAATGCAATGCCATGCAAATTATGTGGGATTGGAAACCGGTGGAGTGCATCGAGTTGCATCGAGCAATGCATTAAATTGCATTGCGATTGCATTCAATGCCATCAAGTTGCATTGGATTGCACCGACTGCATCGATGCGCATTCAATGGCATTTGATGGCATCGTATTTTTGTCCGATAGAAACCGTCATAGGCGCTTGAGCGCCGATTTCAATGTAGACCGAGTGGTGCTCGAGGCGCCATACAGCTGAGGCGCCGAGGCCGAGCGAGTGCGAGACGACTGTGGGCGGAGAGCTGAGGAGTTTCTGGTGGTGGTGGTGGTGAGTTGCAACATCGTGAAATGTGGATGATGGTGAGGCAGGGTGAATTGGGTTAAAGTTCGTGAGATCCCTCCTGCCTTTATATGAATGCGGATGCGATCGATGTACTGCTGTGTGTCTCTCGCCAGCGGGCCGCCAGCGGGGTGGTGAGACGCACCCGCACCACAAGTCTCATACGCGGAGCCGCTGAACTGTAAAGGTAATTCAAGTATGAAACGGTGCGTGGGTACACGATTAACATGGCGGTTAGGTGGAAAGGCCACGAATGCGAGGCCTGCGACAAGCTTTGTGAGCGTGTAGGCCCGCGGAGGCAGCAAGTAGACTTAGCAAGTACAAGTCTTGCGGATGCGCGCGATCGTTCAGCATCCGCGGGCTGTTCTGAGACATTTGAGTCCCCTGAGCCCCAAGTAAGGATTCAAGCCACTACACGCACCTTCAATCCATCTAGGATGTTCATCGATACCACTGGACGATGCTGCATCGTGTGAAGGTCATGGCGTGCAAAAAAGGCGCAAAAGGTGCGTGGCGCAATGGCTGCCGTGCTTATTTCGCAGTGGCTGTGCAGGTGGCTGTGAAGCCCCTGTTGAGGTTGAAACCGAGACTTGCTTGGTCCAAGGGTTGGCTGGCTGAGGCCTCCGGGGCAGCGTCATCGAATTCAGTGCTCCGCATGCTCCACAAGCCTCGGGAAGCATGCCGCGGAAGGAGGGCGGGGGCAGTGGTAAATCAGGAGTTAAACATCAAATCACCGGTTGGATATTCACCGAGTCTGAGCAATGGAGCTGGGGAGGAGTGGTATCCATGATAGACGAAGCTATGAGGTGCCACTCGTCAGTTGCTCGTTCCGAACCAGTGATGGGTTCCTAAGCGGAGCGGAATAATCGTTCCTTTGTTTTCGATCAAAAGTGTGCAAATGGACGAGTTCTGCGAGTCATGAATCTTCCGTTATCCTTGGAGACTCCGAACATAGCAGGGGTCAATCTATGGAGTCCATCTTCGCTGTGAATAGCTCTCAATGATTATTTGGCGCAATAATGGTACATGTATATGCGCAGAGTGCTTTCAACATGGGAGGTAAATATATGGAACATGCCGAGAATATTAAATCACCGGCTGTATATTCACCGAGTCTGTGTAACGGAGCTGGAGGGGAGGGACGCGGGGGCACTTAAAATGCTCTAGGCGTAAGGTGGTAAATGGTGGGCCCGAACCTTTGATGGGTCCATAGGCAGAGCAGAAATTCGTTGCTTTGATCCCGATCAAAAATTGCATGGCTGGTCTGCAAGTCATGGACTCCTGGCAACTTTCACACTCTGAACATCCAAAAGAGTACTATATATGCCATATGGTATCTGCCCTCGCTGCGGGCCAATTCCAGTGGTCGTCCGACGCAATATCGGTCCAAGCGGAGTCAGTTCAACATGTGGGCAAATATACGAAGATTATGACTTACAGACATGGAAAGAGACAGTTCTGGCCATGTAAGTCTTCAGGCGACAGCGGAGGGTTCCTAGGGGCGTGTGAGAGGCCCAAAAAAATTGCAGGGACGGTTGGAAAGCGTCAATGAAGCAAAATTATGAGCACGGCAGGACTCGAACCTGCAGCCTTTTGGTGTGGATTACAACGTTGTTGAGGCATCGAAGCCAAACACGCTAGCCATTGCGCCACGCACCCGATGCAGGGGACTGTAGAAACATGCATATGTCGCGAGGGAACCGTATTTTGGTCTGGGAAGTTGAACGAGGTCGATCGGATGGCAGGAAAAGTACTAAGGTCGAAAGGGGTCGGGACTTGGTGTATTTCGTCAATTGGACCCGGATGTGTTATTGGGTAAGTGTTTGACAGGTTAGAAGCGGTTGGAAGCCGCGGGAGAAGTTAATCCGAGGATGAAATCACTTTTCTTCTGCTCGAGCCTCTCAAAGCCTTAGGACGATATTGAGTTTGGAGTTTGTGTTTTGAAAAGGTGGGGAGTTCGAACCGCGCGGTGAGCTGGTTTCCATATGTTCCGTGATTGCAGAGGTTGGGTACCCCAATAGTTGAGCCACAGTCCGTGTTCGGTGGACGGTGCTTATTGAGCGTGGTTTGAGTGTTGCAGAGGTCTGAGGTATGTTTCCGCGGTCCACTTGTGTCGGGAAGTCGAGCGAGGTGACGGGGAACCGACGTTTTGGCGCGGTATCATTGCCCATCAATGGGATCAGCCGTAGTTGAACCGTGGGAATGCCGTCCCTAATTAGACGCTTGGTTCAACTGCAACTCGGCGCCGTCCACATTGGTATTCGGACATGCCCAAGTAAAATAAGCGGTGACAATTGCACAGTTGTCCCAATGGATTCCCTTGGATGTCGCCGAGCACCAAGTTGAAGATGTTCAAATATCTTGATTTGTGCTGTCTAAACCATGGTCTATGTGCGGGTACACGAGACTCTACATGAATTATTCTTCGCCTGGATGGAAAAAAAGGATTCAATTAGTCGCTGGCAGAGGTGACGCCGTTGAACTTTTGTTCAACCTTGGTTCAACCCATCATGTCGAGGAGTCAAGTCATTGTTCGTCCGGCACGACCAGAACAAAAGAATGAGAGTTCTCATGATGAAGATGGATGAGTGGATTTCTTGAATGCCCGCTGTAATCATAAAGCCCGTTGCCCTCCGGATACTGGAAAACTCCGCCTGTCACGGTGTTTCTTGAGGAGGGACGGGCTTTCGCGGATCTGCCGCGCATAGCATGTACAGATACTTACCGCCGGGACAAGCATGATAGCGAATGAGCGTAGGAGATTGCTGGACGGCGGAAAGTAGGATGCAAGCTCCGATTGACCCGCCGGTGTTTGCCGACGCGATACTGGCTCTCACCGCACCATCATTAACGCGTGGCCTTCCTCTCGCTTTGATGGCTCCTTTCTGCATCTCGAAAGCAGCGGCGACTCACGAACGAACCACCTGGCCCCTGCATGTGTTGGTTATAGCTAAGCAGCACGCATCCAGGCCGTGTTCTGGCGGGGTGTGCACTGGCCAACACGGAGCACATGGATCTCGCTGTGGGGGCGCTCGATGACTATGCAATGACTATGCCGAGCTGTGTGTCAATTTCCGCGTTTCGAAGCGGTGATCGGGGAACGGTGTTTACTGTGCAAGAGAAGATAAATACCCCACGTCAAATCGGAGGACACGACCAAAACATGATCTTGACCCTCGCAGTCTTCCTTGTCTTCGCAGTCCGGCAGTCGTCCGCCCTCGCCACGCGCGCTTCACCGATACATCGTTCACCTCGTGACAGTCAAACCGGCGCCACCCTTCAGTCGTGGTCGAATATTACTCTCACAAACGCCAATGGCACTCTCGATGCGTCCTTCCCGCTCAGAGTGCGCTACCCGGTCCCGTACTCCTGTTGTTGAACTCAATTCTTTCAGTATGCAACGAACATTACTATCAATGGAGAAAGTGAGTGTCAAGAATCCTCCCCTGCTCTTCTCTTCATCCGACATTTTCCAGCCTTCAGAGTGGCCATCGATACTGGGAGCTCTGATTTGTGGTACGCCTTTTGCGGGAATGGACTGCTCGGAATTAACACATGCTGTAGGATTAGACCAAACCACGATTTCACATTCAATGATACCGGGATCGCAGTTGACGAAGATTACGTCGCCGGAGTTATATCTGGCACCATCGGGGTCGCGTCAGTGCAACTAGGGGGCTACAGTTATGAGAAACTGTGAGCGGATCGAACGAATGTAAGTGAGAGACAGAAGTCAATTGGTATAGAATACGAACTAACTACTGGTTTAAATACTACAAAGGTGAGTCACTAATTTAAGAGTCAGATATTCTACGAGTCAGCTATACTAATTATTGAGTCAGGCAAATACTGCGTACTGCTACGCATCGGCTGCGCGCGGCTGCGGACAGCTGCGCGTCGGTTCCGTAAGTAGGAACCTGCATTCGGCTTGTTTATTCTTACACTCCCCTTCAAGCCGAACTCAGTCCCATCGCAGCGATCAAGGGTTTAAACTTGAACGGAGGAAGAGCCTTGGTGAGTACATCGGCTGTCATTTCAGATGTTGGGCAGTAAACTACTTCCAGAGTACCATCTTCAATCTTCGACCGAATAAAATGATACCTGATGTCAATATGCTTTGTGCGTGCATGAAATTGACCCAACTCTGCATGGGCGAGAGCAATCGCCGACTGATTATCACTATAGATAACCGAGGGGATTTGAATAGGACCGAATAGTTCCGCGATAAAGGCGCGGAACCAGATTAACTCCTTGGCCGTGAAGGTGAGTACAATGTACTCTGCTTCCGTCGTTGAAAGCGAGATTACTTCCTGCTGCTTTGATGCCCAGGAAACCGCCCCTCCATTCATGAGTAGGACGTAGCCTGAAACGGCCTTGCGATTTTCCAACGACATGCCGTCGGCATCGCCGTAAATTTGCAAGCCGAGCTTTTCCTCGGTTGCCTCGAAGGTCAGACCGTGTGTTCGTGTGCCTTTCAAGTATTGAAGCACCCGTTTTGCCGCGCTCCAGTGTGCTTGTCCGGGATTGTCAACAAATCTTGACAATACACATACCCCGAACGCCAAGTCGGGTCGTGTTGCGGTTGCCAACCACACTAGACCGCCAATCAACTCTCGGTAAGGGATCTTCTGCATCTCAGCAGTCTCCTCTGGCGTCTTGGCGCACTGCTCGCGCGTCAGCTGTGCATTCGGGTCCAAAGGTACGGAGATACTTTTGCAATTCCCCATGTTGAACTTGCGCAACAGCGAGTCAATGTAGGTTGTCTGGGATAATTTGAGCGTGCGGCGGTCTCTATCGCGCGTCACCTCCATTCCCAGCAACCAGCTAATATCGCCCAGCCTTGTGATCTTGAACACTCGAGCGATTTCAACTTGGATCTCATCAATCAACTTCGGTGAGTTTCCAGTGATAGTGCTATCGTCGATGTGGATCGCCATGATGGCAAAATCATTGCCCCTGACGACTTGGTAGACAGCGTGGTCTGTGCGCAAGGGCTTTATCCCCAGCTTTGCTAATTCTCCGGTGAGTTTTTCGTACCATTTACGGCTGGACTGTTTTAATCCATAGATGGTTTTCTCGAGCCGGATGACTTCATTTAAATTGCCATTTGAGTAATGAGGGGCCTGTTCCATGTAAATTTCCTCTTCTGGTGAGAACTCGCCGTTTAGGAACGCTGCAGAGTAATCAAACACTTGAATGTCCCAATCGTAACGCGCGGCAATAGATAGAATTGTTCTCAGGGAAGATAATTTTGCAGTGGGTGAGAATGTCTCGTAATAATCTACCCCTGGCACTTGCGTGAAGCCCTTGGCCACCAAGCGCGCCTTGTATTTATCTATTTCACCGTTCGTCTTGCGTTTGATCCGCAGTGCCCATTTGCTTCCCACGACGTTTCGGCCCGAAGGCCTGGGAACCAATCTGTCACCGAACGTTCCGGTCCTGCGCATAGCGTCCATCTCGACGTCCATGGCGGCCTTGAACAGCGCCCAGTCCGACCTCCTCTTGGCCTCCTCCACTGTGGGGGAGTCTGACATCTCACCCAGCCCAGTAAAGGCGAATTCCGCGCCGGCCAGGAAGCTTCGAGCCTCGGTTTCTTCGACACGCGCAGTCCGAGCAGAACCACGCGTCCTCCCACCCTGGAGAATATTACTGGGGTCAATCGTGCTCTTGATGTCTCGGGGTGCGACCCTCTTGGGAATATCCGGTGTAGGGCTGCGAGTACGGGGTGGAGGTGTGAGCGGGGAGTCAGGACGCGGTGGATCCGCGTTCTCGGGCTCAGGTGCGTGCTGAATGTTCTTTTCCACTACCTCTGGCCTAAATTCCGCTTTCTCCCCCTCATTCAGTACTTTATACACCTCCCCTGTATCCCTTCTCGCGGCGAATTTCACACTGCGTTCCACGCGAATGGACCGATTCTCGGGGTAATAAATCCGATGCCCATCTATCGCATCTGGGTCTAGGCCCATCCACCGTCCTTCGCGTGCTCGTCCTCCGAGCTTGCCGCCTTCCGCGTGCACCCAGACCCTGCAGCCCCACTCGTGCAGGTGGCGCAGGTCCGGTTTCTCCTTGTGAAACACTTCATACGGTGTTCTGCCGCCGAGTGCCTTAGTCGAGGTACGATTTTTCAACCAAACAGCGTGCTTGAGCGCCTCACCCCAAAGGTTTGACGGCAGCCCCGCTGCGTGCAACATGGCACGTACCTTCTCAAGAAGCGTCCGATTTAAACGCTCCGCTACGCCGTTATGCTCTGGAGTGTCGTGCACTGTCAAACGGCGCGTCATTCCTTCCTTCGCCAGCCAAGAATCGAAATCTTTGCTCTTGTATTCACCGCCGTTGTCTGAATGCAAAATTTTGATTTTAATTCCGTGCATTCGTTCCCAACGCGCGGCCAGCGTCTTTGTGGCTTCCAATGTGCCGCTTTTCGCACTCAACAGGATCACCACCGAATACCGACTCGCTTCATCGGTGAACGAGACGTAGTACTTGTTATGCTGCGGTGTCTCGGCGCTCGCGGGTCCCCAAAGGTCTGTGTGTACCTCCTCACCAACTTCTCCTCTTGCCTCTCGTTCCGAGGGCTTAGAGATTGGCTTCCGCGTCATCCTGCCGTGCACGCAAGATGCGCATTCCTCAGTAGAGGTGGGTCCCGTTTCGTCTAATTTAATTCCTTCAACATGCTCGTTCTTCACGAGCTTGCGCGCTGATTCTTGAGGAAGGTGTCCCAGGAGTCGATGCAGCTCATCTGGTGTTACCACCAACGGCCCATCACTCACCGAATATGCCCGCGGCTCTGTCCGCGGTGCCTCAACAGCGTATACTCCGTGCGTGAATGGAATAGTTCCAATCCGCCGGTTGTTCTCATCGAAAATCTTGCACTCTGTGCTTCGGAAGTTTAGCGAATAACCTGCCTTGGTAATTTTTCCGACTGACAGGAGGGTTACTCCCATGCTCGGTGCGTACAGTACATCTCTCACAAGAATCCGTGTGTATTGATTCTTGCCTCTAGGTACTTGTACATACATATCGCCTTTGCCTACGGCCTCAAACCGTTTATTGTCGGCTGCAACTATTCCGTGCGCCTCAATCTCTTGATAATTTGTGAGTCTACTCCTGGTGGGTGTCAAATGCTGTGTTGCACCCGAATCGTAAATTTCTAACTCACAATCAAGCTCTGAAGTGGCAGCCGCGGCAATTAGCTCCACTTCTCCTGAGGTAAACGAGAACCTACCAAGTGGTTCCTCAACCTCCTCGTCCTCGGGATCGTCCTCAGCCTCGCTGTCGCTGTCCGATACATCCTCAAGGTCCGGCATGCCATCGAATGGATCGGCATTGCCGTTGAACTCGGTCTCGTCGAGCTCATCAAACTCAATGTTGTCTTCAAGTTCTGCGACGTACCATGCAGCATCAAAATTATCTTGAGCCTGCGCGACGTTCGCTGTATCCTTGGGCTTCCGGTTTGGGTACTGCCCTTCTTTGCCATCGCCTTTCGCGTAGCAATCTCTGGCCCAGTGCCCACTTTTGTGGCAATTGTGGCACTTGCCCTTGGCGTTCTTATTCGGCTTCTTATAGCCGCCGCCGCCGCCGTTCCCGTAGAACGCGGTTTCTGGCTCACTTGCTCCGGTTCGAGCCGCCTTTCTATCGGCTTCGTCACTAATGCCCTGTAGCACAGTGTCCGGGTCGAGGGTCTTGCCAAGAAGAGTTGCCGCGCCTGTGAGCGCACTTAGGTAGGTCTCCCAGCTGTTTGGGAGCGAACCGAGAATAATTGCAACAAATTCTTTCTCGCCAGGGTCGGCACCCATGGCGGTCAGGTCTTCCTTATAGGTCTGGAGCGTCGTGAGATGTTCCTTCACGTTGCCTCCCTCTGCACATCGCTCATCTTGGAGCTTACGGCGCAGGTCTACAGTGACCATCTGGGATTTCTTCTCAAAGTGAGCTTTCACTTTGTCCCACATCTCCACAGCGGTCTTCTCACCCTTCACTTTAAGGAAGAGTGAGTCTGGAATCGTCGTCGCCAGGCCCTGTTTAATTACGGCCTGCTCCGACTTCCAGAACCGACGACGGTTCAAATACACGTCGTGCGCCTTCGTCTCATCCGCGGTTGGAGCCTTCGGATCAACGAATACGGGCGCGACGGGCTCCTTCGAGATCACAGGATCCTCGAGGTGGTCGCCAAGACCAGCCGCGTCAATCGCGAACTTAAAGCGATCACGGAAGAACACGTAGTTCTTGCCGTCAGCTTTGCACGACGGTAGCCTGGCGAAGTACTCGCCAAGCTTAGCAGTGGAGGATAATGTGTTGGTGGATGTGGACATGGTGAAGCGGTAAGCAGTATTCGTTCGTGGTTATTATGCGCGGGCGGGGCCCATAACCTGTGAGCGGATCGAACGAATGTAAGTGAGAGACAGAAGTCAATTGGTATAGAATACGAACTAACTACTGGTTTAAATACTACAAAGGTGAGTCACTAATTTAAGAGTCAGATATTCTACGAGTCAGCTATACTAATTATTGAGTCAGGCAAATACTGCGTACTGCTACGCATCGGCTGCGCGCGGCTGCGGACAGCTGCGCGTCGGTTCCGTAAGTAGGAACCTGCATTCGGCTTGTTTATTCTTACAGAAACAGAGTCAGTTCGGTCCAACATTCGTCTCTGGGTGGCTATTTACACCAACATTGCGACAGTGTTCACCAATGCCACGAAGGTTTGAAGTTCTGACAATTGGCGGTGAGATTGGGAACTGACAGAGTGTTTCAGGTCGATGCACTTGGAATTGTCGACGAGGGCCTCGACGGTCTACTTGGATTGTCGTTCAACGGCGCCATGGTATCAGACCTAACCAAGGCGATCGTCAAGAATGGATCGGATCCTACCTTGGCACAACCTTTATTGTTCAACATCTTCGACCAGACACCGCAACAAGACAACTTCATCGGAATTTCCCTCTCACGCAGTGACGATTTGGAGGGCTCCGCAGACGCCAGCTTCACAATCAACGAAGTTGACGAGGCGTATGCCGACGTTCTGAATGCCCCAGTGCTACCGGTGTTCACGAACTCGTATTGGACGATCCTGATCGACGCCATCGATGTGGATGGAGTGAATGTGTCTATGCCGGCCAGCATCGCTAGTGCGCCAGATGGGAAACTCGTCGCGGTGATCGATACGGGGACCCCCACGTGCACATTCCCAGGCCACCTGTTGGACGGAATCTATTCCGCTATCCCAGGCGCCACATACCGTACGCGTGTGACCGAGGCGGGAGGAATTTCCGAAGGCTGGTTGATTCCGTGCAACACGACCACCATAGTCACAATTTGGATTGGGTACCCCGCTTTCGTGTACAATGATAGCCCAGCTCATACCGCGTCTTAGAGGTCAACCATTCCCGATCCACCCACTTGATCTTTCAATTGTGGCTAGGGTTGACGAAGACACCACCGTCTGTGCAACACCGTTTGATTCCTACCCCGGTAGTCCTGGGGACTACGACATGTTCTTTGGAGACAGTTTCATGCGCAATGTATACTCCATGTGCGTAGCCTCCTTGTCCGCTGCGTTCACTCACACCCACTCCCGCATCATGATATAGTTTCAACTTCGGCGACGCGATATCCAATTCGCCAACCGGAAACGCGTCCATGCAGCTGCTTTCTCTGACGAACGTCACGGCCGCCATTGCAGACGTGCTCAAGGTGCGCGTCGACCCCAACCCACAGAAACTTTCCCAAGGCGCCCCGAGCAGCACCGGCGGCGCTCATGCTGCCGCTGCCGCAGCCATCAATAATGCCAGTCCTGCCTTTGGCGACGCGTCGCAAGTCAATAAATATGCGCCTATCGTCATCGGGCTACTTGCAGGAAACCTCCTCGTCGGGCTCATCCTCCTGGTGTTGGGGATTCTGGCCTGCCTCAAGCGTGACGGGAAGAAAGGCAGCGGAAGATATGTGCCGGTGAGGGTGGTGGAGGAAGAAACGCGCGCCTTGGACGGTTTTGATACGGACAAACGGTACTCTGACTAGTTGAGCGAACCGACGACGACCTTTAGCGCGAGGGCGACATATATTCACAATGCGTTGGACTTACCTTGAAGACTTAGAGGCGCGGACGGTACCGTACCGGTGGTGATTTCTCGAGAGGGAGGCACATGAAGTGCAAATGAAGTGCACTTGATTCGGGGCAGCGGCTGCTATCTCAAGGCAGTACAATCCTCGCGTTGGGAATGTGGGAGTAGCGCCTTGTGATGTCTGGCAGAAAGCAAATTAGCCTGAGCTTCTGAGTCAGTACATAGTGTAAGTACGCGTGGGGTTGAAAACACGCGGGGTCTGATAAGCGGAGGGAACTCGGTGGGTGAGCGGAGTCAAATTAGAGGGAGCAGGGGCCGACACTTGAGCATCCACTTGCGCATACATATTGGAGAATATTGGGACCCGTCGAAGTAGCCGAATTTTCAACGAATTTCCCCAACTTGCAGGCAGACGTGATTGTTTGGTGATTGTTCAACACGAGCAAATCGGTTACGTCACTTTGCCCCTTGTCCCGAACCACCACCATGCCCGAGGTACGTTCACAGCGCCGTCCACCCAGCTCCATATCGTCTCTCATCCGTGTTTCAGGGATGCCAGACTGAAGGTGCGCAGACCGCCCGTTTGAACGTTCAAACGCAGGAACCTTTCCTAAACGCCGCAATTTGCAGCCTGCGCCCTCCAGACGTGCCTCAACAAAAACACCTACCAGCCAGTGAAATGCGACGAGCAACTGCGTGCGCTGTATATGTGCTGCCAGAAGATGTACGCTGAGGACGGGAAGGCGCGGAGCACAGCGTGTCCCATGGAGAGCGTGGTGAAGAGGTGGATAAGGGACCATCCGGATCCGAGTGCGAAGAAGTAGGAGCAGGAATAGACAGGAAGGAAATATTAACAACGTGAGCGGGAGGGTGTAGCAAGAGTCAATTGAAGATCTGCGGCCCCGGGTTGAGCGAGGGAGAGTGGCATACCATCGCGGAAAAGCGAAGTTGTTGAGGAGCGAAAGGCGTTGGATTTATGGCGGCAGCACATAGTTGAAGAACACCAAGCCAGCCACCAAGACGAACGCCGACACGTACACGCCCCGCCCCAACCCCGACCCACTCGCCGCCGCCGCCACCCCCGCACCTCGTGCCGCCGGCTTCCCCTCACAAACCACCAACAAAAACCCATTCTCCATACTCGGCGCCAGATTACTCTTCGTATAATGCCGCTGCCCCGGCCGCTGAAACGGATTCATCACGACCTCCTTCGGCGGCGCGCGGTGGCCTTGCATATGGGCGACGACCGCGCTGTTCGACTCGAGCATGTACTGCTGGTAGTCCGACACCGCGAACGGGATCCCCTGCCGCATCGACGCCCGTACGAGCGCGTCGGCGCCGGGGTAGACGAACAGGCCCGCGTTGCACGCCACGAGCGCGTCTGGCTTGAGTCCGTACGACGGCGGCGCCCAGAGCTTGGTGGCGGTGTGGAGGAAGACGCACAGACGGCCGGCGCCGGAGGCGGCAGGCGCGTCGTACGTGAAGACCGGCGTGTCGTCCTGCATGGCGCGCGTGAGGAGGGAGGCGCGGTGTTTGGACTTGAGGGCGGTTTTTCCGATATTGTACACGCAGGGGCCGAAGAAGACGAGGTTGATATCGTAGTTGGGGAGAAGGAGCGCGAGCTCGGAGAAGCTGGAATTGTGATGAGGTGGGTGGGCGGGGTCTGGTGAGGAAGGGGAGCTTACAGGGGGATGAAGTTGAGCTCGATTTCTGCGCCGATGTAGTGCACGGTGAGCGAGACGCGCTTAGAGGACTTGGAGGGCCCGGCGGCCGTGATGCCGAGGGTGTGCGTGAGCATACGGTAGACGGTGAGCGGATAGTGCATCAACAGGGCGACCGGGCTGGCCTTGGAGAGCCCGCGCCACGCGTACCACTCGTCCCAGCTCTCGAGGAGAGAGTCTAGGCGGCGCGGCGGCTGCGTGAGCGAGAAATCGCGCCGCAGGACGAGGCTCGTGGGGAGCTTCCAGCCGGCGTCGTCCGCGAGGTGTTTTTTTTTCAGCAGGTCCTGACCATTCACGAAGCCAATGCGTTTCTGCGCATCCCGCATCTCCTCGTGGTCCTGCACCCATTCGGAGTCGGGGAAGCGCGTGCGGTGCGCCGCGAGAGCGGGGTCGTCTTCGTCGTCGTCCTCGTGGAGCCCCAGTCCAGTCTGGCTCCAGAATCCGAAACCGGCGCCGCCCAATACCTTGAATTTGGCGGTGGCGAGGTCGTCGAAAAAGGTGCCGTCGTCCTCGAGCCTACCCCAGGGGAAGGATTTAATGATCGATTGTGCGGCGGGCATGAGAAGCGTCGTTCGCTGAAAGAGCTGAGTCTGTGCGTTCCATCCCGAGCGGGGCGTAATACAAGTACCTTGAAAACGGCGCACCACTCTTTGTGCGGCCTGCCCTCGCGCACCATCCGGCCTTGCCAGTCCAGGGTCTGACACTGCATACAGGTAGAGGGGTATTAATGCACTGGATATTATCACTGTGAATTCAAACCTTTTTGCTGCAATACAGTACGCTGTTACACCCGCTACACCGTTTGAAGGTGAGGGGGTCCCCGACAGTGTGGCATCCGTGGCAACTGGCATCGACAGGGTAGCTCTCCGGCTCGAGCCCGCGCCGTTCCGCCTCTACCGCCTCCTCCTGGAAGTCGTAGATCGCCTCGAAAGGATTCAGCGGCGGGGCCATGATCGTGGTGGGAAGAAAGACGGATTGTCGTTGATGCCATCGGAGAAACCATAACCCCAACTCCTTAGCAAAGTTACACGGTGAATGCGGCAACAGATATTCATAATTAACTATACGATAACGATACACCCAATGAAACGATTTTTATGCCTTGCCCTCCGCCATGGCGTACAAGTTGTCCTTATCGCCAGACTCATCAACCAGCGCACGGAGCTTGCCCTTCGGATTTTTCAACAGTACCTTGGGGGCATCGAACTCGACCTGCACATACTGTCAGTTCCGCCGCTGGTGGTCTGGAGTTGTCGCGACTTACGATGCGACCCTCGTCCAGCACCATCTGCGAGAGAAGCAAAGGTTAGCGAGGAAGAACGGAGACGCAACGAACGACTCACAATTTTGTCAGAGTCCAAGATCGTTTGCAGGCGATGTGCAACGGTGATGACCGTTACATCCGACTTGAGCTCAGTCCGCAACGACGTCTGGATAACGCTGTCGGTCTTGTAATCTATTGCGGAGGTCGCTGTGGAACGAATGAGCAGGGAATGATGCAGGCGCCTGGTTGCGAACGTACCTTCGTCCAGAATCAACAACTTGCTGTCTCGAACTATTGCGCGCGCTGTGAGCAAATCGTCAGACGGTTGCAGTCAAAGGAGGAGAGTGAACTTATAAGGCTAGTATTTGCCTCTGGCCTACTGAGAGGTTACTTCCTCCGCTCGAGATCACACTATCCAACACCAACCGACCTTCTTCCATCTCCTCTTGGAGAGAGAATAGGCCGGCCGCACGCAACGCACTGTTGAGAGCCGCATCGTCGTACTGGCTGAAAGGGTCAAGGTTGTGCCGCAAGGTGCCCGACAGCAGTTCAGGCTTCGTGCGATGTTAGTCGGAGGTGTAAAGCGGTATAGTGGGCTCACCATCTGCGGGATGATGGTGATGTTCGAGCGCAGAGCATCCAGGTTCACGGAAGAGGTTGGGATGCCATCATAGTGAACGGCTCCTTCGGTGTAGATACAGCGCAGGAGCGCCAGTGTCAAAGAGCTCTGGGACGAGGGTCAGGGAGCGTGGCAGCAAATCTCAGAGAATCATACCTTGCCGGAACCCGTGCGTCCAACTATACGACGGAATTAGAACATTGTTGCAGGGACGATAGTTCGACGTACCTATTCCAACGCGCTCTCCAGAGTTGATCCGGAAAGAAATGTCGCGCAGGACTTTAGGACCGTCGGGAGAGTATCGCGCAGATAGCTTCTCGACGATGAGTTCACCGCTGCTTGGCCAGTGGGCGGGCGGCTTCCCAGCCTCCGTAGACTTGGGCTCCTGCTCGATATCGATATACTGCTGGATTCGCTCCAAGCTAATTCGAAAAGATTAGCGACCGACGCGCCCGAGTTTTGTAAAATTTACCTGTTGCCTGCGGATCGTTAGACATAAGCGAAAGACGACCACGGGAGTGAATAAACCCACCTTGAATTTGGACATCGTTCCAGAGGCGAACCTACCAACACGTCAACGGTGGATCAAACCCAGTCTCAGGATCGCGTACCCAGAACAGGATTCGCGTGCTGAACGCCGCTGATAAAGGGGTCAGAGAGGTCGAGTGTTGACACTGCTTTCATACCAGCCATGTTCAGACTGAAGCCCACGTTGTTCGCGCGCTCCTGCAGGAAACGGTTAAACCCGGGAAGTCAACCAAGACGATCAACGTTACCTCCTGGAAGTAAACGAGATACAGCGCCAACACAGCGGACAGAATGTTTCCGACCGCCGCGAGTCGGACGCCCACCCAGCGATCCAAGTTGGACAAAATTCTCGCCGCACGTGTGTATTTGTCGATCCTCCGTAGCGATTCTTGGATGAATGCGGTTTGGGCGCCATATGCACGGATCGAAGCTGGTCACGACGCGTCAGTAGGTCTGTGACGCCCAAAGGACGAGGAAAACTTACTGAGTCCCGCGATGGCCGCGCCGAAGCTTGAGTACAATTATTGGGCGCAGTGTATTACAGAATGACGAGCAACTCACTGTCCGAGCACAGGAGCCTTCGCGTTGCTGCTCTCCCGCTTGACCGAAAGCTGGGCTTTGATGAACAGCTGACCCAAAGTCCCGCCGATGATAGCAGCAAAGACTCCGGGCACAGAGAAGAGTGGCGTCAGGAATACAACCGCGGCAAAGGATGCGAACATGGAGATGGTAACGTAGATGAAGCCGGCGAAGACATTCAGAATGGGACCATCCACTGGAAGCGGTCAGCGTTTTAAATGATGTTCGCTAGAGAGGGAACGTACCAGCATTAATATCAGCGGTAAAGCGGGTAATGACTCTCGACGCGGGCGTGATATCCAACCACCTCAGAGTCGTCCCAAGGATGGACTCGACCAGTCGGCGATGGATATCCCTCGACGCACGAAGCACAGCATATGCGAAAACGATGTCGCCAGAAGAGTGGATCATGACCTCAAAGAGCACGATCGAGAGATAGACCCCGATGTGACTGAGAATATTCTAATGAGAGCGAAGAACAAGGAGAGCCAAAACACGCACTAGGACACCGAAACCGACCCAGGAGGGCTGGTCTCGTACAGCGACGCGAAGTAGCCCATATACCACGTCTCGTAGATCTGGGCCAGGTGCCAGGCGAGGACGGTACCAAGGAAGAACGTGTAGAAGCCAAGACCGCCCAGACCTCTGAGGTACAAGTTCACTGGGACGGATGCGCTCAGTCAACTATGTAGTTCGCGCCGAAGTTTTATTCGACTCACCAGCAGACCATTTCACGCGTCCCAACTTCACCTCCTCCGCGAGGATGAGCTTCCCATCGGGCGCATTGGTGTCCGGCTTAGCCTCCACCGGCTCGGCGTCCACAACCTGCTCCATCACCTGCAGGTCGGCATCCGCCTCCTTTGCGAGCGCCGTGTCGTGCTTGAGTGCGTCAGCGACCGAGCCCTGGCTCATAATCCTTCCGTTCAACCCGATTGAGATCGTGAAGTCGGCCATGGGAGCGGCGAGGGCGACGTTGTGTGTCTGCGGGGCGGTCAAGGCGTGAGGTTGGACTGAAAGAGGGAGACGTACGACGAGGATGATTGTTCTGCCTTTGACGAGGTCACCGCTGAAGCACTTCTCGACGATCCATTTGGACGTGTGGACGCTGAAATAGGAAGCATCAGACTCTTGCCAAAAACTTGAACAATTTCGCGCACTCAAGCGCCGCGAGGACATCGTCGAGAAGTAAAATCTCGGCCTTGGAATAAATGGCCCTCGCGAGCGTGCAGCGCGCCTTCTGGCCCCCACTGAGTGTCAACCCTGTCGCTCATTAGATACTGCGCGTATCGAAACAACAGCCACGCACCTTTCTCCCCCACCTCGCTCTTATCCCCCGCCTCAAACAGCTCGAGGTCGCGCTCAAGCGAACACTGGTACAGCACCTTCTTATACCGCTCCTCGTCGTACTCGGCGCCAAAGAGGATGTTGTCGCGGATCGTCTCGTTGAGGACCCACGATTCCTGCGCGGCGTAGGCGACGCCGCCCGCGCGGGGGAGGTTGTACCACGAGCTCGGCGATGCGGGCGTGAAATGCATCTCCCCAAGCAGCGCCATGAGCAGCCTGCGCACACCACATTAGCTGGGTACGGCGCGAATCGAGTCTCGGGAACTCACGAAGTCTTCCCCGCCCCAGTCGGCCCAAGCTGCAAGGAGCGAACGGTCAGCGGGTGCTACTACCACTGCGGGGAAACAGAAACAGGAAACGTACTACAAGGTTAAACTTCCCCCGCTTGAAATTCAGCTGTTCGTCAATCCGGAGCGTGAACTTGTGCTTCGACGGCGTCGCCGACCCATCCTCCTCGTTCGACCACGTGAACGTCGCGTCCCGGAATCCAATCTCGTCCGACGCCTCGGTGGCCATGAATTCCGCCGTGACCTCCTTCTCGGTGAAGGAATCCAGCAGCTCGGTGTTGTGCAGGAAGTCGTTGATGCGGTCCTGCATAAATAACGCAGTATGAGAAACGGACGGCTGAATGAAGGAGCGAAGGAGGGGAAGGGAAAGGAAGGGGACGCACCAGCGACACTTTGGCGTCGACGAACTGGATGAGGCGGTAGTTCGCCATGTGGAGCTGATTCCGGAGCATATCGAACACGGGCATGGTGCTGAACACGATCGACGGCCTCAACTCCTGCTTCATGAACACCGTCTACACACCAGGCAACCAATTAGCTGCTGCTACTTTCGCAGACATCGGACGACGACGCACGAATGTGATGTAGGTTATGATCATGGTCGTCGCGGGAATCAAGTTGCTGTCGTCTAGCATCAACAAAACGCAGAGAGCGAGGGGGAACGGATGCAGGGACACTAGGACTCACTTCACGGTATTAGCCACCCACTCAAAAATCTCGCGCTTCCAAATCCACCCCAACTCCTCCTCCCGCTTCGCATTCACGCGCGCCAGCATCTTCTCCTCCCACCCGAAGAGCTTGATCATCCGCAGCACGTTCATCGCTGCATCCCACCGAGTGAGTAAGTATATTATGGTAAACAAAGGGAGAGGAGGAGGGAGAGGAACGCACTCTCGCTTATCGTCCTAATGCGCGAATCCGCCGCAGTGATACGCCCGCGCTGGATCGTCTGCAGAATCCTCGCCGTAATCCCCGAGATCGGGAACAGCACGATCATCGTCCCCATCCCCACGAACGCGCTGCGAACACACCCATTCAACCAACGCAAGAGGAAGGGAGACGGAGAGGGACAAAACGCACCTCCAGCCAAGCACCACATAAAGGAACGCGATCGAAAACACAACACTGACGGGGAGGTAGAACAGCAGCATGAGGAAATCCGACATGTTAGTGACGTTCTTCAGGTCCGTCGTCACCAAGTTCGAGATCTTGCCCACGTCGACGCTGCTCCCGCTACCACTCCCACTCCCGCTACCGCCGCTGCCGCTGCGGGGCTTGGGGTCCTTGGAGGTGGTACTCGGCGCCCCCTGGGCGGTCGTCGTCTCGCTCCCCGCGTCCGAGCCCTCGGTGTTAAGCGTCTCGGAGCCCTCGTTAAGCGTCGTCTCGTCGTCCGAGGCAGCAGCGGAGGAGGAGGAGGCGGCAGGGGCAGCGTCGGCGGCGTCGTGGTGCGCCTTGACGCGCACGCGCAGCGCGTGTTCGAAGATGAGCTCTGTGAGGAGGCCCTCCACTTGCACCAGGATGCGCATCTGTGGGGGGTTTTAGTGATTGCACTGTATTGTAGTACTATATGAGGGCCGACGCACGGAAAGCCGGTAGTACGACTGCAGCGCGGTCGTCCCCGTCAGCGGGCCGAACGCCAGCCACAAAATCCACACGAAGGGACGCATCGAGGAGTCGCCCCGGCCGTTCTCGAGATACCTAAGGTCGCAGGTCATCGTCGTGGAATCACGGGCCGGGGGAGGGAGAGAAAAACGCACGCGAGGACGCGGTTGATACCGATGGGCGAGGCGAAGGTGCAGATCACGTAGAGGAGCAGCATTAGGATGATCGTCGCGTATTCATGTCTACAGTGGGGTTGGTTATAGAACTTCTACGAGGCCGTAGGGAAGGGAGGGACGCGTACCGGAAGGTCTTGATGATACCAAAGAAGATGTGCCGCGAGCTCGCGCCGGAGAAGGTGTCGATGTTCTACAATGCACGCCAATTCAGCAACAGAACAAGAGTAATATGTAATAGCTGTCGCACGGGGAAGCTGCGCTTTTTGAGGTTCGCGGACTGGTCGCTGTCGGCTAGGGGCGGAAGGAGGTCGTAGGGGAGGTGGGGGAGCTTGTATGCGAGCAAGATGACGGGGTCCAGGAAGCTGAACAGGAGGAGCGAGAGCGGCGAGGCGGTCTGCTCCGGGTTGGGCTCGGGCATTGGGTTCTAGGTGGACACATACGCATATCAGTTGGTTATGCTCTGGTGGGCAGACGACGTGGACGCACCTGGGGGTCCACGGGTGTGTACATCCGCGGCGTGATGAGGGGGCAGACCACGCTCGCGAGCGTGAGCGCGACGAGCTTCGCATGCAGGATGGTGCCCTCGGCAGCATCCTGCACGGGCCACGTATGCGTCGCGAGCGGGAAGATGTCGCGGTAGAAATAGACGCCGAAGGCGGCTGCGAGGACGACGGCGAAGTGAAGCCCCGCGGTGCGCCCGATTCTGCTCGTGGCGCAGATTGCCAGGGCCGCAAGGGCGGAGGCGTATAACTCGGGTTGGGGTTAGTTAGATGGAAAACGCGCGATGGGCGGGCGGGGACGCACGTAGAAGGCGCAGATGC